>CM056195.1:9758253-10958253 GCA_029692085.1 Gymnothorax javanicus | reverse complement strand
TCTGCATCAGACTAAGAACTCAAAGGGAATCGATAAACACATAAAAATCCGTATTCAGGCAGAGCAGCCAATTAGCATGATACAGAAATTTCCCTAATGCGGGCGCAAAAGGGTTAATGTGGATTCTTATCAGAACCCACGTGATTTAGCAAACGAACAGTCAACTCTTTTTCCGAGAGGTGAGTTAGTCATGATTTTGAATTGCAAAGAAGGGAGAGGGAGTGTATGAAAGATTGTAGGAGACAAACACAAACAGAGAGAGAGAGAACAAGAGAAGAGTCAAATGGGGACAGAGGTGTGACACCTGAAGGCTGAGGGTGGAGCCCGGCGGAGCTCTCGCTCTGGGGCAGGAGCGGGAGGGAGAAGGCCTGGGGCCCCGTGTGTTCCCGCGTCTGCATTGTTACCATGGCGCACAGTTTGGACACGGGCAGCAACCCTTTGGCCACCAGCTGGTCCCTCACATTGGGGTAGTAATACCTGCCCAGGAAGCCAGATATTGAACAATTACGTCTGCCTCTTTCCCTAAAGTTGGATTAACAGAAACGGCATTCTGTGTTCGTGTTTAGTGCTCTGCATTTCCCAGGAGACCAGGGTGTGACACTCTGCCTAAGGGCTGGCGACCTCCAGTGGTTACCAGCAGTACTGCAGCTCATGCAGCTTCCAGTACCAAAATTTACCAATCAACGTCTATTGAAATCAAATATAGGACTTTGGATTTGGAAATGTTCCAATGAACAAAAAAAAAAAAAAAAAATCTTTCTACTTAGCTGCAAAAAAAAGTTCAGATTCAACGGTTAGTCCAACTTTTATTCCTCATTTTACTAATTTCTTATAACTGAGGCAACCAGTGAGCACACGAAGGCAGAAATGTCCCTCATACCAGAAAAATGTCATTTTCTTATGCCAAAAAGCCGTGAAGCCAGGCATGAGGGGTGACAGGAATTTCCTTCTTGCAACATTAAGCAGGTCTGGGCGGAGTCTAAAGAGCCAAACAGGTGAAAGGGCGAAATCTACAGAAGACAATATTAGCAGTTAACTCTCTACTGCCACCTGCTGATAAAATGAAGAACTGCTTGCTCACCTACACCACACTTGGAAAGGGATACCTCCCCTAGCAGAGGGGCCCTGACTGGAGCAGGAGCTGAGCATAAGCCTCTGCACGGGGACCCCTGCAGGGGCCCGCAGGGTGTGGCTCTCGCTGTGGCCGAACACTGGGTCTGGGACACACAGCGCTGTGCCTGTGCGGAACTGCCTCAGACACACACCTGAGAGGGGAGGGACATTGTGCATGAGCTCAAAGCACTGGCTCCGCCCACATTCCTTCATATCATTCATACCCCTTTTCCACCGAGCTGGTTCGAGTGCTGGTTCGGAGCCAGAGCCTGACTTAGCACCAGTTCTTTGGTTTTCCACAGCTGAAGCACCAGCTCCTGGCTCTCAAAACTGGTGCCAGAGCGAGCACCAACTCCTTGCTGGTCCAGACCAAGCACCGATTACGTGGGGCGGAGTTACAGTGACCAACAAGACCAGCGGCCGTGGAGGTATTTGGAGCATTCTGTTCGCAGCAAACGTTAGGATATAAGCATCTGTCTTATATCTGCACGATGCGTTTATATTTCATTTTACTTTCTGCGCCGCTTACGTCTATGTTAAGCATTACTCATACAAGTTAGCTGGCTAGCTAGGGCGTTCGCGAATTACTGTTATTGCCATAAATGAGCTTGAATGGCTTTTCAAACGAAACTACATTAGATCATTATAAGTTACGAAGCTGGAATGAAATACAACAGTTGCTCGTTTATTTATTACCTGTCTGCTTGCTTGGGAAAAGTAAAGATGGATAGTGTGTTCCTATTATTACACTGTAATTCTGAACAAGGTTTCGGTATTTTTAACATGCACGGACAACAATGCAAGATTATGATACGGTATGTGCCTTATATTGCCACTTTTTAAATATCTGATCTTAATCCAGTACAAGATCATAGCAATCTAATTGGCTACATTCCTTTTCCCCTTTAAAAACGATAAAACCTCAATGAAAATAACAGTATTACTGAGCATAGAAACACAAGCATTATTTTTGTTTTAAATTTTTATTCGTGGTTTCTCACAGTCCATACTGTATTTCTGTATTGCCAGATGTTACGTGAGCGTTGCTGAGAGACACTGGTCTCGAATGAAGTATATTTTCTCCTGATCTGTTGGTCTTAAATTACGTACAGTGACATGATTGCGTGGCTCTGATTTGGCTCCTCGGCGATGGAAAAGCAAACAGGTTCTTAGGAGGTTTGTGGGTTGAACCAACGAAGCACTGACACTAGCACCAGCACGGCACTAGCACCAGGTTCTTTTTGGTGGAAAAGGGGTATCAGTTTCTCAATTCAGGCTCCACCCAGCCTAAAACAGGCTGCAATTTTGAGGCAGGCGGGAGCAGTGTGGCTCAAAACAACTGATTAATCCAACCCTGACCACGACTGAGCTTTTTAGGATTTTAGTGAGGAATTTAGCAAAACAACAACAAAAATCTTCAATCAAATGATGTCACTGGGGTACTTTAACCTTTCCTCGAATCCACAATAAAACAGATTATAGATTGAAGCATTTCATATCTGAAAATTGCAACAAGTATGACTGAAAACCGCAAACTGAATTTCCCATTATAGCCCCAAACTCTTTCTGCCCAATGAATGCAGTCTATACTGATCTAGTTCTGCACCATCCTTGACTTGCCACTTCCTGGAGCTACCGATGCCACTGTTCAGATGGACTTAAATGGAACTCTTTTGTCATTTTATTCTATTTTACTTTATTTTGTTATTATTTAGCTAGGCCATGAAGGATGGGCTTCCCCACTACAGTCAGGTTCCTCCTGAGATTTCTTCCCACTGGGGAGTTTTTTGCCTCATTTGCTGTAGTGGGGAATAGGCTGGGCACTGCCCTTGATCATTGATCTCTCCCTGTAAAGCGTCTTTGCGACAGTCTCTGAAAAGCGCCATACAAATAAATTGAATTGAATTGAATTATACCGGTGCAAAGCAGCAGAGAATTAAAGGGATGGCCTACTGCTCTCAATGCTGAGCGAGTCCAGGGCTCCGCTGGTGTCCTCCTCTTGAGTGGGAAAGCAGTACTGCACGTAGCAGTCAGCCTCCCCCCACACGGTGGACTGCAGCGGGATCAACCCCTTCACCCTCTCCACCGTCACCTCAAACACGTGCTCCACCGTCCCCTCGTCCTGACAATCAATCACCTGCAGGGGGCGACACACTGCCTTACTGCTTTATTTCCTGTGTTACACCCATGTACCTCCACCAGAGGGAGCTGTTTGTAGACTGTGAAGACCACCTAGTTCAGAGCAGTCATTCTTCATATTGTGAAATGACAAGGAGAAATGCTGCAGAGATTACATATCGAACAGCAGCGACCTTAGGACAAAAATTACTGAACAGCACTGGATCAATGTGCATCTGGCAGTGTGCTACTGTGTAAATAAACAAAACTGACCTCTAAATGACACTTTTATACAGTAGCACACCTGTAAATGATTTTTTAAACCAGAGCTTCAGCTGAGAAGACATACACAGCTGTCATAACCCAGTTTGTTCAGAAACGGACCCTTGGCTCTGCACGCTGTCTCTGATCCAGGGCGTGCACAGGTCTGGAAGGGAGAGGCGCGGAGCCGAGGTCCTCATCCCTCACTCGCTGCAGGGCCACAATCTGCTCCGCCAGCCCCATGGCCAGCAGGACCCGAAGGCTGCCCCGAGTCCTGCCTGAAAACACGTCCACCACAGGCATGTAGCTGTCCACTGCCACCACAGGGTACTGCACCTGCAGCAACAACCTGCAAATCTTTGGATCTCTGGGAAACAGAAGAGGGAAAAAATACACATAATATCACTCACCAGACACTTAGTTTTACAGCTGCTCCCAGATCTAAGGCTTTTATCATAACCTCTAAAATACACCTCAAGAGACACACCACACGCGCACTCATCAGAATATAACCACAGTGCCATCACCTGGCCATGATAAGACACTGCAGGGGTCTGAGCCATTTCACACTGCTAATGAGTGACACCTCCTATTACTCAAATTTATTTAGTTTACACCCAAACCCAGAACAAGGTAATCTGACAAAACCACCCTTTTCCCTTAAATTTTTCATCCTGGCGTTTTTCTTTAACCCTTAGAGCACTAAATGCCGCTATTGTTACTCAATGATATAAGATATCAAAATCAAAGCTGTTGAAAACCTATCATGTGGCAACATTTTTGCCACATGATAGGTTTTCAACAGCACAATTTTAAAATATATATATAAATAATTATTTCAGTGCTCCAAGGGTTAATGAATCTCAGCAGGGTTGATCAATCATGTTAATGAGGCAGTGAGATTCTCACGAATGCTGTGTCACTGCTGTTCAATTTTCCTTCAGAACTACACACATAACGGAGTGGAGTGGTACTTTAGAGCACTATAGAGGTGTCAGAGCCAGGAGACAGACGTCAGGGCCATCTGTTACCCAGCGCCCGTGGGTGAGCCGTATTTGCCCCTGCTGCACAGATAAAGCAGCACTCGTACCTGAAGGACATGT
Source organism: Gymnothorax javanicus (assembly GCA_029692085.1). Lineage (NCBI taxonomy): Eukaryota > Metazoa > Chordata > Actinopteri > Anguilliformes > Muraenidae > Gymnothorax > Gymnothorax javanicus. The sequence goes on along the minus strand of CM056195.1, from coordinate 10,953,658 downwards.
AGAACTGCTGCAGGGGCATTTTAACCAGCCCCAGGAGCCGGTCCTGCCCCAAACCGCCCTTCTGCCACACCTCAATCACCATCACGTTATTCCTCATCCTCTCCAGCAGCGCTAGGGACAGGACAACTGGAGCTACCTGCACAAACATACACACGCAGACCCTATATATAACACACATGCTCCTAAAACAGAATCACAAACACAATGCAACATACCCACACACACACGGACCCTGTACATAACACATATACTCGTATAACCTGAAAAATACACATACAAGCGGGAGCCCTATACAACAAATCCATACACAGACCCTGCAGAAAACAAACGCGCAAATTAAACACAATATAACAGACCCATATACACACACAGACCCAGCAGAAAAAAAACACTTGCTCATATGACAGAAAACTGACACAATGTGACACACTCATACACACACACATTGCTGAAAGAACACTTGTGTACATAAAACAAAAACAAACACAATAACACACCCTTACACACGCACTCTGTGTATAACACACATGCACATTAAACAGATTCAATAACACAAAATAACACACCCATACACACAGACGCTGCAGAAAACACGCTTGCACATAAAACCTGAAGAATACACTGACCCTGCAGATAATACACAAGCACCTGCAGCCTGAAACAACAGTAAAGAGTTAAAAACATTTGCGCAACACAAGAAAAGCAGAATATGGCCGCTGCATTGTGGTGCCCTGGATGTTCTTACCTGGGTGAAGTTAAAAGTAGGGTCTGTTTGGCCCCAGCTGACCGCTGATCTCGTGGTCTCGTCAGAGCCGAACATCTTGCAGTTGAGGAAGACGTTAGGCGGGGCTGCACCGCTGGTGAAATCCTTCCCATCAGGCACCAGGAGCAGGGTGTGCAGCAGAACCCCGCCCCCTGCCTCAGTCTGCTCCTGCTGCTGCCTCCTGATTGGACAGCTCGAGGGAGCAGGGGGGTGCGCGGGGGCGGGGTGCCGCACAACAGGACTGTCCTGGACATGCCGGACCCCAGAAACCGGGGTCCCCCTCTCCCTCTCATTCGCTCCCGCGGGTACAGTTGGGGTCCCTCCTCCATCCCTGTCCAGTGTCTGTGGCTGGATGATGATGTCATCAGTGGGCGTGGGCATCCTCGGGGGGTTAGGGACCGCATTCGAAGGCTCCGCACTGCCCCGACCGCGACCTTTGCTTTTGGCCAAGGAGAAATCCTTGCTGACGGCTCCTAGCTCCACTGACACCTTTAAAAGAGGGACAGACCAGCTCAAACTAATGCTTCGGCGCGGAAAACGCTCATGACATCCCAGTCAGGTCAAGGGCTGAGAAACACCTGCAGCCATTGATCCTTATTTGAACAGGCAATACGCAAGTGAACAGACAGAGGTCCAGATCCCAAAGTCCACACCCAAAAATAATCCAAGTATAATTTCTATACATGATACATGTTGATTTGCTTTCATCTACATTATATTCATATTGGTACATAATATTTAACCCTTAAAGTGCTTAATTTTTACTCACCCCATCCCTCCAAAAGTTAATCTTTCATTATGTAGTTGACAAATGACCTTCAGAAGGACTCACAGGTACATGAGAACCCTTCTGAAGGTCAATGCCAACTAATTTGCCAACTAAAAATGGACAAAATTGTTGACCTTTAGAATTTTTGCTTCAAATGTTTTGCATCTTGTGTGATGATAGCAGTGATTAGCACTTTAAAGATTAATGCACAATCCTGACGATTCCGCTCCTGTCATACAGAGGGTGTAACTGCTCCACACAGGAGCCCTGGAGCTCACCTTCAGCTTCCCCAGTTCCTGACCCTCGCTGCCCCCATCGAGGCCCAGGACAGGCAGGGCTCTGGTCAGGCTCAGCTGCTCGCTGTTCAGGAGGGAACGCAGGGGGAGCACTGCTCTGCCGAAAACTACAGGCTGTAACGGGATAGAAGGCATCAGCTAAAAACCCATGTTCGAACTGTGAGGTGAAATGGTCATGTACAGACATCTGCCTACTTTCTTCTGGAGTCTCTCTCTCGAGCAGATCTTAAAGGTGAGGTCAGAGCTGCACCAGCGTTCGATGGCGGCCTCACTAAAGTGAGCCGGGAAAACCGAGCTCTGCTGGAACTTCACAACTGCAACAAACAAGAGTGGATATTGGTCCACATGCATCCTTCGATTGAAATGTCCGTTTGTAGTTAATCCATTCAGAATCTCACGTGCGCGGATGAGGAGAGACTCACCTCCCCCAGACACCTTACAGGAGGCCACCCGTGTCACTCCAGGCACCGCAGTCCTCTCATTGGCCTCATTTTTAGAGGGTGGGACAGGAAATAAATACTCCACACAGTACGAGCTGAGATGAACAGGAACCGCAGAGAGCATACAGACTTCAGTTAGACACGTGCAACAGCGACTGTAGGCCAGCGGCTGAACAAAATGACTGACTGCGAGGAGAAATACACACAGCGCGGGTACAGACCGTACCATTTCCGTGGGGGGCGCGGGCGGGGCGGTTTGCCCCTGCCGAGCGTCATTCTGCGGAGTGGCAGGGGCGCTGTGGTCAGGGACGGTGAGAGAGTGGATGAGTACTCTGGCCAGGCGGATCTGGCACAGTTCGGCGATGCGGTCGGCATGCAGGTGAGGCGCTGTGTGGTCCTGCTCTGCAGGCTGGGTGTGTTCTGTCAGGCACAAGCTGAACATCGAACGGAAACATACAAACATGAGCAGTGCTTCAGTGGCTTAAACCAACAAGAGCCATCAGGAGATGGTACATCGCCCCCCGGCCCACATCAACTGCAGATCAGCAAAAGGCACCACGTCAGGTCCTGGTGAAAGTGCACACCAAGGTTTGTTAAAAAATATGGAACGGTTTTCAAGTTATGCTCTGGAAACGAAATGTTCAGACAGATGGACGGACTGACGGACAGACAACCGCACCCATAACTATATCCCCCACATTATATGCCAGAGGGATAGTAAAAAATTGATGCAGTCAGGTTCAAGAAATTCACTCAAGCCTGACTTCAATCAAAATTACCATGACTTATGAATTAGCATGAGCCTGTTCTTCTGATATAGGCTGAGAATGAGGATTTGTCCACAAGTGCATTAAAAACCAGAGGCACTCCGAGAGCGAAAACCTCTGCCAAGGCAACACAGTCGAAATCTTGCCGAGTGAACATGGCTCGTATATTGTTCGACCGATCGCGGTCAAAATCCATATGGTCCATCCCTGATGTAATAGCAACCCACACACAAAATTTCAGATATCCGTTTACTACTTTTTGAGTCATCTCGCACACAGACAGACAGACAAACCAACACCGGCAAAAACGTAACCTCCACGGCAGAGGTAATAAAAGTTGCGCAATGAAAGAGGACCACTGAAAAGTAGCAGCCTTTACATTGCCAGGTATATAACAAAATATCCCGGACGTAGAGCAAGACTCACCTGCCACTGAAGCCAGAACGTTTCGGTTCCTTCTCCGCACTTCTGCGTGAAGCCCCTCCCTTCCTCTGCATTTTCCTCGTTGACCAACCATCATCTTCATCTGCAGTGATGTCACTCAAACTGCCATCAACCTTCTACAAGTCAACAAAGAAAATGTGTACAGACCACATGTACTGTGCATGCTGGAGGCAGTACAGGCAGCTGTGGCTTCGTCAGTAAAACTGCACCGGACAGTGCTAAAGCAACTATAAGAAGCTCAGCGTCGAGTGCACTGTCCCAGTGTTGACTCAGTAAAGGATGCTCCAACTAGCATAGACTACTAGTAAATGAGCAGCTTGTTCAGGCTTGAATGCCCCCTCTCCTCTTTCAGAATTGTTATGCCATGAGCTGCCCGAGAGAGCGGGCGTGTGAGGGAGCACTCACTGCGGATCTGTAGAACAGTGTCTCCAACAGGCTCTCGTCATGCAGTGGGTCGTTCACCTCGCTGTCCCCCAACACACTGCTGTCCCCAGAGAGAACCTCCAGAGGGGAGCCGTCCACATCCAGCAGGCTGGGCCCATCAATGCTGAAAAAAAACAAAAACACAGTGTAAGAAAGGGGCTGATATTCACATTACATGGATGGAAATAACTACCAATTACAGCCAATGGTCTCGGTTTTCACCCGACTGTCACCATTTAATGATCCAATGTGCTGGCGTTAAGAGTTGAAAAGTAAAAATGCCATCATATCCAAGCACTTAACGTTAGACTCCAATGTATGTCTTCAGTATTGCAGTTGATAGATTAAACTCTCACCTTCAATAGTAAAGTCACTAAATATCTTCAGGCGGAGCATTATTAGTCATTAAATGTACCCATATGCAAAATATTGTCTTTAAACGTTTTAACATGGACAGAAAATCAACTGATTTCTGAAGTCGTGCAGTTTTTGATACTGGGAGTGGGTTACCTGCCCAGGAGTAGCTCCACTGCCCTGTTCTCAGCGTCAGCAAAGCATTCAATGTCTGTATTCTTCGGAGATCGCCGTCCACCAGGGCTGGGTAAAGCGCTGGGCTCAGTCTGCAGAAGATTCTCCAGTAACCTTCCTGAGGAGGGCCGCGGCAGCCTACAGTGAGAAGAGGCACAGTGTTACATTAATTCAGTCATTCATTATTCATGCCCTGGCTCAAGCAGTAAACACAGATACTCATTCAAAGAATAATTCTGGTCAATGAGCAAAATAAGGACCCTGGTTTTCAATCCTCTCAGGTCAAACACCAGTCCAGATCCAGGCATTTCATGAATTCAGCCATAAAAAAAAAATCAAACTATATTATTTACATAGCAGATAATTAGCCATGAGTGGTTAAGGGCCCACTCTAGGGCCCAACACCTAGAGCTACAGTTTTCCCTAATGATCTTGCATCAGATGTGTTTGAGAAGAAATGCATGAAACGCCAGGATCTGCGGTGCCCTCGAACAGGCCTAAGAGCCTCTGCTTTCTCAGCCGTTAGTTACAGCACACACACAGTGGAGGAGGAGTGCCGATGTTGTCTCTGGACACGGGTAGCGGGATGTCCTTCAGCGCCAGGTCAGAATCCAGGTTTGACTTCAGAGCCGAAACCACCATGGCGTTTCGCAGCTTGCTGCCGCGGTCGAGGAGAACTGAGGAGAAGGGAAAAGCTTTCAGAAACACGTATGACACAGATCACAGGCAAATAAAGGCATTTTACTAAAGCAGAGTTTGCTCAGTATTTCATAGTCCTGTAGATAAAATCCTAATCAGGAATAGCTCCAATAAGGGCCAACATTACCAAACCTTGCTTAAAAAAACCCACGCTACTGCTGCCCCCATCTGCTCCCATCAAGTCGATTTTGATTGGATTTTCAAAATCATTACACCTCAATTTCAACTGCACTGGTTTCTAACAAATCCAGGAAAAATCCAGGAAAAAAAAATACTTTGAGTCTAGTATTTTTAGAAATGTCCCAAGTAGTCAAATGTTCTGTTCAAATGCCATTGACTTCCATTAATTTCGTAAGCACACGCAGATTGTCCAATACGCACTACAGGGTAAGACTTGCCTATGCGTGTAGCTACTATGTATATCACTGCTCGCCAGCTAATCAAAGTAAGAAATAGTCACAGAGGGGATCCCCCCACAAACCAACCCGTTTCTCTACAGTAAGAAACTTACAAGTAGTGCATGGCCCAGAATTAATAAAGAGTTTATAAACGTTGCTTTGCAAAACCAAAATATGGTATCTTAACAATCAGCGTGATACAATGACCTTTAAGTCATGATTGCATTACCATTTGGATAAAAAGCTTCTTTGAGAACAGCATGATACAGGGTTTCCTCCAGGATTTTTTGAAACTGTGGAGGAGGGCTTCAGCCTCGGGTTAAAACTCAGCATTATCAAGTGTGGCCAGTTTTCATTAATCAGCATGTAGGCGATGTAATAATTGAAGTATATGTGCACGGAGGTTTATCAGTTTCACGTGCGTGACGGTGGATTTCACATATAATATGAAAACCGATTATGACTCCGGACTCCGGAATTGGAAATAAATAACCATGAAGATACAATTAGGTAGAGCAGGATGGGCTCACAGCAAACACAGAAGTTAACATCGTAGTTTATCGTTTCGCAAAATGAACAAAATATTCTTTCTCTAATCGTTGCACACACTGCATTAAGAAGAAAGCAGCGCGTTTTACTGCCGATGGCTAATTTTTATTCATTGGTAAACGTGTTCATCAAGCAAAATGATCGACAACAGGTCAAGAATTATTAGCGCTCATTTTAACTTAACAAGGAGAATTGGCGACACCTGATTGTCCTTAGGATTTTTGGTGTTTATGTAAAGTCATTTTACACAGGCGTGGCGGCTTTTATTTTGCCGTGGCGGTGCGCCACGATCAATTGCATGTAGCGGAAACCCTGTGATAATATATAAATGTAACCCATCATGAACAATAAGCACAAACCTGAAAGGACATCCTTGGAAGCCTGTCCATCAGCCATGGTGACGGTGGACCCTTGCTGAGTCACCTGACAGCCTGAGGGATGCCCATTCACTGCAAAGGCCCCAGTGCTCATGGCTGCACTACTGGGCCCCTCTTGGCCATTACTTGTCCCTTGGAAGTACAAGTGGTCTTTGCCCCTGTAAAGGTTTAGCACGTGGGATCAATCAGGGAGCATAATCAAGTCATGTTTACCCCAGACTAGCCTCTCTAGAAGCAACTACTCATGTAAAGACTCTGTTATGGCTTCACCGCCGAGATGTGCTGCCATGGAATGCAGTCAAATCTGGGATGCGTCAGTGCAGATAACGGCCAGAAAACATGTTGTGAGATTCACTCTCTGCCCGCTGGAGTTATCAACGGACTTATTCCAAACCGAGGAGATAAAAAAAAAAAAAAAAAAAAAAAAACCAGGAGGTGGGATCACGCCTACCCCCCTCCTACCCCCCACACTTATGCTGCCCTTGCTCGACCACACCCACCTTCAAACTCCGCCTTCATTTTTATCTCAACTGCAAACTACACACCTGTGAAATTTCCTAACCGCGGTTTGCACGATTCTGAAGCTACAGTGGTGACAAAATCTGTCCACAGACAGACATTAACACCTGGCAAAGTACCCAAAAATGCTTATGTGGTAGATCTCCCTCGAACAGGTGCCTCCAGGACCACATTCCCCATGACGACACGTGTGGGTCATTCCATATGAAATCACCCAAGCTCCCAGCTTGATGGTTTCAGAATTGCTTCATTTGGTATTATTTTGTTGCCTGTGATGAGCAAATCAAATCGCAGGTGGTTTCAAGTTGATATCACGTTCCGTTCTCATTTTATGGGCCCCCGAAAAAGGGGGCGTGGCCCACGTTAACCCTCTGGTCACAGTTTGTGACCATTTTCAAAGGGTTATAACCGATGAACTAATAAGGATACAAATTTCATTCTTTCAGGATATGTTTATTCTGTCTAATAGTCTGCAACAAACCTTTTAATATAGTGGTTAACCCTTTGAGTGCTTTGCAATTAACCCCTAAACATTGAAATTTGGTTTACGCATGTGCCGAACATGCCGATTTCAAATGAAATATTATGCAACTATCCTTAGAATGTTCCCTTTGCCATTTACATTGTTGATAGTATACCTGATGGAGTTTCAAATGAAGATAAAAACATCTTTCTAATGAAGGTAAAAACATCTTTCTATCTTCATCCAATTTGGAGAAACACTAACCCCTTTTCAGCTAATTACCGAAACGGTGCACTTTTTGACCCTCATTTTGACCATGTGTTTTGATTTTCAAAAAGTTGGCCTCAAATGAAAGCTTGTACAAAGTACTACAAAATGCAACAAAACCAAACTTGGAACAAATACTCCTACTTGGAAAAATAAGACCCCTTTTAAGTGCTATTTGCACATCGGCACAACTACTCTCAGTGTACAGGTAAATATACATAAATGGACAGGGAAATGTAGAGAAGAAAGGCAGATATAGCAAACATGATACAAATGTTTAATATATATTATTTTGCTAAATCCAATTTTTCAAACCACACTGAAATTCGGTCCAACTCTTTCTTGGCGATTATATAATTCCTGCCCATGCCACTCGTGCTAGGAGCATCAACCAACATGATATGCTTCAGTGGTACCCAACAAAGATCATGCCTTTGTGGCCAAGAGAATCGTGGTGCAGGGCCATTTGGATGCATAAAAGATACTTTAACATCCTCGTTTTCAAGGGATTGCTCTAAGATATTGGCCAACCACCACTGGCCATCATATAAGCGGGCAACATATCGACCAGGGGTACAATATTTAAGCTCCACAGGATCGTCCTTTTTGCAAATAAAGGGCATGAAGGGGCAGGTACGGTTTGAAGGGTTTCATCCACATTAGTAACAATTCTGCCTAATCTATCAAATTATCTTGAAATTACTGGGAATACAAATACAAGAAAATGACACAGGCTGCAAATGATCAAAGAGCATGCAACTGAAAGTAGAAATAAATGAGTGGAGTTCAGTATTCCCTGTACATTATTGTACATTTACCTGTACACTGAGAGTAGTTGTGCCGATGTGCAAATAGCCCTTAAAAGGGGTCTTATTTTTCCAAGTAGGAGTATTTGTTCCAAGTTTGATTGTGTTGCATTTTGAAGTTCTTTGAATAAGCTTTCATTTGAGGCCAACTTTTTGAAAATCAAAACAGGCCCACATGGTCAAAATGAGGGTCAAAAAGTGCACCGTTTCGGTAATTAGCTGAAAAGGGGTTAATGTTTCTCCAAATTGGATGTTTTTACCTTCATTAGAAAGATGTTTTTATCTTCATTTGAAACTCCATCAGGTATACTATCAACAATGTAAATGGCAAAGGGAACATTCTAAGGATAGTTGCATAATATTTCATTTGAAATCGGCATGTTCGGCACATGCGTAAACCAAATTTCAATGTTTAGGGGTTAATTACAAAGCACACAAAGGGTTAAACACTATTGTTAAAGCTTTGTTGCAGACTATTAGACAGAATGAACATATCCTGAAAGAATGAAATTTGGATCCTTATTAGTTCATCGGTTATAACCCTTTGAAAATGGTCACAAACTGTGACCAGAGGGTTAACGTGGGCCACGCCCCCTTTTTCGGGGGGCCATAAAATGAGAACGGAACGAGATATCTACTTGAAACCACCATCTACTTGATTTGCTCATCACATGCAACAAAATATCACCAAATGAAGCAATTCTGAAACCATCAAGCTGGGAGCACCCCCCATTTTGGGTGATTTCATATGGAATGACCCGTGTGCATATACACACACACACACACACACACACACACACACACACACACACACACGCACAAGATGAAAACAATGAAAACCTCTTCCTTTATTTGCATGGCATGTTGGCCACAGAAGCAAACTCATACACAGACAGATGTGGGCCATGTTTACAATTCACAACATTCATAACTAAACCACCTTCTGTCATTAACTACATTACACACAGAAGACCCTACTGCGTTCTGCAAAGGAAAGGTGCCATTTCTAAGAACTGGCAGTGCACTGATAATTTTCCAAAGCCTCGAAAGTAACCAAAGTGCCTCCTATACAAAGACAAGTGCCTCAAAGATCACCGTGCCTTTAGGATGTAAAAGCAGTGCACCACAACGAGTTGGATGATATGATACAATTCACCCCAATTTCACTTTACAGTTCTTCAAAAAGTCATTCAAATTCGCACTTAAGCAGAGACATGGAACACCCAGAATTAAAGTGATACGCTCCACAGACTATAACCACTGTGTGTATTTCACTCCTACCTGGGTGTGTTAGCGGAGCTGCTAGCCACCGATTCTCTCCCGCTGTTGGAGGTCAGGGGTTGGGAGAGAGAGGGCACCACCAGCGTATCCCTGTGAGGGAGGGCTTTTGACACGAGGCCCTGGGCGTCCAGGCTGGCATCGGCAGTGTTAACTGAGCTGCAGCTGTCGTACGTCTCCATCAGCGGCTCCAGATTGAGAGAGACCTGCAGCAAAAAGCACCACATTTCACCAGAGAACCGTAAAAAATGAGACATCTCAGAAATCTCATCCTTCGTACATTTTTTTAATTTGGGTTGTGTCTGTGTGACAACCAGTAAGACATTATCTGCTATTAAGTCCATGATTTGGAGGGCTAACAAAAGTTGAATTTTATGAGTAAACGCACTTATTAATTGAAAGAGCAAGTTGTTACACAGTAATGCATGCAAAATTGATAGGAATCTACAGATGACCTCAAAAAGGGTAGCGCAGCCATAAAACAATGACAAAAAAGGAGATGTGGCAGATCGGCGATAAACATCTTAGTTTTTTGGCACAAAAGGCATTAATTTCCACCATACCTGTAACTCCCCTAGCTTTTCTGAGGTAGGGGACACAAACGTGAAAAATCCATTGATGGGGTGTGATAGAGAGAGCCCAGCAATTCCACCAACTTGGATTCGACCAAAAGGCAAATGATCTGGGTTCGTCAACAAATCCAACACCAACACTCCCATATCTGTGGATAGGCAGAAAGAACTAATTAAAATTCATACCGTACTGAATGCCGTACGGTAAGTTGTCCTCTGCATTTGACCCATCCTAGTTAGTTAGGAGCAGTGGGCAGCCACAATGCATCACCTGGGAACCAACTCCAGTTCCAAAGCCAGAGCCTTGGTCAGGGGCACAGGTAGCAGTGCTTCTATAAGGCATGCGTTTCAGGGAAAGGGAAACTGGAGTACCAAGGGTATATTTACGCAAACACTAGGAGTACATGCGAACTTCACACAGAGCGGTCTTGGCCGACCAGAACCCGAACCAGAACCACTGTGCCACCCTGCCACTACTATTCAATCCATCCCATTCACTTTTCCGGAGAAAAACCAACATTGTGCTTACATTACCTGTCAAATAAGACGTGAACTGCTTAGGTCCGCAGCGGATGGGAAACCGAGCCGTTATCTTGACTCCTCTCTGGTCTGCAGAAGACCCGTCCCGAGGACGGAAATAGGTCCCGCTGGACGACTCTCCCCACCACCGCAGCCTCACCAGGGGCGTTGCCGGTGGCTTTGGGATGGTCCATAATACCCTGCCAACTGTCACCCTCAGAAAGCATCGCACCTGTCCTTCCACCAGCGGAGGCAGACTAGTGGATGGTGAAATGTCACCTGGGACTGAAACGCCGAAGGCTAGTTAGTCATCAGGGGCCTTATTTATAAAAATTAGCATGGATTTCATACCTAAATAATACGTACGCACAAAAAAAAAAAAAAAAAAAAGACATTTTGTGGAAAATAACCAAATTTATAAACCTATGGGTTAAATAAACTGCATGGAATTTTCATTTATTTAAAAAGGATGGACTTGGAATTTATTGACATTGTGCATAATCTTAATTATTCCCCTATTTTTAATGTCAAGTTTGTTTTTATAAATCAGAAATCTGCAAAGAAAGTGACGTACGTATATTTTTTGTGCCTACGCACCGTTTATAAATGAGGCCCCAGAGCATTATAACGGGACATAATATTTATTATGACTTTCACAAAATGAGTTTATTAAGCTGTAACGTCTGTATTACTCACGTTAGTCAATGTATTAACGTTACAAGCAAGGTAACCAAACCAAACGTGAGGGGTGACTAAATTTCATGTCAGCTTCGTGATCATTGCCAGTTTAGAGCAAATATTTTGTAACTGGCATGCTAAAGCCGCTTTCACATTGGACGCGAAACGAATTTTTCGCACGACAGATTTTAATCAAAGTAAATGCAAAGACGCGAATACCGTATTCGCGTCTTTGCACTGACTTTGAATGTAATCTGTCGTGCGAAAAATTCGTTTCGCGTCCAGTGTGAAAGCGGCACTAGCCATCTAGCCAGGTAGCTAATGTTAGCAAATAGGCTACAGTCATCCAACGCTACGGCCAACCTGGCATTAGTACAGGCTTCGTTAACCAGCTGGGAGTTGAAACGAGTGTAAAAACTAGCCAAGTCACCTAACATAAGCCATTTCTATATGCAATCGTGAATATTCACAGCCAACAATTAGATTATTAATGTTAGATCTATTCAAATAAACTTAGCGCTATGCAAGCCATCAACAACATAAACTGTGAAGTAGCATTTTTGCAGCCCACCAAGAATGCTAGCTAGCAGGCTAAATAGCTATATTTTCAGCAACACTGATGTCGAGCATAATGTAGCTACTAGTTAGCACAATGACACCCAGGCAAGTTTATCGTTAACATTACCTTTCTTTTTCTTGTTCCCCACTTTGGTAACGTTAGCCTTAGTCTTTTTATTCTTCATTACGTCTGCGTAGCCCCGACTCCCAAGAATCTGGCGTTTTTAGAGCCATTGTAACGGAACCATGTCCTTACAAACAAGCCAACTTACTGCCATTAGCAGGCTAGCAAAGTTTCCGTTAAAGCCGGGAAATAATTTGTCTCCGGGCAACAGCAACCAGCGCTCTTCCGTCCCGCCGTCAACAGGTAACTGCCGCTTAACTAAGGAATTATGGGACAGAGGGGGGACGCAGCGCACTATCAGGTCAGGAGGACTGGCGACCCACGCCACGGCGCCAGGAACTTCTTGATTAAAATATTTTCGGTTGAAATAGGCGTAAAATCCAGGGGTCAGAGAGTAAAAGTCCTGCCAAGTTTTTCTCCCTCCCACAGAATGAGCTGATCACTCATATTGGCTCTATCTCCTGTCAGAAGTAAATCCAGGTGGTTGGAATAAAGTTCCGGGGAGGATTTTTACTTTCTGAACCCGGTTACATTACAGCGAGCGTGACGGGAGAAAAATGTTTGTAACCCGCTGAATACATTTTCTTTGTGAAGTTTACTTTTGGTAGTCTGTGGTTTTGTGAACAACTAGCCATCTTATTCTGAATTTATGCGTAATTGTAAAATTGTGCGGCAGCTGTAGGAGCCCAAATGGGTTTTAACAACTTTTGAAACATAGATGGCACTGAAACAGAAGTCTCGAATAGTTCTGCCGTAACTATTCTCGGGGTCCCCGTCTGTAAGGGCTGGGAGACAGTTCTGTGGATAGGGACGCAACTCCGAAATTCAGTGATTGGGTACCTCATCCACTTATCAAATGTGTTTGGAGTTGTACGACTCCGAAGGGGCTATTACCCCACCCCACCGGCATTTCCATGGATACTCCAGAGGAAACTCCTGATTTGAGATGTTTGTGATACACTCTTACGGAATTAATTTATGCATGCTGTGTGAACACAACGAGAGTCCTGTTGATGTCATGACTTGTGTCGAGATATGAGATGAGCTTTCTGATTAAACGATAAATGCTGGTCAAGACGCTAATGCCAAAACTTGGGTGCGACATGTCATATTCATCGCTGGAGGACATTGACCCATATAGATTATTTGGAGACCATTATACGAGATGTCAGCGCCTGCAAGTTGCAGGAGCGCCCCCGCCCTCCCATCCACCGTTGGCAAAAGCATTACGTCACCCCTATCAAGTCGTCCTGTTGAAACAGAATTGTCGACAAAGCATTCTGGTAGCTGTAGTTAATATAAATTCCATCATCTTTGGTTCTGAGGTGGTACGTCTGATTAATAAATACATTCCCCAGAATGCATCCGTGGAACATTTTAACGTCGTGCGATGAGACCATCCCTGTATACGGAACATTTCATGTCAGTTGCTACTCTCGTTGCGGAGTATTTGGTTCGTTAAGTCAAGAAATAAATTACCTTGGGATAAAATATAGCACGTTACATATCGCGAATACAGAATCTTTGATACCTTACACGTTAATTTAGCACTGCTAATGGAGAAGCAATTGCATCTTAATTTGCTGTCATCTAGACCTCCAATGCCAGGGGGTTTGCAATCTGGGTCTAAAATGAGAATGGGGTGAGTGTAATGTAAATGCTCTGATGTGAAACACTGTGCAAAATAAATAGCGTATGTTCTTGATTTTTGACTAGTTCTTAGAAACGAATGATCATCTTACTCGCTGGGAAAGTCGATGCGGTTGTGCGGTAGGGAGCTAAAATTATCTTAATGTAGATCGTGACAGTTGCAAGCAAGCATAGGTGAGGTTAGCTTGCAACCAAGACTTTGAATGAATAACGTGTGGGCGTTCATCTATTATAATTCGGTGGAGTTGATGAATTTGGCAGTCATCGCCTTTTACTATTGTTAGTTAATGGTAAGATTGCATGTACCGTAGCTACTTATAATGCAGCACAACTAACTTGGATTGCATACATCGTGTGAAGAGAAGATGGTTTGTTAACATTCGTGAGTTGACTGGAGCGGACGTCTCTTTGTAGCAAAACCGTGGCAGTGGTTGCTACATCGGCAACGTCATAGCTGACCACTTCGACGTTGCTAAAAACTTGCCTGTATTTATATAATCTATTTAACTTGGTATTGACCGGACGTTTTGTCTTTTATGAGCCTGCATGCAGAACGCGATACGTTCACTGACCGTAAACTTTGATCGGCGTGGAAGAATTTGGATGATCAATTAAAAAGCTTTTAATTTATTCAAGTGGTATGTATTGTTTAATCTTCATACAATTCTGCGGCACACTGTGTAGGGGAATCGTTTGCTTTATGTTGTTCTCTACGAATGGCAATGGGTTGGAAGCAGTGATCCCCACTCATAACATGGGTACACAGCTATGAAGTACTTCAGTTGCCAGTTTAGATGAAAGAGCAAAAAGCTTCAAATGAAAAATTTACGTTTTTTCTGTTATTATATCCAGATCTTGTGATCAATACAGTTTGAAAATGTTAGTCTTTTTTAATAGTTTGAACAATTTGATTTAGTTTTGCAATAAGATTTATTACTCTGCAGCATAAAATAATACAGTCCAGGTGCAGAATGCCCCCTCCAGCTGATCAAGGTTTGCACTTGTCTTCTAGGCCTGGCAGAAAGCGAGATTTTTCACCCTTGCCATGGAGCCAGTACTTTGAAACAATGGAGGACATTGAAGTAAAAAATGACAATAGCAAAGACATATCCTTTATCTTCTGAAAATAATGGATCACATTTCTTCCTTCTGCTTCAGTTCAGAGGGTTATGCATCCTGACCTGGGCCCTGTTTCACAAAGCAGGATTAGTGAATAGGATAACTGCGCCATAAAATCTGACTACTGTCTGATATGAAAAGATCTGATCCGGTTTTTATGTGACAGAAGTGTCCAGTTAATTTCATAATCCTGCTTCATGAAATACTCTCCTCATACAGGTTCTCTCATCGTCACGAGCCTCTTAAACCAAACTCACTCGATGCTGGCAGCTTTTTTTTTTTTTTTTTGCATTATAATGTAGAAAAAATGACTCATGCTGGAAGCACTCCTGCCCTCCATGCATAGTTTTTCAATTTTGGGTTTGGTCTAGCTAGCGATTACCTTCACATTATGTAGAGAATATCCACAACTGTAGAACCTCCTGCCTAATATTATGGACGTCCTGGTTGTGCCACCAAAATAGGTCTGTCAGACTAACGTCCACTTCAATTCCCGCAACCAAGGGTTTCCCAGGAGAACATTTCTGAGGGCAGCGCGCTCCTTTCGCCAGCTTGTCGTATTCTGACAGGTCATCCTGGTGCCATCTCTTCCCCAGGTGAACAGGGCACACATACCTGGCAGATGTTCATGATGTAAAGGATAAGGGGATTTACCGGACTAGGCTACCTGCCTCTATTGCTCCTTGGTATATTTCTGACTCTCAGGTGCCCATGATAGGCGCTTTTGGTGATAGGCTGGGGTTAGGATGGGTGTTCTGACTGGTCTGCAGCTACTAAGTTCTATACACTGCGGGGTGCGATGCACTTTGTGTTGTGATCCATTCTTCCCATATCATTGAAATTCTCTGCAACTTGTGCCACAGAAATCCCTTTGGTTCACACCAGACAGGATTGCCTTCTTTACCCTCATGCATGGATGAGCCTTGGGTGCCCAACTCCCTGTTGCTGGTTCATGGTTGGTCCCTTTTTGGACCACTATCAGTAGGCACTTGCAACGGTTGTCTAGGAGCACCCAGAAGCCTGCCTCCTGGGAGGTATTCTGACCCACTTGTCTGGCCGTACCAATTTGGCCCTTGTCAAAGTCGCTGAGGTCCCACATCCAACATGTTGACTGCAGGGACCAACTGTTGGCTAACCGTCTAAGGTCTTCCCGCAGATCTTGCCATGCGCTGTTGTCTCACACACACGCACACACATGGAATATGTACCGTATATACTATATATGGATATACAGTATTTAAAATAATGAGCCGAATACATTAAAACCACTCAGGTACTGTATGTGGTGAGGGGCCAAAATATAATGGCCAGATGACCAGATCTCAGAGCATCTCCAAAGTGGCAAGACTTCTGGAGTGTTCCTAATCAGCAGTGGTAAGTACCTACCGACAGTGGTCCATGGAGGGATCAACCATGAACCAGTGGTAGGGTGTTGGGTCCCAGGGCTCATTGGTGCGCAAGGGCAATGAATACTATCCTGTCTGTTAAAAACTGACAGAAAGGCTACTGTGGTATGCAGTGCAGAGAATTTTAATGATATTTATGTGATGTTGGAATGTGTCATGGCATGTAATGCATTGCCCCCTGCTGCATATATTGCTTTATAGCAGCAGACAAATCAAATGGACCAATCTAAGCCCTGTCCCCTGGCAAAAGCGCCTATGATTGGCACTGGAGCATTGGAACTGGACCTTGGAGCAAATGAAGGAGGTCGTCTGGTCCAATGACTCCACTTTTCTTCGACATCCTGTGCACTGGCAGGATACATGTGCACCATTTTCCTTGGGAAGAGATGGCACCAGGATGCATTTTAGGGAGAAGACATGCTGATGGAGGGAGTGTTATGCTCTGGAAATATTTTGCTGCAAAACTACGGGCACAGAAATTTGAGTGGAAGTCATTTTGTCAAAGCTGTTTTGGCAACACAAGGGGGATCAGCACAGTATTAGGCTGGTGATTTCAGTGTTGTTGCTGATCGGTGTATATTATACACTGTATGCAGTGTGTGTATATGTATGTATCAGTGGCAGTTGGTGAACTGGCGATAGGGGAGACTCAAACACATCTCTTGACAATAATGATTGGTTATGACCTGTCTTCAATCATTCATTTGAATTACCATTACAAAAGCTGCGAAAACTCTCAACATTATCAGGTGTGGTCAGTTTTCATTAATAACGCACACCTGTCAACTCTCACGCATTCCGCTTGAGTTTTAGAGGTATATTTACATTCCCTTGCTGTAGTCTATATGTCTATATACTATATATAGTCTATATACTATATGTACATTCATATATATTTCTACGCATATGCACTTATGTATATAAATATGCATGTGTACACAATCCCATTTTTTTTTAAAAAGTTGGCACAACATGGAAAATGTAAGTAAAGTCAAAATGCACTGATTTTAAAAGTCCATTCACCCTCTACTGCAGTGGTTCTCAGTGTCGGTCCTGGGGGCCCACTGTTTTTTCAGGTTTTTGTTTCAAACCACAAATACTATTATAGTAGTATGATTTTGCATTATATTGCTGGAAAATGCAGGGACTTCCCTGGAACCAACAACGTTTAGATCCCAACGTGTTGCTTCATATATACGTACGCTGCCTAGCCAAAAAAAAAAAGTCATGCATTCTAATATTTTGTTTGACTGCTTTTAGCATTGATTATGGTATGCATTTGTTGTGGCATCATTTCAATAAGTTTATGCAATGTCACAATGTTTATTTCTGTCCAGCATTGCATTAATTTTTTTGACAAGATCTGAACCACTTTTTCACAATTTCAGCCCGATGAATCCTGGTATTGTTATCTTGGAATATACCTGTGCCATTAGGGTAGAAAAAGCCATTGATGGAAAAATCTGGTCATTCAGTGTCTTCAGGTAGTCAGCTGACTTTTTTTTTTTTTTTTTTTGGCTCATATCGTTGCTGAGCCCAGACCTGACAAACTAAAGCAACCCCACATCATAACACTGCCCCCACAGGCTTGTACGGTAGGTACTGTGCATTATGGGAGCATCACTTCATCCGCCTCTCTTCTTACCCTGTTGTGCCCATCACTCTGGAACAGGGTAAATCAGGACTCATTAGACCACATGACCTTTTTCCATTGCTCCAGAGTCCAATCATTATGCTCCCTAGCAAATTGAAGCCTTTTTTTTTTTTCCTGATGAGCTTACTGAGAAGTGGTTTTCATAAGGCTGCAAAGCTGTTTAGTCCCAATCCCTTGTTCTCTTTGCATTGTGCATGTGGAAATGCTCATACTTTCAGTAAGAAATGTAGCCATGAGTTTTACTGATTTTTTTTTTTTTTTTTTACGATTGATTTCACCTACACTTTAAATAATCTCCAATCATTGTCATTCAAGATTTTTTTTCCGAGCACAGATCTTCCTCGAAGATGATGGTTCACCACTACCCTTCCAGGTTTTAGTAATGCGTTGGACAGTTCTCAACCCAATTTTAGTAGTTTTATTTGCTTGATGCAGGCCAATAATTTTACCCCTCTGAAACAGAGTGACATCTTTTCCTCGACCACAGGGTATGTCTTAAAACATGGTTGTTTAAGAAATGAGAAGGTACTCGCTGCGTCAGTTGGGGTTAAATAAATTGTTTGTTTTTTTTTTTTTTTTATTTGGCATCTCCAATCCCACCCGAATCTTGAATGTCCAATTGGGGAACTATGTACCAGGCTTTTTCGCATATGCGGCCCCTATTGCCAACTCAGGAGAGTGAGACAGCTCACGGCTCTCGTCCGAAGCACGCGCCCGTCGCCACCGCTTCTTATACACTCATTGGTTGAAACTTCGCAAGCTCAGAACGAGGCAGAGGATACCCAAACATGAGCGAGCTTAGAATCTTCCTAACGAGCGCCCGTCTGGCCAACAGGAGGTTATTTACAATACCCTATCCCGGCAGACCCTTCCCAATTTGCATCCCTGTAGCGCATTGGCCAATTGCGCGCTACTCTGAAAAAAGCTGCCAACCACTGCCGGCTGGTACGAGGCGGGGATCACGCCGTGATAGTCACTTCTGCTTTGCAACGCGATGCTTTACCGAGTGAGCTATCTGGCGGCTCTGGATTAAATAAATTGTTGCCAGCTGAAACATTAATCACTGCAGTGAACATCCAAAGGAAGGCTCTTACTCATTTGCTTTGTTAAATTCAGGTGGTGACTTTTTTTGGCTAAGCAGTGTGTATGCATGCCCCATTACAGAAAAGTCTGCTCTTGAAGGAAGATGCAAATTAAATCAAAAAGGAATGATTTGAAAAGTCCTGAAACATCCCTGCATTCTTCTGAAAGACAACACCAAAAAGCATTGTGTACGAATTTCAAATGCGTGGCTGCGTAAACGTAAAGTGCAGGTGTAAGATTGACCTGCATACAGTCCTGATCTATCTCTGATTGAGAATGTATTGAGATACATGAACTGAAAACACGCATAATGGAGGAATGGGCAGGAATTTGCAGACTTGATCAATATGCATATATTTATGAATGATATTGATACATGTTTTAATTTTACAAGTGAAGGTAATTTTCAGTTTGACTCCGAACAAATCCAGATTTTCATTGTACCTGAACTCGGTTTGTGATCAATTGCTATGTGGTGAGTATAATGAAGGAGGACAGATTTTGGAAATTAGCCATGCCTTTAACATGCAGTTGAATTGTCATAATTTGGTAAATGGAATTCTTTCTGATGTTGTATGGTCCAGTGATCTTTACGTGGACCTCTAACCTTCAACAACGTGTCTATGTAATGGAACCCCTTTCAAAAAATAAATGACCATTTTCCATAGTGTTTGTAGCCTTGACATTTTCACACACTTTTAGAATTTACAGCAGTGGATCCCATGGACCTGTTCTGCTCCTCTTACATGGAGGTGGTCACTCTGCTCTCTCATGGGCAGTTTTCACAGTGAGTTACTGTATTTGTGATCATTTTCATGTAATAAAGTCCATTTTTTCCTCATTCCAAGGAAAAAAACAAAAAAAATGTGAGACCTGCTGTTGACTGTTTTCAGATTCTTGGATGTCTGATAGTCCTTGAATTTCACGCAGTGACTTCCTCCCCTGCGGTTTCTAAGCTGGAAGTAGTAGGACTTGCTGTATTGATATTGATTTTTGTCAGGGGGATCTCTGGAAATGGGAAAATCAAAATTCTATATCCGAACAAAGTTGAGCTAATGGTAAGATTTGAAAGATACTGTTGTGAGTCTAGGTGACATACAGTTTTATAGACTCGGGAGCCACTCTGCTGTTACGAGCAGAGGGAGTCTATTTCAGGTCTGGGCAGCCAGCATTGGCCCACTGGAAAATGTGTCAGTGTAAGCACTGCGTCTTCAGTCATGCCGCTGTCGGACACTTCCAGTGTGCGTGCGTATGCACCTGTGTTCATACGTACTTGTGTGTCTATGTGTGTGTGTGTGTGTTCGTGTGGGGAGGGGGGTTTGTCATAAATAAAGATTTATGAGGACCGAAAGATATTTGAGCCTGAAAAAACCAGCATTATGGAGGAAAAAGCTCAATTCCGGGCTTAGGTCTACATCTAGTGTTAAGCTTAGGTATCAGAATCAGGGTCTAGATGAAGGGCTAGGTTAAAATTGTGGTTATTTTTCGGAGTTTGTAGGTTTTGGTGAAGACAAACTGACATAGTCATCCATATCCCCCCACAACCGCGCATTATTATTATTATTTTGGTTCATGACCTACAATTAGGTCATGATGTTTTCACCTGCCAAGTTTGAGAACGATCAGCCAAATAGTAAGAGAGTTACAGCCTGGACAGGAATACATTGCATAGCGACACTGCTAAATAGGTCAAGTGTGTCGGACAAAAGGGCATTTGACCAAGTGACCTAGATTTGGTTCATGACACACCTTTAGGTCATGATGTGTTCACTTGCCAAGTTTGAAAACAATCAGCCAAATAATAAGAGTTACAGCCCAGACAGGAATACATTGCATAGCGACACTGCCAAATACGACAAGTGTGTCGGACAAATGGACATTTCACCAAGTGACCTAGTTTTGGTTCATGACACACCTTAAGGTCATGATGTGTTCACCTGTCAAGTTTGAAAAGGATTGGCCAAATAATGAGAGAGTCACTGCCTGGAGAGGAACATATGACAGAATAGCACTGGAAATTTCGGCAAATGACCACAGAGAGACATTGGACCTAGTGACCTACTTTTCAGCATGATACATTGTGATGTCATAATGTATCTGCCTGTGAAGCTTCATTGAAATTCGACTATTGGTCCATGAGTTATGGCTCCGCAAGGTCGGACAGACGGAGCTCATTTTAGTACTCATTTTAAAAAATTTTTTCTTGTCCCCACAGGTATAAAAGAACAAACGCGTGTGTGTGTGTGTGTGGGTGTGTGTGTGTATATGTGTATATATACACATGATTGTCCACAGATATTTGGTATCTCATGCACAATGTAGTTACTGCTCTTATTTGTTTGTTGCAGTGGATTTATTGACAATAAAATGTTGAACTTACTCAAGTAGCTTAACCGTAAATGGATAAATACTTCATGATTTGTTCTTGTGATGAAATACCTCAGTATTATCCATGCAATTGACAGACTCTTGGCACAGTCTGCACTGTGACCTCAGTTCACTGCGATCAGAACTGATGGAGTATTTCCTCCATAAAAGGTACCGTAGAGGATTTGAAAATAAAGATTGACACCTTTGTCCTGTTTTTTGTTTTGCTTTTGCAGGCAGTGATATGCAATAGAATAAATTGCCGTGTGGTGGCGCTAGACCTCAGGGGACATGGTGAGACTCTCCTTCATCCTGCATGTTTGACATTACCTTTACAGCTGACCTCTAGCTGACCTTTGCGAGCTGGGCCCCGATTGGATAAAACTGAAGGCACATGGTGTTTGGGTTTCCAAACCCCACCTGGAAGGCTAGTGTTAATACAGGAAAGGGAGCCTTTGGGAGAGACTTGGTGCTTACAGTAAATGCCTTTTTCTTGAATATGATGTATTATTCCTCAATGGGGTTCCTCTCCCTCATTTGAGGTAGTAGTGTCAGTATAACAAGGTATGGGGTGAGATTTGTTTATAAATAGATGTTAGGTGTATCTCAACTAAGAATGTCTTTGCAGCATGAAAAATATCCATATTGAACAGTGCAGTTGGTTTTCTGATGCAAAAACTACCATTTGCATCATTCCTTGTTTCCTCTATTAGTGTAATACTGGGCAAACACAAACTTGTAAACACCAGGCTTGCTTTTAAAATGATTTGAGCCCCTAAGAACCATACTGGGCCAACCCATGTTGGGGTACTTTTGAGAAAATGGGACTCAAAGTTGCCAGAGTAAACACTGCACCTAGAGTCATCTAGGTTAAACACTGCATTTGGTACAAACTCAAGATATGTAAAATCATGCACATGCACCTCTTGTGCAGGTTTTGGGTGCCCTTCTGCTGCATTAAATTGAAACCAACCTCCTTCTGAGGAGGAAGCATAATCTTCTGATTCATTTGGGACAAACTTTGGGTCTCTGTCATCTTCCACTTCACCATCATCATCAATCACAATAAGCAACTCCTCATCAGTGAGATACCGAGCTGCCATGTTTACAATGAATTATGGGAAGGTTGTGGGATGGCATATTATGGCTAAGGCAGTGCAGTGCATATATACAGGGGCAGAGAAGACATTTGCTTGTATTAACAATCCATGTGGGCAGATTGGGTTGGGCTGTTAGGAAATGTAGATCTCTGTTTTCTGCACATGCTGACTACCACAACTCAATTTCGGCAAAAGTGCGGGATGGCCCGGTATGGTTCTTAGGGGCTCATTTAATTTATTGAATTAAAAACCCATACACCACTATATCCTCATAAAGCAATTTCCTCGTTAAACCTTTGGAGGTGATAAATTCTACTTAATGCGTCCTATAATTTGATTTCAATCTTTTACATCTCTCTGGGGTAATTTCAGGTCACGCTTTTTGCTGACCTGCTTTAATTTGGGTAAATTGTTTGATTTCTGACCGTATACTGCATGTTTTAGGAAATAAGCACACGACCATTCCAGGTTAAGTGGATCAAGAGTGGGAAATTGACCCTCTTCAAAAATTATGGAAAAAATGTATAACCGTAAAACCCCAAATCAGAAAAAGCTGGGACAGTATCCTACTATAAAATGAGGAAAACTTTGATCCAGTTTTTTACCTCAATCAATCAATCTGAAACTGCATATGGGCACTGTATCAATCTGAAACTGCATAATGGCATTGAGCATTGTCATCACCAGGGACTGACAAAGCTGATTTTTTTTTTTTTTTTCATTTTACCAAATTTATGTTTTAATGTGCAAATTTAAGGCATTTATGAGCATTTTTGGCAAGTCTGCACGGAGTTGCGGCGTGCCCATTCCCGGAAGTCTGTACGGCATTCTGATGCGTGCTGGGTGTGAGTGAGCGTTAAAAATGTTTTATGATCTCCGTTTAATATCAGCTGTATATGTGCAACTCGTCTTGGAGTTCTTTATGAATTCCTTCCACATTAAGGTTAATTTAAATGTTATTTGTTATCATGTGGTGTGGGTTATCACCAAACATTAGTGGAGTTTAAAGTGTTGCTTCCTGATGGATTTTCTGTTGCTAAGAAAAGCACTTAACAATATAGTAATAATCAAAAATATCTGTTTATTTAATTTTGGTAAAATTTCTTAATAAATATGTGAAATAAAAAGTGAAAACTTCAAACATTCAATTTAATTGAACCATAATGCAGTTTGATTCCGTTGAACACAAGCATCCTTTATGCATTATCTTATTTCTTATGGGTGAATTTAGAGTTCACTTAAGCTCTTGTCTGTAATCTACTCAGAGCCTTTCTTTTTGTTTTCTAGCTAATGCGTACCATACACTAGAGGATCTCATCTGTTGGTTGTTAACAATGTTCACGTCATTCAACTTCACTGTTTGCATAAGCCAAGACCAAAGACTTCCTATAATAATAAACAAGTTTGATTTTATTGGAGTGTCAAGATGAGAAAAACACTGAGTTAGTCTGAGTTTTTCGATCTACTGAACCAAACAATCGAGATGACTGGACCACACCCGACTTCAGCAAAACTCTCATGATTTCATTGGAAATTTGTTGGATGTTGGAAATTTGTCTGCGACGGTGAAATTGTTCCAAAATTTGTTTGGTGTGATATAAAACCTGTTTAATATTATCAGAAGTCTAGTCTTGGCTCATGCAAACAGTGAAGTTAAATGATGTGAACATTGTCAACAACCGATGGGTGTGCTCTGCAGAATCCCGTTTTTGCAAAATCTTATGATCTGAGTAAAAAAACTATGTGACTTCATGGTACTGTACATGGCCTTTAGATGAGAGGTGGTGTCAGACATTTGTCTTTTAAGTGTTTTAAAAGTCTTTTCAAAGCCCTCAATGGAGCCATCTTGGGCCACACAAATAGGAATGCATTGGAAGATGTGGCATTAGGACGTAATGCTACATTTACACTTGATATAACTGGCTAAGTACAATTTGATTTTGATTGTTTCTTGCACGCACAGCTTGAAGGCTGTGCAGGTGATTTCACGACGCTCACTCGCGTGCCTACTGTGGGTGTGGTTTTTTTTGGATTTTATCCAGGTGTAGAAAGGAGATGAGCTCCCGTATGATCGGTTGGATGCATATTAGGTTTGGATGATGTATGCTGAGACCAGGATACCTTGAAAACCAAGAGACAAGCCAAGCAGAGAAATTCGGGACAATCAATAGCTGTTACAAGCTGTTCAATTACTACCTAAATTATGTCCTAGTAAGTCTGAATTACGGTAGTCCCTTATACATGTACAAACGTGTATAAGTCTCACACATGTTTAAAGCAATTTAATAACCAAAAACGTTTAAAGCCAGGAGTCAACAATTTTGGCAACTCCCTTCTTTTATCATGTACTACAACATATATTTTTCCCAGAATTTTTGATGAGGGTCGACTTCTGAACTTGGAATGACCCCATACGCAAAACTGCTCTAAGGGAGGGATTGAATTGTGTCTTATAACCTAGCTGGTGATGATGTCTATGACCACAGATTGTTCTTTTAGGTGACACAAAGGTTAAGAATTGTGAAGACCTTTCAGCAGAAACAATGGCCAAGTAAGTTCAAAATGTAATATTTTTCTGTAGAAAGAGTTGCTATATTGCTGGGAGAGTGCATAACTTGAATCAAGTATTGATAACAACTGTTAGATTAACCATTAGCCTATTTCTGTAAATACTTGAGTTTTGAAATGTAATTGTGCTTGTGGCGGTGACTTGCCCTTTGTTTGCTCAGAGGGTGGTAGAAGGGCCATCTGCTTGCAGTGTGTCGTGTTGGCATAATGTACTTGTTCCTGATTTGTTTAAACACAGATTGAAACTAAAAATAGGTTTGTTTACACCCAAAACCCAGAAGAGGTTAAGAGTGCAGTCTTGCAAATTCGAGAAAACCATTATGCTGTGTGCATTTTTCTCTGAACGGATCACTTGTTAAATTTGTGTTCTCGTAAACCATGATTATTGTTACAGCATTATTGTGGGCTTGCTCTTCTAGGGACGTGGGGAAGGTGGTTGAAGCTCTGTATGGTGAAAACGCACCGCCGATCGTCATGATTGGCCACAGCATGGGCGGCGCAATAGCAGTTCACACCGCCGCGGCCAATCATGTGCCATCTTTGCTGGGACTTGGTGTGATTGATGTTGTGGAAGGTAATATCAATTTCTGTTGTACCAGTGAATAAGTGGATGCATTTTTATTGGATATGTTTATATTTGTGTTCATCAGAATTTTGACCACTCCTCAGTGTTGCCCTCTGTATATTTTTTGGAATGATACACACCAGTGTTGTGCCCATCAGGGGACTGCCCGTGCAAAACTTGCCTGTTTGGAACGGGCTGATGGCTTGGTCTCCGATATTGCTGCTTACGGCTTTCACAAGATTTCTTGATCATTGCTCAGCTAAACAACTTCACACTCAAATGTGCTCTTCCATGGGTCCTCAGCAATACATCTACCAAGCGTTATGTCGGTCAGAACGGTTGTTGAGAAATTTGTAAGACAGATATACATACATGCACCCGTACCAACAGAAAGACGGATGTCTCCATTTATCGTTAGAATGTTTGGAAAAAAAATCATGAAATTTACCCTGTATTATTAATTGATTTAGTGAAGCTGATGCAATGGCACTTGTGATTGTATTATCCAGGGACTGCAATGGACGCTTTGAATAGCATGCAAAATTTTTTAAGGAGTCGGCCAAAAACCTTCAAGTCTGTGGAGAATGCTATAGAGTGGAGGTAAGAGGGGAGCCAATTTTTTTTTTTTGAGATGTTGTGGTTTGGCACTTTCATGCAGCAAAGGCATGCATTACAGCGAGGTATAGTATCACTAGCCTTGAACCTGATTTTTGGACTAGAAAGGTACCTATAGGTAAAATTTACACTGCTTATTCCATGTGCTGTTCATGTAAGTACACAAAGAGTATGTTCTGCTTTCTGCTGTGTGAGAAGTGTTTTCTGTCATTAATTTCTACGAGGTTTTTTTTTTCGGCAGTGTCAAAAGTGGACAGATCAGAAACCTTGAATCTGCACGCGTCTCCATGGTCGGCCAAGTAAAGAAGTAAGTCTGCCATTCCAACAGGAACTTTGACTATTCGTTAAACTTTCAAAAAGCCTATTATCTTAAACTTCTGCCCTGTCTGTGCAGGTGTGAGGAACCCTTGAGCAGCCCAGGAATTGGAGAAGGGATCATTGAGGAAGAGGAAGAGGATGAAGAAGAGGGGGAGTCCAATCACAAAAGGAAAAAAGAAGATGATGTGGAGGTACAGAATGCATCTCAACCACTCTATAAATATAGTGTAAAATTTTTATCTCCAGACTGATGCGAGAGCATTGGGATTGGAAGTCTTGAGTTTGACGGTCATTGTGATCCAGGGCCTGTGGTTATGGGACTCAGAATAGGCCGGCTGACTCCTTTGCCTTACAGGTTAAAAAGGAGAGCCTGTTCACCTGGAGAATTGAGCTGGCTAAGACTGAGAAGTACTGGGACGGCTGGTTCAGAGGACTCTCGGCCCTGTTCCTCAGCTGCTCCGTCCCCAAACTACTCCTGCTGGCAGGTGAGCAACAGTCACATGGACGAGTAGGTTATTACATTGTTAGTTGGCTCACCTTAAAGTTATATTCCCTTTTTTGTATATCTCTTCATTTTCTTGCATTCAGTATCTGTTAAACTTTAGTGTGACTCCTTCATGGGCAACTTAATGAAACCAATTTATGAATAAATTTTATGGAAAGAATATTTTCCGAATATCAGTGCTAAATTTACCTTTGGTCAGAAATGGAAGTTGACTAAAGGTAAATTTAGCACTGATATTAGGAAATATTTCTTCACCCAAAGAGTAATTTCAATGTGGAATAACTTGCCTGACCATATTGTTAAGGCAGAGACCTTGGGAGTTTTCAAGAGCAGGCTTGACTTAAAGCTAGATACCATTGAGTCATTGAGTATCTGAAGTGATATATTCAGGCTGAACGGCCTGTTCTCACCACTCATGTTATGTTATGTTATGATTTTTTAAATCCGTTTGGCTCCTCTAAATGATGTATATGCATCTGTGTATAAATCACAAATCTTGCGGATAATATTTACTGTCTACCTCTGAAATGCACATTTGCTCTAGTTCTATGCTGGTATCAGTCAATTAGTAAATTATTGTACAGTAATCCAGTGCCCTACTGGGGAAATCTAAGAAAATGCGCCTTCAAAATCACCATGTCTGCAGTAAAGGCATTATTGTATTGGGAAAGTGGAGTGAAAGGAGTTATAAAGGAGTGAAAATTTACGAGTTCATCTTGATCGTGTGTGAAATGTGCGAAGTTTTAACCTCGCTGTTCGTTAAAGGTGTGGACAGACTCGATAAAGAGCTCACAATTGGACAGATGCAAGGTAAGCACGACATCAGAGGAGGAAAAAATGTGTGGGTTTTAAAGTCCGTTTCTTCTGTTTTTTAATAAGTAAAGGTGCACTATTCAGTTTCCTGTGATCTCTGCAGCAGTGCGTGCACGTTCTGTTTCATTGGTTATGTGAAATTACACAGCTGTTTTACATCATGCCCAGACTTTAATTGTTACGACCGTCTCAAATCTCTGCTGTGCAGCACCCTGTTGGCCACAGTATTGTCTGGTGACTGCTGGGGTGGGAAGCCCCATTTTGACAGTTATTTTGGCCAGTTTGGGCAGTTTTGCCATGGCAATCAGTCTGTATCAGTTGCTTGAGATGAGATAAAGCACTGCCACATGGTCA
The DNA here is from genome assembly GCA_029692085.1 of Gymnothorax javanicus. Lineage (NCBI taxonomy): Eukaryota > Metazoa > Chordata > Actinopteri > Anguilliformes > Muraenidae > Gymnothorax > Gymnothorax javanicus. The sequence goes on along the minus strand of CM056195.1, from coordinate 10,925,304 downwards.
TATTGCTCAGCTGATCGAGAGGGGCATAAAAAGAAATGCCGATTGGCAAGAAGTATTACAAATGATGAGCCCTGTTTTGTTGTGGTGCTCATAAATCAAGGATGCTGTAGTGAGGTGAAGCTTTTAACCCTTGAAGTGCTAATCACTGCCATTGTCACGCAAGGCGCAAAATACACAAAGCAAAATTTCAGATTTCAGCTTTCTAAACGTCAAAAATTATGTAAATTTTTAGTCGGCAAATTAGTTGGCAGTGACCTTCAGAAGGGTTCACAGGTACCTATGAGTCCCTCTGAAGGTCATTTGTCAACTACATCATGAATGATTAACTTTCGGAGGGATAGGGTGAGTAAAAATTAAGCACTTTAAGGGTTAATAAGCCGGAAAAGTACATGCTGAAGTTGGGAGAGAAGCAGAGCAAATTTCTGTAAATAGACTAAAATAAACAGTGAAATGGATTGTGACGGCCACGAGGTCTACAGTACTGCCATGTTTGCACATCTGATGCCGGTGCCTCTTCCAGGAAAGTTCCAGATGCAGGTTCTTCCGCAGTGCGGCCACGCTGTGCATGAAGACGCCCCTGAAAAAGTGAGTGAGTCTGACCTGCCCATATCCTTGCGGGAAGTCCCTGAGTTTCGGTCAAATGTCTGAGCTCCGCTTCCTCTCGCTGTTCTCTGCAGGTAGCAGAGGCCATTGCCACCTTCATGGTCCGTCACAAGTTCACAGAGGCGAAAGAAGGCTTCCAGTGGTGAGTGGCACCGTCCTCCTGCCTTGTTTATTTAAGAGGACATGGTCTTGCTGAAGGGGGCTTCATGCTGATGGCCAAATTTGAGATATGGCATTCCTTTTCTGTTCTCTAAATCAGTGGTTCCCAAAGACGATCCTCGAACACCCACTGCGTATTCTAGTTTTTGTTCCAACTACAATTTCAATCCCAGAATTTTTCATAACCGTTGATTTTTCTGTTCAAGTCAGAAAGTGCAGTCACCATCTTGCATCCCTTTTACAGAAATGGCCGTGCATTCCATGATGTACTGAAGTCAAACGTTCACATTTTTTTTATTTTGCTATGTTCCAAGTAAGCAAACCAAGCCAAAGTGGAAATTTGTTTTAACAACTCAAATTCAGGACTGTGGTGAATCAATAAACTGCTAATTAGGTTTCTGAACACAAGTGACTAAGTCCTTCCCAAATGTTTTCCCTGAAACCAAACAAAACATAACACCAAGCAGGTTTGATTCATTGTATCCCCGGACGATGAGTCGGGGATACTATGGATCAGCGATCGTTACGCCGCATCCGTCGATGCGTCCATAGAGATTTCTTGTGTGCGTTCTGCAGGTCACAGGTCTTATTGGGTTCTTTTCATATCTGCCACGGACTTCGTGTGTGGTAAGGTCAAAAAGCCTATCGATTTTGGGAGTGACCGCTTTCAGGGGTCCAGGGAAACGCGTCGACCTGCAGGTGTCCAACCATCTGGTTATAATTTTCTTTGTCTGTGAATCCTTAATGACCAATAAATAGTTAGTTTCAGTTACCACGTCCTCAATTTCAGCATTTGGAAGCCAGTTCATTCTTCGGTCTCAAGAATCCCTCATTCTGTCTGATACAAGGTTTATGCAATATAGTACAATTTGAATATGGAGCTTTTCAGGGCACACATTGCTATTTTTCTTTAAAAGGTAAATAAAGGAAAAGGTCTTGAAAAGGGTTAATAATTATTATCTCATGGGTAGCAACTCATTAGAATTCTGGGATTGGTGTTGTGATTCGGAAAAAAAATCAGAGGATGGTGGGTCCTTAGGACTGATTAAGGGAAGCACAGCTCTACATGCTAAATAATCAAACCTTGTCAATTTATATACAGTACTTTTTGCAGAGACATTGGGAGGTGGGGGCTATATATCCTTAGCCTCATAGCAAAATTGCCTATCACATTTTTAAAATTTTTACATTTTTTGAATTGTTATTCAAGAGAATGGATTTTATTTTATTATCGCTTTTAATTTTTTAAGGTTTTTAGAAAAAAGGGAAAAAAAATAATTTTTTTCGCCAACATGAACGAACAGGCAGCCGATATCTCATTAGACAAAAATATGACTTGGGCAATTATGCTACGAGACTAACGATCTAAAAATGGTTGTAATTCATACACAGTTCAGACTGTGTTTTTGTCAAAACCTTTCAATTGAAGCTGAAAGTCTATACTTCAAGCCATCTTAATTGTTTCATTTTAAATCCATTTTGATGGTGTACAGAGCCAAGGTAATGAAAATTGTCACTGTTCAAATAATCATGGTTCTGACTGTATGTCTGTATTCCCTTTCAATATTCTAAAACGATACCGTCAGTATGTAGCTCCCACTTTGGTGGTGCATGCCAGCCTTTTTCCGAAGGAAATTCAACGCACATCGACAGCGTTTGGGATGGGTAGGCTCACCTAGCCAGTTAAGCTCGGGGGGATGATTAGGTTTGAGGAAATGTTGTGAGTTGATGTTGGAATTTGGCCAGATCAGCTTTGTTTGTGTTCATTGCAGCGTCTTCCCAGCGTGCTAATGAGCCCTGAGCTCTGTCTGTGTAAATAAGCAGTACCAGAAGCCACTGTGACGTCCCGAGTCGCCTGGTCTCCATCTCGCCGAAGAGCTCGGACAATGGGACTGTCATCTCACGCCTCTTTGCCTGACTGATGGACTTTGCTGACTACTCTGTTACAAGACCTGCTTTGTTCTCAAACTCTTCATTTCTAAAGGATTTTTTTGTTATTGTTATTATATTATGCATAACATTATTTTTGGTGTTGTGACGAGAGAACTAGCGGTGACATTTCGTTGCTGAAGGTTTTGCCTTTTTGAATGCTGGGATATTTGTCAAAGCTTTTTTTGTAGCTCTCATTTCAAAGTTATATTTTGTCTTTCTTTTTTTTGTGATGCCTTGCCCATTTCTGGTTTTGACTGACTGCAGCGTGGCGTGCCCGATGTTTTTTTTTTTTGCCTCATGGGTGGTTTTCGAGAATGACGATAAAATAAACCTGAAATTAGCTGTGTAAAAATGTATCTATCTGCTTGCTGCCTGCCCCTGAGCCACTGTTGTCTTGTATGTTGCAGTAGTATTATGGGTAGCGAAGTCTTTCGCAGTTGCAGTATTTTCACCAGCTGAGAGCAGCATTGCTCTTTGTGACTGAGGTTTTTTTTTTTTTTTCCTTTAAGGGTTACTGTGATAGAGGAGCTCATCATTAAGTGCAGTGAATTTTGCTTCACTAAGTTTTTTTTTTTTCCTCCTTTTTTGTATAAGGAATTTTTCCATTTATTAGCAAATGACATCCTCCTTGATGCTTTTGAATGATTAATAGAACTATGATTATTAAAAATAATTTAAGTCTGAATGAAACCGGTATCTTATTTTCATTAATATTTTATTCACGCCTATTAAAGCACACAGTTGAAAGGGTGACTCAGAAATTCTGTTACACGTGTTGTTTTGTGATATTGTGTGGAATTGTAATGAGTTGAGCACAGTGACCTGGCCAAAATATATCAAAATAGTTTTTATTATCGACAACTCTACAGTATTTCCTGGTTTTGCAGTATTAATTTAGTATGTAGAACACAGACATGTGCTGTAAATGTCAACGGGAATCAAATTTCCACAACCAGTTTAGCATTTTTGTATTTTTCAGATGAAAAATGAATGATGTATATGAGTGAAATTTTTAAAAATCTGGATGTTTTAGTAGAGATAACCCCTAATCTGTACCCTGAAAATGGTCAGATTATCTGAGCTCTCTGCCAAGATATTTAACAAAGGGCCATGGCAAAATTCACTGGTACACCAGACTTTATAAAGCCAGACTTTAGTTTTTGCGCCTTAATTTGATCGCATTCAGTGATTGGTAACCATTCAGTTGAAAATTTCTCAAACCCATTCTGCTTCCTTCCGCTGTTTTTAGCAGTATAGGTACAATCCCTCTGGTCTAAATGGTCTCACTGTGGTTTTAACGCAGACCTTAATGGGAAAACCGGTTTGGGAATAGCCTGTACTTAGCAACAAGGGCCGTCTATAGATAAGTTTGTTGTGGTGATCAGAAGCTGCTGGGATCGTGGGGGAGTCTGTGGAATTCTTGCAGTGTGAAGAGACCAGACCTTTGACCTTTTGGCAATTACTAGTTCCTGTGTCACTTGGCAGTCTGGTGCTAAAGTTCATCTGCTGTTCTCAGTAGGAAGTCTAGCATGCCATTGCAGCTGCGCAGCCTCAAGAAGCGAGTGACTCATTACAATGCAAATTAGCCAGACTTTGACCTCAACATGGTGTATGGAGCAGCAGCCCAGGAAGTTACATCATCTCTCTCTCCCTTTTCTAGACAAGTGTCCATATTAGCAACTCATTTCCCTTTATTTTTCACCTTTAATCACCAAGTGCCATGAAACGGCCCCTCTTTATTACTTCTGCAATACATTTAAGAGGCTTGACCTTTGCTGGGACATGCCCAATGTGGTTAACAGCTTCACGTTGATTTCACAAGCAATGCCACATCACTGCCCTCCAAGTTTACAAACTCAGTGTTCATCACCAGAGAGCTTGTTCCGCAAGTTCATAATGGAAATAATACCCCGTGACTCAAGCACCAAATGGCACGTTTTCCCACAAGCAGATATTTCAGTAATGAGGTCACTGGGATGCACTCGCTGAACCTCCCTGTTTCCACAGACATGCATGCTGCTTAAGAGGTGGCCTTTTTAGTGATCTGCCATTCTCAACCAGCTGCGAGACCCAACCAGAAGGACAGCAGTGGCTGACCTGAGAACCCGGGGCTTTGATACAAGTTACAGATCACTTGAAGGGGTTGTTCTCTGGTGCATCTAGACCAGGGGTGTCAAACTCGTCTGTAAAAGGCCCGAGGGGCAGCAGATTTTCAATCCAACCAAGCAGAAGCCCTCCTGATACAACTTATTTAATCAACTGATCTCAGCCTGCACTGTTTATTAGTTGTGTCAGGTGTGCTTGTTCCCAGTTGGAATGAAAACCTGCAGCCCCTCGGCCCTTTAACGGTCCAGTTTAAGACCGCTGATCTCGACGACTAGGTGGTCAGTCTTAAAATAAAGATCATGATCATTCTGCCATTCTGTCCTGCTCCAAGCATTGCTTTTTTCATACTGTCGAGCATAATCCTTTACTCCCTTAGATTAAGCATGCCTGCAGGAGACTGTAACTTTTATTTGGCATTAATGAGGGTTGGTGGGAAAACTAAAATAAATTTGAAAGCCTCTGCATGAATGAAAATGAGAGGGTCCCTTTCCAGAAAGGGGCGTCTATGCACTTGTGGAGGGGGGAGAGCCAGGACGTGGACTGGAGTGATTTTTCTGGACCTCCGGGTGGGTGTGTTCTCGGCACTCTGCTCTCTGTCGGCGAGCAAGAATCTGATGTGAGAGAGGAGTCCAGGGGAGATGGAGAACAGAGACATCATTGACCCCCACAGTGCAGGCTGGGGGACCCTGGGAACACAGTGTGCAGTAATAACCAGACTTACACTTCCTATGAACAGTCACTCAGTCATTTCTGAATGGATATGAGAATGGACTTCACTAGTATTCTTCAGGTATAACTCATGTCTTAACTTCAAGTTTCCGTCATCCTACTGTCTTGAGATGGCCGTAAATCTCTTTTAGGCTTTACAGCATGCTAGGCGTACGTGCACTGCCAGTGATGACTATAAACCAAAAACCCGTACTGTATGAATACTGCTGATCTCTGTGACCTTGCCATTGTGTGCATTGTGTCTTTGGCATCAGCATCAAGCATGCCTCTTTACTGTACAAACTAGGAGAGGTAGATTTTGATATACATGGTATGGTGGGCGGCACAACGGCACAGGGGTTAGCACTGCCGCTTCACAGCAAGAAGGTCATGGGCTTGAATCCGGCCTGGGGCCGTTCTGTGTGGAGTTTGCATGCTCTCCCTGTGTTTGCGAGTGGGTTTCCTCTGAGTACTCTTGTTTTCCCCACCCAGAAAAACATGCATTATAGGAACACTCCTACTAGTACCCCTGAACAAGGAACTGGCTTTAGAACTGGAGTTAGTCCCCGGGCGCTACTCTGTAGCTGCCCACTGCTCCTAACTGTAGGCTGGGTTAAATGCAGAGGACAAATTACCCCAGGGGATTCAATAAAGTATCTATCTATACACCGCAAGGGTTAATTCCCTTTCGTACAAAGAAGGAATTTTAGAGCTTGGAGTAAGAGATTCTCATTAGGCCCCCCTCATGAGGAAATATGTCGAGCAGGGGCCTCCTATGCATGATATTTGCGGGAACGATCCACGACTGCTATTTCAGAGTGTAGCTGCGAGCATGGAGCATTCCTGCAGTGCTAGTGTGGGTATTCATATTTTTCGCATGTGTGCACATATGTAAGTGTGTGTTTCTGCATTTGTGTATGTGTGCATGCACACATTTTTGTTTTAGTGCGTGTTCTTCACTTACTGTACAATAAGTACACATGTGCATTTGTTTTGCCGTACAGTCTTGTGCATTTTACAAACATCTTGTCCGTGCATATTTATTTGCTGTTGAGCAAATGAGTTTGTGTGTGATTTTTTCTTTTTCTTGCAGAATTTTTTTTATGTGAGTGCATGTGTCCTCGCATGTGCGCATGCGTGATTGTATTTGTAATTATGCAGATTTATGTGTAGCATCTGTGTAGCTGAGTATAAGTGTATGTGAGGGCGCGTGTGGAAGCAAAACTGAAGTGAGACTTTACCTCCCTTAAAGCAGATCTACAGATACGCTCCCGCCCTCCCAGTCATCTGAGCACAGGAGGCCCTTGGAGCCTCGAGCCCCTAAACACCATACCAAAGCACAGACATATGTGTGTGTGTGTGTGTGTGTGTGTGTGTGTGTGTGTGCGTGTGTGCGTGTGTGTGTGTGGGCTTGTGTGCAAGAATACGTCCCTACTGCACGGAAAGGCTGTTTAAAATACTCATGACATTCAGAATTAAGTTTTAAAAAAACATTGACATTGAGACCAGCATTTGCGCAGTATGAGTTAAAGGAACATACTTTATGCTTTTTCTCACTATCTTGGTAACACGGTGAGGCTCATGGTCTCCAGGAACTGATGGGAAGCTGGTTGCAGCTCATAAGTATCCAGCTAGTGACAATGCAGTCTCTCAACGTCAAATCAGACAACTGCACAATGTCAGCCAGATCGATACAACCTGGGCTCCATTGCATTATTCCAGTTTTCAGTCAGTTTGAATGTTCAGATTGTTAGTCATCACTGCCAATAATTTAAAAAATAAATCTCAGCTGAGATAAATAAAAACGTGGCAGCACTCCTAACCAATCTGTGCGTAGGGAGAATCTGAAGCTTGTAAAAGACTGCTATTGTGCTCCTCCATCCTTTGAAAAAAAAAATGTGTAATATATATATTACCAGCTGACTCTCAGGACAAGATTGTCAAAAGTGGTGTCCACTAAAACCGGCCCAGTGTGGAGGAAGAGGCCCCTCCAGTTCCGCAGAGATTTTGAAGTCAAGCGCCTGAAAAGAGGCCGGCTTTCAAGAGTGGCTGCCAGCCAGAAACTTATCTCCCCCAACACACCCCCTCGACACCTCCAAAGTTATTCAGGCAAACCCCCGACCTCCCCCAAAAAAATTCCAAGCTGAATTTCCGACCGCGGGTGCAAGCTGGTCCCAGGTTCCCTGTGCCCGCCCACCCTGCTCCTGGCTCCTCCCTCCTCCCTCTCGGCCGCACTGCTCCATTGTGGAGGTCGGCTCTTGTACTCCAAACGGTCCCAGCTGCCCCCTTCACTCCTCAGGGTTTGGGCTGCAGGGGCGGTGGAACTCCTGGCCGTGCTCATGGACCCATTTGTTGGCCACTGGAAAAGAAGAGGAGAATCCAGTTGGCCAGGGTTCAGAGGTCACGAGGCTGACAACTTAAACCTGAAAACCTAAAGAGATGCTGGAATCCAACTGAGCTAAAAGAAGGGGAAGCCACTAAATACATCATAGCTGAGCAGAATGTTTTTCTTTTTCGGGACACTTGTTGTCCACGTACATTATGAAATGGTTTCCTTTGAGCATCATGAAGGTAGTGTGATGGCTTCAATGTAAACAAAACCCTCTTTCATGGTTAGAACAATGGATCGCTCATTCTGTTCAAGATGAACAACAACACTCACCTGAACCCATACTGTTAGCAAGAGGGGCTTTCAAATTAGCATTTGCCACATCACGTCAAATGTACCACTTGGGATTTATTCTTAACTTAGGGATTTCAGTCTCTTACCTGGTACAGCTGAAAAGCCTGCCATGGTAATGGACAGGAATCAAGATCTGAACAGCACAGTAAAGGGCCTTATTTAAATCAGTGCCACCTGGTATATGCTGGAGTTATATAGTGTAGATGCTCATTACCTGGAAAAGGGCAGGCATAGATTTTTTTTAATTTGTTCTGATTGCTTCAGAGTTCCAGGGTTCATCTGGCTCAGAAGCTCACTACAAAAGCAGACCAGTCCCTTTATCCCAAACAAATACATCCCAGACTCAAACTTCGAAGAAATGACTGGTTTATTTCCATATAAAATTTTGGCATTGAATTTCTAATTTCTTGCCGCAGATTCAAATCATCATGTTTCTATTTCCTGAATTATATAACTGCTGATGGCTGCTGAATTTCAGCTGTTCAACATGAGCTAAACAGCCGCTCTAAATTCAGTTGGCTTGACTGCGTATTTGTAAACCATGAAAAATATGAAAAGATTGATTACAACTGGGTTCATTCAGCATGGGTTTAATCTCTCCCCTCAACTAATCTTGTAACTGGTACTTGGTTCAATCATTGATTGAATGGTGTTTTGGCTTTATAAATAGTTTTATGGCTGAATTTTAGTTTTTTTCTCCCCAGGTATTTGAGAAAAGTCCTTTCTACTATATACTGCCACTACTGGTATTTGAAATGTTACTTCCCTCTTGGGTTCTTCGCATGCCTCCTGCCTTCAAATGAACTTTTTCGTTGTATGTTGCCCTGGATTAGAGTCCCTAGATAGAGTTGCAACATGAGGGTTCCAGAAAAATCTGGTTCTGCAACATATGGAGCCATCTTGTTTCCATCTCGTTATCTGTTGCAGTCAGAAAGTGAGTGAGTTCATCATTTTGGGTACACGTATTCAAAATTTGTTAATATGACGGATTTCTGCAGTCTGTGGGAACAGTGATAGGTCAGAGAAAGGCCACAAAATGTACAAGTACAAGGATCCAGAAATAACTAAATTATGGGCTATTGATGCTGTTGCGAGGGATGGAAACCAACCTTGTCATAGTTTCTTTGCGAGGTAAGTCCCTCCTCTTGTCATTAATGATGATCAGTAGCTATGATACGATTTGTCTCTGTTTCCGACAAATTTTGAATTAAATAAATTAAATAAATGCATTTCCTGTATTTGACAGCTGACACTACGATGTAACTCGCCAAGTTTCGCTGTATCAAAGCTATGGTATGGGTCATCCCAAAAAGAGCAATTCATTAAATTCATTTAACTATCCCTCTGTGATAGCTTAATGACAGCAACTCACATTTATAGTGATAAGCTGTGATTAGCTCACTTCTATCATTTGTCTCAAGCAAGGTCTACAATTTTTCACATAAAAATAGGTATACAGAAATTAGTAAGCATCTACATTGGCTTGTAAGCATCTAAAAGCATTAGTTCAGATTTTTGAAGAGAGGTTGTATGAGGTCCTTATCTATAGTCAGTATATTACCTATGATTGGCGATTGAAATGGCTCCAGTTAGGAGATGCAGGTAGGAGTAAAGGAGCAGAAGCTAAGGAATGTACTGCTGTGGCCGGCAGGTAAAAGTATTTTTGCCATCTGAATTAAGCCCACCTAAGAAATAAATATCAGCTAAAAGTGTACGCTATATTTAGAATATTTTCACCGCTCCACCTACTTTTATAAACCTCATCAAACGAATAATATGACGAAATGGATGGCTTTGGAGAAGTTCTTTGTCAAATGATAGAGTAACAGACAAAAACTGATATTTAACAAAATAAATAATTGTGAACTAAGGCTGAGAAAACCCTGTGATCCTAGTTTCATACAGGGCAAAACTGCCTAAAATACAACATAATGCTTTTTAAGAAGAGAGTGAAATGTATAACATCATTCCTGTTCATTGTTCATTTTTTTCCATTTTCTCTTTTCTCAAATCCTTACATTTTCCCCTCATATGCTTGTCCATTCCTTTGCCTGCTGGTTTATTGTTTTTTCCCCCCAAAATTAGTGTGTTTCCCCTCTGAGAAAAGAACAAAACAAGAGGCCCATGGGCCTTAACGGTCACCTGAGTTGTATAAAAACTGATGATATTGATGTCAATGAACCAAATATACCCAAAAGTATCATTTTCCTATATAAAGTATAGTAAACTACACCCCCTCCCCAGGGGCAAACATGGAGCCTGGGGGCCATGAAATTAACCATTTTGATAAAGCACCTCAAGACCCTTCCATCTATGAACAGCCTATCTTGGGCTGGAGAAGAAGATTGTTGAAATTTTTGGCAATATGACCCCATTTGGGCCCCACGCCTCAGCCCCTGGGGAAGAGACAGGGTCAAAAATGTCATAGTATCAAACTGTCATCTCATGGTTATAATGCCAATCAAGTCTGAATGATTTCCAGTAGAAAATATACAAAATATATAACAAAATATACTTTTGTACCCAAAAGTATCATTTTCCTATATAAACTACAGTAAATTTCACCCAGTAAAGTTCACAATTTTGATAAAGCACCTCAAGAGCCTTCCATCTATGAAGAGTATTTTTGTCCAGCATATCTGGGTCTGGAGAAGAGGATTTTTAAAATTTCAGCCAATTTGACCACTTTTAGCCCCGCCCCTCAGAGCCCCTGGGGGTGGGCACCATATTATTCACAATTTTGGTGCATATTTGACCAAGGTAGGTTCCTGCAAAATTTTATTGAAATCAGATGAGCGGTTTCTGCGAAGAAGTCGAAAATGTAAATTATTTACGGACACACGACGCACGACGGACGACGCACGAAGCATGACGACGGATAAAAGGCAATTAGAATAGGTCACTTTGAGACGAAGTATCAAAGTGACCTAAAAATCCAAGGACTTCCATCATGTGAAACAGCTCAATTTCACACAACAGAAATAACATGGCCTCAGTTCTTCAGCTGTCGCAACTGTCTCAATCGAGAGACTCCACTCTGTATAAGAGCATTCGACAGTATATGTAATGAAATGAATTGTCCGGTGTTGCCCTGGTTACTGCAGTTGTCCCTCCCACTAAGTCCAGACGCTGAAAAGTTTAGCCTCACCAGTGAAGCTGCCCTACTGGCACTATCTCTCCAGTGGTATTCTATTGAAAATAAGTATGATTGAGTAATTGATCATTTTATTAACACTGTATAATTTATCATTTTTAATTTTTGACTTGAAGAAAAATGTGAGCAAGCACACACAAAGCCTCAGTTACATAAACCTCTGAAATAAACGGACTAGTTTTGTTCCTACCCAGAGGAAAGAAAAGCCTTTGGAATCAGATTTTTCTTCAATTCAACCCAAAAAAGCCAACGATAGTCACACTCACTGGAGTAACAACCTTCTTTTCGCAATATTCAATTTCTACAGCATCTTGCTCGCAAATGCAGGGGATTACTATCGGTCTTTCCATCAATAAGTCGACATTTTCACCAAATTTTTCTGCTTCAAGCATGGAGTTAAGTGGCACAAAATGGAGGCAACATTTGCTTCACATCTTGGTTTTTAACCCTGCATCACACCTGCTTTCTATCTTACCATTACTGTCCAGTATAACTGTGTACAGATGTTAACTAGTAAGGATTCGACCCTGGGGATCACAATGTCTGGGTGATTTACAGATGAAATGGAAAACAGGTATGGCAGGCATCAGGATAATTTCTCTGGGCCATTCATGGTTACTGTCAACAGTTGACTGTGATTGATGGGAGATCAGGGTCAAATACCTATTTGTTTCGGAGTGAAAATACTTTTCTGTACTCTACTTTTCTTGCCTGGTGCAATTGTGCTGGTCAAGTGGACCTGCGGGAACGGTTTTCAATTTTTTGGAGTATTTCATCAGTTTCAATATACCAGGAACTCAGTGAAGCGTCACAAAGTATTTGAATCTAAAACAAATATGTATTTGAGCCTGGTCTGTGTGATAGTATGGCCAGCAGCTGAATAAATCCCAATCTATCCTGTTGCAGAAATACGAATAGAAGTCTTTGCTGTTCAAAGGAAATTACATACTGTATGTTCCCATATAATTATTTTCCTCCAGAGATTGATGACATCAGTACTTGCTAACTGTTATACTAGCAATTCTCAAAATACTAACGGTGTGTCTGTGTTGATTTTACAGAATTTGAAAACATTTGCTATCAGCACAGTTCAGGGTTTTAAATTGCTCTTATTAGCCTCTATGACAGGCAAAGACTAAGCCTCAAAGTTGTATTTTTAACGGAGAAAGTCAAAGCAAAACTCATTTTAGTCCAGAACACGTGTTCTTGAAAGTAACCTATAAAACTTTGCTGGCAAATTTACCTTTTTTTAAATGGACCCAACAGCTCAATAAAAATAAACAGCTTTGCATTGACCTCCACTTCTTACCCCATTTATCCCCAACCAAGACGGGGCAGCCCGCATGCAGCGTGTCCCAATTTCCTTGTCCGTTCTTGTGTAGGTTCCACCAGAAGAGCGCAGCATTCTGGAGCACCAGGGCCGCCATTGTGGAAGGAGAAACATCCCGTTAGAGGACAGTGATTATTCCCAGTAGACTGAGGAAACACGTATGCTTGCTGTTTACCAGTCATCAAGACACGGAGGTAGTTCATAAAATCTGAGTATTGATGAACTAGATAACAGCACTGAGTACAATCCACAGCAGCTCCTCGTTCTTCAGTCTCACATTCCAGGTTTGGGGCCCTGTCTTTCACACAGTGTAGATATCCAGTGCAGTCAGTAACCCTTCATGTAAACAAGAGCCTACACCTGTATCCACAACAAACTGATGAAAATTCAACACAAATCCTCTCACAGCATACTGGACACATAATTATTTAGGAATATTTTCCTCTGAATGTAGAATGAGCTTATTTAACATTCCTTGGTTCATTTTTCTTTCACTAGCCTCAGAAACTATAAAAATGGCAAGCCCCTGTCTCATAGTCACCCTGGGCTGCTGGAGGTAAATCTGCAGGCATGGGATCTGTACTGTTTCACCTGTAATTCATTTCTGAAACCAATCATGCTCATCGACCTCACAAATATGATCCAAAATGTCAAGAGGAAAACACAGGAAACCATCAAAAGCAATAAAGGAGAGAAAATATTGTTTTTGGAAAGAAGAGGGCCTCCCAAGTTCATAACTCTTCCTTGCGCACTACACTTGGATTGAAATTGAGGGCATGCTCCGTCTTGAGGGAAATTTAAGAGCAGCACAAAGACGGAGCATGTTGAGGAAGAGGTCGGGCATGGGCGTTTACCTTCACAACAGGAATGCTGAAGTTGGCGTAGATGAAGGCCGTGGATCCACCTGCCTCCACAGAACTGAGCTGTAGACAACGACAGCAACATTCCCACTGATCACCACAGGAAATCTGCCAACACTCTCAAACGAACATTCTCTTTCACTTAACCGCTGGCTAAAATATTATCCTCGGGCCGAATAAATAGTTACTTGGAATGCTTTTTCTTGCGCAGCCGCGAGACAACTCAACGAAGAACTCAAGTTCAATAAGATAAGACAGGCATGTATAACTGCTATCTGTTATTAAATCTGTGAGACAGATATGACACCCTCAAGGTAAATTCCAGATGACAGGAGAGTACTCACATATATCATGAATGTTGCCACACGGTTCCCAGTTTTGAGTTTATAAAGAGGGCTTGATGCAGACTGGAGATGTATAAGCAAACAGAGCAAATGTTAATGAGCATTTAAAAACTGTTGAATGAGAAGACTGTGCTAAACATAGCCATTTCTGGTACAGTTCAGCCAGTTGGATAGGGAAGGGCTGTTTAACTCCCCTCTGCAGGGCTGAAATATATCAGCCATCAGTAGTTATGTAATGCAGGAAATAGAAACATGATGATTGGATCTGCAACCAAGTCTTATATATCAAAGCTGGAAAATAACAATGATTTTACATGGAATTAAACCAGGCGTCTCTTCATTGCCTGAGTCTGGGACATGTTTGTAAGTGTAGAATTAAGCTGTCCATTAAGACTAAATTATCTCACCGTGGCATGGTCAAAGTGAGGCTCATAGTGGCCACCTATCCCGTAATTCACGACTTGCAGGTGCTCGGCGTACGGTTGCTGCAAAGTTCAGCCCTGTCAATGCTGAGATCCGTTGGTCCACCCTCCCAACAACAGTATGCGCTGTATTCTTCAACCAGGCACTGAACAATAGAAGATACACAGCATATAGTCATGGAAATTATCATCATACAGATTGCAACGTCTACAACATATAACTAACTTTGTAGGATTCCTGCTACACCGAATTGGTACCCCACGGAAGGATGATAAAGACAACCACGTCTTAATTATCCATCCTCTCCATTTCATACATCGTGGAGGCACATTCCTACACTTCCCACTGCACGACCTTGCGGACAGCAATGGAGCATGAAACTTCAACGTGGAAGCCATAAAACCAGTTCAAGCATTTTATTATACTTTATGAGGAGCCCCCACTCCTGGCCAACAGAAGATTTCATTCGGCTGTTGGCGCACATTCATTGCCGTCATTCTCAGTTTGATTTGAAATAGGAACAGGAAACGCCCATAAAGAAAGCCAGATGTTTATGGAGAAGGGCTGGTTGTGGTGGGGGAGGGTTATGCAACATGAGCCTACAAGAAAACGACGCACAGTTTTGCACTCAGGTATGCAACAAACGCAGGAATCCATTATAAAATGGCAGTCCGTGCCCACATTCATGCCCGTCCTAGTAAAGTAAGGATGGTGAGTGGTTCAGGACTAGGATAAACACTGGTACCGGCATTTCCCCCATTGAAGAGTTTGTTTCCAAAAGTGCCAAAATTACAAAAATTGAGATAATACCATAGAGCGATAGCCCTTTGGTTCTTACACATGGTGCAAAAATCCATTTTTAGAAATTCATACAATAAGGTGTATTTTTTCATGGTCAAAGTTTGTGTTTTTCTATAAAATGCAATAGGCACCAACAGAGAAAAAGCTGATTTACTCTAAATGAGTGAACTGGATATATTGCGTTTTGGAAATAAACTCTTCGGTTTCACCGCATTGTACCTCTTGCTGATGCGATACTCTGCAGCGGCCTGCTGCTCTCCTGAGGCAACAACTGATCTTCTTAGCTGATTGAGGGAGAGGAGAAGAAGAGTGACTCAGCATGAGTTAACACGTGACTTCCAAGGATGCGCACACAAATGAAGATGCACTCAATTGGCACAAACAAAAACATATTACATTTGAAGGAACAAAATAATCATCTAATAATCACATCAGTACATCTCAGCAGTTCTATATGGAAAAGCAGTAACTTCTAGGGCCGTAATTTTGTGGCTTTGGAAAAAAATGTGTGTGTGTGGCAGTAACGCTATCTGCCCAGTTTGGTTGTTTTGGTGGTCTGCATTAACAGTGTTTGCATCACAGTTGGTTGAACGTCACATTAGGGGGTGAGTCAATGAAAACAGCTGGTGCTGTGCAAATTTTGTATCAAAGAACTCATTGGCATTTTGACTCACCCACTTTTTAATGCAAAAGCTGTTGCTCTATTATAGTTCTACGGGAATGAATCCCAGGCATTATGGACATTCTGTATAAGTAGATGTATGAATTTCTGTCCTCCACTTACTTCAGAGAGTGGCTTGAGATCATACAGTTAATACATGTGTCTGCACCAAGAGTGAAGGGATTTAAACCACAAGTTGAGACGGGCAAAGATGAATAATTCCTCCTGTCTGCTTTGAATCTATTTCTTATGAGGCCGTCATATGCGGTTACAAGGATTACAGAAATGGGAAGGACTTTATTCCGATGACGGAACGGAAAATGGCTCTCAATCCCTTCATAATAAAGCTGGATATTTTTTGTGCCATCCTAGCAGCAAATACAAAAAAAAAAAAAAAAAAAATCAGTCCTCCAGAAGCATTTCAGTTAAAGCTGGACTTAAGGTCTTATTTTGTTACTTTTTTGCCAAGTAAGACAGGTGCCAATAACAGAAAATGCCACATGTCAACCAAATTAAAGGGGTCATATAATTATACTTTTTTTTTGTTCTTTTCTGTCCCTCCGTATGTTATTTTTGTGCATGTAAAATATCCGCTAATTTAAAAAGCCCAAAGTCCATGCAAAAGGGAATTACTCTCTCCAATAGATAGAGCAACTCCCTGAACTGGCTAAAATGCCACATTTGTATTCCAGTCTTTTCTTCTAGAACATTTCTAAGTCACAATGTAACACATTTGCACAATGTTCAACAAGTGGCTAGTTTGGCATGCCTTCGAAGAAAGCTAGGTGGAGCAGAGGCTGTGAAGAATTTGGTTAGTGCGCGTCGCAATGTCAAGAAGATGCTGTCTTCCTCACTGTTAAGGCAAAGTCCCTTTGTATGGACTCTAAAAAGAAGATGAAGTGAAGAACCAGTGATTAAAATGTGTGTGCGTAGGGCTGTGAAAAAGTATTCACCCCCTTCCTAATTTATCTATTTTTGCATATTTGTCGCGCACAAATGTTTCAGATCATCAAACTAATTTCAATATTCAACAAAGATAACCCCAGTAAACACAAAAGTCAGTTTTAAAATGATGATTTAATTTATTTAAGGAAAAAAGCAATCCAACCAAACTGGCCAAATGTGAAAAAGTAATTGCACCCTTACATACTAAACAATCAACAAACTAAACACGTTTAGATAACCAACAATTAACGCACTAGCTTCATTTGCTAGTTACTACAAACGGTTGATAGCAGTTGTTGCCGCCAACCAGTTATAGGGTTTTAGGGGGGCAATTTTTTTAACGAGTCATAGAGGGGAGGGGCCCTTAAAGAGACAGGACCCAAAACAGCCTGTTTTAGGCTGAAGGAGCCTGAGGTGCTGAATCCATAGCCTTCACAGCTGTACTAGGTAGGGGAGACAGGGGTCTGATGAGCCATGGGGACCAATGAGCCATATCACTATTTTGCGATCAATCAATGACAGAGCTGCTTAAAATAGGCAAAATATTTGACCACTGACTGATGAGTCATGAGCATAAATGAGCCATATCACAATTTTGCCTAATTTAAAACCTTTGGCATCGATTGATCGCAAAATAGTGATATGGCTCATTGGTCCCCATGGCTCATCGGACCCCAGCCTCCCCTACCATAAAAGCATGCACATTTTTGTAAATAGGCTTAAAGATGAAAATATCAAACTAGGAAACAGGCAAAATATGACCCGTTTAAAACAAGCAATTATTTTCTGACTGAGAGAAAAAAGTGCTAACTCACATTACCAGACAACAGCACTTATTAAGTTGAAGGTACAGTAATTTGCTGTATCATCAAATGTACAAATTCACAACAAGTAGAGGATAAAGGGCTTTCGTTCTGTGTACAAAAATATTTTAATGTGAATATTCTCCATCAGCCATGTTTGTTGATAGGAAATCCACAAACTCCGTCTTACTCCAGAAAGCGGAAAATAAGTGGTGTGAGGAGGCTGCTGTGGAAGCAATGCCATATGTGTCAGTCCATTCCGAAAATCTCGTTGAATGTTTGTCACCTTGTCAAACAATCTTCAACCAAGGATTTACAAAATAATTCTATAATTCCCTGGACATTATTTAACCTTTTCAAGCCCACTACAGGAAGGCTCTACAAGCATTGTGGGTAATTTGAGCTGTTCCCTAGGTGCACTGGAACCCCAGAGTGTCACTTCTACAGACCCTGGTCCCCTCGTGCAAAATGTGTGCAGCATCTTTCCGTATGACAGAAATGAGCACACACGTCTGCATGCAGAAAAATGTCAGATGAACATACTCAACACAGAGAAGGAGAAAATGCAGTCATTGTAAACAGTAAGGCCGCTGCAATGCTTTTTATGTTTGAAATATTGCAATGTCGTACAGAACATCCATTCATCCTAACCCACTTATTCCAAGCCAAGGTCACAAGGGGCTGAAGCCCATCCCAACATACTGAGCGAGTAAACTTTGAAAATATTTCTTTTCCTTTTAAATACATTCATGCCAATTTCATTACTCACTGGTAAAAACACTCCTACCGTATCTAATCTACTAACAAAAAAATGGGAAATGCATTGATAGCGTACGCATCTCACGATGACTCTCAAAACATTTAGACGATGACACTTTTTTGTTTTGTTTTGTTGAACAATGTAGTGTACTGGATTTGAATTTCACATGAGAACAGAGTGCAGACTGTCAGATTTATTTTTAAGGTTTCTGCAATCCACATTGGATGATCTGTGCAGGAATTACAACCCATCGGGGAACAAAAGCAATCGGAAAGCATGGCGCTCAGCTGTTCGCTGGCCAGCTGTGTCTCATGATCACAGTTCACACGCGAAAGGCAAACAAAAGGTCTACTGTTGATTCCAAGTGTGGAATTTGGAGTCTTTTGCTATCAATCTACTTAAGTGACAGCAAGCATTGACCTTCATATTTGTAGCCTATTCTGAAGGATGCCCAAATTGACATTGTTCACAATTAAAAATACTTGGATATTTGGCTGCATTATAAGTTGAAAATTTGCATATTGAAAATTTGACTTTAAAAATGAGGGGTTAAAAGGGCCTCTCATACAGAAATAGGTCATGTTTCAATTTTGCAGATAAAAAGAAATGCATCCACCTCTGTTCTAAAACCCTTAGATTCTGTTTACTGGTCTGCTGTGAAGTTTACCACTGACCTTGGCCTCCACACCCACTGCTGTCAGTGGGTGTGGGGTCACTGTAATCTGGAGGCGATTACCATTGGTTTTTTTATTGGTTTACAAATGTGTTATATTTAGAATATTATATGCATAATTCCAACATGTCTTGCCTCTTTGCTTGCATGGCGAGTGGACGGCAATGGGAGACGGTCACAGGACTTTTTAATGTCAAGATGATCCTCGAGTTAGAACAGAGCAGGGTAAGAGCGCTTTTGATTGTAATATTCCATACATCTGGAGTCAGGTACAAAGTGAGCTGAAATTGAATGCACTGGTCTGTTTTGGACATTTTAAAACATTGGTCAAATTATTTCATCTGAAGAAGTGCTCTCATTTTAAGTAACTGTCATTTTGCTTTTATGAAGCCAATTCTGTTTATTGTATTATTATTTTATTTAATTTCCTTTAAAACATTCTGTATTTTCAATTGTCCCAAATGAAGAGCCCTGCTAAAAAAGTAGACTCAATTGTCAGTCAAGCCCTCTGCTTACATAAATCCTTTAAAAAACAAACAAACAAACAAACAAACAAATAAATAAATAAAGTATAGAGTTGATGAAACATTGTGCCACAGCCACTGCAGAGATTTGGTCTTGTGTCTAATATGCACATAAGTGAATGTCTGCAATAATACTGAAAAAGAAGTAAAACAAGTACAACCCCGATTCCGAAATAGTTGCAACGAAGTGTAAATTGTGAATAAAAACAAAATGCAATGACTTTCAGACCACATGAGCTAATATGTTATTTACAATAGAATATAGATGACATTTCAAATGTTGAAACTGAGACATTTTACATTTTTATCCACAAAATGAGCTTATTTCAAATTTTCTGGCTGCAACAGGTCTCAAAAAAGTTGGGACACAGGCAAAAAAAAGGGCTGAAAAAGCAATTAATATATAAGAGAATCAGCTGAAAGAACATTCAGCAAGTAATTAAGTTAACTGGCATCAGGTGTGTAACATGATTGGCTATAAAAGGGATGTCTTAGAGAGGCTGAGTCTCTCAGAAGTACAGATGGCCAGAGGCTCTCCAACCTGTGAAGGCTTGCGTAAAAAAATTGTGGAATACTTTAAAAACAATGTTCCTCAACGTCAAATTGCAAAGGCTTTGAAGGTCTCATCATCAACAGTGCATAACATCATCAAAAGATTCAGATAAACTGGAAAAATGTCTGTGCGTAAGGGACAAGGCCTTTACCTTTACTTTGTCTGTGAACACAGTCCGCCGTGCCATCCACAGATGCCACCTAAAACTCTATCATGCAAAAAGGAAGCCATTGTTAAGCATGATCCAGAAGCGCTGCCGTGTTCTGTGGGCCAAGGCTCATTTAAAATGGACTGTAGCAAAGTGGCAAAGTGTCCTGTGGTCAGACTAGTCCAAATTTGACAACCTTGTTGGAAATCATGGGCGTCGTGTCCTCCGGGCTAAAGAGGAGAAAGACCACCCCTCCTGTTATCAGCGTTCAGTTCAAAAGCCAGTATCTCTGATGGTATGGGGATGCATTAGTGCATATGGTGTGGGACACTTGCATGTTTTAAAAAGCACCATGAATGCTGAAAGGTGTATAAAGGTTTTAGAGCAACATATGCTCCCCTCCAGACGAGATCTATTCCACGGAAGGCCTTGTGTATTTCAACAGGACAAAAAAAAATACGCAAGACCACATACTGGAGTTTTTACAACAGCATGGCTTCGTAGTAGAAGAGTCCGTGTGCTGAACTGGCCTGCCTGCAGTCCTGATCTTTCACCGATTGAGAACATTTGGCGCATAATTAAACGAAAAGTCCGTCAAAGGAGACTCAAAACTCTCCAGCAGCTGGAAGCCTGTATTAAACAAGAGTGGGATCAAATTCCAATGGCTAAACTCAAGAAACTTGTCTCCTCAATGACCAGATGCCTCCGTTCTGTGTTAAAAAGAAGACGGGATGTTACACCATGGTAAACAGGCCCCTGTCCCAACTTTTTTGAGACCTGTAGCAGCTATCAAATTTGAAATGAGCTCATTTTGTGGATAAAATTGTAAAATTTCTCAGTTTCAACATTTGCTATGTTATCTCTGTTCTATTGTGAATAAAACACTGGCTGGTGTGATTTGAAAGTCATTGCGTTTTGATTTCATTCACAATTTACACTTTGTCCCAACTATTTCGGAATTGGGGTTGTAAGTAAACAAAGTATTTCACACAAAATAAAGCTAATTCCAAGGCTGGGATCAACTGAACCTCTACAGTTCTGAGGGTGGCAGTTTTCCATCTCTAGTGCGAGTGCAGTGCCCCTCCAACTGGTGCTTCAGCTGCATTGGTGCTGGCAGCTTTCTTGATTTCTAAAGAACTGGTCAGCCAGACAATTTCAAACTCGACACTGCAATTCCTTGGGTTGTCGGCAATACGCCCACCAAGTTTGAAGTTGATCAGGTCGTTGAGATATGCAAAGGACATACATACATACATACATACAAATAGCCATACACATACACACACACAAAGATTCTTGGGTTTATAGTATGATGGTGAATAGCCGATGCAACAAACCTTGCATGGCGTCTTTCTCTTCCCTTTTAATAACACCCAGTATCCGGTGATACAACTTGATCCTTCTACACTCCTCCTCCAGCCCCCCTCACCCACAGACTGCTAAATCTGCCTGTAAAATGCCTTTATTGCCGACATACTCAATGTTTGCAATGAAAACAGCAGTGCAGTCGTTATCAGTCATCCTGTGGGTGTTCCTCAGTGGGTCACAGACTCCAGTGCAAAAGGTTAAAAGGTCAGTCTTTAAACCCAAGAACCCACAGCACAGTTTTAGCCCCCAATTCAGTCTGCAACATGTCGACTATGATTACTGCTGAAATCCTGAACACCACTGCTGAAATTCTATGCAGCTTTAACACAGCATAACTCCTGCAGCATCTCTGTAATCAATTTTATCCATTTTAAGAAGGCCAACGTTCCATTTTTGAACGGAACTAACAATTTACAGGATGCTAGTTTGAGACGGGTAGAAAGGTCACTCACTGCAGGCTGGGCAACAGCTCTGATGCTCTTGGCCTCATCGCTGGTGACAAAACTGTGGTACAGCACCACATATGGATGGAGACTCACAACCTCTCGTCTCATTGGCTGCAGGACGAGGGCGGGGCTGCCATTGGTGAAATAGTCGCAGAACAGCCGAGGGTTCTCATGATGCTTTGGCTGAAACGACAGAGCTACATCTGAAGTTCATTACCAAAGCAGAAACAAAAATATCGTAGCCACAAAAACAGTCACCACTGATCGCCTCTCCCTTTCTTGCTTTCTCTCACTTCTTTTTTTCTACCGTCACCACCCTCCCCCCTCCTCTCCCACCTGAATTTTCCTCAGCCCTCTTTCTAAAACTTCCATTCTGCCTTTTTTTTACTTTCAATGACACACCAAGCTAAGGTTGCCACCTCCAAGAATTGAAATGGTTTGGGGTCATACATTACACTTTGAAATACCTTGAATGCATAAGCATCTTACATGATTATCTTTAACATGTACTCTGCTTTTTATCAGTTTATCATATTTTAAATAAGCATTGATATTTAATATTATAAAATGAATCGAAAGTACGTGAGTGAATTGTCAACAATGAATTATTACATATTAGCCCAACAGTCTACTGCATGTCAAGCAGAAGGCTAACAAATCGGAATAAACCTGACTATCCTTATCCTCAACCAAATCATGATAAAATGCATTTTTTTCCTCTCATCATGATTCTTGACATGTGTAGCTTCAACATAGGTAATTTTCATGCATTTTCTTATCTTTCAAATTAAAATGGCATGTGGTTGACATAGTCGCTTTCATGAACAGTACGCCCCTCTCCCATGACATGTCGCTTGATGTTATAAACACACCTCAATGCGCAAAGAAAAATGCCCCATGACACGCTTTACAGTGTGCCGCGTAGGCATTGCTGTTGCCAGAAATACTGTTCCTCCAATTTATGGCAAACAGTGTTTGGTGAGGACCTGAATTGTACAATAAAAGCTGTTTCTGTCCAGCAATTTAGTAATCTCAAACTACTAGGCTTGTGCAATAGGCATCTGCGTAACTGAGCAAATAATATGCAACGTTGTATTTAATGGGACCCCTATTTTCCAAAAACTTCCACTTTTGATTCATCAGTCCACAGAATATTATCCCAAAAGTCTGGGGGGTCATCAAGATGTTTTATAGCAGATGTGAGATGAGCATTTGTGTTCTTTTTGGTCAGCAGTCAAATAACAGATTACACTTTTTCACAGCACAGTACAGTTGGTAGTTACCTGTGAGCCAAGTGTCTGGCAGAGCCACTCGTATGTGCTTCTGGTGCTTATGAAGGTCGTGTTTGGCCTCTTCATCACAATTTCTGGGCCATTCAAGGATGGAGATTTTACTAGGAGCTTCTCGTACTTTTCCACATTCCGCAAAACCCTTCTGTTCGATGGGTCTAAGAGAGATAAAATCATGTTGGGGGTATAAAGGAGGTAAAGGAGGGTATAAAGGTTTCTGTACTTAAAAGAACAGGCTTCCCAAACATAACCTGCAAGGCACTATAATGTCCTTTTGGGACTTATAAGTACTTTCTCAAACAAAAAAGGGACAACTTAACTAGTACAATTAAAAGGTATCACTTTATGTCTCAACTGGGTAACAAGCTTGGTAACTCAATACGCACTTTTCATTCCCTCATGTGTGAGTGATCAGTGATTGAATGGATATGTAGGCTTACGTTTATAGACCATGATAAAATGATCATATCACACAGGCACATCATAATATCTGAGCACATATCAAGCAGGCACATTATCCCAAGAGAATAATGTTGAAAATGTATCTGTTTTAAATCAAGACCACCCCTGGAACACATCACTGTCATTTTATACAGGGAGGAAAAGAGTAAGAAAATATATCATGTAAGAATAAGTAATCTGTACTTTCCCTGCTGATATGAAAAGCAGCTGGTGACCAGATGGCTCTTGCCCTCTCCTGCTATGTCCCGTTTAGTAGCTTTTTTCAGACATGCTGAATGGAAAAATGTACCATAGCGTAGCAGCTCCTGAGAAAGTCTTAATGCATAGGACACGTTTCCAGCCTGAAAAAAGTGAGAAATAATATCTTTACAAGAATTATCAACAGCTTCAGATGAACAGAAAGACCACATCATGTTTGCATGATCAAAAATAATTAAATGAATTCACAATAATTAGTTTTAGACAGATCTAAAAATTGGCATCATCATGTTTGACATGGCTGGTTTGTTCTCCTTGCCTGCTCAACTTTATGAACAGCTGGGGGAAGAATACAGCTCACATCAAAAGATACATTATTGAATTAAGACATCAAGCAGCCCGTGCCAAATAGTTCCAGAGGTCTCGACATTGACTACCTTTACATGCAGACAAATCTTTTACAATTATTACAAGTATGACAGTATTAAATGACTCATTCATCCTCTACTATATTGAAAACAATACAACATATTGTTTGATGTTTTAACCCCTTTGCGCACAATACAAAAAATGCCAATTTTTACAGCTGTGCATGAGTCTATTTAAGGCTTTATAACTCAGTATTCATGTCACAGAGACTGTGGAATTATTTAGGAATTAAATTTTGGAATTTATGGACGCCAGCGTCTATATCTGCGCAAAGAGGTTAGCCAATTCGTAAGCCTCAACCGAGCTTTGCTCTTCAAGGACTTCTGTGCTATAGCATGATTAACTTACCAGTGGAACATTCCCCCTCTCAAATCACCTTACTACTGCAATCTGTCACATCATTAATAATCCTCAATTGCCCCTGCTATTACTTTTCTGGAGTCTGTGGAAAACAAGCGTATTTCGCAGTTATTGTGTAGCGTGTTTTCAATATAATAGAGGGGGCGTGGACTTCTCAAATCACTTCTATTCTAATTTATCAATATTTTTGAACTTCAATGGAATAGGAGTTTTATTAAACACCTTGAAGTGGGAGAAGGCAAGATGATCCAGGGCATCCTCCAGTGTACCCTCGTTCTCCGGGATCCACTCCCCTCCCTCTCTACGGAAAAGCCTTGCCGCCTCCTCCAGCCACTGCACAGAGTGATAGTAGTCCTCCTGTTCGTAGGCCACCTACAGGAATATAACCACCCGGAATTCACCTGCAGACCAAGCTTCAAACTTTCACCAATGTTCTGTAACATGAGGTGGAGATTCACCCTCCCATCCAAGCATCCACTTATGCATTCAGTCATCCATCAATGCATCCTTTAACTCAGGATATATATAGCAGCCAAGCCATGGCCCATTTTCACAGGTGAGGAGTGTGCAAAGGCTAGAGGACATAGAACCTCCTCAGTTACAAAAGACAATGTTTCAGCAAGGTGAAAAACTCATGTTCCCGTATCATACAGAGATCTGTAACCTGTCAATTCATTATTCTAATAATCAGGAAGCTTTTTAATAAAGGAAAATGATTGAAAACAGGTCGAGAACAAGCATCAGTTTTAACAAAATTTTTGTGCTTCTCCTATTTTTCAGCCAAGCGTTTGCCACAGCTGTATTGACATCTCAACTCAAATTAGATGCATCCGTCTCTCCCGCTCTAAGCCAGATAAGACCTGCCTACAACCCTGGATTTCGCCTCAGGCCGCAGTTAGCCCTCCTTAGCCAAAGGGCACACGGCGGGCAACTTACATCTGGAAACTATCCCTGACATAGCCCTCCCGAGGCCCAATCTACGACCCCAAATCAGAGAAAGCTGGGACAGTATGTTCAATTCAAATGAAAACCGAAGGCAGTGATTTTTAAATTATCTTTCATCTGTGGTACAACACAACTGCACTTTAATTGATGTTTGCCTGCAAGAATTTATTTGATATTTCAAAATAAAAACATTGCAGTTTTGATTCTTGCAACACAGCTCAAGAAAAGTTAAGACAATAACGTTTTTACCATTCGTAATCTTACTGTTCCTTTTCACAACACTTATTTAAGGTTTAGGGATCGAAGACTCTAAGTTACAAAGTGTTTCAGGTTTAATTTTGTCTAATTTTTCCAAGTCTTAAGGTGCGCAACAGTACAGGGTTTTCATTATCCCATTTTGCACTTCAAAATCCACCACATGTTCTTTATTGCTCTTGATTTGCTGTTCTTTATCCAGTACCTGTACCCTCTTCTTATGCAGCCATGACTTCACAAAGTGCACAGAATGCACTTTTGCAGAAATTTGCATGAATGTCAAAAGGTGTCATCTTCAAGGCAGCATAACTCAGTGCACTATTCGGCATTACTGGAGGCTTCACAGCCTTTGAGTCTTTCTCCTGGGATCCTTTCCCTCCTGAACACTGAGTCCCTGGACAACCCAAGCCCCGTCCCTCATCATGTGGTTGCTGGCTGCTGCTCCCCTGCTGCCCTGATCCAGTCCTCATCCAGTTCTTCCCCATCCTTGCCTAGCCACTTCCTGAAGCCACAGATGCTACTGCTTGGATGTTTAAAAGAGTTTTTTATAGACTTAATTCAACTTTATAAATTAGATTGCCAGCAGAGGATGGGCTCCTCCACTACAGCCAGATTCCAACTGAGATCTTTCCTAATATTAGGGAGTTTTTTCTCACCAAAGTTCAAGGATTTTTCTCCCAATTGGGAGGTTTTTGCCTCAGTAGCAATTTTTGAGGATTAGACCAGGTACTGCCCTATTAGGCTTCTTCTGTGAAAAGCAGAAAACAAATAAAACTGACTTGAACTGAATTCACTGGAGTGCAAGTTACCCCTGCCAAGGGCACTGACACAACCCCACTCTAAGACAGAGCTTGGCTTTTGGACTTGTTTTTGGTACAGTATGAATTGACCTTTTTATCTTTAGTTTAGAGCACATGACATCCATTTATTCCAAAAAAAACCTGAAATATTGATCTGTCTGAGGATAATACATGTTTCCATTGTGTGATAGCTCATTGCAGATGCCTTCAGATTCAAAGAAGTCAATACCACCTCTGAACACTGTTAACCTAAGGTTTCCTTTTTTGCACAGTAAAGGTTTGACTTATATTTGTGGATGTCACTACATATTGTAGTGCTTGAAAACAATTTGCTAAATTAATCCTAAACCCATGCGGTACCATTACTTATAAATAAATGATGGTTCTAGATTCAGTGCCTTCTGAGTGATCCAAGATCTCGGATATCCAGCTTAGGCTTAGGCCCTTGCCCTTAACGCACGGAAATTCCTCGAGATTCCTTCAAACTTTTAATTACGTTATAAACCATGGAGAGACAAATATGCAAATCCCTTTGTAAGGTTCTTTGAAGAACACTGTTTTTAAACCTTTCACAAATATTCTCACGTATTTGTCGGCAAATTGTCGATTCCCAGCCCATCTTTGCTCCTGAATGACAAGGCCTTTTTTGGATACTGCTTTTGTCCCAAATACTTATTATTACCACCAGCTGACATCAGCTATTTCAAATCATATCATTTCTCACTTTTTCTTTTTGAAATTGTTACTGGTCTGAAATTGCCCCCGTCCCAATTTTTTTTTTTTTTTCCCCAAGAATGTGTTTCAGGCCTGAATGGCAGCAGTGGATGTATAATTACAAATAAAATTAAGTTAACTAAACAAAAAATTAAATATCTTGTCTTCAGATTGTCTGCAACGAATTGCAAGTCAAAGTATGTTTAGAAACTGAAAGCAGTGATTTCTATGTGCATTTTCCATACTGTCCAAACTTTTTCTGAGCTGTGGTCGTAAAGAATGACTATTGAAATTAAACTGGCCACGACTAGCTCAACCTCGCCCTAGTTCATCTCGATTGTGGTAAGGCGACTAATGTGGAATCGTGACATTTCCCATCAGCCAAATCGCATCTTCTCCTTCACCTCCTCCACTCCAACTCTCCACACCTCCTGCAGAGAGGAGGCGAGAGGGCAGAGGTGTAGTATTACACCTAATTTACCTCCCATGTCGGAAGAATCCACTCATGGCAAAAGGGCATATTTACTCTGTCAGTCCTAAATAACTCAAAGGGTCCTATTAAATCCAACACCTAAATCCTCTCAACAAAAGGAAAACAAAACAGTGCCTAACAGGATTTTTCTTTTAGTCACAAAATAATGGCAATGCATTTGGTGGAATTATCAGCATTTTATACCCTCTCAGTAGAAATGATTTCTTACTGAAACGCTGAGAACCAGTGGTCCAACCCCAAAAAATGAAAATTAGAGTTTGGATCATATTGTGACAGATGTTGATAAGATTGTGCAGAATGCAAAATTGGTGTCATGATGTGTATCATACCTGTGATCAACACAGTGAGTAATATTTTTTTAAGTATATTTTTAAAACTGTCATCTGTTCACTCAAAACGATGTTCTGTGGGTTAGACCACTCTTGTTCTAAGCCCTTCACTTCAAAAAGAAGAATTCTATCCAGCTGAAATGTTATTGTCAGGTAATCGGTTCTTTTTGGATGAGCTTTCACAATTTGGACCAATTAACCCTTTAACTGCCTCAACCTTTTGGTAAAGCATTTTTTGAGTCACTCATTGAAAGATTCGTTGATTAAGCCATCTCTAACACTCGATTGAGAAGTGTTATGCTGAAAAAATCCAATCCAATTAAGTTCAACACATCTTTCAGTAGATACAGTGACTCAAAATGTGCTCTACCGAAAGGTTGAGTGAGCAGTTAAAGGGTTAAAGAAAGTTCAAAAATTAATTCCTCCCTGTAGACAACCTACAAAACCACTTTTCTGAAAGTGTATACGCCGAGCCTCACCTTCCCCACCAGGAAGCAGTCATCCCCTGAGAGACGGTTAGATACAGTTGGCCTGTAGACATCTACTGTGTTGCCACCCCTGACTGTTTGGAAGTGTCCATTCACAAGCCCGTCCACACGCAGGGCATACACGTCCTGTAGCCTCATAAGCCCCTTGGCTGCACCCTGAAGGTCTTCAAATTTGGGCAAGTTGGCCTCCTCTTTCTCGTAGGCAATCCTGAAGGCTGAATAAATCAAAGTGATACTATCGTTAACTCCTGGATAAGCTGTTTGTGAATCTTACCGCCCATGGTCATGCTAACGGCTAAATGATTGATTGATTGATTGATTTATTAGTGAGTGACACTCGAGTCTCATCACTTCACTCCTTCCTACACTTCCCTTATCCAGGAGTAAAAATGAAAGAATGGTGAGGAATGAATGGAGAGAAAACAGAAGAGATTGGGTGGGATTGCAGCATTTCCCACACTTAGAAGAGAAGGTTTTCCAGATTAAAAAATGTATATTCAAAATCAATAGTCCTCAGATGCATTCCTTGTGTTCAGAGTCCATTTGTGATTTTAACAACAGCATTATAGTTTTCCGTGAAGAACGTTTGTAGTCTTAAACCTTAAAGAGTTCAGTCCGCCCATAAACATATGTGTTTCAACAGGCTGTGAAAGTGCCAAATCACCTTGTGCATTCTCTTTGGCCTCGTTGCTGTAAACAATGTTCATCCACTCAGACTGCAGTCTCTTAATTAATGTGAATGCCACCAAGGGGTTCGCTATCGCGGGCTCTGGACCGCTATAAACTTCATTGTGCAAACCAGAAACCTTTGCAAAGAACCTGTAAAAAAATTATAATTATAACCGGAAAACTGAGGTCAGATATCACAAAATTCCATTTTATATGACAACCTCTCTCTGTATCCTAAATGAGGAAAATAAATTTGTAGTTTCTACGTAAAACAAATCTTGTGACAAAGCTGATATGATGGACAAACAGTGATGATTAATAAGTTCATAAAGGGCCACTGCCGTTGGACCAAGCCTCCACAATGACTCCCTGTGGCCAATGAGTCTTTGTAAATTATTCTGCCGTCAACAATGGTACAAGGGAAGTGAACGAGGGGTCATACAGCTGGGCCATTTGAGGGCAGCTGCAGGATGTTGAATCACATTGCCTCTTAGCATTTTTTTTTTTCTGTTCGTTCAGAGATAGAGATGGAATACTCAACAATCGCTCGACTGTAGCAATTTGGTTATTCAATTTTAGATTATAGTGGTTACATTTATATAACATTAAAGATGTATGAATTTAGTAAGTGTTGTACAACAGTCCATTGAGTAAAGTATATATATATAGTATATTGAGTACAGTATATATATACACATTTCAAGAAGTTCAATATATTATATCTAGATCAGAAAGTCAAAAACACATCTTAAACTAGTTTACAATATTACATTTGCAGTCATATATCTGAGCTAATGTAAGTAGCTGGCATTCTGATCATCTATTCACGACATCAGACCTTTTCAGTGGGCCTAAGTCATATATTAGCGAATGTTAGTGGTGATTTGCTCAACTTATCACAACACATTGTCAGATGACTCTCATTTACATACGTAAAAATTTCAAATGACTCTAACATTATGTCTATAGGCTATCAATCATGTCTACTTTTGAAGATATGATCCCCATAAATGGTACCCTTTTGGTATTATCAAAGAGGATAAAAATGCATTATTATGGAACAATGAGGGGATACTCTTCTGAAGCTGGTAATGGATTGTAAATTTAAAAAAAAGATCCTCTAATACTCAAATGCAAAAATGTACTGTTTTTCCTGAACGTGTAACATACATGGATCCACAACAAGCTCCAACCTGGAGACACACATGGTGAAATGAGAACAATGAAGATACAAATTTCAAGAATATCATATCGCATCTTTGCCAGTCAATTAACAGAACGAGAAAAGAGGATACAGTAGTGTAACCTTCCGGCGTTTCATGCAGTGGCCCACAATCTTTTCCTCTTGGGGCTTAAAGAAACTCCAGGAGGGTGGGCGAATTTGAATTCAACTCTGAGTTAATGAAGTCCCTAAACTACCGATCCATGTTTTGCACTTGCATAAGGAACAGAATGGGTGATTAGATGGAGGCTGAGCACGCGAGAGGGAGAGGCTAGTTTAACATCTTAAAACATCGTGCGCAGTAGACTTTCCACTCTACCAGTTCAGATAATTCACAACCGTATAGTCAAAACCGTATTCCTGGATAACATGTTGTCAGCCTCAAAAATCAATATCGTAACTTACCTCTTCAGGTCGTTGAGTCGTAATGTTTCATCCTCTATGTATATCCTCAAATGACGTAAAAGCTCATTTTCAACAGAAATGGCTTGCTCTATGTTCTCCACAGAAGTGTATATTTCATTGTATGACGGCATCACAAAAATTAAGTTAATCACAAACCACACTTTAATGATTTTCCAATCAATCGAAGATTTACCCGTTGCAATCCACGTTGTTGACATTTTTCGATTTTTTCCCCCAGAATTGGTTCAAAGCTCTAAGAAAAAGTAAACTGCACTTGTACCTAGACGTCATCCTGCACTTTATCTCCAGTGAAAGAATATTCCATACAGAGAAGACCAACTGATGTCATTATTTCTGGCTAATTGTCCCAGTTTTAGCGGATAGCACATAGCCAACTTTTCCGTGCGCCGCAGTGCCTTGATTTCACTGCCCCGTTCGAGGACGCATGGAAATTCGAGTGCCCTTCTGTGATAGAAGAGGGATGTCTCGTGGCTCTTCTGCAAGCAGGGGCGCTCACCGATAAGACCTGCGTGGCGGGGTTGATATACTTCATAAAAAGAAAACGGCAAAACTGGAAATAGTTCCATTGCAAGATTGCAAGGCGTTTTCTGAAAATGAACATTTTTTTGTGTTTATTCAGGATTTCCCGCACAAGTGTAATCTCTCTCTCTCTCTCGTTTTAAAAATTTTTTTTTTTGCATTTTCTTTTTTACTTTTTGTGTAGGCAGGGGTGGGTCTGTTAATAGGGGATAGGTTAGAGGTTAAGGGATGTGTTGATTGTGTTATGTTCTAATAAAGGAACATCAGAAGTCACGTCTCTTTGAGTAGACCCAAAGTGGATTTAGGCAAGACAAAAAAGAGGCCAACAAGCAAGTGCCAACAGATTTCAAGAATACAAAAATGCGCTAATTTGCATGAGACGTTTCTCACAATATCCCTGCAAAGTTATCTTGACAATAAAATTAAAAAATGAACGAAATTAGGCTTTTTAGTTTACCATTCACGACACAAATCGTGAATGAGGAACTGTAGCAGGCAACAATTAATGGAATTCTGAAATAAAGTGCCCTCTTAAGTTTAATTTGTTAAATAAATAAATAAACAAGTGGTGCCAGGCACAACAAACCCCGCCCCTCGCACATACTTTGACCTACTTTTCCGAAATTTAATAGGCATCTATTCTGGGTGAGTGGCAATCCCTAAACCAAATTTGGGGTGAATCTGGCCATTAATTTTGCTGCTAAAGTGTTAACAAACAAACACAGAAACAAACGCACAAACACACAAACAAACCGAACCAAAAACAATACCCCTTGCCCTCACCCTTCGGGTGGGGCGGGATAATAAAATGAAGTGCATATGTGAGCAATGCAGTGTGAGCAACCTTCAAATTTTAAAATATAAAGAACAAATAAAAACTGTCAGCAAACAGTAACAATTAACTTATTAGCAATTAAGAGTTAATTCCTTTAGTTGCCTGGATGAATTGGTAGAATTGCTGTCAAATTCCCCTAAGCTTGCTGTATTGTTTATTGAGGCACCTTCCTATCCACATTAAAGGTAACATAACATGTCAATGGTTTTTCGCAGCTTCTGAATTCCTGGGGCTCACGAAACAGTATATTATTTTTTCTGCATCTGTGTCCGATCAGCTTGGTATGCCTTAAAAAACATTTTTAAAACTGCTGTCTTGCCGACTCAGGATGGCTTGTTTAGTTTGCTAAAGTAAAAACAAATCTGCCGGCAGCCAGTGACATTACCATAACGCAAGTTAACTTTAAACTTGTTTCAGATTAAGAATTGGACAATCCAATGACATAGAGAAAAAACGAGACTGCGCAAAGCCCCCTTTCTCGTGGTAAATTGGCTTCAACATCGGGTCATGGCAAAACGAGGCATGTATGATTGCTGCACCAAAATCGTTAGTTCCTGTTGCGCTGTTAGCTGCGAAAATAGTGCAGACCTTGCAGAAAGATGGTTTTTTTATTATCTCCAAAACCACAGTTTTACTGATATTTATGGATAAATACCTAATTTTGACTATATTGGTTATGTCCTGAAAGCTTTCACTTGTGAGTGTGTCTAAATTTGAAAAAAGTGCCCAATAGCAACCTTTTGTTTATTTAGATTATTCATTTCTGAACAGGGGTGTTTACTATGTTTACTATACATTTTGTCCATTGGTTTTGCTGTGACCGGAAGCTGGCGCTGTAACGGTTGTGTCCCATACCCTAGGACAGGAGGACAGGAAGTTGAGGACTGGACTCAGGTGCAAGGATGGACTTGATAATATATTTATTTTGCCAACTGCAATGCAGAAGGTGCACACAACAGAACACAAAATAACACAGGAATGAGGTCCTGGGAATAAAGTGCTGGTATTAACAATAAACAGCACTAAGTTAGAGTAAGGTTCAAAGGCATGCGATACACAGGAGAATAGGTCTTATACAAGACTAGCAATGCAATACAGGCATGTGGTTACAAGACTTTAAGAAGACCGAGTGTGAGACTCGGTCTTAATCAGCACACTGCTACCACCCAGTGGAAATGACAAACAGATGCAAATAATGATTGATGGGGTGAGGAATGCAGTCCGTGTATTAATAGACCAGTGAGCTGGACGGCTGCAGGCGGACGCCAATATGACCATGGCAGAGTGCACCAAGAAAAGAGAGCGCAGAGTCTAGTATTTTCTCTACGACAATCCATTGAATTAATTTATTGAGCAAATAGGTTACTCAGCAGCTGCATTGCCATTAATGATAAGGACATTTAGTTTTGCGACAAAGAAGAGGGCTACAATATGAGATTGCATGGACAGCAATTAACTGAAATTTCTTGAAATTCCATCTTGAAGTAGAATGTTATGAAGTAAATGCTACTGAAGATGGTATTTAGATAAAGTTTAGATTTAGTACATACAATCGGTACTTACAATCTCATATTGAAGCCTTCTCTCAATTTTCCCCAAAGCTGGATTATGAAAACCTCATCAATGATTTTGCTGCCATGAAAGTTCAAGGCATGTCATGAATTTTCAATGATTTTAAATGCATGCCATGCGTCAAACTTTCACAATGCACTAATAATCAATTCACTGAATTATTCAATTATTAACGCTTCAACTAAAGAAGTGTTGGTAATTTAATAAATTCATTATAATCGCATCGCGGCAACTAGCGTGCAACTGCACTTCCTGCAAGTGAAGTTAATTCTTTTGAATGCTGAAAACATTTTGCTAATGTACAATCTTTTCGTAAATTAGGTTGCACTGCTGAAAAAATAGCTAAAACAGGAGATGAAATTCAGAAAAAGCATAAGATTAATTTATTATTTGTTTTTTTTTTTTCATCCCTACAATATCACCATTAAATACTGTATGCTGTCACTGTTGCCAACTGGTGATCTCTGTCATTTCTGAATAATTACTCGATAATTACAGGCTAATACATTGGTCTTGATCATTCAGTAAATAAAGTGTGTGATTATTAATCAAGCGATCTTACATAGGAACAGCTTGAAAGCAACTATGCATTTAAGGGTCAGAGGATCACGGCACGCCTCGGAATATCCCATAATGCCAGGGTTACCGCCAGGCAGACGTTGGGCTTTTGGGTCTTAAATGTCGGTTTTCAAATTAGTTCAGTTGTGCCAACAGTAAAAGTAACGCTGTAACAAATTTTTGATTGAGTTACTGAAATAGCATTACTGAAATGCTACTTGTAACTTTTTACACAACTCGTAACTGGAAAAAGTGATAATATTACTGCAGTGACTTACAAGCAACTAGTAACAGCCCAACACTGCTGCCCAGTTTTGCACAATTCCATTTGCTCTCAATGGAAATTGGCACTGGATGGGATAATGACAAATGTACCGGCACATAAACCAGCAAGGACACTTGCATCACTCTTCGCTCCAGGTGTAAGATAGAGCCCTAAGTGCGTCAGGTGTTATTTTGTTCCATGCTTCCAGCAAACAAGTTTTATTGTGTGCAACACGGGGGTCTTTGTTGGCGCATTTTGCATTTTGTTTTGGGGACAGGTTGGGACTGCTGGCATTTCTGAAAAATGTGTGTGTGTGTGTGTGTGTGTGTGTGTGTGTGTGTGTGTGTGTGTGTGTGTGTGTGTGTGCATGCGTCCGTGCGCAACTGTGCGCAGGTGTATTTGGTAAAGTGACAAATGTACAATGTTCAAAAGAATTCCCAACCGATGTTTAAGCCAAACTGACACCCTTGGTCTCAACTGCTTCAAAATTCACAATTGCCTCATTTTGCTTGGACCACATTAATCACCACTTGTGGTTATTACACACTTGTTTAGATAGGCTATTCAATTGAAAATTCTGGCTTTCATGTTGCTTTAATTGTGAAACAGAACCTCATGGATTTTGGTCACAGTGTTTTATGAATCATCTTTTTATGTTGTGTTTGATATGAATCCATATTTGTTCCATGAATTCATTTTAATATATGCAAATAAAGTTAATGATGATGATGATGATGATTATTACTATTATCATCAATATTATCATCAAATGTGCTAAAAAATGTATTTGGTATTCTCTGTGTGCAGGATGATGAGTTGTTTTTCATTTACTGCTCAGATTGACCGAAACCAAGTTACCCAAATTCAATATATTTGTTGCTCTGGTCTTACTAATGATTTGTCTCTCTTTCTCCATTTATAACTGACAATTTTAACTCTATAATTGATTGTTTTGAAGAGTCATACACAATTTTTCATCAATCTTTCAACACCGTTTAATCTCCATTTTATACACCAATTATTGAATAAATGTTTAATTTTGTCAGTCACAAAGGACTTGCCCAGATTGGCTGCTTTGAGCAAGCGAAGGACCATAAAAATAATTGTATATGTGAATAAATGTAGAGCAGCATTATGCTTAATAAGAAATTATGCTTGAAATTATGCACATAAATGTAACCTGGAAGAAAAGGGGTTGGTACAGGCAAACAGACTCAAGCACACTTTATAGCCAAATTGTGTGGAGACACTTCACTGAAACCTCTTTGCCATACACAGAAAACAAAAATTTTTACATTCTAAATATCTGACATTTTACTGAATCTCGAAGGAATTGGTCTGTACAGCCTGATAGTGGAGATATTCAGCTTCTATTTTAGGGTATTACAATTCATATCTGTCAACCAATAGGATTTTGCACTACTGTGTATACCCCTTCACCCCTTCCCTTACTGGAGGCTCCATTGAAAATAATTGACGTTTGAGGAGAAGCACGTACAGAAAGGGCAACGATTTCCAAATCAAGTGAAATGAGTTTTCTTCAAAATGTCCACATACTTTCGGCTATAATGCATCGTACTTGCAGTTGATAGGATCAACGTGCGAATTTACAGTATCACTCAAAATAAAAGGTTTTAGCGCCATCTGCGGACACTCCAATGAAACTGCATTAGAATTTTTTATTTTTTTTTTTTTTTTTTTCTTACTTAAGATTAGCGCCTCTGGCTCAGAACCACATGCGGATTGTTTGGTTTCAGATCTAAAATTGACGTATACAAAGCCCAATCGAAATATATAATGCCTTTGATCCCAATATTATGGCGGCATTCGTTTGTATATCCTTGCATTATCAATACAAAACATAATTGCACTATTAATTCAAACAGATTAGTAAGGAGTAGATTTGTTGAATCAATATACAGCCAGACCCTTAAATATTTGGACAATGACACAGCCACTGTCATTTTAGAGGTTTGCCGCACCATACTGAACTTGAAATAAAAGTGCAGGCAGCTTTCGAGTGTTGGCAGGAAGACAGCAGTTTGAGGTGCTTCACAGTAGATGGCAGGACCCAGCTAACAAATGGGCTGTGGCCTATTGCCCTTAAAGCCCATAAAAGGGGCTATGTCACCAGCTGGGCATGCACAGTTCGCTTATGGCCCACAACTGCCAAATCAACAGCATTAAGGCAGGCCTTTTTTAAGATTTGCAAAGTGGCAAACACTTGTTGGTCCATCCATCTGTGGTTCCGCCTTTTCTTACAAGCTTCTGGAGTCCTGAAGGGGTGTTCGAGAGTGAGCACTGGTCGGCCAATGACAGGCCTTCTCACATTTGGCTTGGCCAATGCCATGTTTTGAAGTACAAATTACGTAAATGTGGAAAATTTCATAAAAACTATTTTGTTGTTTAATGCATACAAATGATTTCCTTGCATTTTTTATCATTGATCTTTTTGATATAAGTTATTCATAACCGCACATCACTCTTTGGGGTGATGATGAGAGCCAGAAAATGATGGCTATTATAAGTTGCTAATTTGTTGCCAGCGATGCAGACAAGTGTGTACCATGCCAGCAGGGAATGTGGCGTTAACAGCCGAAGAGCTCTTGAGTTTTGTAATGAGAGCTCAGCCATTTTCCTCGTTGAGTCAAACATTCATTATTTATTACCTGTCCACCCTGGAGACATGAGTATAATGACACCTTGTTTGCACTTTGGTTGAACAAACAAGGTCACTCTGTGGAGTTGTAGAGACTATTGCAGCTACCGCTTGACTGGCTATTCTCACCAATGGCATTCCACCTCTCTGATTGGCCATTAGTTCCCAAATTGCACAAACAAAAAATACCATAACATGAGTGGCTAGTACAGGCCGTTCAGCCCAACTAGGCTTGCCAGTTTCTTTTTACTATTGTGAATATATCACTTCAGATACACAATGACTCAATGGTATCTAGCTTTAAGTCAAGCCTGCTCTTGAAAATTCCCAAGGTTTCTGCCTCAACAATATGGTCAGGCAAGCTATTCCACATCAAAATTACTCTTTGAGTGAAAAAATATTTCCTAATATCAGTGCTAAATTTACTCTTGGTCAACTTCCATTTGTGACCCCGAGTTCTAAAAACAAAACTTGGCCGAAGGAATCCTACATAATTCACTATGTGAATCCCTTTAACATATACTCAGTCAAAAAAGAAACTTCACACTCGTTTGGAGGTCGATAAGTTGAACATACAAGAAAAGTGGTTATAATGATTTAATTCCATTCTGTACCCATTAAGGACGGTGTACCATAAAATTCATGTTCATAATGTAACCAGTTCCACCGGAAATGCTACGGAAATGTAAGAGAGTAAAAATGGTAAGTTACAACTTGATGAAAGCATGTCAATAGGGCGTATGCCCTCCATGAGCGTTCACAACTGCGACGCAACGTCTCCTCATGGATTGAATGATGCGTCTGAACACAGCTTGGGGGATGTGTCGCCATAATTGAACCAACATGGCACCAAGTTCCTGCAAATTCTGTGGAGGGTTCCTTACTTGACGGAGTCTTCTGCCCAACACATCCCATACATGTTCTATGGGATTAAGGTCGGGAGACCTTGAGGGCCACTCCATGACATTGATGCCAGCATTCCTAAGAAAATTCCGCGTTAAATTAGCCGTATTAGGTCTGGCATTATCATGTTGGAATGTCAGACCTGGGCCATGAGCTGCAATGAATGGCAAAAGCTCTGGAATGAGCACTTGATCTCTGTATCCAGCAGCAGTTAGGTTTCCTTGAACGACCATCAGTCAGGAACGGGCAGGACCATTAAAGGCACCCCAAACCATAACACTA
Organism: Gymnothorax javanicus; assembly: GCA_029692085.1. NCBI lineage: Eukaryota > Metazoa > Chordata > Actinopteri > Anguilliformes > Muraenidae > Gymnothorax > Gymnothorax javanicus. The sequence goes on along the minus strand of CM056195.1, from coordinate 10,886,648 downwards.
CCGCCCCCAAAACGGTCCACTTCCTGCACTCAACACTGGGCGTTGCATTCACCGCGTCTCCTCCAAACTCTAACTCTCCCATCAGCGAAGTGCAAAGTGAAACTGGATTCGTCACTAAAAACGACCCTATTCCAATCACGCTGAGTCCATCTCAGATGTCGTTGTGCCCAGAGAAGCCGTTGACGTCGGTGTAACTAGGTTAAAATTGGTCCACGATATGGCCGACGTGCATGGAGACGAGCAGTGTGCAGGCGATTACGTATGGTTTGGGCAGTCACACGACCTCTAAACAATTCATTCCTAGTGGACGTTGCAGTGAGAAATCGATTACGCAAATGATGTAAGACGATTTGTCGGTCTTCTGCTTGTGTCGTCACACGTGGTCTACCCGAACGAGGTCGGTCTGCTGTGGTGCCAGTTTGTTGGAGACGTGTCCGAAGATCATGGATAGTCCATCGACTGCATCCCATAACCCTGGCAACGTCGGTGACCGATGTTCCCGTATTCAGCATGCCAATGGCACGTTCACGTTGAATGTTTGACAGTCGTGGCATTGCAAATCAACGGATAATTGACTGTAAGAACTTGTTTTTCCAAGATGTCACTCTACCGTGCTAACGTGGGCTCAACTACACGTGTCTCATAAGGTCACGTGACTAGGAACACGAGGAAACATGCTTTTAGCTTGACGAATGCTCGCACGTGCTGCATGCTTGTGCACGTCGGAGTTGCTGTGTGTCATGATGTCTTTGACAACGCATTTACCTCTAATAATAATAATTATATCTCTTGTATTAAGTTTCAAGAAAATATTTGGAAATTTATGAGTGGGAAGTTTCTTTTTTGACTGAGTATATTTAAAGACCTCAATCAGATCATCCCTAAGTTTCCTTTTCCTAAGACTAAAGAGATTAAGGATCTTCAGCCTCTTCTCATAGCTTTCATCTTTTATACCTGGAATTAGCTTCGTGGCTCTTCTCTGCACTTTTTCTATATCTTTCTTAAAGTATGGTCCCCAATACTCCAGATGAGGTCTGATGAATGTGTTGTACAAGAGAAACATCACCTCCTTGGATTTGTACTCAATACTTTTGGCAATGTATCCCAGCATCTGATTGGCTTTTTTAACTGCTACGGCACAACGGCTAGAACCTGTGAGGGTTTGGTCAACAATTACTCCCAGATCTTCCAGTTTTAAACCTCCTATGAAGTAATCCTGTTAAATGTTTTTATTACCTACATGTAAAACTTTACATTTCGCTTCATTAAATTTCATTTGCCACATTTCTGCCCAGTTCCAGATTCTACCCAAATCATCCTGAATCACTTTAGTGGACTCAAAACTATTTGCTAAACCTCCCAATTTAGTATCATCTGCAAATTTAACTAATTTGCTCTCAATATTCTTATCAAGGCCATTAATGTAGATGAGGAACAGCAGGGGTCCTAACACCGATCCCTGAGGGACGCCACTCCCCACCATACCTTGCTCAGATGAGATTCCACTGACCACCACTCTTTGTGCTCTGTCCTGCAACCAGTTTTGAATCCACTCCAGAATACCTCCTGTAACTCCAATGGAGCTCATTTTAAAAATTAGTCTCTTATGCGGTACTGTATCAAATGCTTTCTGAAAATCCAAGTATATGATGTCATAAGCCCTGCTCTGATCATAAGTCTTGGTGGGCTCTTCAAAAAATTCCAGGAGGTTTGTCAGGCATGACCTTCCCTTACTGACATCATGTTGGCTATCCCTCAAGATATTATTATGAAAAAATAATTCCAGGTCATCTTTTATGATAGATTCCAGTATTTTGCATGCAATGCAAGTTAAATTGACTGGCTTGTAATTTCCTGGCTCAGTACGGTCCCCTTTCTTATATATTGCTATTACATTGCCCTGCTTCCAATCATTTGGTATTTCTCCAGTTTCTAAAGACCGTCTGAAGATAGCGGAGAGCGGTTTAAAGATGATCTCACTAACTTCCCTGAGCACTCTAGGATATAAGCCATCAGGACCCGCCGCCTGATCTGCCTTTAGTTTATGCAATTTGTCTAATACTTCATTATCCCTAACCTCATTCTCCGCTAAATAATCTTGAGCATTGGACATGCCCACTGGCTGAATAAAAACCCACTCTGAGGTAAAATTCTCAACAAAGTAACTGTTTAAGGTATCCGCAATATCCTTGTTATCATATAGCAGCAATCCACATTTATTCTTTATGCACTTAACCTGCTCTTTGACTTTCCTTTTTCTGCAACAGTACTGAAAGAAGCGCTTAGGATTAGTTTTTGCCCCTTCAGCAATTTGCCTTTCATACAGTCTTCTAGCATTCCTCAGCTCTTTTTTGACCTTACCTCGCATTTTACAGTATTCAGCCTTAGTATTCTCATTGTTATCCTTTATGTACATCTTATAAAGATTCCTCTTTTCCCTCAAACGCCTACGAATAGCTATAGTCATCCACTGAGGATTCTGCTTTTTCAGCTTACTTTTGTACACCTTTGGAATGAATTTGCATTCTGAATCAAGAAAAATTCCCTTAAATCTTTCCCACATCTCATTTACAGAGTCACAATCCAGGAGTGTCTCCAATTTTATTTCACTTAGATATGAGTGCATCCTGTCAAAGTTTGCTCACATAAAATTGAAAATTTTGTTCAGATCTAGTCTGCTGCATTTTGAAATTCATAGAAGCAAATACTTTCCTGTAGCTTTTAAACAATATGCTGTGAAAATAACCAAAGTTCATCACTGGTACTTTTGAACTTATTATTTTTCTGGCAGGAGAGTAAGAATGTGAATTTTTTTCCAACAACAAATTTGATTCTGCAGCACATACATATGACGAGCCAAAACACCTGCTATTTGTGCTTCCTCCATGTTCTGCTAAAACATTACTGTCAAATTGACAGCCAAATGAATGCTTGGTGCCAGGGTTTACCAACAGAACATTTCCCAGCATATCTCATTCCTTCCTCCAGTTTGTCTTCTTCTCAAAGTGCATCCTGGTCCCATCTCTTCCCCAGATGAACATTTCACACATAATTAGCCATTGTACATGATGCAAAAGAAAATGGAACTCATTATACCAGGTGACCTTCTTCCATTGCTGCAAAGTTCGGCTCTGAAACTCACAAGCTCATTGTAGGCATTTTCAATGGTGGACAGGGGTTGGGCGTTATGGGAAAACCTAGTAAGTCTAATTTTGGTCTAAACTTTGTTGGGATCATTATTGACCTCACTAGACTATGCCTCGTCACATATAGTAAGACACATAAACAATAATCCCTGGTTCCCTGTATTTTGCAATGGCAAAGCCTTGCAAGTCATCTGTATTTAATCAATTGTGTTACATGCCATGTTTTTTTTTTCCTTTTCTGCATCCCCCTGCTTTCCCTTGTGCTGCTGTGTCTCTCTATTGGTCCAGATCCCTGCCAGTCACCATTACCCCAAGTCCCGCCTCCACAAATCAGAGGGATCCTCTTCCAATCACCTTTCAGCCCTTTATTCTGAACATCCAATCAGCTTTCACCCACGCTATTTTTAAATCCAGATCCTGTGACCTGAAGAGATCTGTTTTGTTACCCCCATTTTTGTATTGTGCAGTATTGTGTTTTTTTTTTTTTTCGAGTTTTGGAGACTGTTTTTTTTCCAGTCTACGTCTTGTTTTGTGTATGGAGGTTTGTGTTGACCACACTGAGGCCAGGGAAGGGTGAGACAGAGGCCTCTATACACTGGCACGTAGGAAGAATTCTTGTTAGACACACTTGCTTAGGAGTGATTGCCAACCGCTGTATTTTGGTTTGGGAAGTTAGTGTAGTTAGATAGGCTTTTTCTTTGTGTACATAGGAGAAAGCAGTTAGCTAGCTTCCCCTTCTTGGTTTCTAGTAAGCGATATTTGGTTTTGTTGATTTCATTACTTGGGCAACACTCAGGTCCCCGGACCTTGGATGTGTGTCTTGTTTGTCTACGTTTCCTTTGTGCTGTAAATATTTTAAATATTGTATAAACCTTTTGCACCAGTAAAACACCACTGCGCTCTTAATTCGTTTCTGGGCTCTGTGTTTATATTTTGCCACTTTCCTTTGTGTTTGAAAATTGACATTCAGTGAAAAAAAAAGAAAAAAAAGAAACTGAAAACCTTTTCTTTGTAAACTAGCTGGACTCGCGAGAGCCCATACCTCTGCCAGCATAGCTGGATATGAACTTTGGCCTATATCACAGCTGTACTTTGGCCTAGATGGGGTCTATTCTCCCATGCGCGTAAGTCGAAAAAAGCGCGTAGCTACGCGCTTTTTAGCCTACGCGTATTCTCCCCTCGACTTAAGTCTGTGCATTACGCGCCCCGAAGGCAGTTACGCACTTGGGGCGGAGCAAGGCCAAAATCTGGGCGTTTCTCAGGCAAAAAACACTTACGCGTATCCTCCCCCTGGCCTACGCGCTTTTTCTGTTAAGCACTTTTGAGGGATGTATTAAGGTCAAGCGCCAACATAAGGCGAAATAGAATATTGCGTTTGATGTCGGTTATAGGCCGAATTTTAACATTAATTTTATTTTATTTAACATGGTAAAGGTTGAGACATTCAATATTCGATTGTTCATCCTTATTTCTAAACGACATTTCTCATAACCATAATAAATTATCAAACGAAATCATCACATGATATTACGCAACAGCCTGTTCTCCAATTAGTTCAATTACAAACGCATAGCAGTTCATTAATACGAGTATACATAAGACCATCATTCTACCATGCCCTCAAAATCTAAAACCAAAATGCCAGTCCTGCATTTGCTTGCACTCTTGCGTGATTGGGAAAGAGTAGAGGAGCGCGCCGAGCTCGAAGACGACCACGCATATATCGGCTTCCTTTGGACATCCTGGGACTAACAGACACCAAGTGCATCCAGCGCTTTCGTCTGGACCGTGAGGCAATCATCTATCTTTGCCGACTTCTGGATGAACAGCTATCCAGCCGCAGCAGTCATCCACAAAACATACCAGTGGTCATCAAGGTCACAACTGCGCTGTCAGTCCTGGCATCTGGGTCGTTCCAGAGAGTGGCTGGTGATGTCATGCACATATCACAGGTGTCTCTGTCAAGGTGTCTGACACAGTTGGTTGACGCTATGCTGCACCACATCAGCCACTTCATAAAGTTCCCCGAAACACCCGCTGAAAGACGGAGAGTTAAGGGGGGGTTCTACCGGGTCGCCGGGTTCCCCAGTGTTTTGGGAGCCATTGATTGTGCTCACGTTGCAATCAGAACCCCTTCCACTAATTAGAATATGTACAGAGACCGTAGACGTCGGCACAGCATTAATGTTCAGGTTGTGTGCGATCATGATACGCGCATATTAAGCATCTGCGCCAAATTCCCTGGCTCGGCCCATGACGCCTATGCACTGGGCAACTGCTCGAAATGCTAAAAAATGTAATATATATTTGAAACCATATTAAGCTTGTTTCCAGTATCTATCACAGTGAAACTTTGAGTATAGGCAAATAAAAATGACCATTTTACGTAACCCTCCTTCATCCGTATCCACTCCCAGTTCTTCTCCATGCACTTCCACTGCAGAAAGAGTGGATACCACCTCCTCCTCCAGTGCAGTGAAATGCACAGGGGATGATGGTTGCCCACCACCTGTTGCGTGCACACTTCTCCGGTGTGCAGAGAGCCTGGCTTTTAAAGCGCCGCGCAGATCTCTCCATTCATGCTTTAAATCGGAGCTACTGCGCTTACATCTCCCCACCGAAGCCACATCCAGAACGATTCGCAGCTTTCTTCCTCGGATCAGCCTTCAGTGCCCCATTGCCATACAACACCTCGTGGTGCCTCTTCACTGATTTCACAAATACCTCTAACTCCTCATCTGTGAAATTTGGTTTTCGGCTTCGGCTCAACGTCGCCATCGTTGTCTTCATATTCCATTAACAAATCTGACTGCCCTATATGTTCGTGATAATCTAAAAAGTTGTGATATTCTCACTAGGGAGGAGATTGATTTTCTAATTGAGGATATCTGTATTAACTAACCCGTGTCTATGTAAATATGTTTTTTTATTTTTTGACAATTGATAATACTGTGAATTTTAATATGTGAATAAAGATATTATTAAATACCCTGGCCAATACCAAAGCACTACCCATTTGTTAATCAATTTTAGCCAATAAAGAATAGCCGACATGGGAAGAATCATTCTCAGTAAATGGGATAATTGATTATAATAAAGTACGATAGGCACAAGTTCAAGTGAATGTGTCGCTCGAATCAAATGGGACATAGTAGGCTACAGATATGGAATTGTATGATTGTTGAGGCGGTTTCGGGACGGGGGGGTGACCGCGTGCGCGTTGCCATGTCCTTTAGCTGCAAATCTGACATCGGAGTAGTTTGAGATTTCCAATGCCCAATTTCTGAATTATATCACATAAACTGTCTTTGATTGTTATTTTTGTGTGACTAGAATGTTCTCTTTATTTGTCTTCTTCCCTGTCTTCCACGGAACAAACAGGCTAGTGTAGGTGGGGCACATTTTCAATGCACTGGTTGCGCTGGTTGAGAAGCGCTAAATTCTTTATTTGTTATTTCATTATCGCGGCAATTTGTTTGTTTGCATAGCTTTAATGCCATGGTGGCTAGAATCAGGAATAAAAAAGAGATGTCTGCATTACTTCTTGTAACTGGCACAGACATACATAGGCCTACTATTACAGCGGCATATCGTCGGCCTGCTGATAAAACCTCGTATCTTCAAAATGATAAACTTCACAGGAAAATAAAAAATAAATATAAAATTAAAAAAATAACATAATTGATAAATATAATTTAAAATATAAATAAAATAAAAAAATGTTTAATTTTGCATGTAAGAATAGTGGGCATGCGAGTTTTTGTTTCTTATCAATTTGGAGATACGAGGTTTTATCAGCAGGCCGACGATATTAAAATTTAAAGTCTGGTTTGCGTTTTCCATGGACTACAACTGCATTTTCATGGTTAATCAGAAAATCCTTGTTCCATGGTTTTCCTGATAGCCATAATCAATAAACTTGGTACAGAGTTTGCCTCTCTTTTGGATTAGTCTCACCTCTTTCATAAGGCCGCCTACATTCTGAAGTTAAGCGCTGTGGGCGTGATCGAAGCGCGCAGGGGAGAATAGGCGTAACTCAAATGCGCGTCACTCGAATCGCGTAAAAAAGGACTTAGGCGCAAATGGGAGAGTAGACCCCGATATGCCTAAATTTAATCACTTGTTTCTCTTGTGCTACTCTAACATCATGCGAAGTTTAGTGAAAATCTATGCAGCCATTTTTGAGATATCCTGCAAACAGACAGACAAACAAATAAATAAATAAACAAGCTGAAGCAAAAACATAACCTCTCAGCGGAGGTAATGACTAAGAACCAGAAAATTCTGGAGATATTTTTTTGCTCAGCCCACAAGAGGCGATGTATTTCAAAGTTTTGAAAAACTTTTCATCCCTTAAACCGTACACAAGTGGACTGAGACATCTTGGAAGTAGAGTGAAAACAATATAGTCAAAATATCTCACCTTTGCGAACAGTTGAAAATCAATCTCCAGCAATGCCATCTCTATAAACGGGCACCACAGCTGAATCAAACACAGAAAGAGCTGCATTGCATGAAGGGCCACAGTTTTGAGGCCCTTGTTTGCGGACTTCTTGTCCGTTGATGCAAGACTGGCAGCGCTCCAAATTTTTACATATGCGAAGACAATGACACTGGATATGACTAAGAAGTACAACTGAGAAATGGCCGACCTGAGATGACCCTGCCATTTGAACACAATGAACACCTCCACACTGCAAACTCTCTCAGCTGTGTAAACGCTCAGTGGGGCCGTGGAGGCGAAAACAGAGGTGATAATGATCATCTGTATGGAACTGAGGGCAAGGATGATGGGGATGCAGCATATGGCTTTAGAAGGTGTGGAGATTTCAGCATGTTGCAGGGGTAAACAGATAGCCACATAGCGCTCCACACTCATGGCCATGAGCGTCAGAGGGGTAGAAAATGAAAGTAGGCTCATAAAGAGAGAGATGCACAGACACAAACCAACTACGATCGGGATGCTAAAATAGGACAGAACAAGGATGACGTTTGTCACAGCTAGAAATGTGCTGTCGCAGAACAGAGAGTGCACGAACAGGATGTAGCGCACATTACTTCGGAAGAATTCTTTCTTGAAAAAAGTAAAGATCATCAGGCTGTTCACACAGAGGAAAATCCCCACCAAAACCTCCACTATTATCACCCTCTCATTATCTTGCCGTAGTGTGGGGCTGCTGTGTGTACTGTTGTTCTGTGCTGTGCTGTATTCAGCCATGCTCACTCTCCAGTGTCTGCAGGAGGAAAATGTACGAGTCATAAAATAATGCACAAATGAACATACGCACCTCAATTTATCCAGTATAAGCATTTCCTTAAATTAAAATCCTTTCTTAATTCTCGGACTCACTTTAGAATCATTATGGTGGTTTATGCTCATTGATTTTCATTATGTTATAAATTAATTAGAGGAATCTGCATTCCTCTGGTATTACCAAATAAAAAAGTCTTCTCGACAATTCTTGGAGTACACAACTGAACAATAGCTTTCAGTACCATGTCTTTATAGGCGCTTCCAAACGGATTAATGTTCCCTGTGGGCCTTGTTCTGAGGTTGCAGAAACTGGACACATCATGTCCATGGCAACAATGATCACTAACTACAGAAACGGTGACTGGCTTTTAAATCACATAATTTGAACAATGCAATTGATGCTGTCACTTTAAATGAAAATGAAAACAAATGTGTTGATCCAAATTGACGCATTTAGATAGATAGGTAGATAGATAGATAGATAGATAGATAATTGAACCGTTCTTGTTGATAGGCCATAGGTTAAAAAAGTTTGTTTTACATGACAGTTTCGGAGTGACACTCCGAAGAAGACGGCAGCTGCAGTCGAAACTGTCAGGTAAAACAAACTTTTTTAACCTATGGCCTATCAACAAGAACGGTTCAATTATTATATATAGAAGGCCGAATGAACTTGTTCGCTATGCTATAGATAGATAGATAGATAGATTTACTTTATTGATCCCAAACTGGAAAATTACAATGCAGCAGCAGCAAGAGAAATAGCAATATAAAAACAGAAAAGTATTACTATTAACAATCTATAAACAATAAATAAATAAATAAATAAATAAAATAAATAACCTATAGTGCAACAAACTTTAAGGTGCAGTAACAGCATATTTATGACATCAGGCAAGGGTCTTATTATACAATGAAATGGCATGTGGTAGGAAAGACTTCCTGTGTCTATCCCTTCGACAGCGGAGCTGTAACATTCTGTTTGAGAAGGTGCTCCGCTGTCTGTCCACTGTGTGGTGGAGAGGGTGCTCATCATTGTCCATGATGGATAGCAGTTTATCAAGCGTCCTCCTCTCCACTACAGTCCCAAAAGACTCCAGCCTGAGACCCATTACAGAGCCAGCCTTCTTGATAATCTTATCAAGTTTGCTGGTGTCGCTGGCTCTGATGCTGCTACCCCAACACACAGCGGCAAAGAAGATGGCGCTAGCGACAACAGACTGGTATTTTACATTAGAAGCAAATTATTGATGCAAAGCAGGGCATACAACTTAATGCTCTTTGAACAAACAATTTTCAAAAAACTGGACGGTGCTATTTAATCCTTGCAGAATCAATAATTAAACAATTTAGCTATATGACAATAAATTGCACTTTGGAGATGCATTTTCTCTTCCAAGAGATGTAGCAATTCTACCTCATTGAACATTTGTTTCCAGTAGCACTGCTTATTGACAAAGATGCACCAGAAGTGCTTGCTTCCTTTGTCAATGACTACATTAATTCACCAAATTTCATGACAATAGAACAGCACATTAATATCTCAAAGCTGTTGTACCTCAGTCTCAGCAGTTAATTGGAGTGTCATTTTCAGTTACCTCAGGTAGCCTATGCTAAATTTTGCTAAGATTGTGTCAGGTTTGTGGAAGTTAATTCAAAATCAATATTGCTGAAAATCTGGACTCTGCATCACCCACAAAAATGAGTAATTTACAGTTAATGGTCGATTAGTCAATTTCTGTGTGGCAGAGTTTACTTGCATTTGTGGATGCAGTGACCAACTGTGTCTACTGAAAATGGTTGACAGAAGTGTTCCTGAGTCCATGCAGTGATTTCCAGCCCAGAATCCTGTCTGTTTTTAATGGAGTACCGTCTGAGGACTTTAAAATCACAGTCATTTAAAATTAGATTATGGTATTTTCCCCATGCGTACAGACATTTTTCCGGATTCTCTCAATCTTTTAATGATATTATGTACCATGGAGGATAAAATCTCCAAATTCGTTGCACTTATATGTTAAAACGTTATTCTTAAATTGTTCAACTATTTCCCCATGCAGTCTTTCAAAGAGTGGTTAAGCCCTCACCATATTTACTTATGGAAGACTTTTTATACCCAATCATGTTACTGACCTGTTGCTAAGTAATCCACTACCCCAATTCCAAAAAAGTTGGGATGCTTTGTAAATTGTAAATAATAACAGAATGCAATGATTTGCTAATCTCATAAACCCACATTTCATTCATAATAGAACATTGACAACATATCAGATGTTGAAAGTGAGACATTTCCCCATTTCATGAAAAATATTAGCTCATTTTGAATTAGATGTCAGCAAAACATCTCCAAAAAGTTGGGAGGGGGGCAACAAAAGGCCGGAAAAGTAAGTGGTACTAATAAAAAAACAGCTGAAGGACCATTTTACAACTTTATTTTATTAATTTGGTTAATTGGCAATAGGTCAGTAACAAGACTGGGAATAAAAAGAGCATTTTAGAGTGGCAGAGTCTCTCAGAAGCAAAAAACTGCATCTAAATATTGTGGAACAATTTCAGAAGAATGTTCCTCAAGGTAAAATTGCAAGGATTTTGAATCTACAGTACATAATATCATCAAAAGATTCAGAGAATCTGGAGAAATCTCTGAGCGCAAGGGACAAATCTGAAGGTCAATATTGGATGCTCGTGATCTTCGGGCCCTCAGGCAGCGCGGCATTAAAAACAGGCACGATTCTGCACTGTAATACACTGCGTGGGCTCAGGAAGACTAACGGAAATCACTGTCTGTGAACACAGTTTGCCATGCGTTCTACATATGCAAGCTAAAGCTGTATCATGCAAAGAAGAAGCCATATGTGAACACGATCCAAAAATGCCGCCGTCATCTCTGGGCCAAAGTTCATTTAAAATGGACTGAGGCAGAATGGAAAACAGTTCTGTGGTCAGATAAATCAAAATCTGAAATTCTTTTTAGAAACTACGGATGCTGTGTCATGCGTTCTGAAGAGGAGAGGGATTATCCAGTTTGTTATCAGCGCACAGTTCAAAAGTCTTCATCTTGCAATAGTTGCAATAGGGTTGCAATAGTGCCTATGGCATGGGGGAGCTTGCGCATCTGGTAAGGCATCATCAATGCTGAAAAGTATATAGAGGTTTTACAACAGCATATGCTCCCATCCAGACAGCTTCTCTTTCAGGGAAGGCCTTGCATATTTTAGCAAGATAATGCCAAACCACATACTGCATCAATCACAAGAGCATGGCTTCACAGTAGAAGAGTCTGAGTGCTGAACTGGCCTACCTGCAGTCCAGACCATTCACTAATAGATCACATTTTGCACATCATAAAACAAAACATCCGCAAAGAAGACCCAGAACTGTATAGCAGCTAGAATCCTACATCTGACTAAAAGCGAGACAACATTCCTCTCCCAAAACTTCAACTGATCTCTTCACTTCCCAGACATTCACAGACTATTGTTAAAAGAAGAGGGGATACTAAACATGGTCCTATCCCAACTTTTTTGAGATGTGTTGCTGCCATCAAACTCAAAATGAGTTAATATTTTTCATGAAATGGTAAAATGTCTCACTTTCAACATCTGATATGTTGTCTTTGTTTTATTGTGAATAAAATGTCTGTTTAAAAACAGAATGCAATGATTTGCAAATCTCATATTTACATTTTACACAGCATCCCTACTTTTTTAGAATTCAGGTTGTAATTAGCTGTGAGATGTTCAGCCAGTTGTCTTTTTTGCTTCATGCAACTTTTCCAGGCTTTCATTGTCCTGGAAAAAAAAAAAACACGTTACTGTTCAAATTCAAAATGAACAGATATTTTTCTGAAAAAACAATAAAATTTCTCAGTTTCAACATCTGATACGTTGCCATTGTCCTATTTCCAATCAAAGGGGAACTCTAGGATAATGTATAATGCTGTTTTATACAAACATAATTAGTAAATAAATATTGTAAAATACAAAAATGTGGAATTTTTGTTTTCAAAGATTAGTAAATGAGGTTTTATTTCCCCTAATTATCTGACGTCTGCTACAACGATCGCGTGATAATGACAAAACTTCACCCTTCGCCCAGAGGTACGCACTATTATTGTGTTTGATAGTGTGATTGTCTCAGTCCATTATTTGATGACAAATGATCGTTCAATATGGCCCATTGGTTAGTTGCACAAGATGGTGTTGAGTACTTTCCGAAATACGCAGCGTTGCTTCAACATTAAAGGGGACCTATTATGCTATATTTCCAAGGTTATATTTTGATCTTGGACTCCCCTAGAGTACTCCTGATCATTCAAAGCCCAAACAGGGTCCTTATTTAGCTCATACTGCCATCCTCAAAAAACCCCATTTGTAATCCACTGTAGTCTCTGCCTGAAACGGCTCATTGGGGTGGCTCTTCCGCTATGGCCCCCACTCCCCGTGTACCCACTTTCTTCTGACTGGCCAGCTCTGTGGAGGGCGGAGTTGGGCGGGACGAGGCTGCAGAACGCAGTTTTCCGTGTCTGGCTCCCCAGAGAGAAACGCGAGACACGTCTGCAATCTGATAAGGAAGCGGCGGGCAAATTCCGCAATTTAACATTATACTTGAATATAGATCTAATGAAATGAACTTGTTCTAACAAACGCAGCGGCAAAAGTGGAGGACGCAGCGCGAAAACCTGGCTGCTCAAGCTCAAATTTGCTATCGGCTACAGTTTGCTACGGCAACAGTGGTGAGTACAGCGGTTTTTCTACTTCATAGCTAGGATGCAGGGAAAGCTAGAATCCACCCCATACAGACACATTTGTAGAACGGGTCGACATACTCACGTGTAGACCGGAGACCGTAGAAATCCGGTGGGTCTGAGTTTAGAGGGAAACATAGACAGTGAGGAGCAGCTAAAAGTGGACCAACAGCTTATGGACTGCTTCGGTGTGTATTATAAGGACCTGCTAGTTCATGTGCATAACTGTGGTGTATCGTTAGCGTGGAGAAATGAACAGCTTCTGCGCTGGTATACGACGGAGGGGCGAAAGCTCCAGGCTAAACGGCCTTTTCGGAAATTGCCCGTGGTAATGGTTTACTTATTGCATCGGAATGACAAGCGTTTCCTCGCAGAGAAGGGGCGCGTTATGGATAGTGTGCGAGAGCTAGCTAGAGCTCCGGTTATGTTATGAGCATAATACAGGTTTTACAGACCGTAAGTTCCGTTTGCGTGAACTGTTGCTTATGTGGAGCTAGCAAATCGATCACTTTTACAGGAAAGAATTTAATATTCAGTCGCCGATTAAAAATTCAATCGACAGCAATGCAGAGAAATCGTTTGTGATACCAGACACGTTATAGCCTGTGCTTTTCCCTATTGCTTTCATCGGTAGCATCAGAGAGCTTGCCCAGACATTGGAGAAGTATCAGGCTGACCTCGGTCATGGATAAGTAAAGTGATCGTTTCACAAGCACCCAAAAACGCACCCCAAGCTTTGCAAAACCTGCGTCTGGTCTAAATGCACCTCTCCGGTTAGCTTCAACTGCAGTGGCTAAAATCAGGCAACGTTATGATGAAACTGCCACATTGATGCTTACCGAAGTAACACAAGCATACCGATCAGAATCGCTGCATATAAGTTAACCAGGAGCATTTTTAATTAGCAGAGCACGGGAACTAACATGCAGTAGCTGATAAGCGGTCATGACTCTGAATGTAATCTGTTGCGCGAAATATTCGTTTCGCGTCCGGTGTGAAAGCGGCTTGACGTGCCCGTATTTGCGTCTTTGCATTGACTTTGAATGTAATCTGTTGCACGAAAAATTAGTTTCGCGTCCGGTGTGAAAGCTGCTTAACACGCCCATGACGCGTGTATTCGCGTCTTTGCATTGACTTTGAATGTAACCTGCCGCGTGAAAAATTTGTTTTGTGTCCAGTGTGAAAGCTGCTTAACGCGCCCATAACACGTGTATTCGCGTCTTTGCATTGACTTTGAATGTAGGCTAATCTGTCCCGCGAAAAATTCGTTTCGCGTCCGATGTGAAAGCAGCTTTATGGATAGTACGTGACAGCTAGAGAGAGCTCAGTTATGTTATGAACATAATACAGGTTTCACAGACCGTAAGTTCCGTTAGCGCGGACAAGTTGCTTATGTGGAGCTAGCGAATCGATCACTTCTACAGGAAAGAATTTCCTATTTAATCTCTGCCTTAGTCAGCTTTTTATTAGCCACAAAAACTTCTAAAGGGGGATGAAATTATGTCACGGAAGTGCAGAGAAATCATTTGTTATACCAGACACGGTAGAGCTTCTGCGTTTCGCATTGCTTTCTCGGTAGCACCAGAGAGCTTGACGGACATTTGTGAAGCATCCAGCTGATCCCGGTCATGGATAAGTGAAGCGATCACAAGCAGCCGTAAACAAACCCAAACACGTATCCCAAGCTCTGCAGAACCAACGTCTGGTCTAACTGTGCTTTTCAGCCCAACTTTGCGGACACATACAGCACCTCTCTGGTTAGCTTCAACCGTGGTGGCTACAATTGGGCAAGGTTATTATGAAACTGCCACATTTATGCTTACCGAAGTCACACAAGCATACAGATCAGAATTACTTCATATTAGTTAAGGAGAATTTTTAATTAGCACGGCATGCGAACTAACATGCAGTAGCTGGTAACCGACTGGTCATGACAACCACAGAGACAAACCCTTGCAATACAGGTTTTACAGACAGCAAGTTCCGTTACCGTGGACAGTTGTACCAAGCATCCAAATTACAAACAAGTGTAAAAAGTTAGCTTCAAATGAGGTTTATGTTCACACACCTTCTGTAGAATTTCCCCTGATATCACTCTTGCATATTTGGGACACAAAAATTAGCAACAGTAACTTGGCTACGTTAGCCGCAGTGCTACAGCCACAATCAACTGGCTATCATGTCAGGTTGGCTTATGCAGTAAAAGCAACTTGCAGCTTCTGTGTCTGTGAGTCCCGGACAGTCGCGACAGATCCAGGCTTTATCTTCAGATATTTTAGAAAGCCTGCGTTTGAGGCCAGTTGTTAGTGCTAACTATCGTTAGCGGTCCTGCTAGCCAGTAGCCACCCGTAACACGTTAGTTTCACTTACATTATTTGCTGTTATATCGTTACTTACAGCTTGTGGCTCCGAGCGCTTGATTGATGCAACTGCTTCAGGTTTGAGAAGCAGCTGAAACGCTTATCCTGTGTCGAATTATCCTTTATTAACAAAGCTGTCTTTGGTGAAATGCTGAGCACAATCAGCTAACGGTCCCTTTGGCCGTGGCTGTTTGCTGCCAGCAAACAAAAAAAGCTACCCACTGATTTCTGGTGGCATCGTCTTTTAGAAGAGAAATAGTTGTTTTTCTTCACGTCCAAAAGTAAACGGACAAGCAGCTTTGGGAGAGATACTGACAAAATTGCACCTCAAATGATCTGCAGTGGGCGGCACGGTGGCGCAGTGGTTAGCATTGCTGCCTCACAGCAAGAGGGTTGTGGGTCCGAATCCGGCCTGGGGCCTTTCTATGTGGAGTTTGCATGTTCTCCCCGTGTTCGCGTGGGTTTTCTCCGGGTACTCCGGTTTCCTCCCACAGTCCAAAGACATGCATATCAGGTTAATTGGGAACACTAAATTGCCCAAAGGTATGAGTGTGAGAGTGAATGGTCTGTGAATGGTGTGTGCGCCCTGCGATGGATTGGCAAGCTGTCCAGGGTGGGTCCCTGCCTTTGCCCGTAGTCAGCTGGGATAGGCTCCAGCTCGCCCCGCAACCCTAGTGAGGAATAAGCGGGTATAGAAAATGAATGAATGAATGATCTGCAGTTCTTCTTTTGTATTTCCAAAAGTGTAGACGCTACTAAGGCATAGTATGATCTGCCGTTGTTAGTGCCTGCTAGAATAGTTTCCGGTGTGGGCAGGTCCAGCGCAGTGGTTGGCTCTGGCTAGGTCTGTACTAATTGGACGGCACAACCTGACGTCAGGTTTTGCCCAGATCTCGTGAAGATCTCGGGAGGAGCTGTTCAGAGAGGAAATCACGTTCACGAAATTGCGTTCTTGGATGACGGCAAAACCCCTGTATCTTATGTTTAGAAACTTTTCAGAGGTTGAGCATGGACAACCAACATTATAACATTACTAATATGTATTAAAAGAAGGATCAGCATAATAGGCCCCCTTTAACGGTTTGCTTCTGTTACTTATCAGTCTATATCAGATGCTGTGCAGATGACAGGTATAATCAGCCCGGAAAAGTGATTTTAGCTATCGCCGATATTCCAGGGCCAGATTTTCTGTTTCGGCTTCATATTGAATTTACTTTGACATTTTCTGATGCAACTACTTGGCGAGTACTGCTACATCTTCATGGTTTTCTTAGATGCGTTCAGCTAACCATAGCTACAGGAATGATGGTTGTGAGAGTGCAACTGACGTCGAGTGGCAAGGTAAATGAATTATCGACAATATTAAAATATGCGTCGATCGAATGTTAGATTTATGAAACAGCATTTACTCATTAATTACCAGATATTTGCACATTTGTTGTCTGTCGCTTGAAGCCAGTTCATCAGTCATCAGTGAGAACGGCTGGAAATGTGATGCTAGTTAAAAACCCTCTAGTTTCTCGGTGGAGCAGCTGATGTCTCATTAAGAGTGCAACGAATAAACATCAGTCAGGGGTAATCGAGATCACATTTAAGAAGGATTTAAAATCACATTTAAGAAGGATTTTCCCCCTCTAATTTCGCGTCTTTGGATGAAATGGCACTGACATGGTGGAGTTTACAAGTATGCTGCTGCTCATGGTTAGCGGTAGTAAATGTCACTAACTGTACGTAGCTAGTATCGTAGCCCAATTTGTTGTCCGTAAACATTAAATATCTCTAGAATCGTGCAGGGAATAATCCAGTAAAACGCTTTACTGTTCGTGTTATTTAATTCAGATGTGCTGACAATATTCAGTCTAATTCTTTAAACGTCTTACCTTTTGGAAGATCATCACGTACAGTCAATTCCGCTTCAGCTCAGCTGCTGGACTAGTCTTGTCCACTTCCGGCAAGATTTCAGTCAACTCCCGCACAGCGTACTTGAACTACTCCGGATCTAACTTCACCCCTAATTAGGAGGGATAAAACCTCATTTATCTAGTCTGTGTAAACAAAAATTCCATAACAAAAAAAGTAGGCTGAACATCATTCTGATTTTTTTTTTGCCAGACACGGCTCACATTTATAAGATTGCACAGTAAAAATTTCAGAGAGATGAATAACTGGTGACATGGTCATTTTTTGCCCCAAAAAAGGGCATTTAGGAGCAAATCCGGAAAAATTTACTTAGAAATTATTTCATTAAAAAATTTTTCAAGGAGAGGTAAACACATGCACATCCTAGTTTTCAGGTGCTGAGTCCAAAAACATATTGTCAAGAGAAGAGAAGACTCGCGACACTGTTATAGCTCCCAAAATAAAAATATGTACTTAATTTTTTATTAAAAAATTTTTCCAAATGATAATACTTGGATTACTGCGTACATACAGAGAGATATATCATAAAATGATAAAAAAATGAATTCTAGCCTTTTATCTTACATAGTTCCTGAGTTACAGGTCATAAAATGTGGTGTCGTTTTTGGGCGTTTTGTGTTTTCGGCTGATTTTGAGGCTTCACTATACAAAAGTGGATCAGGATACACAGAATCTAAGGCCATTTTCCGATTCTAGGGGATGAACATGGTTAGTATACCCAATTTCAGCCTTGCAGAAGCAATCAATTTGGAGAAATAAGTCGCCAAAGTTGGCTGAAAATGGGTTCACCATATTTTTCAAATTTCAAAGGACTATAACTTGAAAACTATTTGAGATACTGGCCTAATATTTGGCATTTTTTCATTTTGTGTGAATATTTACTCCTGAATTTTTTCAAAAATTTTTGAGGAGGTGACCTGGAAAATTTCTCAAAATCTGGATGATTTGACATGCAATGACCCACTACCAATTCAAAAAGAGTAGATTCGTAGAATCAATACACAGCCAGGCCCATAAAAATTTGGACAAAGTTACTGTGATTTTAGTGGTTTACCACGGCATATTGGAGTTGAATTAAAATATACTATTCAAAAAAAGTAGGGGATATTTTATTTTGAGATCAAAATTTTCACATATACAAAGGGATACGAAACCATGTTGTATAGTTCCTTACTGAGGAAGCATTTCCAAAGAAATTCATCACCCAAACACATCAATGACACTCTCACGATCTGCACGGGATGCTATTGATGATCAAGGGGGTTGTGCCACAAATTTGCATGACTCTGAATTAGAAGGTTAGAGCCACTGTAAAGGAAGATTTTGAAGAGAAAGCATCAGATTATCAGTGGTTGAAGTCGTTAATTAAACAGAGACCATGCGCCGTCTAACACAGGAGGAGAGGTTACGTGCCCTTGGCATGCTACAGGTTGGCACAAGACAGGTCGTTGTGGCAAGGGCAATGAATGTTTCCCAGTCTGTCATCAGCAGATTATGGTCCAGACATCGTGCTACAGGGTCTGTTCAGGATAGACCACGATCCGGTCGACCAAGGGCAACAACTCAGGCTCAGGACAGATTCATCCGCACTATTGTCTTGAGAAATCGTATGGTAACAGCAAATCAGATAAGGTCTCAACTTCAAAGGGATACTGGCTTGGTAGTGAGTGGCCAGACCATCAGGAATCGTCTGCACAGATTTCACTTACACGCCCGGCGTCCTCGCGTCATTCCCTGTTTGAGGGATCGTCACATTAGGGCCAGACTCCAATGGTGTCGTCATCATCAACGCTGGGATAATCGCCGATGGAACAACGTAATGTTCTCAGATGAGTCGAGGTTCACTGTGGACTTCCTTGACAGACGCAGGAGGGTTTGGCGCGGACGTAACGAACGTTTCCATGACGTTAACGTCATTAGACATGATCCATATGGGGGTGGATCTGTAATGGTGTGGGGAGGCATCACTGCTGCCGGCAGAACAGACTTGCATGTTGTTGCTGGACGTGTCACAGGGCAGTACTACCGGGACAACATCTTGGCACCCCATGTTGTGCCCGTTTGCACGTCGTTATGGCCGCCGTTTCATTTTCCAAGATGACAATGCCAGATGTCATAGGGCCAGGATCGTTACAGATTACCTCCAGCAGCAGAATATCACCACATTACCATGGCCAGCACTCAGTCCGGACCTTTCCCCCATCGAGCATGTCTGGGACATGCTTGGACAGCAACTACGCCAACGTCAACAACCTCCTGCCAATGTCCAAGAACTTGCTGCAGCATTGCAACAGGAATGGAATAACGTTCCCCAAAATGACCTGGGACGTCTCGTTAGGAGTATGCCACGCCGAATTCGAGCTTGTCTAGCCAACCGAGGGGGTTTTACCCGCTACTGACTCTGTTTCACAATGGTGGTAAATTTGCTGTGTGACCCTGTGTTTGTGTCGACCCTTATTCTGGAGAATCTGTCCTTTACTGACTGTACACAGGGTTTCGAATAAATTGACAAATGTTTCCTTAATGTTTTTATGTCATTTGTTTCCTTCCTGACCTCATGATCTGCATTTCATGGTACTTGTAAATCCAATATCCCCTACTTTTTTTGAATAGTATATTATTGCAAAGTGCAGACTCTCAGCTTTCATTGAAGGGTTGGAAGGAAGGGAGCAGCTTGGGGTGTTGCCCACTAGATGGCAGTACCCGGCCTACAAAGAAATTCGCTCGAGAGAGTTAGGGTTAGGGTTAGGAGATCATAATCAGGGGATAATTTTCATAATCTGTGTTGGGTGAGGCGATCCGTCAAATTTCTGATAATCTCGTGTCACCAGTTCTAATTTATTCAAAAATCTTTTCATTAGCCTGTCAAAGGGGCTGTGTCGCCAGCTGAGATGGCACAGTTTGCTTCTGGCTCACAGGTGCCAAATTAATGGCAAAAAGGCAGGTCTTTTGAGGTCTTCCAGAGTGGTGAACACTTGTTGGTCCATCCAGCTGCGTTTGAGCCTTTTCTTACTAGTCTTTAGAGTCACGAAGGGGTGTTCGGGAGGTAGCATCGGTCAGCCAATGACGGGACTTCTCACATTTGGCTTGGCCGATGCCATATTTTTAAGTCCAAATTACATAATAGCGAAAAATTTTCTATGAAAAGTAATTGTAGAAAAAAGTAAGCTTTTGTGACTGAACCGCACATGCCCAGCTCAAGACATAGCCCCTTTTAGAGTCCTATTTAAAAAGCCTTCCCCACCAGCCAGAGAAGAGAGAGAGGCTGGGAGGAATAGGTTGTGTGTGAGACGTATGTGGAAGTATGTATATATTTTGATGGAGAACATCAGCTGATAAGGGGGGGGGGGAGACAGGTGTGGGCTGGGGCAAGGGGAGCTGCTTGTTGGATCCTGGTTGCTGTGGTGTCTCTAGTTTTACTTTTAGGGTTGTCTTCAGTTATTTAATGTCCTCAGTTCAATAAATTACTTTTCACTTATATTTCCTTGTGCAATCTCCCTTTTTGTAATGGCCTGTGATTTGGGTCATAACAGATGCATTTATATTTAGAGCAGTTACTTACCCTCAAAGTCAAATTTTGAGAGATATCCACACATACCATGAAGAATAAATATTCCATATTCACGGTTTAATATAAACAACTGCATAAAAGTGGAGAAATTCAACCAATCAAAGTAAACAATCAATAAGTTCCTGATTTGTGAAATCAAGGACAAATCGCAGTAAAAACAATTTATTAGCCGAGCAGATGATCGTCAAACCTATTTTGTTTCACGCTGATGTCAATTAGTTTGAGGAAATTATTTTGATTGAACCCCAATTCATTCTTCTGTTCAGCACCCTAATTTGGAGCTTACAGTACTTATTTTCTCAGTGACAGATTTGATCTACCCATGACACACATGGATATTTCTGTCAAAATGCGGCTTCAGACGTTAAACATGAAATGCGCCTTATTAGGATAGGTTAGCAGCTATTGTTGACACAAAAAATCGACAAATACAGGGGACCACTGCGCTGAAGTTTAGGTCTGGACACTAACTGCAGTGTCTGGTGAATCCAGAAGAGGGCAACATGACACTAAGAAGAACCATTACTGAAATGCCTTCTGCGGTGCGATGTAAACGAAGGACTTTCGATACAAGTGTGCTTCTGAAGGTATAAATGTGTACACAAAGAAAAGTCAAACATATTGAGGATTGTGAATGTGCTTTTATATGATTTCAAGTTTTTACTTTTGAACAGCATTACTGTAAGGAGTAGTTAAAGTGGTTAAAAAAACAGGAGAGAGATAAAAAAGGAATACAGTGCACTGGGATAATATAAACCACAGGCAGGCAAAGAAGAAAGAAACAAACAAAAAAAAAAACAAACGACAGAGTTGGCCTGCAGTAGGCAGGAAACAGTGCAGTGCAGTCCAGAGTTAAAACTCTGAATCTTAGTTTGATGCTTGAACTTGAATTCTGCCCATCCGACTGCTACAATTGGAGAGCGGTTTGAGCGTGTGTTTGAGTGTCCCACGGGATTTCACTGCCAAAGCAGAAGGGCACACCCTCCAGTTGAGTTAACTGCACAAATGCCTTGGTACAAACAATCAAGGAAAATGGCCGTGACTTTTGCGCTGACTGACTTTACAGTATTCTTGAAAAAAGAGTATTGTTGTGTTGATCTCCTCATATAAAGTTATTTGACAGCTGCAGCCATATTGCTTAAAATTCACATGGTTAAAACACTGATGTAGTTAATAAGCATGATCAGCTCTTGGAAAGTTGATTTTTTTTTAAATTTCCGTTTATTTATTACAGCTGTTTCATTTGCCATTACTCTTGTTCCCCTTCTTGCTCATGAAACTATTTTGTTGTTTAATGCATACGAATGATTTCCTTGCATTTATTATCATTGATTTTTTTGATATAAGTTATTCGTAACCGCACATCACTCTTTGGGGTGATGATGAGAGCCAGAAAATGATGGCTATTATAAGTTGCTAATTTGTTGCCAGCGATGCAGACCAGTGTGTACCATGCCAGCAGGGAATGTGGCGTTAACAGCTGAAGAGCTCTTGAGTTTTGTAATGAGAGCTCAGCCATTTTCCCTGCCGAGTCAAACATTCATTATTTATTACCTGTCCACCCCGGAGACATGAGTATAATGACACCTTGTTTGCACTTTGGTTGCACAAACAAGGTCACTCTGTGGAGTTGCGGAGACTATTGCAGCCACCGCTTGACTGGCTATTCTCGCCAATGGCATTCCACCTCTCTAATTTTATGTTAGTTCCCAATTTGCTCAAACAAAAAATGTTCAGATCTAGTCTGCTGCTTTTTTGAATTCATACAAGCAAATACTTTCCTGTGGCTTTTAAACAATATGCTGTTAAAATAACCACATTTCATTACTGGTACTTTTGAACTTATTATTTTTTTGGCAGGAGAGTAAGATTATGAACTTGTGTCCGACTACAAATTTGAGTCTGCTGCACATACATATGATAATCCAAAACATAAAGACCACCTGCCCATTATGCTTCCTCCATGTTCTGCCAAAACATTACTGTCAACTTGAACATTTCCCGCATATCACACTCCTTCCTCCAGTTTGTCGTCTTCTTAAAGTGCATCCTGGTCCCATCTCTTCCCCAGATGAATAGTTCACACAAACTTAGCCATTGAACACGATGTAAAAGAAAATGGGACTCCTTGCACCAGGTGACCTTCTTCCATTGCCGCAAAGTTCGGCTCTGAAACTCACAAAGCTCATTGGAGGCGTTTTCAACTGTGGACAGCAATTGAGGGTAACAGAAAAACCTATTAAGTCTAATTTTGGTCTAAACTGAGTTGAGATCATTAATGACCTTACTAGACTTTGCCTCATCACATATAGTATGATACATTAACAAGAATCCCTGGTTCCCTATATTTTGCAGTGGCAAAACCTAGCAAGCCATCTGTATTTAATCAATTGTGAAACAAAAAACCTTACACGTTAATCTTATTGGCTTTTTCAAAATGAAACTTTCTATCTTTTGCAATGGCATAGCCTTGCAAGGGAAATCAGCCAATTATGAAGCAGCATAAGTATCACATGATCTGTCGAGTCAGTTCCCCTGCTGAGCACTGCTTTTGAGGGACATTCATGTTCTGAATTCAGGATTCACATAATTCACATGATAATAACGACTGAAAATGGCTTCATTAGGGAAGCAGATGGTGGAGTTAAAATAAAAATTAAAAAAAAAACTGTCGAACGCCACTGCAATTACATAATTGCTGGGTTTTTGTCCATCATTTTGATCAGAGTCGGTCCGTTTGCAGTAACGAAGGCCTTCAGAAACCTTTCAATACGTAATAACCTAAACCTCTCAGTTTACTTTTCCTGATTAGTAATGGTTGCTCAGACTGTCAAATCTATTTTTGACAGCATTGTAATACATTACACCACAAAATTATTTGGCGTTTTTTTCCACACATAAATGGCGACTTCAAATATCAATATGACTTTATAAATTCTGAGCTCATGAAGCTAGGGAACAGCTCAGATTTGCGTAAATTGGTTTGCGAGGCTCATTAAGCAATACGCCAGGAGAATCCGTTCTCTTGCCTCTTCTGAATGTAGTCACGGCTTAAAGGAGTTGTTAGGTATGATGCAGAGCTGAGTGACAATTGCAAGGATGGCGAAAATAAATGTTGCCAAGTCAGTGAAAGTTTTTGATTTTGTGCATTTATATTTCCACCCTTCCAATGCCATATAAATTATATAAATATAGGCAATAGGCATTCTTTTTTTCATTGTCATTTCTTATTATAGGTCATGCATTGGTCTTGGTTGTTTAGTCGCTAAATTGTTTGATTGTTAATCAGGCAAACTTAAATGAGTGCAGCTTGAGGGCAATAGAGCGGTAAAGGGTGCGGTTACTGAAGGCCCTCAGAACACCTGATGGCACGCCGCTGATTTTTATCATTTATATTTTACATTTTTGGATGGAAAAAACTTGTTTAGTCATTTTTCCATGGATACTGACAAAAAAGAAAAAAGTCCTCCCTAAATACTGCTGATTATGCAATGAATAAATAACTGCAGAGTCAGTTCTATGTTGGACACAAGATTAAACCCAGAGGGATACAGTTTTCCATCATTTTCTCAAAACATGCTTTTTGACACTTACTAGGTTTGTCCAGAACACTCAAGAGGGGTTAGAATGGCCACTTGGACCAGTCTTTTTAGTCACAAACAAAGCCTCATGGCCAGCCTGGTGCGACGCACTGTGTGATGTGACACATTCCTCCCGTTACCATCACATAAGCTTCCTTTGACTTGTGCCGCAGTAGCCCTCCTGTCGGTTGATGAGCCTTGGGCGGCCAACACCCTGTCATAGGTTTGACGTTTATCCCTCCTTGAACTAGGATTGGTAAGCAATCACACCGTGGCATGCGCTATTGTTTTGAAATATTCAAAGTCATCCGTTTCATCTGAGTGTGATCATCATGTTTTAACTCAGCAGTGTACACATTCTGCAATAGATTACCTAAACTGGTCTTGCACTGCATACATGAAATTCAGTTATGGTAAACTATCATGTTATTAACGCACAACTAATCTTCTTATATCCACAAAAAACAAGACTAGGTGCAACCTAGTATTCGGCTAGGTCGCCAAGTGCTCTATGAGAATGTGGGCCCAAGAAAAGGGTGCTAAATAAGGCAAAGCTCACGCAAATATATGACGTGCAAGTTTAGTAATGAGCTGGAGCTGATAAATTATTTACAAAGTAGGTGGGGAGAGTGTGAGAGTGTGGGAGTGGGAGAGTGTGAGAGTAAGAGTGTGGGAGTGGGAGAGTGAGAGTGTGAAAGAGTGAGTGTGAGTGAGAGTGTGTGAGTGAGATAGTGGGAGTAAGTGACAGTGAGGGATGGGAGGGAAGGGGTCTTGAGAAAACATATCAAAAGCAAGTTATACATTTGAATAGACTAAGAGCTAGAGTAAGGGTAGCAGTTATTGATTTTATGAATGTCAATTTGAGAGAGACAGCTGCAGCAGACGGAGATGGCAGTTAAAGTATGTATGTATGTTCCTGAATCGTAATGAAACAATAAAGTTATCATTACATTTGTGCTAATCGGGGACGTGACGTCACTTTCGTGAACACATGGCAGTTCCTATATAGTGAGGGTGTAAGAACGAACGTTAAAGTTTCCTTTTTTTCCCCATGTTTCTTCTTCGGGCATGTTATGGACAAAGAATCCACAGTTTTGAGTAAAACCGCTGAGTAAATATTTTTGCGTGAAGGAGTTGCCATGTGTTTACATAAAGCGTTAGACAATATTGGTGATGGTTGAATATGGTTGAGTATGTGACCAAAAAAATTGAAATGCAATTAATTTTAATGAATTTATGACCCATTGAAAGCTCTTGGTGTCAACTACAAGGCCTTTTCAAGATCATGAGAACTGGCCGAGAAATAAGAAAGTTTTGGAATTTTATAGTGCCCCCAAATAGTGAATTGTTTGGTATTTATTTCAGTCACTGCGGATAAAAAAAAGTGTTGCAAAGTGAGCAATTTAGGTCAATTTTACCTCAAATATGGTAGACAGTAAAAAAATGATATAATCAATGTTTCAAGAAATTAAATAAAGTACAAGAATTCAGGAAAGAAAGCATGAACAATTTTCATAAGTGTCAGTTACAGCCTGACTGAGTATTGCACTTTGTCACATAGCTAATATGATAATCAGAGGTGTATAAAGTACTGGAAAAATAACTAAGTAGAAGTAGAAGTACCATTACTGAAAGTTGTCCGCTGGCGGACACATCTGCAGAAAAATACCCCGCCGAGCACCGTTGTTCTTCTCAAACACGCCAAATCAAGATAATCCTTAAATGATGAATTGCATTCATCTTTTAATTTGTAATGAGTAAAAAAGTGGCCAGTGTCAAATGTAACGAAGTGAAAGTATACTTTTTATCTTTTAAATGTAGTACAGTAAAAGTCCAGGTTTAAAAAAAAACTCAAGTAAAGTATAAATCCTCAAACTATTTAAGTACTGTAACGAAGTGCATGTACTTTGATACTATACATCTCTGATGATAGTGTATCCCAAGTCCCTTCATTGTACCTGTCTTCTCTCGTGTCGGTTGCTAGATTCAATAGGAAAATTATGGAAATAATCCTGGTACTGGATATGAAATTCAAAAGGGAGATGGAGGAAAGTAACACATCGTACCAATCTATCGTGAAAATTCTTAACAATGGTCGGAATGTGTTTTTAATTCTCCTATTCAACCGTGCAACCGATACTGTCTTCCATGCTTGTTAACTGTCGTATGGGTTGCGAGATTGTATAGGGAAATTAAAAACACATTCCGACCATTGTTATGATTCTTTCACGCTAGATTGGTACGATGTGTTACATTCCTCTATCTCTATGGAATCTCGCAACCGGTACCAGAGAAAACAAGCAGGGAGAACTGAAACAAACCGAACCAATCTAGTGTGAAAGAAGATTAGCCTAATTATGGTCGGATTGTGCTCGTAATGCAACAAAATCGAATGGAACTTTTTAAAAGACCAGGATGCTAGCTAGGGCAAGCACATCATATGCATCCGATATATGAATAATTAATCCACCTTTTGTTGTCCATTAGAAGAAAATACGCATTCATTTTCGTAAAATGGCGACCAATATCGCCAAGAGACATTCACTGGCGTCAGAAATTGTACATTGTGAAAATTCTATATGTATAAAATGTGTTTTAATTTAACAGTTCATTTACCTGATTCTTGCAGTCTATTGCTAGAGTGGATTCAAGTAGTGGTCGTGTTACGTTGGCGTAGTGGGTACAACAACGTAGTGGAAAAGTAGCTACTTCAATGACGGGGTGTCCAATCCAGCTTGGCGCGATCTTTTAAACTTAATATTTTCTAAAATGTATTGTTTTCATCGGTGTCAGTTACAGTCGCTCTCATAGATACAATCAAAGCGGCCACCACAACTGCTTCTGTTCAAACGAACCAACTCATGAATTCTTCCGGTATTCTTGAAAATACTGAAACATTATAGTGCCGGTGCCACTTCCACCGTGTACGTAAATAGTCCATCACAGGCATAAATGAGTGTGGCGCGTTCAATTCCACTTTTTAGTTTCAGTTTCTGCTGCAAACTCTCAAATCCAAGATCTAACAGTAGCAAAGTATTCACCCTTACGAAAATGAACTAAAGAGTTACTATAGTATACTATAAGAATTGTATAGTGTTCTAAAGTGCGGTTGTAGTGTTCTATAGTACGTTTCACCAGCTATAGTATTATAATAGTTTTTTCTACAATATTTCAATAGTAACACTAAAATCTCTATAGTGCGTTCCAAAAAACCATACAATTACTACAGTAATACTATAGTTTTTGATGGTAAATTTATGGTAAATTTTATGGTATTCCAATAGTGGTTTTTTGTAAGGGCAGTTTCTGTTGCAATGTCTCAATGCCGAAATTCCGAGACCCATGTATTTACAATGCACAGACCAGTAAATACGAGTGAAGTCGACGCCCGGCCAGCCAGCCAGCTAGCCAATCGTTGGCCAACCAATCGCGAAGTGCTTCCCATCCGGCCGACCAATTGCTGAACTTCTTCCCCGCCGGCCAGCCAATCGTTGAACTTGATCACTCAGGCAGTCAGTCAGTCAGTCAGTCACTCAGATACTCAGCGACATTCGCGTTTATAGCCGCCTGGCCGCTGCTCGGCCCAGCCCAATAAAGAGAAATACACTTGCACAACAGAACCCGTAAACAGATCTAGCATTTGCTAAACTTTACAGAAGAGACGAAAGAATGGAAGAGAACAGGCTTTAATAAGAATTTCAGTAAAAGTGCCAACAGGACTGTTAGTAACTTACAGTTAAATTCAATGGTTGTTTTCTTGTTTCCAGTGGTTTCATTTTTCATCTTCACCTTGAAAATTTGAACTGCTGTGTCACCAAGAAGTCACCACTAAAGTTGCTTTCAAAACCAGAAAAATCTCTACCAAGCAAGCATGAGTGCTCGCTAAACTTATCTTAAATGGACTGTATTTTATTGGGGGCATACGAGTATATCTTGCAGCATCCTACAAACACATAATTTTTCAAAACCAGGAAAAATTTTTCATCCCTCAAGCCGTACACAAGAGGGCTTAGGCAGCGAGGGGCAAGAATGAAGACGATATAGTCGAAAGATCTCAGTACCAAATACACATTTACGTTAATTTCGTGAACTGCCGTCTCGATCAGTGGCAACCACAGCATGATCAGGCAAAGAAGAAGCTGGAAGGTATGAAGACACACGGTCCTGAGGCTCTTGGAGCTGGACTTCTTTTCGTCTGCGGATGCCCCCCTGGCTGCCGCCATGATTCTGACGTATGTGAAGGCTATTGTGATGGACATGAACAGGAAATAGAGCTGAGACATGGCGGATCGAAGGTTCTGTTGCCAC
Source organism: Gymnothorax javanicus (assembly GCA_029692085.1). Taxonomy (NCBI): domain Eukaryota; kingdom Metazoa; phylum Chordata; class Actinopteri; order Anguilliformes; family Muraenidae; genus Gymnothorax; species Gymnothorax javanicus. The sequence goes on along the minus strand of CM056195.1, from coordinate 10,857,761 downwards.
TTTATTATGACTAGACTCTGCACGGAGCAGAGCAGGTGTGACACGTAGAAGCTGACTGGATTGATGGACATTACCATGCTGAGCTCTGTGAGCGGCATTACTGCACTGAGAGCGTGGATAATGAGGATGCAGTTGGTTGCATGGCGGGGTGAGGCGATTTCCGCGTATCTCAATGGCAAACAGATAGCCACATAGCGCTCCAGACACATTGCCGTCAGGGTCAGAGGTGTGGCGAAGTAAGCAATGTTAACAACAGCATAGAAGATCATACACATCCATGCAGGCATTGTGACCTTGCAGAAAGTCAAAATGAGAAGGGTGTCTGATGCTACTAGAAACAGCGTGTCGCAGAACAGAGTATGTGCAAAGAGGATGTAGCGCATATTGTTACAGAAGGCCTCCTTCTTGAAAAAGGTGTAGATCATAATGCAGTTCACACAAAGGAAGATCCCCACCAACACCTGCGCTATTACTAGCGGTGCACCTACAGATCGTGAACGCAGAACAAGGGCTCCTTGTGTGGCGTTTCTAGTCATTTCTTAGTTACAGGAAAGAAATAAGAAGTTGGTTTCGGAAATGTTAATTAATAGTACATACATTAATCCTCATTTAAGTTTCAATGCAAAATTGTTTTTTTGTCAATTTCTAAATTCATTCATCAACACATCCTGTCATTTGTTGCAATAGAACTGGGCACTGACAATTAGAATTCTGGAAAAAAAAATGCACAGTAAGTAATAAATAAATATGAAATGCAACAAAAACTGATCTTATATTGAGAGTAAAAGGTAGTTAGTTTCATTACAGATAAGTTGCATTACAGAAACTTCTCTAACAGAGACATTTCACAATTACCTTTAAGCAGTCCCTTCAAAGCTGCAGTGGCGATAGCATGAGAGCTCCTAGTTTTATACCCAGAATCGCGCACACTGATCAGCTGGGGATACAGGTTCTTTTCTTTTTTTTCTGCAAGAAACTCTCAATACGGCACCCTGTTGATCGTCATGGCCAATAATCTTTGAATGTAAAAATACACCACAACAATATTAGTTAGAAGCTTAATCATGGTACAAAAATAGCTCGGGTAAAAACCTTTGGTCTCCAACCCGAGCCTTGGAGGGCCCCATGCTGGATGGTTTTTGACTACTTGGCACCAATTTAACTGATCAGTGAAGGCAGTTAGCTGTCGGGGAAAAAAATGAGCTCTTGCACCTTTCACCTTATTCTTGTACACATCATTTGATAATCATTTGATACTCCCAAACATTTGTGTTATATTCCCATATGGCTTATAGTCAACTGAATAAGCACAGATGAAAAAGTGACATGCAGCATGCCAGCCTCTTTGTGTACGGACAGATTCCAGGTGTCAAAAGTTCATGCATTTGGAAATGAGACAAAGTCCAGAGTGAGGTAGTGTGCGATGAGGGGGAGCTTGCCTTGGGAAACGCTTATCACTGTATATATTATAAATATGTCTTTATCTGCACATTTTAATCCAGTTGCTTAGCTTTTTTAATGTACCTCAAGTTCAATACCAGTGCATCCGTGGGCAGGCAGACACTGTAGACGCCACACCAGAAGATGCACCTGAGTAAACTTGACCTCCTGCATCAAAGTGATACAAGTCACTGGCACTGTAGACCAAATTTGGTGGACTAATAAGACACAAGAATAATTAATTGTTGAAGTAGTTGGTGACAGACTTTAGGTCCTGTCACAAGTTTCAGACAGAGAGAGGAGAAGGAGTGATTAATGATGTCTGGACATAACTGCTTTAGGGACAAAAAAATATGAGGGAGATGAAAGAGAGTAAGAAGCGTTATGTAAGGTGGGATGTGTCAATCCATCATAAAAAATGACAAGAGTCACCTATAAAAATGGGAGAGATCCTGGAGAAAATCAGTTCCTTTTGTCATTTCTTGGTATAAGGTGCTCAGTCCTTTTTGACAGTTGAGAGTGTGAATCTTTTATGATCTGCGCAGATCAGCCCAGGTTTTTGTATGTTACTTTAGAGTTCTATACAATAAACCCAAATCATATCTGACTATTTTGCTTTGTTTTCTGTTATAAAAGTAAATTGTAATTTGGTGTGGGGGAGACCCTCAGTCAGCTGGCCCTGACTGAGGTGAGCAAAAATGAAAATAAGTTTTTTTTTCCACATTTTTGCTGAGCGAAGCCAGGAGAGATTGAGAATTCTGAGAGGTGGAAAGCTTAAGAGGCCCCTCTGTCAACTCCCCTCGGTGTGGCCACACAAGGTCAGCAGTTTTTCGGCGAATTTGAAAAGCTGAATGGGACTTAGGTGGGGCTTGCCTTTCAAGTGTCAAAATGATCAGCAAATAAAGCTCGACAAAAGTCTCCATTTCACTGAAATTGTACATTGGCTCTTTGAAGGAATTATTTGCCTTAACACATCAAATATGATGATTTTTGTTTTATTTCACAATAGCATCTGAATAAACCATCACATTCAATTTGCTCATTAGATTCTTGAAATGATAATCAGAGTCCCCTGGAATTTCCGTTTGAATCAAACTGATTTATTTATTTATTTTCCATTTAAAAATCGATTTTGCAAAATTATGGGACGAGGTCGGAATCGTAATCATGTTATTTGGTATTTCATTAAAATCTTGTACCTTGTTACTTGTATGCTGCAGTAGATTATGTTTCCGTAACTTTAAGAATTAGTTACTTTTCATACAAATCCAGGTGAGCGATTCAGGCTCTCTAGAGCCTCTAGTTGCCTTTCATTGTTCTTAGGCATGGATATGATGACAGAAATTGAAGGTAATGGTTTGCTGGGCAGTCTATGTCCATCCAGTGTGTGGGGTGGACACATGGGATTGCTCTGCTCTGTCAAATTCAGTTGCTTAACCCTGGAGAACCCACGGGGTCAAATTTTACCCCACCTAATTAGACCCGACCCTAAATTAGCAGATGTCAATCTTTATGCTAAGTTCATGTTTTTCTTGAGGAAAAAGATGTCTTGGGTTCTCCTCATATATAGGTATAAGATATAAGATAAGATATATAATGCCTTTGATCCCAATATTATGGCGGCATTTGTTTGTATATCCGTGCATTATCGATACAAAACATAATTGCACTAATAATTCAAACAGATTAGTAACGAGTAAACTTGTTGAATCAATATACAGCCAGGCCCTTAAACATATGGACAATGACACAGATACTGTCATTTTAAAGGTTTGTCGCAGCATACTGAAGTCGAAATAAAAGTGCTGACTCAGCTTTCACTTGAGGGTTGGCAGGAATAGAGCAGTTTGAGGTGCTGCACACTAGATGGCAGTACCCAACTAACAAATGCAGTGGCCTATTGCCCTTTTAATTAGCCTATCAAAGGGGCTACGTCGCCAGCTGGGCATGCACAGTTTGCTGATGGCTCACAACTGCCAAATCAATGGCATAAAGGCAGGCCTTTTTTGGTCTTGCAAAGTGGCGAACACTTGTTAGTCCATCCATCTGTGGTTCCGCCTTTTCTGACAAGCTTTTGGAGTCCTGAAGGGGTGTTTGAGAGTGAGCACTGGTCGGCCAATGACAGGCCTTCTCACATTTGGCTTGGCCAATGCCATATTTTGAAGTACAAATTACATAAATGCGGAAAATTTCATAAAAACTATTTTGTTGTTTAATGCATATGCATCATTTCTTTGCATTTATTATCACTGATTTTTTTGATATAAGTGATTCATAACCGCACATCACTCTTTGGGGTGATGATGAGACCCAGACAATGATGGCTATTATAAGTTGCTAATTTGTTGCCAGCGATGCAGACCAGTGTGTACCATGCCAGCAGGGAATGTGGCGTTAACAGCCGAAGAGCTCTTGAGTTTTGTAATGAGAGCTCAGCCATTTTCCCCGTCGAGTCAAACATTCATTATTTATTACCTGTCCACCCCGGAGACATGAGTATAATGACACCTTGTTTGTGTTAGAGATCGGTGATTTGTATGTTTTTAGTTAGTTTCTGGTTTTAGTTTCTGGTTTTAATTCCTAGTATGTTTCTTGTTAGTTTTGTATTGCTAATTATTTATATATTTATTATATTTATTCGTTTAGAGCATATATGTTGCTGGATGATTGCTCTGTCTCTGGTCTTCAGTGTCTTCCTCTCGTTTCTGTCTCGTGGCGTCTTGTCTTTTTCATCACAGTCTCTTCCCTGTAATTTCGGTTGGGTGTTTCCACTTCCTTCTCTCTCGCTGTTCTCATTGGCTATCCGCACCTGAGAGTAGTTTATTGAGGCACGGGTGTTTAGTTAGATTAGAGTTAGGACTCCACCCGTTTCTCCTCTCTCCTATCACCGTCCTCGCTTTTCTAGTTCCACCTCTCTCTACAGCTGTTCTGTGTTTAGCTGGGATTCCACTTAATTTGTTTGCGTATAAAAGACCCACTTTTCCCTCAGCTTCTTGTCGACTCGTTTCTACCACAGCTCGTTCTTGGTCAGTCTCGTTTCTGCGCTCTTTTCTCGTTTCGATTGTTGAAAGCTCGTTTCTTGTGATTCTCCCGTAAGTCTTGTATTTGATTGTTTGTATTGCGTTGTGAGATTGCGGTTTGTTTGATTAGTACTTCGTTCTCCCTGATTCCCATTTTGTACCAATCTGTTTAGTATCTCCTGTGTTCTCCCTTATCCCATCCAACTCACTTTTTCCCTTCCCCTTCCATTCCCTTAGTTTCAGCCCTTTTTGTTACTGTCTTTGTGCGGACTGATTCTCTGGTTACTGGATATTTAGCTTGTCCCCTGACTTCGATTCTGCCTATTCTGCATTTCTCTGTTTGCCTGGCTATTGATCCATTTCTGTTTTGACCATGAGCTTTGTTAATCCCAATAAACGCCCTGCCGATGCTGAACTGCATTTGGAGTCTATGCCCGTTCCTTTCAGTACGATTCGACCAGTACAGACTCCAGTGGATACTGCTGAACTACAACGACTTTATCAACAACAACAGGTCGTCATTCAGCAGCTGCATCGCGGCTTGCAGGAGATGAGAACAACTCTACAGCATCTCACTCGGGGGCCCACCTTTCCCAGTCCTGCAGTCGCACCGGCAGAGGCAGCTCCCATTCGGGAGCCACGTCTTACTCCCCCGCGGGAGTATGACGGAGACCCCACCACCTGCAAAGCATTCCTGTCCCAGTGCTCGATCATATTCGAGTTACAGCCCCTAACCTTTCCTACCTCACGTTCCAGAGTGGCCTACGTCATCACACTTTTGACCGGCAGAGCAAGGGACTGGGGAACTTCAATGTGGGACGCTGGCCACCCCTGCACCCGCACCATTGAAGATTTCATGCCGGAGATGAGGGAGGTGTTTGACCGCTCCTACCAGGGGTGAGAGGCAGGAAGTGAATTACTAAGTCTACGGCAAGCCGGCTGCAGTGTCTCCGATTACGCCATCCAATTCCAATCGTTGGCCGCCTCTACACACTGGAGCGAAGACGCCCAGTTTGATGTGTTCTACCGGGGGTTGGCAGAGAACATAAAGGATGAATTGGCGTCCCGCGAGCTTCCATCTGATCTGCAGGGGCTCATTAGAGTGGCCATCCAGATTGATTCTCGAATCCAGCAGCGTAAGAGGGAGCGCCAGAGCCATTCAGAGCCCCGACGGTCAGACCAGCGTGGCAACTTTCGATCTCCTCGGGGCGACTCTCCTATCCAGGAGACCGGGCGAGCCCGGGGATCGGGAGAACCCATGCAGGTCGACCGTTGCGGTTATCGCCACAAGAGCGAGCTAGGAGACTGCGCACGGGGGCATGTCTGTACTGTGGGCTGGCGGGTCATCGTATCCAGTGCTGTCCCCTACTCAAGAAGGAGGGGGTGAGTGGGAGGATCGGACAGCTGGCTCAAGATAACAACGATCCACGTAAGCTGGTTTCTGTCACTCTACTTTTTTGGCAAGCGATCATTGACTACTGATGTTTTGTTTGATTCTGGATCAGACATCAACCTGATCGACGCCAACCTGTGCAACCAGCTCCAACTCCAGCCCCAGAAGCTACCTCCACGCCCGTTCCAAGCACTTGGCCTTTGTGGGCAACCGCTAGGTCAGGTGACTCAGGTTACGCCCCCACTCACGCTCATTGTCTCCGGCAACCATCAGGAGCAGATCCGGCTCCATGTCATCACCTCCTCCTCTGCTCCCATCGTCCTGGGCCTCCCTTAGTTGAAACAACACAACCCCACCATCGACTGGAGGACTGGGCAGGTGGCTGAGTGGAGTACTCATTGCCTGCGTTCCTGCCTCTGCAAGGCTCCCGCCAAGCAGGACGAGGAAGGATCCAGTGAGCCTCCAGTCACTCCGGATTTGTCCAAGGTCCCCAGTGAGTACCATGATCTAGCCGAAGTCTTCTCAAAGTCTCGCGTGCCCTGTCTCTGCCCCTCACAGACCCTACGACTGCGCCCATCGATCTCCAACCTGGCACAGCGCCCCCTAAGGGGGGGTCTCTATTCTCTGTCCCGTCCAGAGCAAGAGGCCATGGAGAAATATGTGGAGGAGTCACTGGCTGCTGGCATCATCCGTCCCTCTTCCTCTCCTGCTGGCGCTGGCTTTTTCTTCGTTAGCAAGAAGGACGGATCTCTCAGGCCATGTATTGACTACAGGGGACTCAATAATATTACTATTAAGAATCGATATCCCCTTCCTTTAATGAATTCTGCTTTTGAGCTGTTGCAGGGGGCCACTATCTTCACCAAACTTGACCTACATAAACGCTTACCACCTCGTCAGGATTAAGGAAGGGGATGAATGGAAGACAGCTTTCAACACCGCTAGGGGGCACTACGAGTACCTGGTCATGCCGTTTGGTCAAACTAACGCCCCTGCTGTCTTCCAGAACCTCGTTAACGACATCCTGCATGACATGATTAATCAATTTGTCTTTGTGTACCTTGACAATATATTAATATTCTCTCGTTCCAAGGAAGAACACATACGTCATGTTCGTGCAGTCCTGCAGCGCCTCCTGGAGAACCAACTCTACGCCAAGGCAGAGAAGTGTGAATTCCACTTGGACACAGTCCCTTTCCTCAGATTTGTGGTCACTCCAGGAGGCATCCTAATGGACCAGGAGAAGGTGAAGGCGGTAAAGGATTGGGCCACCCCTACTACACGCAAGGAACTACAATGCTTCCTAGGGTTTGCTAACTTTTACCGTCGATTCATTCGCAATTACAGTACCATTGCTGCTCCATTGACCTCTCTGACTTCCCCCAAAGTTCCTTTTGTGTGGACCCCTTCGGCGGAGAGGCTTTTCTGGAACTAAAGCAAAGATTTACCACTGCTCCTGTTCTCCAACAGCCAGATCCTGAAAAGCAGTTCATCGTCGAGGTAGACGCCTCTAACACCGGCGTGGGGGCAGTCCTGTCGCAGCGCAATGGCAAAGATAACAAGGTACACCCTTGCGCCTTCTTCTCCCGCAGACTTAGCCCAGCCGAGCGTAACTACGACATCGGAAATCGGGAGTTACTGGCGGTGAAGATGGCATTAGAAGAGTGGCGTCATTGGTTAGAGGGGGCTAAGGTTCCATTCCAGGTCTGGACCGACCACAAGAATCTGGAGTACCTCCGTACAGCTAAGAGGTTAAATTCCCGCCAATCTCGTTGGTCACTGTTCTTTGACAGATTTAACTTCACCTTAGCTTATCGCCCAGGCTCCCAGAACAAGAAACCTGATGCCCTGTCACGTAAATTTTTGCCTGACGCCCCTCCCAAGGAGCCTCAAACCATCTCACCCAGTCGTGTTGTGGTGGGAACATTAGTTTGGGAGTTAGAGGATCGAGTCAGAAGGTCACAACCTTCTGGGGGGCCACCTACTAACTGTCCCAAGAACTGCCTCTTTGTTCCAGACTGCCTCCGAGCCGAAGTTCTCCAGTGGGCCCATTCTTCCCGTCTCGCCTGCCATCCTGGTGCTAACCGGACCTTGGCCATGCTAACTTCGCAGGTTTTGGTGGCCAACGGTCCGGAGAGATGTAAAGAACTTTTACGACTGCTTGTCCGGTCTGCGCCCAAAACAAGGCCACCCACACAGCACCAGCTGGTCTCCTGCAGCCGCTTCCGGTTCCTTCCAGACCATGGGCTAATATCGCATTGGACTTTGTCACTGGCCTTCCGCCCTCCAGAGGTAACACCGTCATCCTGACCATTGTTGATCGCTTTTCCAAGGCAGTACATCTCGTCCCTCTTCCCAAACTTCCCTCTGCCAGAGAGACAGCTGACTTACTCGTCCAACACGTAATCAGAATACACGGCATCCCCTCTGACATTGTCTCCGACCGTGGCCCTCAATTCATCTCACAAGTCTGGAAAGCCTTTTGTCAAGCCCTGGGAATAACGGTCAGTTTAACCTCTGGATTTCACCCGCAGAGCAATGGGCAGACAGAGAGGGCCAACCAGCAGATGGAGAGTGTCCTTCGGTGCCTCACTTCCCGAGATCAGGGGGACTGGAGCGAACAACTACCCTGGGTCGAATACTCCATCAACAGCCTTCCCACGGCTGCCTCAGGTGTGTCCCCCTTCCAAGCTTGTCTCGGTTACCAACCACCTCTGTTCCCCACAGGAGGTCGGTTGATGTTCCCAACATCCAGGAATTTCTACAGAGGTGCCGAAGGACGTGGGAGGAAACTTCGTTCCGCTCTCCTGAAAGCTGCTGACGAGATGAGTCGCCAGGCCAACCGTCGTCGCTCTGTTCCACCGCATAATATAAAGTAGGACAAAAAGTTTGGCTTTCTTCCAAGGACATTGCACTAAGGACTGAAAGTCGCAAGCTAGCCCCCGTTTCATCGGTCCTTTTATGATTGAGAAGATCATTAACCCTGTCTCTGTTAAACTCAAGCTACCAGCCTCTATGAGCCATATCCACCCAGTCTTCCATGTGTCTTGCATTAAACCTGTACTGTTTTCCATCCACACCCCTGCCCCGACCAATCCTCCTCCCCCAAGGCTCATCGATGGAGGAGAAACATACACGGTGCACAAGTTGCTGGACGTTAAATCGGCGAGAGGAAGGGGTCTCCAGTACTTGGTGGACTGGGAAGGATACGGCCCAGAAGAACACTCATGGGTTCCTGCTCGTCACATCCTCGACAAATCGCTCATCAAGGACTTTCACAAAAGGACTTTTAAGCCGAAGCTTGGACCGCCAGGTGGCGGTCATCGAGGGGGGGGGTCTGTTAGAGATCGGTGATTTGTATGTTTTTGGTTAGTTTCTGGTTTTAGTTTCTGGTTTTAATTCCTAGTATGTTTCTTGTTAGTTTTGTATTGCTAATTATTTATATATTTATTATATTTATTCGTTTAGAGCATATATGTTGCTGGATGATTGCTCTGTCTCTGGTCTTCAGTGTCTTCCTCTCGTTTCTGTCTCGTGGCGTCTTGTCTTTTTCATCACAGTCTCTTCCCTGTAATTTTAGGTTGGGTGTTTCCACTTCCTTCTCTCTCGCTGTTCTCATTGGCTATCCGCACCTGAGAGTAGTTTATTGAGGCACGGGTGTTTAGTTAGGTTAGAGTTAGGACTCCACCCGTTTCTCCTCTCTCCTATCACCGTCCTTGCTTTTCTAGTTCCACCTCTCTCTACAGCTGTTCTGTGTTTAGCTGGGATTCCACTTAATTTGTTTGCGTATAAAAGACCCACTTTTCCCTCAGCTTCTTGTCGACTCGTTTCTACCACAGCTCGTTCTTGGTCAGTCTCGTTTCTCGCTCTTTTTCTCGTTTCGATTGTTGAAAGCTCGTTTCTTGTGATTCTCCCGTAAGTCTTGTATTTGATTGTTTGTATTGCATTGTGAGATTGCGGTTTGTTTGATTAGTACTTCGTTCTCCCTGATTCCCATTTTGTACCAATCTGTTTAGTATCTCCTGTGTTCTCCCTTATCCCATCCAACTCACTTTTCCCCTTCCCCTTCCATTCCCTTAGTTTCAGCCCTTTTTGTTACTGTCTTTGTGCGGACTGATTCTCTGGTTACTGGATTATTTTGCTTGTCCCCTGACTTCGATTCTGCCTATTCTACATTTCTCTGTTTGCCTGGCTATTGATCCATTTCTGTTTTGACCATGAGCTTTGTTAATCCCAATAAACGCCCTGCCGATGCTGAACTGCATTTGGAGTCTATGCCCGTTCCTTTCAGTTTGCACTTTGGTTGAACAAACAAGGTTACTCTATGGAGTTGCGGAGACTATTGCAGTTACCGCTTGACTGGCTATTCTCGCCAATGGCATTCCACCTTTATGATTGGCCATTAGGTCCCAAATCGCACAAACAAAAAATACCATAACATGAGTGGCGAGAACAGGCCGTTCAGCCCAACTAGGCTCGCCAGTTTCTCTTTACTATTGTGAATATATCACTTCAGATACTCAATGGTATCTAGCTTTAAGTCAAGCTTGCTCTTGAAAATTCCCAAGGTTTCTGCCTCTACAATATGGTCAGGCAAGCTATTCCACATTGAAATTACTCTTTGGGTGAAAAATATTTCCTAATATCAGTGCTAAATTTAAGTTTGGTCAACTTCCATTTGTGACCCCGAGTTCTACGAACAAAACTTAGCCGAAGGAATCCTACATAATTTACTTTGTTAATCCCTTTAACATATTTAAAGACCTCAATCAGATCACCCCTAACTCTCCTTTTCCTAAGACTAAAGAGATTAAGGATCTTCAGCCTCTTCTCTTAGCTTTCATCTTTTATACCTGGAATAAGCTAAGTGGCTCTTCTCTAAACTTTTTCTACAGCCTCTATATCTTTCTTAAACTATGGTCCCCAGAACTGTACACAATACTCCAGATATGGTCTGACGAATGTGCTGAACAAAAGAAGTATCTGCTCCTTGGATTTGTACTCAATACTTTCGGCAATGTATCCCAGCATCCGATTTGCTTTTTTAACTGCTACGGCACAATGGCTAGAACCTGTGAGGGTTTGGTCAACAATCACTCCCAGATCTTTTTCATGTGGAGCACATTCCAGTTTTAAACCTCCCATGAAGTAGTCCTGTTAAATGTTTTTATTACCTACATGTACAACTTTACATTTCGCTACATTAAATTTCATTCGCCACATTTCCGCCCAATTCTGGATTCTACAGATCCAAGTCATCCTGAATCACTTTAGTGGACTTCAAACTATTTGCCAAACCTCCCAATTTAGTATCATCTGCTAATTTAACTAATTTGCTCTCAATATTCCTATCAAGGTCATTAATGTAGATGAAGAACAGCAGGGGTCCCAACACCGATCCCTGAGGGACGCCACTCCCCACCATACCTAGCTCAGATGAGATTCCACTGACCACCACTCTTTGTGTTCTGTCCTGTAACCAGTTTTGAATCCACTCCAGAATACCTCCTGTAACTCCAATGGAGCTCATTTTAAAAATTAGTCTTTTATGCAGTACTGTATCAAATGCTTTCTGAAAATCCAAGTATATGATGTCATAAGCCCTGCTCTGATCATAAGTCTTGGTGGCCTCTTCAAAAAATTCCAGGAGGTTTGTCAGGCATGACCTTCCCTTATGGAAACCGTGTTGGCTATCCCTCAAGATATTATTACATTCAAGAAATAATTTCAGTTCGTCTTTTATGATAGATTCCAGTATTCTGCATGCACTGCAAGTTAAACTGACTGGCCTGTAATTTCCTGGCTCAGTACGGTCCCCTTTATTATATATTGGTATTATATTGCCCTGCTTCCAATCATTTGGTATTTCTCCAGTTTCTAAAGACCATCTGATGATAGCTGAGAGCGGTTTAAAGATGATCTCACTAACTTCCCTGAGCACTCTAGGATATAAGCCATCAGAACCCGTCGCCTTATCTGCCTTTAGTCTATGCATCTTGTCTAATACTTCATTATCCCTAACCTCAATCTCCGCTAAATAATCTTGAGCATTGGACAAGCCCTCTGGCCGAATAAAAACCCGCTCCAAGGTAAAATACTCAATAAAGTAACTGTTTAAAGTATCCGCAATATCCTTGTTATCATATAGCTGCGATCCAGATTTATTCTTTATGCACTTAACCTCCTCTTTGACTTTCCGTTTTCTGCCCCAGTACTGAAAGAAGCGCTTAGGATTAGTTTTTGCCCTTTCTGAAATTTGTTTTTCATACAGTCTTCTAGCATTCCTCAGTTTTTTTGACCACAGCCCGCATTTTACAGTATTCAGCTTTAGTATTCTCATTGTTATCCTTTATGTATATCTTATAAAGATTCCTCTTTTCCCTCAAACGCCTACGAATAGCTGTGGTCATCTACTGAGTATTCTGCTTTTTCAGCTTACTTTTGGACACCTTTGGAATGAATTTGCATAGTGAATCAAGTAAAACCCCCTTAAATCTTTTCTACATTTATAGAGTCATATGTCTCCAATTTTATTTCGCTTAGATATGAGTGCATCCTGTCAAAGTTTACTCACCTAAAATTGAAAATTTTATTCAGATCTAGTCTGCTGCATTTTGAAATTCATACAAGCAAATACTTTCCTTTAGCTTTTAAACAATATGCTGTGAAAATAACCAAATTTCATCACTGGTTCTTCTGAACTTATTATTTTTGTGGCAGGAGAATAAGAATGTGAATTTTTTTTCCAACAAAAAATTTGATTCTGCAGCACATTCATATGACGAGCCAAAACACCTGCCATTTGTGCTACCTCCATGTTCTGCTAAAACATTACTGTCAAATTGACAGCCAAATGAATGCTTGGTGCCAGGGTTTACCAACAGGACATTTCCCAGCATATCTCATTCCTTCCTCCAGTTTGTCTTCTTCTCAAAGTGCATCCTGGTCCCATCTCTTCCCCAGATGAACATTTCACACATACTTAGCCATTGTACATGATGCAAAAGAAAATGGAACTCATTATACCAGATGACCTTCTTCCATTGCCGCAAAGTTCGGCTCTGAAACTCACAAGCTCATTGTAGGCGTTTTCAACGGTGAACAGGGGTTGGGCGTTACGGAAAAACCTAGTAAGTCTAATTTTGGTCTGAGTTGAAATCATTATTGACCTCACTAGACTATGTCTCGTCACATATAGTAAGATAAATAAACAATAATCCCTGGTTCCCTGTATTTTGCAATGGCAAAACCTGGCAAGTCATCTGTATTTAATCAATAGTGTTACATGCCATGTTTTTTTTTCCTTTTCTGCATCCCCCTGCTTTCCTTGTGCTGCTGTGTCTTTCTATTGGTTCAGATCTTTGCCAGTCATCATTACCCCAAGTCCCGCCTCCACCAATCAGAGGGATCCTCTGTTCATCTGTTCATCCAATCACCTTTCAGCCCTTCATTCTAGACATCCAGCTTTAACCCCCGCTATTTTAAAATCCGGATCCTGTGACCTGAAGAGATCTGATTTGTTACCCCCATTTTTGTATCGTGCTGTATTATGTTCTTTTTTTTTTTTTTTGAGTTTTGGAGACAGTTTTTTTTAATTTCAGTCTACATCTTGTTTTGTGTATGGAGGTTTGTGTTGACCACACTGAGGCCAGGGAAGGGTAAGACAGAGGCCTCAATACAGTGGCATGTAGGAAGAATTCTTGTTAGATACACTAGTTTAGGAGTGATTGCCAACCGCTGTATTTTGGTTTGGGTAGTTAGTGTAGTTAGATAGGCTTTTTCTTTGTGTACATAGGAGAAAGCAGTTAGCTAGCTTCCCCTTTTTGGCTGTTAGTAAGCGGTATTTGGTTTTGTTGATTTCTCTACTTGGGCAACACTCAGGTCCCCGAACCTTGGATGTGCGTCTTGTGTGTCTACATTTCCTTTCTGCTGTAAATATTGTAAATATTGTATATACCTTTTGCACCAGTTAAACACCACTGCGCTCTTAATTCGTTTCTGGGCTCTGTGTTTATATCCCCCCCCCTTTATATGTGCTTAGTTGCAGCCCGTTCGGGCTTACTCTATTTTCCACCAACCCGGCTAAAGCCAAAGTGCGACCCCAAGCTTCCCTAGGTGCCTGGGCTCGTAAAAATTGTGAAAGAAAAACCTAACACCTAACACAGCAGATTTCAGCTGCTCAATACTTTGGTGCTCCTTTGTCATATTTTTCATTTCATAATGCACTAAATATTGTCAGTGGGTGACAGGTCTGTACTGCAGGCACAGGAGTTTAGCACCCTGGCTCTTTTACTACAGAGCCACGTTGTTGTACTACATGCAGAGTATGGAGTTTGGCATGGTGTCGCTGAAATAAGCAAGGCCTTCCCTTAAAAAAGGCATCGGGATAGCAGTAAATGTTGCACCAAAGCCTGTATATATCATTCGCCATTAATGACGTCCTCACGGATGCACAAGTTACCCATGCCATGTGTACTAATGCACCCCAAACTACCATGGATGCTGTCTTTTAAATTCTTTGCTGATGACAAGCCGGATGGCCCCTCTCCGCTTTAGCCCAGAGGACGTGGCATCCATAATTTCCAAAAAGAATTTCATGTTTTGATTAGTCAAACCACAGGGCAGTTTTCCACTTTAAAAGAGCTTGGGCCCAGCGAAGAAGGCAGTGTTTCTGGATCTTGTCTATGTATGGTTTAATCTCTGAATTGTAGTTTTAACTTGCATTTGTGGATGCAGCGACAAACTGTCTTTACTGACAATGGTTTACAGTGTTCCTGAGTCCATCCAGTGGTTTCCACAACAGAATCATGTCTGTTTTTAATGGAGAGCTGCTCAAGGACCTAAAAATCACAGTCATTCAAAATTGGATTTTGGCTTTCTCCCATGTGTACAGAGATTTTTCTGGATTTTCAGAATCTTTTAGTGATATGTACCAGAGAGGATAAAATCTTCAAAGATTTTACAATTTTAAGTTGAAAACATTATTCTTAAATTGTTGAACTATTTTCCCATGCAGCCTTTCATAGAGTGGTTAAACCCTCGTTATATTTACTTGAGAAAGACTTTTTATACCCAATCGTGTGACTAACCTGTCGCTAAATAATGTAATTAGCTGTGAGATATTCTGCCAGTTGTCTTTTTTAGCATCATGCAACTTTTCCAGTCTTTTATTGTCCCATCCCAACTTTTTAAAAAGATGTTGCTGTCATCAAATTCAAAATCAGCAGATACAGTATTTTTCAAAAAACTAAAAAATTTACCAGTTGCAACAATTGATACGTTGTCTTTGTCCTATTTTCAATTAAACTTAGGGTTTTAATTGGTTTGTAAATCATTGCATTCTGCACTATGTCCCAACGTTTTTGGAAATGGGGTTGTATTTTTTTTCTTTTTTTGTGTAGTCAGGGGTACCAGTAATTTCAGAGGCCACTGTATATACAGTTTTTTTTCTTATTTCATGCTTTGTATGGTACAGTTTTTTTTATTCACAAACTAATAATAATTCGGGCTTTAGATGTCATTGTCACTGACTGTCTCCGGTATGAAACAATCTTCAAAGTATAAATCCTTTGGACACTTTGCGAGGAGATCTACTTAAAATCTCAGTGAGTACCTGTAATTTACAGTCTCTGTTCACCTGGTTGTGTGTTTTACAAAAAAACGTACATGCATAAATCTAAATTATTATTAAAATTGCTGTGGTTTGACAAAATCTGTGTTTGTAGGTAGTGCCACAATTTAATTCTACAAGGAGCCTTAATTACTCTCATAGTGCATTTTGCCAAAATTCAGAATGTTGCCTGTTATAGCACAAGTAACAGTTATTTTTAACCCATTTAGGCCTGAGGCCTATTCAAAAAACGCCTATGAAAACCTATGGGTGATTTTGAAAAAAGGCCTGAGGCCTATTTTGAAAAACCCTATGAAAACCTGGGTGATTTTGAAAAGAACCCTTAAAACCTGATGTTTTCTGGAAAACAGCACCCAGGTGTCAACGTCTAGTAAAAGCTGATATCTCAGCCTCTGTAGCAGATAGAAACAAAATTCAAAAAAAGTATTTGAGAGCCCATTTACACCTGTGGCTTTCATAAGAACTATGTTTTTTATTTGTGCAAATCTTCATCACAATATTTAAAACACTGAACAAACTATAACAAACTATAAAATATAATAAAACCAATAAAATAAATAACAAATCTCTATCTACATCACATGCACAACTCAAATGGAATAAAGAGGCCTAATAAATAAAAGTATAAGCTCTGCATTAGAGAATAACAAACATTTTTTCTTTCTCTAGAACAGGTGCAGTGGCGGGTCTACGGGGGGGCGAAGACACGTCCCTTTTTGTCCTGGCTTGATCTCAATCATTTTCCTTTATTGACGTCTTTTCCAATTATTGTAATTGGCAACTGAAGACATGGTTTCTCTCCACATGCGATCTAACAGCGATTAAATCGCGGGTTAAATTCAGCACAGTGGCGGAACAGAGAATTGGGTTGCACAAAACAGCCGTTTAAAACAATTATAAATCCTGACCTGTTCTCAGTCATCTTCATGATGAACAAAAGGTTCACTCCGAGAGTGCTCCGCACTTAACAGGTGCTGCTTGTTCTCCCAAATTAGGTAAGACGACAATCATTCCTCTGAACGCGTATTTGCTGTATTTAAATCTACGTTATTCAAAATTGCATAGCCTACCTGTCGACTCTCAGGCAAATGGCTTGAGCCGCACACGTTGTTATAACCTAGGCTATTTAACTGCCGAGTGCCACTTTTTTTTTTTTTTTTTAAATCAACCCACAAAATACCGAGACTGAAAGTCCGTATTTCATTGGAACACGGACCAGTTCAGTCACGCAAAGCATTGGCCAGTTAATGAGTAAATTATTTTTCTGCACTGAATTTAGCCCATGATTTCATTGCTGTTAGATCGCATACGGTGAGAAACCGTGTCTTCAGTTGCCAATTACGATAATTGGAAAAGACGTAAATAAAGGAAAATGATTGAGATCTAGCCAGGACTAAAAGGGACGTGTCTTTGCCCCCCCTGTAGCTCCGCTACTGGGTGGCAGGCATGATAAAGTGTCCATTCAAATAAAGTAAAAATAAACATAAAAATGTTAAAAATAAAGTGTCTTGAAGTGTTACTATGGCATCTGCCCTAGTACAAAGTGCCAGTAAAAGAACAGCTATGAGCCCGGAAATGGTCGGAAAAGTAATGAAAACTACAAAATGACGTATCCGCTTTCCCGGCCTGAAGGGTAGAAATGGTAACAGCGCCCCCGGTTTTAAAGGTTAAAATGCGCACATGCTGTCCCGGTTTAAATGGGTTAAGTTGCATTGGCACAATAATGGTACTTGATCCTTTGTTGAAAACAAAAGAAATTCCGTTACTGGTTACTGAGTTTCAAAAAGTACTACCATATTATATGGAGAAAAATATTAAAACTTCATCAGTTGAATATACCTAGCAGTAGCGGTCCCTCGGCAGAAGCAAAGGCCTTTAGAAACCTCACCATTCTATACTTAATAACCTAAACCTCTCACAGTTTATTTTTTCCAATTAGCAACAGTTGCTCAGATTTATTGCTTGAACGACAGTCAAATTTATTTTTGATAGCATTATTATACATTGCACCACAAACTTATGAGGCGTTTTCTTCCGCGCATAAATGACGACTTACAATATCAATATGTCTTTATAAATGTCTGTGCTCATGTAGCTCTTGAAGTGGTTCAGATTTGCATAAATTAGTATGCAAAGCTCAATAAGCAATAAGCCACGAGAATCTGTTCTTCATTGTGAATATGGTCACGGCAAAAGGGCGTTGTTAGGCATGATGCACAGCTGAGTGACAATTGCAAGGAAGGCAAATTTAAATGCAGCAAAGTCAGCAAAAGTTTTGGATTTTTTGCATTTATATTGCCATCCTTACAATTATATAAATTTAGGCAATAGGCATTCACTTTCTCATTATCATTTCTTATTATAGGTCATGTATTGGTCTTGGTTGTTCAGTTGATACATTTTTTGATTGTTATTCAGGCTAACTTAAATGAGAACAGCTTGAGGGCAATCAAGCAGTGAAGCGTGAGGTTATTGAAGGCCCTCTGAACATCTGACGGCACGTAGCTAATATCTAATTTAAGTAGGTATCAATATGCTGTTTTTTTGATAATATCAGCTTTCTTGCCCAAATTTGTTTTCTGTGAGAAGAAAAAAGATAACTTTCGTCAAGGAATTTGGAGCCACAAAATTTCATCTTTTTTTTTTCCATAAAAACCACCATTTTATCAATTCAATGACTATATCACTATTCAGGTTATTATTTCTTATTTCTTATTTATTTATTTAAAAGACACAATGTACATTGATCACATGCCTTGCATAAAATGTACCAGATTTAGCAAGCAGGCTATTTTGCATCTGTCGTCCCTGGCAGGTTGATGTTACAAAAGATAGGTAGGCTACAGAGAAATAACTAATAGAGGCACAAAAAACATGACACAGCAACAGACAATTAATAAACATACAATATATAAAACAACAATTTGTAAAAGGCGAGAATAATTCAAATAGACAAACAAACAAGCAAAAATTACATGTGATTGCAGATTTGACTATCCAGTAACCATTGTTTAATGGATTTTGAAAAAGAGTGTATATTTGTAATTTCCCTGAGTTCAGTAGGCAGGGTGCTGTATGTATGTGCTGCTCTATAGGAAAAGGCTAACTGTGCAAAGGATGTTTTTCTGTGTGGGATTCTGCAGTCCCTTCTAGTCCTGGCTCTTGTAGATGTCATTCGAGTTTGTGTACTGACCTCACTGAGTGGGGGGGGGGCCAAGCCATGGAAGATCTTATATATTAATAAAATGTCAGCAAATTTGATCATGTTTTCGCAGTTTAAAAAAACCATGTTTTGCTAAAATCTGACAGTGATTATAAGTATTTGATTTTTTTGTCCAGGATTTTCAAAGCCTGCTTATAAAGTCGTTCCACTGGCTGTAATGTCGTTTTGGTTGTCTGAGTCCAGCTAGTAAGGCAGTAGTTTAAATGTGAGAGAATCATGGCATGTAAATGCAATTTGAAAGCTTCTGTTGTTAAATTATTTCTAATATGTCTAAAGTTAGCCAAATTGAGTTTAACTTTATTCACCACTTTTTTTAATTTGATTTTTAAAAGTGAGTTGTGAGTCTATCAATATGCGTAAGTATTTATACTTACTCACAACTAGTAATTTTCTTCCTGCTACTGTGACGGCAGGCTCGGGTTCTTTATTTGCAGACTCTGAAAAAAACTTACATACAGATTTACTGATGTTGAGATGTAAACATGAACTGGCCAACCATGTGGAAATATTGACCATTGCAGCTGACAAAGCATCTGCAGCATCTTTCTTATTTCTAGAATGTAGATAAATGACTATGTCGTCTGCATACACCTGATACATAACTGAAGAGGGATAAGCTTCAGGAAGGTCATTTATATACAAGCTGAACAATAAGGGGTCCAATGTAGAGCCTTGTGGAACACCAACAGAATTACTGACTATTTGTGAAGTTTGACCACCTACAAGGACACATTGTTTTCTATCGGCAAAATACGACTTGATCCACTTTTAAACATGGGTATAAAAATTGAATTTCGATAATTTTGCAATTAAGATGTCGTGATTGACAGTATCGAAAGCTTTTCTTAGATCAAGGTAGACAGCTCCCACTGCTCCTCCCTTTTCCAATTTAGCTTTGATATTTTCGAATAGAAAACAATTTGCTGTTTCGGTGGAATGGTGCCGACGAAAACCAAACTGCATCGGATGCAATGAGAATGGACATGTATTTAAATGTGATATAATTTGTTCAGAGATCCATTTTCAGCAACTTTTGACAATGCTGGTAAAATGCTGATTGGTCTGTAGTTGCTTACAGCCATTGGGTCTCCAGATTTGAAAACTGGTGTAATTATAGCTGTTTTCCAGGCTTCTGGGAATTGTCCTTCATTAATGGCCATTTTTAGAGCCTGGTCCCTCTGTTTAATGAGTGATCGTACTTTATCATTTAACTATGGCAGATATTTCTTTTTCCAGGTTTGCATTTTACTTTTCTCATGAATCCATTTATAAATCCATTTATAAATATAAATTAAATCATCACATATGGATTTTATAACCACAAAGAAACATATCCCCATGGTAATACTTTGTTAAAAATTAAGTTCCTGAAAGGAAGGTTTGATAAGTCACAAATATAAAAACAATTTCCTCAATTCAATCTGTAATAATTTTGAACTTTTATACCTAGATTAAAATCAAGATACATTTCAGAAATTAGAAGAAAAGAGATTTTCAGAAATCTGAAGCCTGAAAAGATATATTGAGGTTTATTTTTTTACCTAAGATGTGAACTCCTGCTTGAACAAGCCCAACAATTTCAAAGTCTTCCCCATTCTTAATCTGTTTATTTTTTTTTATTTATTGAGCTTTGACGTCAGTCAGGAAGTGATCACAGGTGACAAGGCACCTATAATGAAGCAATCCTCCAATAACATACACACAGACAATTGATTAAAAGAAAAAAAAAATGACAGTAAAATAACAGAGTGTAACATCAGGAGGACAGAATAGGAAATGTGGCCAAAAAATTGAGCTATGTGAGTCAGCAGCGTGTACAATGACATTTGCTGACCCATGTGCGGGAGTTGTAACTTTAATTTAAAAACAGCTGTGGTAATAGAAGGTTGATAAAGTTGACTGGCATTCCACAAGCAAAATAGTCAGTTAAGATATGAATGGCAGTATTTACTGTCTCTGGCATGAGTATGCACTCGCATCTGTGACACAATAGTCAAGTGTGAATCAGAGGCAACATTTTGGAGCAGCGAGTCAAGCAAAGCTGAGCACGCAACCAAAGTGGGAGAATGGTGTCGCTCTGCCCCAGTGTCACCGGATATGCTTGACCTAACAGGACACTGAGGAGTGCTAAATTAGAAAAGCATGATTTTCAGTCATCCACTTTCAGAATACTTAATTTAACAAATAAGATCAAGTAATTTTCAAGCTCAGTGCACAATAAGAATCAATAATTTAGCCTTTAATACAAATTATTTGGCAAAGAAACAATACAATATGTTTTAATCAAGCATGTCTTCACTGCGAAAACTTTTGCATACACTTTCCTTCGTGTTTGAAAATTGACATTCAGTGGGAAAAAAAAAAAAAAAAAATGAAACTGAAAACCTTTTCTTTGTAAACTAGCTGGACTCGCAAGAGCCCATACCTCTGCCAGCACAGCTGGATTTGAACTTTGGCCTATATCTCAGCTGTACTTTGGCCTAGATATGCCTAAATTTAATCACTTGTTTCTCTTGTGCTACTCTAACATCATGCTAAGTTTGGTTAAAATCTATGCAGCCAGTTTTGAGATATCCTGCTAACAGACAGACAAACAAATAAATAAATGAAAGGTCATTCATAGAATGACGACTTGCCGAAATCGTGCACAGATCTTTGAAACAGAAAGAACAGATTGGAGTTGGTTTCAAGTCCGTAGCTGTGATAGGAGCAAAGTTATGAACCAAAATGTGTTTTTTACGTTTTTGGTGAGCCTCACTTTGACCTTGACCTTTGACCTATGGACTAAAAAAAGTTTAGCTTCTGGCGACGAACCTCTTCTATCATATAGTGAAGCTTCATGAGCATAAACGACATGGAAAGCGTAAAAAAGCATGTTACTAACAAACAGACAGACAAACAAACAAATAATAATTAGTAAAATCAAAGTAGAAAAATTACGTCATATTGTGACGTCATTTTGACGTACTTGCGATGACGCTACTTCATGTTTAATGGCATGCTTCTTAAAGCTTTTTCCACAAGGAACAAAATGGCGTTAAATTGACAATGATATCACAAATAGAAATGAGTCAAATGTTATGAGTCAAAACGTGATTTTGACCTTGATCATGATCATGACCTTGTCTTTGAAGATATCAACTTCAAATTTCTTACAGCGACATACATAATATTCCTGATTTCAAGAATACATCAACATTTAGTCTATGCACAAAGGAAATGGTTTAAAAGCAAAACGAAAATAATGGTCATTTTTGTAAACTATGACTTTGACGTCAGAAAAACCTGCATTACGTCACAACCGTTTGACCGATTGGGCTCAAATTGGGTGTGTGAGGTACTTGAACAATGGGCTATACGATGAGATAAAAAACTTTAGTAAAATCAAAAATTGAAAATTTTCGTCATTTTGTGACGTCATTTTGACGTACTTTGACCGGAGGATCGTCTTCAGAACCCGTAACCGCTAAAATGGGCTACGTATGGTGGGCTACGTATGGGCTACAAAATGGCATTAGATTCAAATTGTTATCTCAAATACAAACAAAGTTATCAACCAAAATGTGTTTTTGACCTTTTACCTGATATTGACCTTGACCTTGAAGTAATCAGAAAGAAAATCAATAGGCTTCTGTCTGGGACATGCCCGATAAGAATGATATAGAATTGAAGGTAATCAACGTGAGTTAAAGGGCAAAAAAGTGTGTGAGTAACAAACAGACAAACACACAAACAGACGCAACGCAACCGAGTAACAAGCTGAAGCAAAAACATAACCTCCCAGCGGAGTTAATGACTAAGAACCAGAAAATTCTGGAGATATTTTTTTGCACAGCCCACAAAGGGCAATGTATTTCAAAGTTTTGAAAAACTTTTCATCCCTTAAACCATACACAAGTGGACTGAGACATCTTGGAAGTAGAGTGAAAACAATATAATCAAAATATCTCACCTTTACGAACAGTTTAAAATCAATCTCCAGAAATGCCATCTCTATAAACGGGCACCACAGCCGAATCAAACACAGAAAGAGCTGAATTGCATGAAGGGCCACAGTTTTGAGGCCCTTGTTGGCGGACTTCTTGTCCGTTGAAGCAAGACTGGCAGCGCTCCAAATTTTTACATATGCGAAGACAATGACACTGGATATGACTAAGAAGTAGAACTGAGAAATGGCCGACCTGAGATGACCCTGCCATCTGTACACAATGAACACCTCCACACTGCAAACTCTCTCAGCTGTGTAAACGCTCAGTGGGGCCGTGGAGGCGAAAACAGAGGTGATAATGATCATCTGTATGGAACTGAGGGCAAGGATGATGGGGATGCAGCGTATGGCTTTAGAAGGTGTGGAGATTTCAGCATGTTGCAGGGGTAAACAGATAGCCACATAGCGCTCCACACTCATGGCCATGAGCGTCAGAGGGGTAGAAAATGTAAGGAGGCCCAGAAACAGAGAGATGCACAGACACAAACCAACTACGATCGGGATGCTAAAATAGGACAGAACAAGGATGACGTTTGTCACAGCTAGAAATGCGCTGTCGCAGAACAGAGTGTGCACGAACAGGATGTAGCGCACATTATGACGGAAGAATTCTTTCTTGAAAAAAGTAAAGATCATCAGGCTGTTCACACAGAGGAAAATCCCCACCAAAACCTCCACTATTATCACCTTCTCATTAACTTGCCGTAGTGTGGGGCTGCTGTGTGTACTGTTGTTCTGTGCTGTGCTGTATTCAGCCATGCTCACTCTCCAGTGTCTGCAGAAGGAAAATGTACAACGAGTCATAAAATAATGCACAAATATACGCACCTCAATTTATCCAGTATAAACATTTCCTTAAATTAAAATCCTTTCTTAATTCTCGGACTCACTTTAGAATCATTATGCTGGTTTATGCTCATTGATTTTCATTATGTTATAAATTAATTATAGGAATCTGCATTCCTTTAGTATTACCAAATAACAAAGTCTTCTTGACAGTTCTTGGAGTACAGAACTGAACAATAGCTTTCAGTACCATGTCTTTATAGGCGCTTCCAAACGGATTATTGTTCCCTGTGGGCCTTGTTCTGAGGTTGCAGATACTGGACACATCATGTCCATGGCAACAATGATCACTAACTACAGAAATGGTGACGGGCTTTTAAATGACATAATTTGAACAATGCAATTGATGCTGTCACTTTACTGAAATTGAAAACAAATGTGTTAATCCCAATTGACACATTTTTACGTTAGCAGCAAATTATTGATGCAAAGCAGGGTGTACAACTTAATGCTCTTTCAACAAACAATTTTCAAAAAACCGGATGGTACTATTTAATCCTTGCAGAATCAATAATTAAACAATTTAGCTATATGACAATAAATTGCGCTTTGGAGATGCATTTTCTCTTCCAAGAGATGTAGTAATTCTACCTCATTGAGCATTTGTTTCCAGTAGCACTGCTTATTGACAAAGATGCACCAGAAGTGCTTGCTTCCTTTGTCAATGACTTCATTAATTCACCAAATTTCATGACAATAGAATAACACATTAATATCTCAAAGCTGTTGTACCTCAGTCCCAGCAGTTAATTGGAGTGTTATTTTCAGTTAACTCAGGTAGCCTATGCTAAATTTTGCAAAGATTGCGTCAGGTTTGTTGAAGTTAATTCAAAATCAATATTGCTGAAAATCTGGACTCTGCATCACCAACAAAAATGAGTAATTTACAGTTAATGGTCAATTCGTCATTTCTACCCAATCATGTTACTGACCTGTTGACAAGTTTTCTACTACCCCAATTCCAAAAAAGTTGGGATGCTTTGTAAATTGTAAATAATAACAGAATGCAATGATTTGCAAATCTCATAAACCTACATTTTATTCACAATAGAACATTGACAACATATCAGATGTTGAAAGTGAGACATTTCCCCATTTCATGAAAAATATTAGCTCATTTTGAATTAGATGTCAGCAAAACATCTCCAAAAAGTTGGGAGAGGGGCAACAAAAGGCTGGAAAAGTAAGTGGTACTAATAAAAAAAACAGTTGAAGGACCATTTTACAACTTAATTTTATTACTTTGGTTAATTGGCAATAGGTCAGTAACATGACTGGGAATAAAAAGCACATTTTAGAGTGGCAGAGTCTCTCAGAAGCAAAAAACTGCATCTAAAAATTGTGGAACAATTTCAGAAGAATATTCCTCAAGGTAAAATTGCAAGGACTTTGAATCTACAGTACATAATATCATCAAAAGATTCAAAGAATCTGGAGAAATCTCTGAGCGCAAGGGACAAGTCTGAAGGTCAATATTGGATGCTCGTGATCGTTGGGCCCTCAGGCAGCGCTGCATTAAAAACAGGCATGATTCTGCACTGTAATACACTGCATGGGCTCAGGAGGACTTACAGAAATCACTGTCTGTGAACACAGTCCGCCATGCATTCTACGTTTGCAAGCTAAAGCTGTATCATCATGCAAAGAAGAAGCCATATGTGAACACGATCCAGAAATGCCGCCGTCGTCTCTGGGCCGAAGTTCATTTAAAATGGACTGACGCAGAATGGAAAACAGCTCTGTGGTCAGATGAATCAAAATTTGAAATTCTTTTTAGAAACAACAGATGCTGTGTCATGCGTTCTGAAGAGGAGAGGGACCATCCAGTTTGTTATCAGCGCACAGTTCAAAAGTCTTCATCTTTGATGGTATCGGGAGCATTAGTGCCTATGGCATGGGGAGCTTACACATCTGGTAAGGCATCATCAATGCTGAAAAGTATATAGAGGTATTACAACAACATATGCTCCGATCCAGACAGCTTCTCTTTCAGGGAAGGCCTTGCATATTTTAGCAAGATAATGCCAAACCACATACTGCATCAATCACAACAGCATGGCTTTACAGTAGAAGAGTCTGAGTGCTGAACTGGCCTACCTGCAGTCCAGACCATTCACTGATAGATCACATTTTGCACACCATAAAACGAAAAATCCCGCAAAGAAGACCCAGAACTGGATAGCAGCTAGAATCCTACATCTGATAAAAGCGAGACAACATTCCTCTCTTAAAACTTCAACTTATCTCTTCACTTCCCAGACATTTACAGACTGTTGTTAAAAGAAGAGAGGATACTTAACATGGCCCTATCCCAGCTTTTTTGAGATGTGTTGCTGCCATCAAACTCAAAATGAGATAATATTTTTCATGAAATGGTAAAATGTCTCACTCTCAACATCGGATATGTTGTCTTTGTTCTATTGTGAATAAAATGTCTGTTTAAAAACAGAATGCAATGATTTGCAAATCTCATATTTACATTTTACACAGCATCCCTACTTTTTTAGAACTCAGGTTGTAATTAGCTGTGAGATGTTCAGCCAGTTGTCTTTTTTGCTTCATGCAACTTTTCCAGGCTTTTATTGTCTTGTCCCAACTTAAAAAAAAAAAAAAAAAAAACATGTTACTGTCATCAAATTCAAAATGAAAAGATATTTTCAAAAAAAAAAAACAATAAAATTTCTCAGTTTCAACATCTGATATGTTGCCATTGTCCTATTTCCAATTAAAGGGGAACTCTAGGATAATGCATTATGCTGTTTTATACAAACATAATTGGTAAATAAATATTGTAAAGTGCAAAAATGTGGAATTTTTGTTTTCAAAGACTAGATAAATGAGGTTTTATTGCCCCTAATTAGCTGTCGTCTGCTACAACGATGCGTGATAATGTGAAACAATTAAGCCCTTACGCCCAGAGGTACGCGTTATTATTGTGTTTGATAGTGTGATTGTCCAAGTCCATTATTTGATGACAAATGATCGTTCAATATGGCCCATTTGCAAGTTGCACAAGATAGTGTTGAGTACTTTCTGAAATAAGCAGGGTTGTTTCAACATTAACGGTTTGCTTCTGTTACTTATCAGTCTATATCAGATGCTGAGCAGATGACAGGTATATCATCCCGGAAAAGTGATTTTAGCTATAATGGACTGGGACAATCACACTAGCTGTGTTCAAAATCGTCCACTCATTCACTGACTCCCTATTCCCTACATCATGTATATGATATAGTGTACCACATAGGGACTGACCAAAGGAGATTTCAGACACTACACCGGAATTTTCTGAACATGTTTGCGTCAGCAGATGAGCTGGATTCTTCTGTGATGTGAGCGGACGCGCCTAGCATCATGTAAACCAGTGGTTCCCAGCCCAGTCCTCAAGGACCCCCTGTCCTGCAGGTTTTTTGTTGCAGCTTTACTTTTGCACACCTTATCCATTTAAGGCCCCATGCACCTTCATGCACACCCTGTTAAGGTAGATCTTTTTAAACCAATCAGCACGAAGCCCTTAAATGGATAAGGTGTGCAAAAGTAAAACTGCAACAAAAACCTGCAGGACAGGGGGTCCTTGAGAACTGGGTTGGGAACCACTGATGTAAACAAACCGGACACTCACAGGAACATTTGAGGGTGTAATTCTGCAGGGCGGAGCCATCTCACTCTTCTCCTTCTTCTTCTCTGGCAGAACACGATCGCAGTGCATTATGGTATACTAGAGTACTCACTATGCTCACTCATTTTCGATGTGCATTGTGGGTATTTTATAGTCCACTATATAGTGGATGAAATTAACCATGAGGAATTCGAACAACACTTCAAAATGGGGAACAAACTATATAGTGCATTATATCCGTGATAGGGGTGATTTCAAACACAGCTCTTATCGAACACAATAACAGCGCGTACCTCTGGGCGAAGGTCGACGTTTCGTCATTATCACGCGACAGTTGTAGCAGACAACAGCTAATTAAGAGGGATAAAACCTCTTTTATCTCATCTTTGAAAACAAAAATTCTACATTTTTGTATTTTACAACATTTATTTACTAATTATGTTTGTATAAAACAGCATTTTGCATTATCCTAGAGTTCCCCTTTAAATATAGGGTTTTAATTGATATGCAAATCATTGCATTTTGTTTTATTTACATTAAACACAGTGTCCCAACTTTTTTGGAAATTGAGTTGAAAATTAAAAACTCTATAATTGATTATTTTGAAGAGTAATGCGCATTTTTTCATCAATCTGTCAACATCGTTTAATCTCCATCACACCAATTATTGAATAAATGTTTAATTTTGTCAGTCACGAACGACTTGGCCAGGTTGGCTGCTCTGAGCAAGCTAAGGATTCTATAATTAATTGTGTATGTAAGTAAATGTAGAGCAGCTTTATGTTTGAAGAGAACTTATGCTTTAAATGCTCATAAATATAACCAGGAAGCGAAGCTAAGTGACCACACACTTTTGGCTATAATATATCGTAGTTGCAGTTGATAAGATCAACATGCAGATTAATTACTCAAATTATAAGGTTTTGGCGCCATCTGTGGATGGAACCTGCATCAGAGAGAAATACCCACTGTATTTTAAAATGGACAATGAAAACTTATGAACCACTTGCAGATTGGTATCAAATCTAAAATTGAAGTATTCAAAGCCCAATCAAAATATAGAATTTCTTTGATCCAAATACTACAGCACCATTTGTTTGTATACACATGCATTACCGATACAAAACATTCTTGCATTAGGGTCAATCCACGTCAAATCATCCAAAGGGTGCCAGGTCACCTCCTCAAAATTCTTTGAAAAAAATCACGAGTAAATATTAACACAAAATGAAAAAATGCCAAATATTAGGCCAGTATCTCAAAGAGCTTAATTATAGCCCTTTGAAATTTGAGTAATATTTTAAGTTTATTGGTGAACCCATTTTCAGCCAAATTTGGAAACTTATTGCTCCAAATTGATTGCTAATACAAGGCTGAAATTGGGTATACTGACCATATTCATCCCTAGAATCTGACAATAGACTTAGATTCTGTGTATCTTCATCCACTTTTGTATGGTAAAGCCTCAAAATCAGCCAAAAACACAAAACGCCCAAAAACGATAAAAGGCAAAAATTTGTTTTTTGATATATCTCTGTATGTATGCAGTAATCCAAGTAATGTTATTTGTAGAAGTTTTTTAATGAAACAATTTCTTAGTAAATTTTTCTGGTTTTGCCCCAAAATGCCCTTTTTGGGGGCAAAAAATGACCATGTCACCAGTTATTCATCTCTCTGAAATTTTTACTGTGCAATCTTATAAATGTGAACAATGTCTGACAAAAAAAAATTAGAATGATGTTGAGCGTAATTTTTATGTTATGAATTTTTCAGTTGTTCCAAAATTTTCATTACCTAAATGGGTATAGGCCTGCTGATTTTTTGATGTGAATGTTTCTGGGATCTGCACAGTACCTTTGATTCTTCTCATAGCAAGTTAAAAACATTTTCTCATGATGACAACACACAGAATCAATCTGCGGAACCCCAGACCGCCACTGTATTAAGGCAGTATCCTCACTTGAGAAAGTATGTGTGAGGATTACGCCAGGAACCACAAGCGAGAACCAGTGAATACAAAAAAGGAGGCTTTATTTCTGGAGGGGGGGGAACCCCCAACAGAGCAGGCAACGGTACAAAGTCCACAATCCAATAATCAGAATCCAAAGGGCAAAATCCAGAATCGTAACCAAGGCACCAATCACAAAATACAGAGTCGGACAAAAAAAAAGGATTCGTAACGATGGATGTGGCAAAAAGTACAGGAATAGGCAAAAATTGAAAGTCAAGGACGGTCCAGTCAGAAAGGTAATCACTATGAATACAAAGGCGAGAGAAGCGTGGCAAAAGGAGAAACGTTCTGACGGGGAACTGCTGTGAGAAGACTGTTTAAATACACAAAAGGGAAGTCACATGCTATGATTAGGAAAAGGTGAACTGGATAAAACTTATTACGTGGGAGCAAAACATGAGGAAGAACCTAATCACATAGAATTGGCAAAAGCAAAAACGCGGACAGGGAACACGAGACAGCCTATGACAAAACATACAGCTCCGGTTAGGGAGTTCTAACTTGCACAGATAATGAGAAGCAGGACAGAGTGGAGCAGGTGCGGAGGATCCGCTGAATTGCAGCAAAGACTAAGTGAAGGCAAGAGGCGGAGACTAGAATAGAGGCGAAGTGCTGAGAGCTTGTTAATCAATTAGTAAGTGCAGCTATACAATCCCTGGTGCTCGTTAGTAAGTTAGTATTATATACAATGTTAGTCTGGGTTAGTAACTTAACAAAACAACAAACTGTTAGCATTGGTTAGTAATATAGAAAAGAGAGGCGAAGGAAGCAAACGAGATTGGAAGGAATGTTTGAAACCCAGAAACCATGAAATCACCTAAGCATGTGACACGCGGGACTGGGGAGAAGCTGTAACTTAACAAGAGACCAGACAGGGGAGACAAAGTGCAATGAAGGGCATGGCAAAACATAGACCGGACTATAACAGAAAAGTGGAAAGGGAATGGCAAAAACGAAAACAAGGCAAAGTACAAAAACTAAACAGAACATGGCAAAAACCTAACGAACATAATCATAAACATAACAGGGAATAAGGAAAACATAACAAGCAAGGCAGGAACATAATAAACATGGCAGAACAAGACAGTCATGGCAGAATCATAACAGTATGTAGTCTCAATAGTCAAGTTTTTCTTGTAAATTTCCTTGAATGATATGCACCATCTAAATGGATTCCAATACTGCACCAAGGTAAATTACTCCCCTCCATTTCAGTGCTCATGATGATCTAATAATCCCCAAGTGGGACTGCCTCCTTTTATAGTGAATTATTTTTGCGCAATTCAGTAATAAAAGTTTGGGCTCATTTAGGATTACTTCAGAAGCCTGTGATCACTCAAGTCATGGCATGTTTGAGGCACTGATGTCACCCCCAAACAAACATGCCCAACAAAAATAATGAAATTGAGGAATAAATCTGTGGAATCTGGCAAACATCGAAATATTCTGACAAGACCTCTGTCATGTAATGTGCTTTTAGATGATGGATCATGTTCAAAAAATATTTTTAATCAATATTTTGTTTTATATTTAGTAGATAACAGCACTTGCAGCAGGCCTATACCCATTCTGTCAATGAAAAATACACTATTTCAGAACAATTTTTAAAAATTCATAGCAAAAAAAGTAGGCTGAACAACAAAAAGGGCATTTTGGGGCAAAACCAGAAAAATTTACTGAGAAATTATTTCATTAAAAAACTTCTACAAGTGATGTTACTTGAATTACGGCATACATACAGAGAGATTTGTCATAAAATCATAAAAAATGAATTCTAGCCTTTTATCTTAGTTTCTGAGTTACAGGTCATAAAACGTGGTGTCGTCTTTGGCCGTTTTGTGTTTTCGGCTGATTTTGAGGCTTTACCATACAAAAGTAGAACAAGATACACAGAAGCTAAGGCCATTTTCAGATTCTAGGGGACGAACATGGTTAGTATACCCAATTTCAGCCTTGCATAAGCAATCAATTTGAGAAATAAGTTGCCAAAGTTGGCTGAAAATGGGTTCGCCAAAAAACTTAAAATATTATCCAAATTTCAAAGGGCTAAAACTTGAAAACTATTTGAGATACTGGCCTAACGTTTGGCATTTTTTCAATTTGTGTGAATATTTACTCGAGAATTTTTTGTCAAAAATTATTGAGGAGATAACCTGGAAAATTTCTCAAAATCTGGATGATTTGACATGGAATGACCCATTATCAATTCAAACAGATGAGTAAAGAGTAGATTCGTAGAATCAATATACAGCCAGGCCCATAAAAATTTGGACAGAATTACTGTTATTTTAGTGGTTTACCACTGCATATTGGAGTTGAATTAAAATATTATAACAAAGTGCAGACTCTCAGCTTTAATTGAAGGGCTGGAAGGAAGAGAGCAGCTTGGGGTGTTGCCCACTGGATGGCAGTACCTAGCCCACAAATAAATTCACCCGAGAGAGTTAAGGTTAGGGTTAGGGGATCATAATCGGGATAATTTTCATGATCTGTGTTTGGTGAGGCGATCCGTCAAATTTCTGACAATCTCGTGTCACCAGTTCTAATTTATTCAGAAATCTTTTCATTAGCCTACAAGGGAGTTGTGTCGCCAGCTGAGCTTGCACAGTTTGCTTCTGTCTCACAGGTGCCAAAAAAGCAGGTCTTTTTTAGGTTTTGCAGGGTAGGGAACACTTGTTGGTCCATCCAGCTGCGTTTGAGCCTTTTCTTACAAGTGTAATCCCCGCTGGGAAGGCAGGGAGGACTGCTTGCCACTTGTCACAGACACATGATATTGGTGAACTTATCTTACTGGCCCATGCATCCTGACAGAGACACTTCAGGGCCGTGAAATACAGAGATAACCAAACTCAAGCGTTTCTCACAGACTCTGTAGGACTCTATTAAATCTACCCCCTATTGTCTTAAAAACACCTGCATCCTGCAGAGATATTTCAGGACCATGGGAGCATATCGATCAGGGTGTCCCCCAATTCACCCTAAAACTGCCTTGCTGAACTTACCCTGTGCCGAACAATGCCACAGGGTCATCAACCATCTACAGACCTGCGCCCTAGGAATGGGAGATTCGAAGGATCAAAGTGTGAAAATACTTATTTCACCCGCAATGTTACGAATATAATGTGCATTTCTGTTATATTGTTGGATAAAAGCTGATTAATAGCATTAATATGGATTATCTTTGTAATTCTGTATTGTGCCGGACGTTTCATGGCAAACTGTAGTGCAAGCATATTGTGTTTGGTATCATTTTACTCCCTAAAATTCCGAAATCGCATGGTGCATATTTCGAAGGGATTAAAATTGTACGAAACCCTCATTCAATAAGTATGAAAAGAAATATACTTCTACTTCTCCTCGTGGTAATGTCCCCTCCCAAATTCCCTCTGAGGAGGGGCTGCCGTCCTGAGTACCCAAATGATTTATGGCCCTGCTGTCGGAAGCGCTTCTTGAGTTCGGGCATAAAAGTTTGGAAAACAAACTATTCAAAGAGGATCACAACCGACTTCCCGCACGTGCATCTATAGCCAATATAGCCATGTGTAGCCAATAGTCTATAGTTATGGAAGATCGTAGATGACTTCCCCACACATTCATCTGTATGTGTGGAGCCGTTATCATAATGGAAGATTGCATTCAACTTCCCCCACGCGCATCTCCATGCCATGGGTAGCTTTAATCTAGTCAAGGAAGATCTGAGGCTATCCCCACATGTGCTCCTGCAGCCGTGTGCAGATGGGGTATAGCTATGGAAGCTTGTATTCATCCTTCCCTCATATATGTGTAGTTTTGAGCTGCACCAGGTATGATATGACTTCTCCTTTTTATCTTTTCTGTAACAATGTAATTGGTTCTTTGGATTAAAGCTTGTGTTAGGAAGTAGACAGGTGGACACCAGGCGCAGGATCCAGAAGGGTTTATTACAACACAAACACTCAGAGGAAATAGGCGCTCAGGCCAGAAACAAAACACCGTGCACATGCACTGAACAACAGGAGAAACTAAGGTGCACTGCCCAAGGCAGTAGGGAACAGAAGTACTCACTCAAGGAGCGGCTAGACTAAGGAAACAAACACTGGATCTAAACTGAACTGACGGGAACACTGGGAGACTTAGACAAGGGGCAGACAAGACATGGGCGCAGCAAACACGAGGCTAGAGAAAACTCAGGATGCAAAACAACAAAGTCCCCTCTGACGTCTCTTCAATCTTCCCTGCTTAAATACACATGGGAGGAGGCGGGGATACGGAAGGCAATCACAAGTGGAACAGAAACACATGAGATTAATAAAACAATTACATGAGAACCGGGTTAACAATGACTCGAGACAATCACGCAAGTTAGACAGTTTAGATTGAGGTAATCTAAACGTGACGAGTAAAAGCACCACGAGAACAGCAAAGGAAAGCGTAGCTTTAAACGCAGTTAATTAGGGAAAGCTTAGGAAGGAATTTACAAAAGCTAGAAACACTCGCACTCGCTAATGAGTTAATTAGGTTTGTACTATGTTACAATATATACACACCCTTAAATAAGTGCAGGTTAGTATGGGTTAGTAATGGCCCTATCAGAGAATGCATTCACTCAGAGTTTTGCGAGACCCAGAATTAAGCACAGGTGGAAGCAATGAATGAAATACCGCAGCCAAAACCGAAAGAGGAAACGTGATTGGACCGCGAGACTCAGGCATACTGAAGGCTGTCACACGACACCACAGGAGTCAGGGCAAGAGGAATCAATGGTCAGACCGCGGGAATGGAGCTGAAAAACAAATCAAGAGAGACACGGGGGAAAACGCACAAGCACAACCAAGCACACAAGGCAGAACCATAACAGCTTGTGCCTGCCTGGCGAAATAAATTGATAATTGCATTCTGTTGTGGGATTCTGATTCGGACTAACATATTTCCTTCTGGCCCGGAGTCCTGTCTTGTAATTGGGTAACGTAGGACTGTAAGCGCATGCCTGATCAACATGCTTGGTCTGCGTTATAAAGTGGATTTTCCACGCTGTGATGAGTGTTATTTTGATTGGCGCCAAGAGAATCCGGTATACCGAATAGGAATCGATCCCTGAACAGAATTTCCGAGGAGAATTCTGTTACACCGAATAGGAATCGGTCCCTGAGCGGAGATCTCGTTTTGGGCCCCGATAATCCCCAGTCATAGCTATTTTCTGTGTCTATTTATCGCGCTTAATAAGACCGCCAGCCTCTGAGTTAATTGGCTGAATTGGGCTGTACAGATGTTTTGGTCTGGCGGAGTTAGGTATAGACCAGTCCTGGGTCCGATGCACAACATAGCTCTAAATCATAAATTGGAGTCGGATCAATATTGATGCAAACGCATAATTTAATCATAACCGCAAAGGGTTACAGCTAAAGTTTATATCCTAAATTTGATATGGAGTCAGATGAATTGTAACCGCTACGACATAGACACGTTTCAGGCCACTTAAAAGCAGAACGTGAAGGACATCATCACGTTTGGTCTGAGGCAGTGGCCTAGCGCTGAAGCTGTTGCCAGACCCCATTAGTATAAAGGAGACTGGAAAGACTTTCTTTTCCCTGGCTGTTTAGGCAAACACGCTGAGACCTTCCGCCTCAGCTAGGACCCTCCTTGGCCTCGTTGCACGGTGTTCACACAAGTCTTTTGAGTCGTGAAGGGGTGTTCGGGAGTTAGCTTTGGTCAGCCAATGACAGGACTTCTCACATTTGGCTCGGCCGATGCCATATTTTGAAGTCCAAATTACATTACTGCGAAAAAATTTCTATGAAGAGTAATCATCGAAAAAAGTAAGCTTTTGTGACTGAACCGCACGTGCTCAACTCTAGACATAGCCCCTTTAAGAGGCCTATTTAAAAAGCCTTCCCCACCAGCCAGAGATAAGAGAGAGGCTGGGAGGAAAGGTGTGTAAGACATATGTGGAAGTATTTATATATTTTGATGGAAACCTTCAGCTGATAACGGGGGGGAGGGTGCGGAGGTGGGAGACAGGTGTTGGCTGGGGCAAGGGGAGCTGCTTGTTGCATCCTGGTTGCTGTGGTGTCTCTAGTTTTACTTTTTGGGTTGTCTTCAGTTATTTAATGTCCTCAGTTCAGTTCAAAAAAAATTACTTTTTACTTATATTTCCTTGTGCAATCTCCCTTTTTGCAATGGCCTTTGATTTGGGTCATAACAGATGCATTCATATTTAGAGCAGTTATTTACCCTCAAAGTCAAATTTTGAGAGATATCCACACATGCCATGAAGAATAAATATTCCATATTCACGGTTTAATATAAACAACATAAAAGGAGAGAAATTCAACCAATCAAAGTAAACAATCAATTAGTTCCTGATTTGTGAAATCAAGGACAAATCTCTGTAAAAACGTATTATTAGCCAAGCAGATGATCGTCAAACCTATTTTGTTTCATGCTGGTGTCAATTAGTTTGAGGAAATTATTTCGATTGAACCCCAATTCATTCTTCTGTTCAGCAACCTAATTTGGAGCTTACAGTACTTATTTTCTCAGTGACAAATTTGATCTACCCATGACACACATGGATATTTCTGTCAAAATGTGGCTTCAGACGTTAAACATGAAATGCGCCTTATTAGGATAGGTTAGCAGCTGTTGTTGACACAAAAAATCGACACATACAGGGCACCACTGCGCTGAAGTTTAGGTCTGGACACTTACTGCAGTGTCTGGTGAATCCAGAAGAGGGCAACATGACACTAAGAAGAACCATAACTGAAATGCCTTCTGCTGTGCGATGGAAACGAAGGACTTTCGATACAAGTGTGCCTCTAAAGGTATAAATGTGTACACAAAGACAGACAAGTCAAACATATTGAGGATTGTGGATGTGTTTTTATATGATTTCAATTTTTTAATTTTGGACAGCATTACTGTAAGGAGTAGTTAAAGTAGTTAAAAAAACAGGAGAGAGATTAAAAAAAAAGGAATACAGTGCACTGGGATAATATAAACCACAGGCAGGCAAAGAAGAAAGAAACAAACAAAAAAAAAAAACAAACAACAGAGTTGGCCTGCAGTAGGCAGGAAACAGTGCAGTGCAGTCCGGAGTTAAAACTGAATCTTAGTTTGATGCTTGAACTTAAATTCTGCCCATCCGACTGCTACAATTGGAGAGCGGTTTGAGCGTGTGTTTGAGTGTCCCACGGGATTTCACTGCCAAAGCAGAAGGGCACACCCTCCAGTTGAGTTAACTGCACAAATGCCCTGGTACAAACAATCAAGAAAAATGGCCGTGACTTTTGCGCTGACTGACTTTACAGTATTCTTGAAAAAAGAGTATTATTGTATTAATCGCCTTACATTAAGTTATTTGATCACTGCAGCCATATTGCTTAAAATTCACATGGTTAAAACACTGATATAGTTAATAAGCATAATCACCTCTTAGAAAGTTGATTTTTTTAAAATTTCCATTTATTTATTACAGCTGTTTCATTTGCCATTACTCTTGTTCCCCTTCTTGCTCATGAAACTATTTTTTTGTTCAATACATATGGATGATTTTCTTGCATTTATTATCATTGATTTTTTTTTTGATATAAGTTATTCGTAACCGCACATCACTCTTTGGGGTGATGATGAGACCCAGATAATGATGGCTATTATAAGTTGCTAATTTGTTGCCAGCGATGCAGACCAGTGTGTACCATGCCAGCAGGGAATGTGGCGTTAACAGCCGAAGAGCTCTTGGGTTTTGTAATGAGAGCTCAGCCATTTTCCCCGTCGAGTCAAACATTCATTATTTATTACCTGTCCACCCTGGAGACATGAGTATAATGACACCTTGTTTGCACTTTGGTTGAACAAACAAGGTCACTCTGAGGAGCTGCGGAGACTATTGCAGCTACCGCTTGACTGGCTATTCTCGCCAATGGCATTCCACCTTTCTGATTCGACGTTAGTTCCCAATTTGCACAAACAAAAAATGTTCAGATCTAGTCTGCTGCTTTTTTGAAACTCATACAAGCAAATACTTTCCTGTGGCTTTTAAACAATATGCTGTGAAAATAACCACATTTCATTACTGGTACTTTTGAACTTATTATTTTTTGGCAGGAGAGTAAGATTATGAAGTTGGGTCCAACAACAAATTTGAGTCTGCTGCTTATACATATGATAATCAAAAACATAAAGACCACCTGCCCATTATGCTTCCTCCATGTTCTGCCAAAACATTACTGTCAACTTGAACATTTCCCAGCATATCACATTCCTTCCTCCAGTTTGTCTTCTTCTCAAAGTGCATCCAGGTCCCATCTCTTTCCCAGATGAATAGTTCACACAAACTTAGCCATTGAACACGATGTAAAAGAAAACGGGACTCCTTGCACCAGGTGACCTTTTTCCATTGCCGCAAAGTTCGGCTCTGAAACTCACAAGCTCATTGGAGGCGTTTTCAACTGTGGACAGCAATTGAGGGTTACAGAAAAACCTAGTAAGTCTAATTTTGGTCTAAACTGAGTTGAGATCATTATTGACCTCACTAGTCTTTGCCTCATCGCATATAGTAAGATACATTAACAATAATCCCTGGTTCCCTTTATTTTGCAATGGCAAAACCTAGCAAGTCATCTGTATTTAATCAAGTGTGAAACAAAAACCTAACACGTTGATCTTTTTGGCTT
The DNA here is from genome assembly GCA_029692085.1 of Gymnothorax javanicus. Classification (NCBI taxonomy): domain Eukaryota; kingdom Metazoa; phylum Chordata; class Actinopteri; order Anguilliformes; family Muraenidae; genus Gymnothorax; species Gymnothorax javanicus. The sequence continues at coordinate 10,819,936 of CM056195.1, read as the reverse complement.
TTTCAAAATGAAATTTTCTATCTTTTGTAATGGCATAGCCTTGCAAGTGAAATCAGCCAATTATGAAGCAGCATACGTATCACATGATCTGTCGAGTCAGTTCCCCTGTTGAGCACTGCTTGTGAGGGATATTCATGTTCTGAATTCAGAATTCACATAATTTACATGATAATAATGACTGAAAATGGCTTCATTAGGGAAGCAGATGGTGGAGTTAAAATAAAACTGAATAAAACTGCGGAACGCCACTGCAATTACATAATTGCTGGGTTTTTGTCCATCATTTTGATCAGAGGCAGTCCGTCAGCACTAACGAAGGCCTTCAGAAACCTTTCAAAATGTAATAACCTAAACCTCTCAGTTTACTTTTGCCGATTAGTAATGGTTACTCAGACTGTCAAATCTATTTTTGATAGCATTGTAATACATTGCACCACAAAATTATTTGGCGTTTTTTCCGCACATAAATGGCGACTTCAAATATCTATATGAATTTATAAATTCTGCGCTCATGAAGCTAGGGAACAGCTCAGATTAGCGTAAATTGATTTGCGAACCTCATTAAGCAATACACCATAAGAATCCATTCTATAGCCTCTTCTGAATGTAGTCACGGCTAAAGGGAGTTGTTAGGCACAATGCAGAGCTGAGTGACAATTGCAAGGATGGCGAAAATAAATGCTGCAAAGTCAGTGAAAGTTTTTGATTTTGTGCGTTTATATTTCCACCCCTCCAGTGCCATATCAATTATATAAATATAGGCAATAGGCATTCTTTTTTCATTATCATTTCTTTTTAAGTTCATGCATTGGTCTTGGTTGTTCAGTCGATAAATTGTTTGATTGTTAATCAGGCAAACTTAAATGAGAGCAGCTTGAGGGCAAAAGAGCAGTAAAGGGTGCAGTTACTGAAGGCCCTCAGAGCACCTGACGGCACGCCGCTGATTTTGATCATTTATATTTTAAATTTTTGGATGGAAAAAACTTGTTTAGTCATATTGCCATGGATACTGACAAAAAAGAAAAAAGTCCTCCCTAAGTATTGCTGATTACGCGATGAATAAATAACTGCTGAGTCAGTTCTATGTCGGACACAAGATTAAACCCAGAGGGATACAGTTTTCCGTCATTTTCTCAAAACGTGCTTTTTGACACTTACTTGGTTTTTCCAGAACACTCAAGAGGGGTTAGAATGGCCACTTGGACCAGTCTTTTTAGTCACAAACAAAGCCTCATGGCCAGCCTGGTGCGACGCACTGTGTGATGTGACACATTCCTCCCGTTACCATCACATAAGCTTCCTTTGACTTGTGCCGCAGTAGCTCTCCTGTCGGTTGATGAGCCTTGGGCGGCAAACACCCTGTCATAGGTTTGATGTTTATCCCTCCTTGAACTAGGATTGGTAAGCAATCACACCTTGGCATGCGCTATTGTTTTGAAATATTCAAAGTCATCCGTTTCATCTGAGTGTGATCATCATGTTTTAACTCAGCAGTGTACACATTCTGCAATAGATTACCTAAACTGGTCTTGCTCTGTGTACATGAAATTCAGTCATGGTAAACCATCATGTTACTAACACACAACTAATTTTCTTATATCCACAAAAATAAAGAGAAATACACCTGCACAACAGTAACGTAAACAGATCTAGCATTTGCTAAACTTTACAGAAGAGACAACAGAACGGAAGAGAACAGGCATTAATAAGAATTTCAGTAAAAGTGCCAACAGGACTGTTAGTAACTTACAGTTAAATTCAGTGGTTGTTTTCTTGTTTCCAGTGGTTTCATTTTTCATCTTCACCTTGAAAATTTGAACTGCTGTGTCACCAAGAAGTCACCACTGAAGTTGCTTTCAAAACCAGGCAAATCTCTACTTAGCAAGCATGAGTGCTCGCTAAACTTATCTTAAATGGACTGTATTTTATTGGGGGCATACGAGTATATCTTGCAGCATCCTACAAACACATAATTTTTCAAAACCAGGAAAAATTTTTCATCCCTCAAGCCATACACAAGAGGGCTTAGGCACCGAGGTGCAAGAATGAAGACGATGTAGTCGAAAGATCTCAGTACCAAATACACATTTACATTAATTTCGCAAACTGCTGTCTCGATCAGTGGCAACCACAGCATGATCAGGCAAAGAAGAAGCTGGAAAGTATGAAGACACACGGTCCTGAGGCCCTTGGAGCTGGACCTCTTGTCGTCTGCGGATGCCCCCCTGGCTGCCGCCATGATTCTGAAGTATGTGAAGGCTATTGTGATGGACATGAACAGGAAATAGAGCTGAGACATGGCGGATCGAAGGTTCTGTTGCCACTTTATTACGACTAGACTCTGCACGGAGCAGAGCAGGTGTGACACGTAGAAGCTGACTGGATTGATGGACACTACCATGCTGAGCACTGTGAGCTGCATTACTGCACTGAGAGCGTGGATAATGAGGATGCAGCTGGTTGCGTGGCGGGGTGAGGCGATTTCCGCGTATCTCAATGGCAAACAGATAGCCACATAGCGCTCCAGACACATTGCCGTCAGGGTCAGAGGTGTGGCGAAGTTAGCAATGTTAACAAATGCGTAGAAGATCATACACATCCACGCAGGCATTGTGGCCTTGCAGAAAGTCAAAATGAGAAGGGTGTCTGATGCTACTAGAAACAGCGTATCGCAGAACAGAGTGTGTGCAAAGAGGATGTAGCGCATATTTTTACAGAAGGCCTCCTTCTTGAAAAAGGTGTAGATCATAATGCAGTTCACACAAAGGAAGATCCCCACCAACACCTGCACTATTACTATCGGTGCACCTACAGATCGTGAACGCAGAACAAGGGCTCCTTGTGTGGCGTTTCTAGTCATTTCTTAGTTGCAGAAAAAAAATAAGAAGTTGGTTTCGGAAATGTTAATTAATACTACATACATTAATCCTCATTTAAGTTTCAATGTAAAATTGTTTTTAGTCAATTTCTAAATTCATTCATCAACACATCCTGTCATTTGTTACAATAGAACTGGGTACTGACATAATAAGAATTCTGGAAAAAAAAATGCGCAGTAAGTAATAAATAAGTATGAAATGCAACAAAAACTGATCTTATATTGAGAGAAAAAGGTAGTTGGTTTCATTACAGATAAGTTGCATTACAGAAACTTCTCTAACAGAGACATTTCACAATTACCTTTAACCAGTCCCTTCAAAGCTGCAGTGTCGATAGCATGAGGGCTCCTAGTTTTATACCCAGAATCATGCACACTGATCAGCTGGGGATGCAGGTTCTTTTCTTTTTTTTCTGCAAGAAACTCTCAATACGGCACCCCGTTGATCGGCATGGCCAATAATCTTTGAATGTAAAAATATACCACAACAATATTAGTTAGAAGCTTAATCATTGTACAAAAATAGCACGGGTAAAAACCTTTGGTCTCTAACCCGAGCCTTGGAGGGCCCCATGCTGGATGGTTTTTGACTACTTGGCACCAATGTAACTGATCAGTGAAGGCAGTTAGCTGTCGGGAAAAAATGAGCTCTTGCACCTTTCACCTTATTCTTGTACACATCATTTGATAATCATTTGATACTCCCAAACATTTGTGTTATATTCCCATATGGCTTACAGTCAAACTGAATAAGCACAGATGAAAAAGTGACATGCAGCATGCCAGCCTCTTTGTGTCCGGACAGATTCCAGGTGTCAAAAGTTCACGCGTTTGGAAATGAGACAAAGTCCAGGGAGAGGCAGTGTGCGATGAGGGGGAGTTTGCCTTGGGAAACGCTTATTACTGGATATATTATAGATATATCTTTATCTGCACATTTTAAACCAGTTGCTTAGCTTTTTTAATGTCCCTCAAGTTCAATACCAGTGCATCCGTGGGCAGGCAGACGCCGTAGATGCCATACCAGAAGATGCACCTGAGTAAACTTGACCTTCTGCATCAAAGCGATAGAAGTTGCTGGAACTGTAGACCAAATTTGGTGGACTAATAAGACACAAGAATAATTAATTGTCGAAGTACTTTGTGACAGACTTTAGGTCCTGTCATAAGTTTCAGACAGAGAGGGGAGAAGTGATTAATAATGTCTGGACATAACTGCTTTGGGGACAAAAAAATATCATGAGGGAGATGAAAGAGAGTAAGAAGCGTTATGTAAGGTGGGATGTGTCAATCCATCATAAAAAATGACGAGAGTCGCCTATAAAAATGGGAGAGATCCTGGAGAAAATCAGTGCCTTTTGTCATTTCTTGATTAAAGGTGCTCACTGTCCTTGTTGACAGCTGAGAGTGTGAATCTTTTATGATCTGCTCAGATCAGCCCAGCCCAGGTTTTTGTATGTTACTTTAGAGTTCTATACAATAAACCCAAATCATATCTGACTATTTTAGTTTGTTTTTTGTTATAAAGGTAAATTGTAATTTGGTGTGGGGGAGACCCCCAGTCAGCTGGCCCTGACTGAGGTGAGCAAAAATGAAAATAAGTATTTTTTTTTTACCACATTTTTGGTGAGCGAAGCCAGGAGAGATTGAGAATTCTGAGAGGTGGAAAGCCATAAGAGGCCCCTCTGTCAACTCCCCTCAGTGTGGTCACACAAGGTCAGCAGTTTTTCGGCGAATTTGAAAAGCTGAATGGGACTTAGGTGGGGCTTGCCCTGAGGCTGGAAACTTGCGGATTCTGTTCTCGAAAGAATCTAAAAATAAACTTAAAATTTGGGAAAAGAGTCTGATGTGATGTGTGCTTTATGTGAATGTTATGTGTATTCATGTTTTGTGTGAATCTTCAGTGTTATCTGAATGTGCCGCACGTGCAAGTTTTAGTGTCATGTCTGTTGCTGCATGTGTGAATTAAGCTTTTGTTGGAAAATTACAAAATTACAAGCCATGCAAAATAAGTAAAACTACATATTTTCTAAAGCCTAAGCCACATTTAATTTGATTTCAATAACAAGCAATATAAAGATGAAAAATTCATGAATGCAGAGGTGTGGAAATTATAAATGGACTGGTGCATGGGTCGGTGAAATGACCCTTATTATTAGCTCACCAGGTGAGCTTTTGCCATCACTTGGCGTCCGTTGTCATCATCTGTCATTAGCATTTTTCAAAAATCTTCTCCTCTGAAACTACTGAACAGATCCAGACTAAAATTAGCCACAAGCATCTTTAGGATGTCAACTTTAAAAATTGTGTTGATTATGCCCGCTATCTGAATAACATGGCTGCTGTTCAAAAAACAAAATTTTCAATTTTAGGCGAGCAAACTTTGACAGGATGCGTTCATATCTAAGTGAAATAAAATGGGAGACACTCCTGGACTGTGAGTCTGTAAATGAGATGTGGGAAAGATTTAAGGGGGTTTTACTTGATTCACTATGCAAATTCATTCCAAAGGTGTCCAAAAGTAAGCTGAAAAAGCAGAATCCTCAGTGGATGACCACAGCTATTCGGAGGAGTTTGAGGGAAAAGAGGAATCTTTATAAGATGTACATAAAGGATAACAATGGGAATACTAAGGCTGAACACTGTAAAATGCGGGCTGTGGTCAAAAAAGAGCTGAGGAATGCTAGAAGACTGTATGAAAGACAAATTGCAGAGGGAGCAAAAAGTAACCCTAAGCGCTTCTTTCAGTACTGTAGCAGAAAAAGGAAAGTCAAAGAGGAGGTTAAGTGCAGAAAGAATAAATATGGATGATGATGATGATGATTTGTTTTTATTTCGGCATGATTGTATACTCATTTCATGACAATTTCAATACAACATGTATCATAACCGAAAGGGTCGCGGGAGAAGCGAGATCGCTTGTCAAAGTCCCACCCCCAACTTCCAGAAAAACAGTTTGATTATGGTTAAGATATCATAGAGATTCATATATCACAACAGAGCTGAGCGCCCATTTACACTACGATTTAAGCGCCACAACATAAGATAATAAAGAGTTGTGAACATCATGAAGAATTTTAATCACAATATAGCTGAGTGTCTATGCAAGTTTAGATTTGAGAGTCACTCTTGATTTAATCCATTAGACTTGGTCCAGAGAAACCTGAACTCCTTTCTTCATCAGTTGGTTTGTTCCTAGTGATTTGGAATAGGTGGAAGGTGCAATAATACCGGATCTTTGCATGGATCTCTTAGTTAGTCATCATCTCCGTCGACTTGGTTCACCCTTGCCTTGTCGGATTTAATGACCCCTCGCAGTATATTTAGTCCGTCCTTGGCTTCCTTGACGTCAAATCCAATTTTATTGAGCTTTATGTCAAGGATAACCATGCTTTTCAAAGTTTTCTTTATCCTGTGGTCGATCAAAAACAGACCGAGCCCCAATGATAGCAGGCCCGCTATCATAAATCCAACTTGATAGACGTCCTCTACATCCTCGATGTCCAGGACTGCCAAACACAGCGAACGCCACTTTCCCCATGCATCCATGGTGTAACCAGCCGGGAATGTCCCATCCGGGCATTTCGGTTCTCCAGAACCTGTCCGCCTCGTGGAAATAATTTTGTCAATTGCATTTAACGACCAGTTTATAAGGTCCATGTTGGTTACAGCTGTCTGTGGTAATGTGCTGTGACGGTTTCTTTAGACAGGTGGCCTGGTGTGTTCAGCAGATGCAATGGAACAGATTTAACAATAGTAGTCCACATATTTAGTCTAAACAACCCCTATTGTTTTTGCCCGTTATGGTTCCGTTTAGTTTATCCAATGTCATTTTGTTGGATAAGTTTATAGTTGTTCAAACATGCACATTTCAAAAGATACTTAAAGACCTTCAAATTGTCTGCCTTTCTAATACCGTCTTCAAGTATATTCCATGCACTGACTCCAGCCACAGATAAGGAGTGCTCACTCCGAGTCGACTTGACCCTTCTCTTCTGCAACAACATTCTGCCTCTTAGATCATGGGTACATTCACGTTCCAAAAATAGGCATTGTATATTTCTAGGCAATTCTTTGTGGTATCCTAAATATACAATTTGCAAGGAGTTGAATTTTATTATATCCTGTAATTTAAGAAACCTTGCCTTAATAAACAAATCGTTTGTATGAGTTCCATAAGGAACGTAATGAATAATTCTAAGGGCCTTTTTTTGGAGTTCAAACAATGATTCTATTGTATTATTATAAGTGTGTCCCCATACTTCAGCGCAGTAATGTAAGTGGGGTGCTATGAGTGCTGAATAGATTATTTTAAGAGACTTGTGTTTTAATAATTTCTGCATTTTCCAAAGAATAGACAGGCTTTTAAAATCACTGCTATATGATAACTAGGATATTGTGGATGCCTTAAACAGTTACTTTGTTGAGAATTTTACCTCAGAGCGGGTTTTTATTCAGCCAGAGGGCATGTCCAATGCTCAAGATTATTTAGCGGAAATTGAGGTTAGGGATAACGAAGTATTAGACAAGTTGCATAAACTAAAGGCAGATAAGGCGGCGGGTCCTGATGGCTTATATCCTAGAGTGCTAAGGGAAGTTAGTGAGATCATCTTTAAGCCACTATCCGCCATCTTCAGACAGTCTTTAGAAACTGGAGAAATACCAAATGATTGGAAACAGGGCAATATAATACCAATGTATAAGAAAGGGGACCGTACTGAGCCAGGAAATTACAGGCCAGTCAGTTTAACTTGCATTGCGTGCAAAATACTGGAATCTATCATAAAAGATGAGCTGGACTTATTTCTTGAACATAATAATATCTTGAGGGATAGCCAACATGGTTTCCGTAAGGGAAGGTCATCCCTGACAAACCTGGAATTTTTTGAAGAGGCCACCAAGACTTATTACCAGAGCAGGGCTTATGACATCATATACTTGGATTTTCAGAAAGCATTTGATACAAGACCACATAAGAGACTAATTTTTAAAATGAGCTCCACTGGAGTTATAGGAGGTATTCTGAAGTGGATTCAAAACTGGTTACAGGACAGAACACAAAGAGTGGTGGTCAGTGGTATCTCATCTGAGCTAGGTATGGTGGGGAGTAGCGTCCCCCAGGGATCGGTGTTGGGACCCCTGCTGTTCCTCATCTACATTAATGACCTTGATAGGAATATTGAGAGCAAATTAGTTAAATTTGCAGATGATACTAAATTGGGAGGTTTGGCCAATAGTTTAGAGTCCACTAAAGTGATTCAGGATGATTTGGATAGAATCCAGAATTGGGCAGAAATGTGGCAAATGAAATTTAATGTAGCGAAATGTACATTTAGGTCATAAAAACATTAGACGGGATTACCTTATGGGAGGTTTAAAACTGGAATGTGCTCCACACGAAAAAGATCTGGGAGTGATTGTTGACCAAACCCTCACAGGTTCTAGCCATTGTGCCGTAGCAGTTAAAAAAGCCAATCGGATTTTGGGATACGTTGCCAAAAGTATTGAGTACAAATCCAAGGAGGTGATGCTTCTTTTGTACAACACATTTGTCAGACCACATCTGGAGTATTGTGTACAGTTCTGAGGACCATACTTTAAGAAAGATATAGAGGCTCTAGAAAGAGTTCAGAGAAGAGCCACTAAGCTAATTGCGGGTATAAAAGATGAAAGCTATGAGAAGAGGCTGAAGATCCTTAATCTCTTTAGTCTTAGGAAAAGGAGACTTAGGGGTGATCTGATGGAGGTCTTTAAATATGTTAAAGGGATTAACAAAGTGAATTATGTAGGATTCCTTCGACCAAGTGTTGTTAGTAGAACTCGGGGTCACAAATGGAAGTTGACCAAAGGTAAATTTAGCACTGATATTCAGAAGTATTTCTTATCCCAAAGAGTAATTTTGATGTGGAATAGCTTGCCTGACCATATTGTTGAGGCAGAGACCTTGGGAGTTTTCAAGAGCAGGCTTGACTTAAAGCTAGATACCATTGAGTCATTCAGTATCTGAAGTGATATATTCACAATGGTATAAAGAAACTGGCGAGCCTAGTTAGGCTGAACGGCCTGTTCTCGCCATTCATGTTATGTTATGTATGTTACTAAAAAAAGAACATGGGGTAAAATCACCTATGTTCAGTTATATCTCAGGAACTAAAGCAGCTAGAGAAAAAAACTGTTGCCTCAAAATGATCAGCAGATGAAACTCAATAAAAGCCTCCATACGATCGACATCATACAATGCCTCCTTGTAGGAGTTATTGGCCTTGACATTTCAAATTTCACGATTTTGCTTTTTTTTTCGCAAACTAGAAGAGATTGAGAAAAACTTTCAAGTGCTAAAATGATCAGAGAATAAAGCTCGACAAAAGTCTCCATTTCACTGAAATTGTACATTGGCTCTTTGAAGGTATTATTCGCCTTAACACATCAAATATGATGATTTTTGTTTTATTTCACAATAGCATCTGAATAAACCATCACATTCAATTTGCTCATTAGATTCTTGAAATGATAATCAGAGTCCCCTGGAATTACCGTTTTAATCAAACTGATTTATTTATTTCTTTTACATTTAAAAATCGATTTAGCGAAATTATGGGATGAGGACGGAATCGAATCCATGTTTTTTGGTATTTCATTAAAATCTTGTACCTTGTAACTTGTATGCTGCAGTAGATTTTGTTTCTGTAATTTTAAGAATTAGTTACTTTTCATACAAATCCAGGTGCCTCTCGTTGCCTTTCATTGTTCTTAGGCATGGATATGATGACAGAAATTGAAGGTAATGGTTTGCTGGGTAGTTTATGTCCATCCAGTGTGTGGGGTGGAAATATGGGATTGCTCCGTTCTGTCAAATTCAGTTGCTTAACCCTGGAGAACCCACGGGGTCAAATTTTACCCCACCTAATTAGCCCCGACCCTAAATTAGCAGATGTCAATCTTTATGCTAAGTTCACATTTTTCTTGAGGAAAAAGATGTCTTGGGTTCTCCTCATATATAGATACAAGATATAAGATAAGATATATAATGCCTTTGATCCCAATATTATGGCAGTATTTGTTTGTATATCCGTGCATTATTGATACAAAACATAATTGCACTAATAATTCAAACAGATGAGTAATATATATATATATATATAGCCAATATTCAGCCAGGCCCTTAAAAATATGGACAATGACACAGATACTGTCATTTTAAAGGTTTGCCGCTGCATACTGAAGTCGAAATAAAAGTGCTGACTCAGCTTTCACTTGAGGGTTGACAGGAATAGAGCAGTTTGAGGTGCTGCACACTAGATGACAGTACCCAGCTAACAAATGCAGTGGCCTATTGCCCTTTTAATTAGCCAATCAAAGGGGCTATGTCGCCAGCTGGGCATGCACAGTTTGCTTATGGCTCAGAGGCGCCAAATCAATGGCATCAAGCCAGGTCTTATTTAGGTTTTGCAAAGTGGCGAACACTTGTTGGTCCATCCATCTGTGGTTCCGCCTTTTCTTACAAGCTCTTGGAGTCCTGAAGGGGTGTTCGAGAGTGAGCGCTGGTCAGCCAATGACAGGCCTTCTCACATTTGGCTTGGCCAATGCCATATTTTGAAGTACAAATTACATAACTGCGGAAAATTTCATAAAAACTACTTTGTTGTTTAATGCATATGCATTATTTATTTGCATTTTTTATCATTAATCTTTTTGATATAAGTTATTCATAACCGCACATCACTCTTTGGGGTGATGATGAGACCCAGAAAATGATGGCTATTATAAGTTGCTAATTTGTTGCCAGCGATGCAGACCAGTGTGTACCATGCCAGCAGGGAATGTGGCGTTAACAGCCGAAGAGCTCTTGAGTTTTGTAATGAGAGCTCAGCCATTTTCCTCGTTGAGTCAAACATTCATTATTTATTACCTGTCCACCCCGGAGACATGAGTATAAATATAGGGCACTGGCGGCCCCAGAAGCTCCCGCTGTTATGATAAACAAAATGTTGAAGTTTTTGTTGACGGACGCACGCATGGATGGAGCCCGATACCATAGCTCCCGTGCCACTTGGGCGGCGGGAGCTAATTAGGAGCCTGGAACTGAAATAGTTGATGAGATAAAGCAAAATGTCAAAGTTTTTGGTGATATTTTTAGGCCAGTGACCTTTAAAAATAGGCTAAGGTCACCTTTAGGCACATCATTTGTAGGCCTTTATGAGATGCATGTCCAGTAAAAATTAGGAGCCTGTAACTGAAATAGTTGATGAGATAATGATGGCTCTTGCGACAGGGGGGCTATATGATGGTGCCGGTGTGTGTGGCTGGTCGTCTGTTCCTCCTACAATCATTGGTGTTTCTGTCGTTTCTAACCCTTGGCACTAAACAGATCGAGTTCCTGCTGGTGTATGAACGCCAGTCTCTCCTGGATCTTCGGCATAATGTCAGTGATCTAGGCTCGTTTGATCATGGTGGACAGAAAACTTTGCCCCCGCTCCTGATGGGGATTCCGACTCACCTGTACCGGGCCTCGGCCCTACCTTGCCGGCGGAAGCGTCTCCATCACCGCGGTAAACGCGGAGGTCGGCTGGTGAAACTGAAAGTCTGGCTGGTTTATTTTTCGTCCATTTTCCGGACAGGACATGGATTATTTTCTCCCTTCTTTGTACCCCGGCGCTCCCTGGATCCCATCGACGCTTGCCTGGTACCTGTCACCGGCTCGGCTGAGGGATTTCTGCCCCGCTGCCCCTGCCCTCCTCGGCTCTCTCAGTGCGGGGTGAACCACTGGCTCCTGAAGACGCAGCCCCGGACACTCCGATCCGCCAAATCACTAGCCCCAGCTCCTGCCAGGATGGGCCTGGTGAACGCCAGAACAGAACTTTAATCCTGAGGGATTTCTTCAGCTCCAGTGGCCTAGATTTTCTCTGTCTGACAGAGACTTGGATCGGTGCCAGTGAGTGCAGCGCTTTGGTTGAACTTTTACCGGCTGGCTGCGCTTATTTTAACTCCCTGCGGACGTCGGGTCATGGAGGAGGAATGGCGACTGTTTTTAAAAATGGTTTTAAATGTAAGCAGCGCGCCGTTTCATCGTCTTTTTCCAGCTTTGAAGTGACTTCATTTGAGGTGGGTCGCTCTGACCCGGTGCTGTGCGCTGTCATTTACCGACCCCTCAAATACAATAACGACTTTGTGAATGAAATTTCTCATCTTCTGGCTGAAATTATGCCTAAGTATGATCGTGCCCTTTTTTTGGGGGATTTTAATATTCATGTTTGTTGTCCTAGTAAACTGCTCGTGAAGGACTTTTTAAGCCTTATTGACTCTTTTTATTTGGTGCAGTGCGTGTCTGGTTCAACACACGAACATGGACATACGTTAGACTTCGTCCTTTCTTACGGTTTGTCTGTGTCTAACCTGGAGATCTGTGACAATGTAATTTCAGATCACATGCCTGTATTATTTGAAGTTGCTTTCTCCTGTGCTGCAGTTAAACCTGACGCTCCTGCTCGAAGCCGTCGAACTTTCAACCCTTTCACTGCCGGTCAATTCTCTGCTGCTTTCAACCAGCTCTGTGTCCCCTCTGACTCAACATCTGTTGACACGGAGGAGCTCAGTTCTTGGTTTCGCTCCTCCTGCCGAACCAAACTTGACTCTGTGGCTCCATTCAAAACTGTGCAGCCTAAAGCTAAACCTGAGCCCTGGTTCAATGTAAAACTTGTGCAGCTAGACAGGAGTGCCATAAAGCTGAACGCAGGTGGAAGAAGGACAAGTTGCAGGTTTCCTTCCAAATCCTAAAAGACCGAACGTTGGCACTGCTACCAGAACACTGTTAAAGAGGCCAAAAGAGAACACTTGGCAAAGCTTATTGAGTCTAACAGTCACAACCTACGCGTGTTACTTAAAACCATTGACACTGTTCTTAATGCCCCACAGTCTGCCTGCACGGAGGCATCCCCTAAAATGTGCAATAGCTTCCTGCACTTTTTCATTGATAAGGTTGCTACTGCAAGGGCTCTCATCTCAGCTCCTGCATCTGACCCCTCTGACCCTGCTCCTTGCTCTGCGGCGTTTGATAAGTTTCAGCCTGTGTCTATGTTGTTTTTACAAGACGTAGTTGCCCATACTAAGCCATCAGGTTCTCCCTGTGACACTGTGCCTCCTCACTTTTTAAGAGAGGTTTTCCCTAGTATAAGGCATTCAGTTCTGGCTATTATTAACAGCAGTCTGTCTTCTGGTGTTGTTCCCCTGAGTTTTAAACATGCAGTGGTGCAACCCCTGCTTAAGAAACCTGGCCTTGATCACAGTGTGCTGGCCAATTTTAGGCCCGTCTCCAAGCTGCCTTTTATCTCAAAAATCTTGGAGAAAGTTGTCCATGCTCAGTTAAAGTCGTTTCTCCGATGAGCATGATGTCCTGGAGGTCTTTCAGTCTGGTTTTAAAACACTGCACAGCACAGAGTCAGCTTTATTAAGAGTTTTTAATGACATCCTCCTGGCAAATGATTCTGGTGACCATGTGATTCTTGTCCTGCTGGACCTAACAGCAGCCTTTGATTCTGTGGACCACAACATCTTAGTGGCGCGGTTACGACACCTAGTGGGTATTTGTGGTTGTGCTCTGGACTGGTTTAGGTCTTACCTGACAGACAGAACTATGTTTGTTAGCCTTAGTGGTTCTGAGTCCTGCTCATATGGTGTTCCATAGGGTTCAATTTTAGGGCCCCTGCTTTTCTCATTGTATTTACTGCCTCTGGGTTCCACTCTGAGAAAGAATGGTATTTCTTTTCATTGTTATGCTGACGATAGTCAGATATATGTGCCGCTGAAGAAGAAAGATGCTTTCTCGCTTAAGCCTCTTCTGTTGTGTCTTGAAGACATTAAGGCCTGGATGGCCTTGAACTTTTTTAAATTTTAATGAAAAGAAAACTGAAGTGATGGTGTTTGGTCCCAGTGGCTCTTGTGAACCCCTCCCTGTTGACTTGCGCCCTTTGGCATATTATGTGAAGCCAACAATCTCAAACTTGGGTTTTAAGATGGACAGTGATTTTAAATTGGATCGGAAAATTAGTGCAGTAGTTAAGTCCAGCTTTTTTAACCTTAGGCAGCTGGCAAAGGTGAAACCCTTTGTCGCACAACAGCACTTTGAAATCGTAATCCATGCCTTTATCACGTCTCGGCTGGATTACTGAAACGCACTTTATTTTGGAGTTAGTGGAGTTAGCCAGTCCTCCCTCGCAGGTCTCCAGTTGGTTCAGAATGCGGCTGCTCGTCTCTTAACCCTTTCGCAGGCAAATTTTGGCCCAGATGCATACCCCCACGGACGGATTAATTTTGGGTTTTTACCAAAATATGATTGTTATTCAAAATAACAATAAAATAACACCAAATCTCATAATAAGTTTCCCATAACTGATGTTTTTATGTTTTAATCCTCTCCAGAGTCGCTAAAATCGTTTGGATCCAAGTCACTCCCGCTCTCTGGATATTCAAACTCATCGTCAGAGTCATTCAATAAAGCAAAAACTTCATCCACCTTGTATTTATTTAGAAACACGGCTAGAATGCCGCTATTTGTACTGCCGATGCCATGTTCACATGTCCCACAATTTGACCGGGAAGTAGTCTCGTATTTAGCGTTTTTAGGAAATCCCATGCCTCGTTCACGGCTAAAAATACAGTGCTGGGTGACCTGAGAGACAGCCAATGGTAATGAGTGTAACTAACAAGGGAATTCCCGCAATCGGGGAATTTAAAGAAGACTTTATAAAACACGTTGGTTAAAACGACAAAAATGTTGCTGTGCCTGCGAAAGGGTTAACTGGAGCTCGTAAGAGGGAGCACATAACTCCTATTCTGGCCTCCCTCCACTGGCTGCCTGTGCACTTTAGAGTTCATTTTAAGATTCTTTTTGTGTTTTTTTAAATCTTTAAATGGTCTCGCCCCACCTTACCTCTCTGAGCTGCTCCATCCCTACGCTCCTGCTTGGAGCCTCAGGTCAGCTGATCAGCTGTCCTGGAGGTACCGAAGTCTAAGCAGAAGCTCAGAGGGGATAGAGCTTTTTCTATCGCTGCTCCCAAATAATGGTACGATCTACCATTGCACATCAGGCAAGCCCCCTCGCTGCCTATTTTTAAAACTCATCTTAAAACCCATTTGAATTCCTTGGCCTTCGACCCAACATGAGTCTCTGCTCTTGTTTTTAGTGCCTCTCATTGTTTTCATTGTTTTTATCATTTTCTGTTTTTATTTTTTTATTGTTTTTAATTGTTTTTGTTTTATGTTCTTATTTCTATTTATGTACAGCACTTTATTTTCTGTTTTTATTGTTTTACTGTTTTTATTGTTTTATTGTTTTTAATTGTTTATGTTTTATGTTCTTATTTCTATTTATGTACAGCACTTTGTTTCAGCTGTAGTTGTTTTTAAAGTGCTCTATAAATAAAGTTGAGTTGAGATAAAGCAAAAAGTCAAAGTTTTGGGTGATATTTTTAGGCCAATCACCTTGAAAAAATAGGCCAAGGTCACCTTTAGGCACGTCATTTGTAGGCCTTTATGAGATGCATGTCCAGTAAAAATTAGGATCCTGTAACTGAAATAGTTGATGAGATAAAGCAAAATGTGTTCACGGACATACGCACGCACGCACGGACGGAGCCCGATACCATAGCTCCCACACCACGAGCGGCGGGAGCTAATGACACCTTGTTTGCACTTTGGTTGAACAAATAAGGTTACTCTGTGGAGTTGCGGAGACTATTGCAGCTATCGCTTGACTGGCTATTCTCGCCACGGCATTCCACCTCTCTGATTGGCCATTAGTTCCTAAATTGCACAAACAAAAAATACCATAACATGAGTGGCGAGAACAGGCCGTTCAGCCCAACTAGGCTCACCAGTTTCTTTTTACTATTGTGAATATATCACTTCAGATACTCATTCATTCATTCATTCAAACCTTTATTTATTCTCGAAAGGACATTGAGGTTTCCCTCATTTCCAATGCCGTCGAGATTACAGACACATTAAAACCACAGCACAATAAAACAAGTATAACATAGAACAATCATTGTGAGCAGCAATTTCGTCAGTGACAAGGTGAAATACAATAAAATCCAGTAAAACAGTTGCAATGTGAAACACAATAGCTAGAAATTGAAGTCCTGAACTCTGAAAAAGAAGGATGAACATCAATTTTTAGAGATTGTTGGAGGATGTTCCATGAGCTTGGAGCATCAAAGGAAAAAGCTGTTTTACCAAGTTCAGTACGTGCTTGAGGAACTTTCAAAAGTAACAGATCAGTAGAGCGAGTTGTATAGCTACCAGCCTTCCACTCTAACAAGGTTGAGATATAAGGTGGTAATTTTCCAACGAGGGCCTTAAAGATATATAAAAACCAATGTTTGTTGCGCCTCTCTTCCAGGGAAGGCCAACCAACCTTCTCATACAAAACATAATGATGAGTTCTGTACCCATCACCAGTAATAAATCTAAGAGCAGAGTGATATACACTGTCCAAAGGCTTTAGAACTGAAGCTGCAGCATGTCTGTAAATCACATCACCATAATCAATGACTGATAATAACACAGCTTCAACAACTCTTTTTCTACAGAATGAAGGAAAGCTGGATTTGTTTCTGTACAAAAAACCAATCTTTTGTCACATTTTAGTGACAAGGTGGTTTACGTGGTGTTTGAACGTTAAATCCTCGTCAATCCATATGCCAAGATATTTATATTCAGTGACTCTTTCAATTCTAGAGCCTTCTAAAGTGAACAAATTCAAAGTTTCAAGATCAATGTTTCTGGCTCTGGAGAACAGCATGTACTTTGTTTTTATTACGTTTAAAAGAAGTTTATGATTTAAAAGAGATTTTTGAAGCTCATTAAAAGCAAGTTGCTAATTGTTGATGGCATGCTGTACAGAGTCTGCAATACAATAAACAATGGTGTCATCTGCATATAAATGGACATGGCAACCACTTAAAGAGGACACAATATCATTAATGTAAATAGAAAAGAGTACAGGGCCCAAAATGGAACCTTGTGGCACACCCCTATTAATGAACAAGAAATCTGATTTGGTGTCACCTGATTTAATACACTGACGCCTCTCAGACAAATAGTCATGAAACCAGGCACATGTACTTTCACTCAGTCCTATGTTGAACAGTTTACTTAACAGTATGTCGTAATCAACTGTATCGAAGGCTTTGGACAAATCTACAAAAACTGCTGCACAGTGTTGCTTCTTGTCCAATGCTGAAATGATGTGATTTGTGATTAATGTAATGGCTGAAATTGTGCTATGATTTGTTCTGAAACCAGACTGGTGTGGGCTAAGTACAGAGTAGGTTGAAAGAAATGACTTTAGTTGATTGTTTACCAGGGATTCCATCACTTTTGCTAAACATGGCAATTTGGAGATGGGGCGATAATTGTTCATGTCATCTCTTGAACCTCCTTTATGCAGGGGTATTACATGTGCAGACTTCCATAACATTGGAAAACTTCCTCTGGTCAGGGATAAATTAAATATATGCCTTAATGGCTCAGCAATAATTGGAACAGCCAATTTTAGAAAGAATGAATCCAATTGGTCTTCCCCAGTGGAACTCCTGGGGTCTAAGGCTTGCAGCGCATTCAGAATATCAGCATAATAGAAGGGGCGGAAGGAAAAACAAGAAGTGTGGCTCCCAGCATTCAAACAACTAACATCAACTGACTGAAAGCCAGGATATTCTTTTTCAAATAAATATGCAGCATCTGCAAAGTGCTCATTAAAGGCATGGAAAATGTCTGACCTATTAGAAATCACACAGTCATCAGTTCTTATACTAGTGGGCAGTGTATTCGAGGTCTTCCTTTTTTCTAAGACTCAATGATTCAATCTAGCTTTAAGTCAAGCCTGCTCTTGAAAATTCCCGAGGTTTCTGCCTCAACAATATAGTCAGGCAAGCTATTCCACATCGAAATTACTCCTTGGGTGGAAAAATGTTTCCTAATATCAGTGATTAATTTACCCTTGGTCAACTTCCATTTGTGACCCCGAGTTCTACTAACAAAGCTTCACTGAAAGAATCCTACATAATTCACTTTGTCAATCCCTTTAACATATTTAAAGACCTCCATCAGATCACCCCTAAGTCTCCTTTTCCTAAGACTAAAGAGATTAAGGATCTTCAGCCTCTTCTCGTAGCTTTCATCTTTTATAGGTGGAATTAGCTTAGTGGCTCTTCTCTGAACTTTTTCTAGAGCCTCTATATCTTTCATAAAGTATGGTCCCCAGAACTGTTCACAATACTCCAGATGTGGTGTGACGAATGTGTTGTACAAGAGAAGTATCACCTCCTTGGATTTCTACTCAATTCTTTCGGCAATGTATCCCAGCATCCGATTTTTTTAACTGCTACGGCACAATGGCTAGAACCTGTGAGGGTATGGTCAACAATCACTCCCAGATCTTTTTCATGTGGAGCACATTCCAGTTTTGAACCTCCCAAGTAATCCTGTTAAATGTTTTTATTACCTACATGTACAACTTTACATTTCGCTACATTAAATTTCATTTGCCACATTTCTGCCCAATTCTGGATTCTATCCAAATCATCCTGAATCACTTTAGTGGACTATTTGCCAAACCTCCCAACTTAGCATCATCTGCAAATTTAACTAATTTGCTCTCAATTTTCCTATCAAGGTCATTAATGTAGATGAGGAACAGCAGGGGTCCCAACGCAGATTCTGAGGGACACCACTCCCCACCATACCTAGCTCAGATGAGATTCCACTGACCGCCACTCTTTGTATTCTGTCCTGAAACCAGTTTTGAATCCACTCCAGAATACCTCCTGTAACTCCAATGGAGCTCATTTTAAAAATTAGTCCCTTATGTGGTCCTGTATCAAATGCTTTCTGAAAATCCAAGTAAATGATGTCATATCCCTGCCCTGATCATAAGTCTTGGTGGCCTCTTCAGAAAATTCCAGGAGGTTTGTCCCTCAAGATATTATTACATTCAAGAAATAATTTCAGCTCGTCTTTTATGATAGATTCCAGTATTTTGCAAGCAATACAAGTTAAACTGACTGGCCTGTAATTTCCTGGCTCAGTACGGTCCCCTTTCTTATATATTGGTATTATATTGCCCTGCTTCCAATAATTTGGTATTTCTCCAGTTTCTAAAGACTGTCTGAAGGTAGCGGAGAGCGGTTTAAAGATGATCTCACTAATTTCCCTGAGCACTCTAGGATATAAGCCATCAGAACCCGCTGCCTGATCTGCCTTTAGTTTATGCAACTTGTCTAACACTTCATTATCCCTAACCTCAATCTCCGCTAAATAATCTTGAGCATTGGACATGCCCTCTGGCCGAAATAAAACCTTCTCCGAGGTAAAATTCTCAACAAAGTAACTGTTTAAGGTATCTGCAACATCCTTGTTATCATAAAGCTGCAATCCATATTTATTCTTTATGCACTTAACCTCCTCTTTGACTTTCCTTTTTCTGCTACAGTACTGAAAGAAGCACTTAGGATTAGTTTTTGCCCCTTCTGCAATTTGCCTTTCATACAGTCTTCAACAAAAGTAGCATTCCTCAGCTCTTTTTTGACCACAGCTCGCATTTTACAGTGTTCAGCCTTAGTATTCTCATTGTTATCCTTTATGTACATCTTATAAAGATTCCTCTTTTCCCTCAAACGCCTACGAATAGCTGTGGTCATCCACTGAGGATTCTGCTATTTCAGCTTTCTTTTGGACACCTTTGGAATGAATTTGCATAGTGAATCAAGCAGAATCCCCTTAAATCATTCCCACATCTCATTTACAGAGTCACAATCCAGGAGTCTCCAATTTTATTTCAATGAGATATGAGTAACACTTTATAATAACGATCGTTTATAAGATATTTATAAGATATTAGTAGATATTAGTGGATAGTCAACTAATCATGAACAAACCACTTATATACATTTGTAAATTATTATTAAATCATTTATAACTTAAGTTTCAAGACATTTATAAGCTATTAGTAGATATTGAACTAATCATGAATAAACCATTTATATACATTTGTTAATTATTATCAAACCATTTACAACTGAAGTTGTACAACATTTATATATGATTGAGACATTATGAAAAACACTGCATCAACATTGTTTGTACATGATTTAATCATCATCAACTAATGTTATTTAATGTGTAGGAAAACATTTTTGAACAATATAAGAAAATATTCTTTTCATGGTTAATAAATGATTTGTTAAGTCAGTATAAATCATGTGTTAAGTCTTTGTTGCAGCCCAAAGCATTTCTGGAAAAATCATCAATACCAAATTGTTTATTATCAAACCATTTCTATACATTTACAAATAATAAGTACATCATTTGTAAATGTGCTACTTTAACATTAAACAGTAATCTGTAGATCATTTTTTCAATATCATCAACCTTATTACTAAATTATTAGTGAAATAGTGTAGATGTGTAAAAAAAAAACCCCACTGTACCACCATTTGTTTGCTCATGTTTAACAAATGATTTGACATTCATAAAAAAATCTATAAATCATTTGCAGATGTTATTATGTCCCTTAATCTAAAGTGACAACTGTTCATTATTAACTAATGTCTGTTAATGTCTATAAATGATTTGTGGACCTTTTACTTACCTCTTATAAACGATCTGGCTTTTATGAATACAGATATGAAGCAATTACTAACTTGTCTTTTCATGTTTAACAAATGATTTGTTAGACATTCATAAAACATCTATAAATCATTTGCAGACGTTATTATGTCCCTTAATCTAAGGTGAACCCTATTCATCCTTAACAAATGTCTAATAATGTTTGCTAAAGATTTGTAGACTTTTTCATCACATGTAATAAATGTTGTAGACAACTTTTGAATCCATCCTTCTTTGTGACATCAAACAGTGACAGAATTAGGAGTACAGAGTATAAAACATTTTATTAACACAAACACAGCAACCAATATGCTCCAAAATAACATATAGCAATAACAATGAAGTGTTTTTCAACAGCCTGCACATCAACATGGTTTCTCTGTTGTGTTGTCTGTTTCCTTCTGACTAGCTGTACTTTACTTTTCTAATATCATGAAGTAGTCGACCTAGGGGACCATGACAGTGTTTCCTAGCAAGCCACTCATGCCACTCAATGACTGCCAGGTGGTCTTTAAGTAGCTTCTCTGTGTGGTTTCCCCTCACTCTCCACACCCTCTCCTTGTATGTTCTCCAGGCCCTTTCAATGTGTTGGGTGTGAGCCCCTGTTTCAGGATGAACATATGCTACACTGTGGTTCACTGTATAATGCCTGTAACCAAGCTGAGGTAAAGCATTTCTGTAGGCTCGCCATTCGTCACTTATGATGCTCGACCCCCTCCTTGCATGGTGAGCAATTGGCACCGGTTCCCTCCTAGTTCTTCGCTCCACAAAGCGGAGCAGAGGTTTCCCTGGCCGTTTCCCGCTGCACCGCAGCCCTAGCATGCCAAAGACCCACTTCCTCCTCTTCCAGCCCCCAGCCATTCTGCCCCTTCCATACTGTGGGGAAAATGGCAAAATAAGAAGGAAGACATTGACATTGAGTCAGATAAATAAATGATGTGAGCAGAAGTCGGAGGTAATTTATTTTCATTAATCATGATTGAATATACTGATGAACTGGAAGGTGAGGAAACCCTCCTGCTTCTCTAGAGATGGTTGCTGTTGTTGTGTTTTTATTGTTTATGAAAAATTATTAAAAAATAAAAAATAAAACAATTATGGAGCATACTGCATCCACATTTTTCCACAATGGTGACAAGTTTATGATGACCAGCTTAATAACTTGCAGTGGGTAATACTTAAACTTATACTTGCCTTTCTTTTATGTCTGAAGTGACTCTCATCGACCAGAACAAAGTATCTCTTCCCCCCTATGCGCTGTCCTTTTGTTAGTCGCAACCTGTCCCTCGCCATTGAGCAGGCCTCTCTCACTTTTTGGGACATCTTTGACAGGGTTGCTGAGGACCCGGCAATGTCGTCCATGATGAGGACAACCTGGCGTAATGTCATTCCTTGAGAAAATCTTAAAATACATAGAAGAAAATGTGTTCCATCATAACCCAATGATGCAAGTTACAGTAGGCCACCAACACAAGCCACGTGGCCAATACCTAAATAAATACATTATCCCGAAGTGTAATCTTTCATTAGTGTTCTCAACACCTGACTACAGAGATACAAACATCAAAAAACAAAAAAGATATTATTAGTCTAACCTGTACACAAATCTCATCCTGTTAAACAGGGAGATTTTTGATCTTGCAAAAATGGATTTGTGTCAAATCGACTTCCTCACAGCTTTCCCCCTGTGGATGTCCCGCCGACATCTCCTGGATTATACAATAAGAAAAATAGCATCATAAGTGACATTGAGATATTAATTACGGCCATTGCTGTACTACCCTACCGGAATATGACAGTTACTCCAGTATAGAGCTTGTAATGAAACTCATTTGAAAACCCTGATAACGTGGTAAGACATTTTTAGCAACATAAAACCACATCTCCACATTAAAAACCATTACCACATGATGCACAGAATTATATTTACCACATTGCTTTACCGCATGAAGCAGGGACTTTCGGCAAATTCAGTACTCTAATTACACCCAAAACAATACATATCACATGCACAATCATCACAAAAATAAACAAAGAAGTTCCTTAATCATTCCTCTTTGTGTAAGGATAAACTAGAGACTTTTTAACATGTGGCGCTAATACACACGGCATTTAAGTCAATTCACTAAGAGTAGTTCTTAATAGTAATAGTATCTTAAAAATACCTACCTATTCAAATCGGTCCACACAATCTTTCCGTAGCTTCAGCTTCATTTTATGCCAACATGAATTGCATTTAACCTTCCTGTGTAGTATTTTTTTCTTTTGCAGCCATTTAATCAGTTTGTGGTGTTTTTTGGTAGTTTTTTCCCCTTCTGTCAGCTCTCTCAATATACTGGCCAAACCAGGCATTTTAACAGCTCACAAAAATTAAGCCTCCAAGTTCACCGCCTATGTTTGAATGCCTTTCCCGCGTTTATGAATGAATGGATTGCCAGAAAAGTTTAAACTCCCACAAGGCAGTCTGACATTTTAATATGTCTTTAGAGAGCTGTTAGCAGCGTTGCCAGATGTACAACAATTATCATATTTATATAAGTGTGCCCTTTGTCCACTATATACTATCAGTGATGCCAAAAGTCCCATTATGTACGTTAATTTGATCATTGTGTGACACTTTGTATTAATGCAACTTGCATGTGCGTCAATTGCTCCCTTCCAGTGTTGTGGGAAATTAAAAAGTCACATCTACAGCGCAGAGGAAAGATGCAACAAATGTACAACATCTAAATATCACACTGTCTACATAGTTTCTAACATGCATATTTTCTTTCTTTGATGTGCCTTCTTTGATAATATATTTTACATTAGTGTTTTAGAAATGTTTGAGTCATATTTGCGACCGCGATTCTTTAAAGTGGGACTTTATGGTGCGTCCCTGAACGCAGCACCACTTTTAGCCAGCACAGGCAGCGACAGCAGAAATTACACATTTCTTATTTTGGCTATGTAACGCTGTCCGTCAGACATTCTGAGGCTGGAACAAGATCTAAGCACTCCAAGGGACCTTTGACTATCGAAGACGGGGAAGGAGCTGGCAGCAGCAGCACAGGTATCATTTTATTTGTTGACTTATTTTACGTGGCTAAATCTGATAAACTATCAAGCAAGCACAAACACTAATTGTTTTTTTACTAGTTAGCAGGGGTGTGTTTAGGGCCTTGCTACTGGGCAAAAGCCTGGGGTATTTTTTCTTTGGCAGTGGCTATTCTTACGGCAGCCGTAAGGACACTGCGTTAGGCTATTCTTACGTCCTTCCGTTTCCACAAACGCAGAGCACCGAATTCTGGACTTATATTTTGATCAAGCCGCCTGCGAACTTTTTTCTTCTACCCGTTATATCCATTCGGCCCGATTTGGCGCCTCAGATTGGTTGCTTGCTAAGCTTTCTGGCTAGCTAGCCAGCTACCTAGCGAATGTTAGTTCGCTTGCTTAGCTACCAAGTTTGCTAGCCTAGCTAGCCAACAGTTTGGTGCACGGATGTCAATAGAATATACATGAATAAAAATTATCCATTATTTCGCTAGCTCAATTAGCTAGAGTTGAACCGCGATCATTTATGTTACACCAAATATAACTGCTCGCTAGCTAGCTCACTAACGTTAGTTCGCTTGCTTAGCTAGCTAGTTCACTAGCCTAGATAGCTGACAGTTATATTTAGTATCACGTAAATACTCGCGGTTCAACTCTAGCTAAGTTAGATGGCGAAATAATGGATCATTTTTATTCATTTATTTTCTATTGAATTCTGTGCACCAAACTTTTGGCTAGCTAGGCTAGCGAACTAGCAAGCTAAACAAGTGAATTAAGGCTTATATTTTATATTATATAAGGTTATATTTTTGCACCAAGTCCTGAATTCGGTGCTCTGCGCATGTGCAAACGGAAGGACGTAAGAATAGCCAAACGCAGTATCTTTACGGCTGCCGTAAGAATAGCCACTGCCTTTTTCTTTAGCCCGGGGTCTTTTCTTATGGCAAAAAAAAGTAAGATGAATGTGAACTTTGAGCTCTTGCAACCACTGAGTCTTTAGCCTATATTGTAATTTATTTGCGTTGTGCATTCGTAAGTTACTGTAGTTACGGGGACGCTTATGTGTCTGTATCGTTCTGATAAAAGCCTCCTCCCGGAAGCGTTATAAGCCAATTTAAGGTCTTAGCATCCACAAAGTTCATGACGCCTAAAACGTGCCATTGGGAGCTCGCTAGTAGCGCAGCTAAAAAAAAAGGGGGATCTGAGAAAAACAAAAAATGATAAAGGCAACGTTTACTTATTAGATATAAGCCTTCCATTTTTGATAAACATCATGTTATTTGCATCTTGCAAAGTGAACAGTGAACTTCGAACTTTTTCTTGTTGTGGCTAGCTACCACATGAGCTAGCTTGACTAACCACATTGGTGTAGTAGTCTAACATTAGCGGGTTTTCATAGCTGTACGTTGACGAGCTGATTTTAAAAACTTTGGACATTGCGACAGAGTTAACCAATTTTCAATATTTGCACGGACACAGCAGTTGATTCTGCTAATATAACTCTTTAGGAAGTATGAAAACATCAAGTGCGTGGCTTTGACGAATTGTTCTTGTGTGCGATTAAAACATTCAAAATCAGTTTAACCAGGACTGCCAACGCTCACGCATTCGGCCTGAGATTTAGTGCTTCATTCATGTTCTGTAGTCCGCAATTATTCAATCAACGCAACGCGTGTGTTTCAAGATCGTTCAAATTGTTTTAATGAAATAAGACCATTTGAAACGTTTTTATGCAATTCCTTTGCTTCCAACCCCTGAGTGAAGAAAAGCGTGAGTCAGTCAGGAGTGATAACTGATTTCTATCTTACCAGTGGTGAAATTCTCCATAACGCATGTGAAACTGATCAATCTCCATGCACAAGGACTTCAATTCCACCTGAGAATCTCTTACAAACGTGCTGATTGAATCATTGTTTACTACAGCAGGGGAACTTGAATATGCCACTTAAACTCACATCAAATGCGTGAAAGTTGGCAACTCTGCAGATGAACAGTGTTGTGCAGCTGAAGTCAGTGAGAGTATTCTGGCTGAACGGAAAGAATCAAGCATGTATGCTATAGTGGTTGATGAGGCCAACTGTATCCAATTTCATGTGGTTTTTAGCTCACTGAGGCGAATGTCCTCAGAGAGCTATTGCCATATCCTCTGCATCGGCGTCCGCGTCTGTGGACAGCAAGGTTAAAGTTTCCGGCGAGCTGTGTTGTCTTCTGACAAGTCTTGTTGCATTAGTCACTTCTTTGAAATGTGAAATTTTAGGCCAATACACTGGATTTGATTTAATCCAGGTGTGAGATTTCATTACACCATTCACAAATTAATTAATTCCAATCAGCACCAAATCACGTCCTGTCTTTAGGGGCTCAGCCCCTAGTGTTTCAAATGTCTATATACGCCCCTGCTAGTTAGCTATATTACCTATATCGGCTAGTCTAGCCAACTTTATCAACATTACATGACAGTGTGGTTTAGATAGTCTTGCTAATCCCACTTAGTCAATTCAGATTGATGGAAGGGGATAAGTTAGCATTACATGAAACATTGAAGAACTTGTGCTTGTGCTATTAAAGACAGGAGTAACTGTTTTAGCTGGTGTTAGAACTAGAAATGGGGATCAGCTCAGGTTGAGAATCAGTAGTAAATCACTCTAGCAAGCTAGCTACTACATTTTCTATCAATAGCCTCGTTTTCATGGACAACTTTTTTTAATCGTAATGACTAAAATTGTATTAAAAAAAAGATGTCCATGTAAAGGTCAGCAGGCACCCTCCTATCTGATTCGAATTGGCTGATTTTTGTAGGTTTTACTCACATAAATCAGGAATCGATAAGGGAATCATTAAAGAATCAGATCAATAAGCAGAAGTGATAATAAATTTGACATCCATAACATCTTACCAATTCCCATCCTGTTATAACACAATGTTATAGTAACAATCACTTTTGGTTAACTAGCTGCAAATGGTCCTTTTCTGTGTAGTTTCAGGTAACACTATGCCACCGTCCCCGACAGCTGTCCTGTCGGCCAAGAAATTGCGCACACAGCTGGGGAAGGCCAAGGGAAACGATGATGCTCAATCCAAAAAAAATAGAGGAGTTGACCAAAGAGAAGGAGGCCCTATTGGCAGAACTGTCTGAATGTAAGTATCGCATTGAGTAACATTACATAGCATATTATTCAGTTGAGGCAAACCTTTGACATCCATCAAATATTGCTCAGGGTATACAGACAAGCTATTTGAACTTGAAGAATGATTATAAATTTGCTAACTGAGGATATGGGGCTGTTGTATTATTACATTTCAAAGTAAATAAAAACACAGTCTTCATCGGGTCATGGACAGCTTCAGGTCATGCCAACACACTATTTGCAGCCACAACTAAGCTCTCTCTTTTGTTTACTGTGTCTAATACATTTTTACTGTATGTCTGTCTTTATTTTTGCTCTGTATTCGATAAGAAGAAAAGCAGGAAAAGCAGTGCCGAGGTCGATGAGGATGCTGCGATAGACCAGGGGGTATACTACGAAGCTGGCTTTGTGATTAAGCCTGACTTTAAGCTTAAGTAAAACCTGGAAAAGCACTTTTTACATTAGTCCATGTTCTAGATTTGAAGAGTTTCCTGGTTTTACAAAGTGCTGAAGTCAGGCTTAATCACAAAGCCAGCTTCGTAGTATATCCCCCTGGAAGACTCTGGGTCACCAGAATCATTCCAGGGTTCCTCAAGCTCCTCATCATCTTCGTCGTCCTCATCCTCTTCATCCTCTGAGGATGACAGGAAGAAACACAAGAAGAACAAGAAAAACAAGAAAAAGAAGAAACAGAAGAGGAAGGGAAAAAAAAGAGAAGACCACAGAGGAAGAAAAACACTTTAGATACAGAGGTAAATATTGGGCTGTAGATATTAAGTGTCTTTGAGAGCTGTGATTACAAAAACTGGGCTTGTATTAGTGATGTTATGGATTGTGTTGAGGCATCGAGGTGTGGGTCGAGCACGTCGGGTCCCTCCCTCAGCAAAGCTCCATATCGAGATGTGATTTGCAGTGGCGAAATTACGTTGCGTGTGACGTTTGAGGTCTCATCCCGGGACACTGTTCCGCGATATGGGTTGGGTTGACTGGAAACTCTTTTTCTTTCATCATACTTTCATTCACCACTAGGCGTCCCTAGCGTACTTATTTGGAGCTTTGAGGTCGAACCATTTTGGTGGTTCATTCTGCTGAGAGGCTTTGACGTTTCATGAGGCATCATCTCGCCATCACTAGCTTGTATTACTGTTTAAACAATTCCAAACTATTCTTTTTAATTATCCACAATGTTGATTCATGGATGTCCGTTTCAGCTCACTGCATACTGTTCTTGGTGTAGAACTCATCAAAAAAGTTTTGTGCTTTGTGTTTGGTTGATCATATCTCTGTTGTCACTGTAATAAATAGCACTGCACCTTATACTATTGGACAGCCTGTCCATTTCCCTTTGCAATGATATCACATCTTTAAGGATCATGCATTTGTGGGATTAGTATGAGTAAGCACACACACACACACACACACACACACAATCACCTTTGCTGCTCATCCCAGAAATGCACAATCTTTTTGAATGGGTCACTGTAAAGGAAAATGAAAAGGCTTCCTGATTACGCAAGATACAACTATGCTATTATAATACAATGACAACAGAGATATTATCTACCAAATCCAAATTTCTGACCTTTTTTGGATGAGTTCACTAGTGTGTATGAGTGTGTGTGTGTCACTAGCTGTCACAAATATTACATTAAATAATTTACCCTGTCATCATCCGCCTGGGACCCCTTGCAGCACATGTGCAAAATATGAATGCTGGTAGAGAGGGTAGTGGAGTCAGAAATTCACAGATGCTATCCTGTGTTCCCATCAATTGACATTGCAGTTAATTCCAGAAGAGTAGTGCAACAAATAATTTCTTTTGTAACTCTATGGTTTATTTAATCATATTGGCACAGCTTAGAATCTATCTTGGCCAATCTCAATGCATGGTTGGAAATAGCTGTTGTATACATTTCATTTATCTTTGTTTTGTTTTTTTCTCTTACAGCAGTAAATCCACACCAGGGGGTCAAGAGGTACCAGAAGGTCTTGAAACATTACCAAAGAGACAAGAATTTCATCGAGTCGTACAAGGCTGTTGGGGTGGATAGGAATACCGTTGTAGCGAGTGCCCCCATTGCAGAGCTGGCCATTGCCTCACCAGAGAAGTATGGGGAACTGCTGAAGGGGTATTCAAGGCTGCAAAAGCTGCAGACATTTGTAGTGCAGTGTGCTAATGTTATCAAAAATGACCCTGTATTATTGGCTGAGGTTGAAGACATGAAAAAGGCAGGGAAACTTCTCCCTTTCCTGAAGAGGAAATATGAGTACAGAAATTGGAGTGGGTGGGTGGGTGCGTTAGTTTGTTAGAAGAATCAACACAATTGTCAGTGTTTTAAGGCTGTTTATAATCTTTTTTTTATTTGTATTAACAGTGTTTTGAATGTGAGGGCTGTTGAAAAACACTTCATTTTTATTGTTATATGTCGTCTCGTAGCATATTGATTGCTGTGTTTGTTTTAATAAAATGTTGTATACTCTTATACTCTGTACTCCTAATTCTGTCACTGTTTGATGTCACAAAGAAGGATGAATTCAATAATTTGTCTACAACATTTATTAAATGTGATGAAAAAGTCTACAAATCTTTAGCAAACATTATTAGATATTTGTTAAGGATGAATAGGGTTCACTTTAGATTAAGGGACATAATAACATCTGCAAATGATTGATAGATGTTTTGTGAATGTCTAACAAATCATTTGTTAAACATGAAAAGACAAGTTAGTAATTGCTTTGAATCTATATTCATAAAAGCCAGATCGTTCATAAGAGGTGAGTAAAAGGTGCACAAATCATTTATAAACATTAACAGACATTATTAAATAATGAACAGTTTTCACTTTAGATTAAGGGACGTAATAACATCTGCAAATGATTTATTGATTTTTTAATGAATGTTTAACAAATCATTTGTTAAACATGAGTAAACAAATGGTGGTACAGTGGGTTTTTTTAACACATCTACACTATTTCACTAATAATTTAGTGATAAGGTTGATCACATTGAAAAAATGATCTACAGATCACTGTTGAATGTTAAAGTAGCATATTTACAAATGATGTACTAATTATCTGTAAATGTATAGAAATGGTTTGATAATAAACAGTTTGGTATGGATGATTTTTCCAGAAATGCTTTGGGCTGCAACAAAGACTTAACACATGATTTATACTGAATTAACAAATCATTTATTAACCATGAAAAACTCAATACATGTAGTTAATCAAAGAATATTTTCTTATATCGTTCAAAAATGTTTTCCTACACATTAAATAACATTAGTTGATGATGAATAAATCATGTGCAAACAATGTTGATGCAGTGTTTTTCATGATGTCTAAATCAAATATAAATGTTGTATAACTTCAGTTATAAATGGTTTAATAATAATTTACAAATGTTATATAAATGGTTTATTCATGATTATTTCAATATCTACTAATAGCTTATAAATGTCTTGAAACTTAGAAATGATTTAATAATCATTTACAAATTTATATAAGTGGTTTGTTCATGATTAGTTAACTTTCCACTAATATCTACTAATATCTTATAAATGTCTTAGAAACGATTGTTATTATAAAGTGTTACCGATTTTTGCTCCATAACATTTTTGCGCATGTTTTTAAAACAGAAAAATGCGATTTGTAAATGTGCACGTTGAAACTAGAAAGTTCAGTGACTGAATTTGGCATCTGCAGAAAAAAAGCGAAAGAAAAAAATAAACAGGAACTGAAATTGACAGAGTGGCGCACCCATCTCCCTGGATTCCAGCGGGAGGAGTCGTCTTCGCCTCCGGGACCAAACTGCGTTAGCGAGACAGAGCAGAGAAGCCCCATGGAAAGCTCTTTAAACCCCACAAATTTCATGAAAACAACACAATGAGTGGGAGTTATAGGACAAAAAACAAACAGATAAATGAATGCTCCGCTGAGTTTTATAAAGAGGCATTTCTGTTCGACCCTTACTTCAGAGAGTCTGTTCACTGAAGAAGCATATAGCATTATATAATTTATTATTATATATTATATTATATATAATAGAGTGCACTCACCAAGGGTGAATTACAAGCCTTATAAACACATGCTTTACTGCTTATCCAGATGTACACAGTACCTGCCTGTCTGTTAAAGAATGCTGTGCCCTGTTCAAAGATGGTACTGCCGCACTTCAAATGCCGCCATTGTTCAGCTGTAGGTCTACAACTATGTGTGGGTGCATGTGTATCTGTGTATGTGTGTGTGTCTGTGTGTGTGTGAGAGAGAGAGTGAGAGAGAGAGAGAGAGAGAGAGTGAATAGACAAAAAAGACAGTCAGAAAGGGAAAAAAGAAAGATGGTGGGACAGTGCAGGGTAGAGCAGTGATCGGTGGCCATTTTGGGCTTGGAAAAAAAAAACCCAGAGCACTTGTCGTGCCAAATGGCGTGATGAGGAAGAATGAAGCGTACAGTGCATCAAATTTTCATGTAAGCATGAGCGAACAGCTTAGAAGCGCATTATGGAACCAGGCAGCAGAAAATGTCCTCCAGGAGAGGTGGAGTGAAAATAGTTTATTTATACAGTGGGAGATGGTGATGTGTAGAGCAACTGAATTAAATTCAAAGGGAGAAAAAACAGTGAACAAACCAATAATCCCAAACACCATGTTTCTGAGTCCGTGTGCCTGCGATGGTGTATGTGAGAGTATGCATATATGTGCTTGCTTGCATGTACACATACACATGTAGAAATGGAGGAGCACTAAGTAAGGCATCCATGCTGGCACTTAATTGCCCTATCCACTATACCGCTACTACTTTTATGACCCCATTTCAAAAGAAGTTGATAAAAAATTAAATATCCTTTTGCATAGTTTTTATTACAGAGAACAGTGTAAAATATCTTTTATAGAACCATGGAAAAAAAGCAAAGAAGCAAGGAAATTTCAGGCTAGTGCATGTTAAGGAATTGCCAGAGCTGTAACGTGAAATACTGTATTACACTGTAACTAAATGACAACAAAGCATGTTTAGAAATCCACAATCCTCTCATACTTCTTGTTCAAAATTTAACAGCTTCTACTGAACCCCCCCAACCCCCCAAAATAAAACTATGATATACTTACTCAGGATGGTCCACGAGGGGTTTTAGTGTGTCACTGCGACATGCTAAAATTTTTGCGTGTCTTCTCAAAAAACCTGCGACATTCTAAGCGCCATGCCAAAAACTGTCCGCAAAGTTGCCAAGAATTCAGCCAAACCAATCGAGTGGATGAATTGCACAACGCATTTATTTCACTCCTTAGCAAAAAAAAAAAAAAAAAAAAAAAGGATTTTCGCGCATGAGCAGGCTCATGAGGCCGAGGCGGAATGAATGTGTCGGTACCGAGTCTATCTCTAGACTAGACTATGGATGGAGCTTTGTGGAAAGCAATCACCAGCACTGACCAGATACTGAATGGACCGGCAACTGATTTCGATTTCACGATAATTCCCAAATCAAAGATACGCAAATTTTTTGCTCCTGCTGCACCCAGGACTGCTTCTGCTACTAGATCCACATCTAATGATGATAATGACAAGGCACAAGCGACCACGGTCACATAGCATGAGGGAGATGAACCTGTCCCTTCTAAAAGATTGAAACGAACAAGCAAATGCATTAGTCAGACAACCGAGTTCTATCGCCCACGGCTTAGAGTGTATACTTTTCAGTGTAGACTACATTGTAGGCTGGGGCTCGCACAAGGACTTTTATCAATTTATCATCATTACCTGTATTATTCTGTCGGATGTGAATGTAGGAATATGAACATGATTCTTGGTTGTATGAATATAAGTTAATAATTGTTATTTCATATCTGATCTAGATATTTGTAGAGCATGTTTTTCTGAAGGTGCAGCCACAAGAATCAATGTAATTCTTTTCAAATTCTCATTTACTTTCCCTTCATTGTCAGAGAGACAATAGCATACGCCTACTGTCAAAATGTGATTGATGGCTTTTTGATTAGTTGATGAGTTCATACGAGTTCATATGAATGAATTAAAAAGAGGTTATTATTGTTTATTCTGTATTTCCCCCTTCTCCTAATCCTCCCCCCTCTCCTCTTCTCTCCCTCTCCCTCTCTCTCCCTCTCTCTCTCTCTCTCTGCAGGGTTGTGTGTGTGAGATTCAGCACCGTCCCCAAGCCCCCCTTCCCTCTCACCCTCCCCCTTGCATGCTCTGGTGTGGGGATAGAATTTTATACATTTTAGTGTGTTTTAGCGTGTTTTACGTTTTTTTGTGGGGATAAACCTTTTAAAGCATCTATTTAATTGTGTTATAGTTTAGTGTTCTTTAAACGTGTATTATTTGAGTGGTTGGGGGAAGTGTAAATGTAAAGTTGTACATGTAGGTAATAAAAACATTAGACGGGATTATTTCATGGGAGGTTTAAAACTGGAATGTGCTCCACACGAGAAAGATCTGGGAGTGATTGTTGACCAAACCCTCACAGGCTCTAGCCATTGTGCCGTAGCAGTTAAAAAAGCCAATCAGATGCTGGGATACATTGCCAGAAGTTTTGAGTACAAATCTAAGGAGGTGATGCGTCTTTTGTACAACACATTTGTCAGACCACATCTGGAGTATTGTGTACAGTTCTGGGGACCATACTTTAAGAAAGATATAGAAGCTCTAGAGAAAGTTCAGAGAAGAGCCACGAAGCTAATTCCAGGTATAAAACATGAAAGCTATGAGACGAGGCTGAAGATCCTTAATCTTTTTAGTCTTAGGAAAAGGAGACTAAGGGGTGATTTGATTGAGGTCTTTAAATATGTTAAAGCGATTAACAAAGTGAATTATGTAGGATTCCTTCGACCAAGTGTTGTTAGTAGAACTCGGGGTCACAAATGGAAGTTGACCAAAGGTAAATTTAGCACTGATATTTGGAAATATTTCTTCACCCAAAGAGTAATTTCGATGTGGAATAGCTTGCCTGACCATATTGTTGAGGCGGAGACCTTGGGGGTTTTCAAGAGCAGGCTTGACTTAAAGCTAGATACCATTGAGTCATCGAGTATCTGAAGGGATATATTCACAATAGTATAAAGAAACTGGCAAGCGTAGTTGGGCTGAACGGCCTGTTCTCGCCATTCATGTTATGTTATGTGATGTTAAGTGGAAGTGATAAAAGCGGTAAAACTTTATTTCAAGCGTTTTGTTGGTCGTGGGGTAACGAAAGGGAGTTTAAATTCGAATAGTGTTATAAAGTTGTTGGCGACATGTTGGTAAAATAGCGTTTTAAAGCAAAAAAATGAGAGCAAGAAGTGTTAAAACAGGAAAATAAAGCGAAGGTGAAAGCATGCCGAAAATAGCGGTGCATGCAGTGCGGTGAATAAGTGTGTGTAAAGGAAAAGGAAAGAAAGAAAGATAAAATTATTTACCAGTTTTCGGCGTGATGTGAGTGGAAAAGAAAAGTTACCAAAAAGTTGTAATGTAGTTGATGGAAGATGCTGCAAAATAAGGCTGGTTTCCAGAGTGTTCATTCCGTAGGTCTTCTTCCCTTCTCTCTGTCTCTCTCCCTCTCTCTCTCTCTGCATGCAGATGCATAGTATATGAATGGAAGAATGGGGGTGCGGGGTTTGCTGTCAGTGAGTTGGCGGGCTTGCGGGGGTAGCCAATGCATGAAGCGAACGACTTCTGTCAAGTATAATAATAGTATAATGAAACTTACCCAGGGACGGGGTTGAACAGTGTGTGGTGCACGCGTTTTTGAGTTAGCGGGGCTTGCGGGGGATTGCCAATGAATGATTGACTGAATTTATAAATGAAAATCTTCTGCCAAGTATAATACTAGTATAATGAAACTTACCCGGGGGTGGGGCTGAACGGTATGGGTGCCTGCGTTTTGTGAGATTGTTCGTGACAGTCATTGCTATGTTTTGGGCTTTTCTTGGGCCTTTACATAGTTGATTTTTAAAAGGTGTGAGAAGATCATAGATTACACACATTCACAATGTCAAGGTTTTGAAGGTGTGGGAATGTGTGCTGCTATGGGGTGTGATATTGTTCTCTGAGGTCATAGGTGTGATGGCTGGTGTTTCGAGACGCCAAACGCAGCAGCCGGAATGAAAGGAAGCACAGGAATGCAAGAGAGACAAACAGACAAAATAGAGGAGAGAGACATGTGTCTCCAAAGGACATAAATCCAGTCCGAGTTAAATAAGGAAGCAGAGCGAGCAAGACAGTACAAAACAAAGGAAAAATCTCGGAAACCGAGGTAAAAAGACGAAGCACCAGACGGTGCACCGAAAGAGGAAAGGAAAGAGAAAGATTCGCTTTACTAACTAACACTTTCCTTTTTTGCAACTAATTCCTCAACACTTCTCTAGCTAGAGATCTTGCGGGCTACAGTGCAATGGTAACACTGACACTCTAGCAAAGGCGGTGAGGCGGAACTTGGGTTTACATAGAGTCCGGGCGCTGCCCACAATTGATGCCAGCTGGCCAAAGAATCCGATTGTGGGCAAAACGATATCGTCCCGGACGAGAGTAACAAAGAAAGCTCGCCAGCCTCCAAAAACCATGACAGGACCCCCCCCCTCTAAAGGACAGCTTCAGACGTCCCTAGGGAACCCTGTGCGCGGAACTCAGAAATAAGCTTGGGATCCAGAATATCCCGAGAAGGGACCCAGCAGCGCTCTTCAGGGCCATATCCCTCCCAGTCAACAAGGAACTGGACCCCACGACCAACACGCCTCTCGGCAAGAATGCGGCGCACAGTGTAAACCGGCCCCCCCCAACCATTCGCGGTGGCGGCGGGGGTGTGTCGGACACAAACATGGCCAAGTTTGTACGTCTAATAATTGCTGGAATACTCGAAAAATTTGAACTTTTATGACTTTCGGACACAGAGTATTTTAGGATCTCTGTCCGACAGTCGCTAAATTTGTCATAAATGCACAAAGTCCCGCGCCAATGTCGACTCACTTTTTTGAGCAGAGCTTAAACAGAAACATTGATTGAAATTCTCGGTACTCAACTTGAAGAACTGAGCCCTCTTATCAAAACATTCACGTTTAATATCTAAAAGATTCAGTAGATTTGAAAAAATTAAAAACAATAATCGACTGTCTGACATGGAGTTATATTGAAACCATCCAACTGCCGGACACGGAGATACATTAAAACCCTGTCTGACTTTCGGACATGTAGACACTGCGTTTCTCATTTATTGAACAGTATTTTTTCAGATTGAAATCACAACATGTTATTTCATATCTGATCTAGATATTTGTAGAGCATGTTTTTCTGAAGGTGCAGCCACAAGAATTATAATTATTTTCAAATTCTCATTTACTTCCCCTCATTGTCTCAGACTCTCAAGGGATGTACATAACAGTTTAAGTGTGAAAGACATTAAAAACAGTACCATAAATCAGTAGTACATGGTGTCCTCGTTATTATATTTTTGATAATTAGTACATTATTAGCATACTCACTAAGTGCTAAGGACTATCGATGAATCATGCAAAATATCAAAAATTATGTTATCCTATTCACTCATAATGATGAAGCTCATTTCTCAAAAAAATATTATTTTTATCCATGGATGACAGCTCATTTTGTGTAGTCAAATGTTCCAAAATAAGACTCAGATAGCACCAGAGAGCATCTAGAACCCTAGAGCTTCCAGGGCCCTTCAGCGGGCTCCGGACCCCAGCCGCAAGGGACCACACGCTTCGCGCATATATGGTCATCACGCGCAACATCGAGAATTTCTTATGCAACATGCTAAAATTTCGAGTTGTGTACCACCCTGACTTACTTCCTTGTATATCTTTCCTAAACCCCACGGTAAGCCCCCCACCCACTGCCACAATCCCATACCCCTTATACAACCCTGCAATGATACTTCCTGGTACAGTACTGCAGAGATAATGGACTCAGAGTAAAAAAAACTCAACAAAATTTTGCTTTCCTTTGTGCGACCACCAATATTGGGGAGGTTATCACACGGACTGTATTCAGGGGATGGTTTACCAGTGTTATACTTCTTTCGCCCTTGCGCGTCGGTCAGGACACAATGATGAGAGAGTTTGTTGCAGTGAGGGGACAGTCACAGTACAGGGTAGGCTTACAGTATTGTTATGGGCGTTGAGTGTGTGGTTTCTGCAATAAATACAAACAGGGATAACAAACATTGGTGTTAATATTACACAGCACTACTACTAGCATAATAAATACAGTACACAAACATTCTCACCAGTGCATTAACTTTCCCCCACTCATTACTTCAACATACAATTTTTCATCCAAACTGCCTAACATATCTGTCATGCCACAAATAACAATCTATGCAGTCATATACAAGACTAAACGAGCTTAATTAAACATCAAAGGCAGACCGCACTAACTCCACAAACCGCAAATATAGCTGCACCCATGAACACTACACATGATCAAATGGACTATAAATCTGCTGTTTTGGACTAGTACTTTATATGGAAATAATCACATGAACGTCCCAATACATTATCTAACAGAATAACACATGCTTGTGTTGTGGGAAAATACTTTGTCCGAGCAAGTGGACAAAGTGTTCCACTGACCCATGCAAATCAATCTCCAAAAAATAGATCCTTTCTCCAGAGTCTGATGTAATTGGGTTTATTGTAAATCTATGCAGAAGAAGCACAAAGAAACCCAGGCTGGTCTGCGCAAACCACATAACATACATTCTTCATCAATTACCCCACGCTGACTGCCCTGCGGCTGTCCAAACCCTCATTTTTATTTACCTTTTTTCACATTTCTTTAGGTGGGATTAAACGTGACTCTCTCCACTTTCCCTAATATTACTAATTCTGATTGGTAAATTATCCCATGGCGACCCTCCTCCCTGAGCAACAGGTTTGCCATTACATCAAAGTGTACCTTCATTTTTGGCCGCGAGGGACGCTCGAAGACCACACCTAAGTCTCCCAAACCTTGGGTTCTCCTAAAGTTTAGTAAGTTATCTGAGGACATGGATGGTTCCAGAAGACTAAGGTGCGCATGCTCAGGTAGTGGGACCAGGCTGACCGATATGATCATTCCGGAGGGTTAGCTCATTAGGCCGGCCTTGAGGGTTCTGCAGGAGCGTCTTTATCAGGTTTTTTGACAGATTTATGAGTTTTTACCTCTTTCTCAGCTCCAAACTCCCTCTCCGTATTTTTAAAGGGCCATAGGAACCTGGCTATATTCTGTTGAACTGTGATTATAGTAATACTTTGGTTTTTTACAGTATTTAAGATTATTTTCCCACCACACTTGATTAAGGCACGTTATGCAAAATGCCGACATTACGAAGTTTAGGAACTTCTAGTGCCGTTAATATCAGTAAACATCAAATTAGCAACTAGGCTAACACCGTATCAAACAACATTGACAGCAAATGAATAAACAATGAATAATACAATCACCCTTGTCAAAGACGCACATGAACCAACAATACTGCATCATAAAGAACCACAACTTCTTAAAGCGACGTAAGCAGTGTCCACTTCACAGCTGGTGAGGTGACAAACTTTGCACAGGCATACGTATTCAAGGTCTTGTCCTATATACACGTTCACTTCTGTAAAGGCGCAAAGAAGAGCGAGGTGTCAGTCACCATGAACAGCAGTGCGACATCGCCTCCAAGTAGTCACAAACCACAGAAACCAATATGGAAATAATAAACGAGAAGTATGCTTAGAGCCAGAGATGGGGACTTGAGTCACTGTGACTTAGACTCAAGTCGCTGTTTTGATGACTTGTGACTGGACTTGAGACTTGACTCGGACTTGAGTGTTAAAGACTCGGGACTTGACTTGAGACACGATGACTTGAATGACTTGAGTGTTATTCAGTTCATGTTTTCAGTTTGAATATAAAATTAATAAATTAATTAAATAAATAATATTGATTACCCGGTAGTAGCGCAGGCTGAGAATGGCGTTGTCATGACTGGATCACTACCCTGTCAATCAGTCATGCCCTCTCTACGTACCTTACGTGTTTATTGGAGAAACACGCCCTCTTATATCAGATATAGGCATCAACATGTCAGCGGGAGGGGTACCGAAAGTCATCGTCTTCTTTTTTTTTTTTTTTTTTCAGAATTACCATTTTGACGGCAAAAGATGAACAGCACAGTGCAAGACATGCGGCATATACATCTCGGACAGCCAGACGACAACTTCAAGTTTTGTTTGTCATTTGAAGAGCCATTCTGCCCAGTAAGTGCTTGTCCATTAGCTAATGTTATCCTGTTAGCCTGGTTTGCAGGGGCCTGTCTCACGAAGCTGGATTTCGGCTTCGGAGGTAACTTCTGGATTAACCCTGGGTTTTTCGTATCACGAAAGTGGTTTGCTTTTTATTGGGGTACGTTCCCGTGGCAACAGACGCTGAACACCTAACCTGCTCCGGAGCAGATTAAGTTCAGGATAAGAGCTCAGCAGGTATAAAAGCCCCACCTACTCACCAATCAATTCTCTTGGAAAATGGCCTGCCCATTTGATGAGAACCCAGTGGGTCTAGGACGGTGCTCAACTTGTGCGAAGAGCGCTCAGGCGCGAAAGAATGTTTGCTGATCGCTGTAATCCTTTTGATTTGCCTGAACAATGTCTTTACAAGAGGTACAGGTTTTCCGCAGAAGGACTACAGTATATCTGTCAGCTGCTGGAGCCGTTCATTACTAATTCCACAATTCCATTATGATGATCCTACAACAGAGACAGTGTGAAGAAGTAAAGCCATGTACATGTACATATACGTATGCTACACGTATAAGATATAGTAAGTGTACTGACCACTTTGCAGCATGTTTTTATACTTATTTTTTATTAGCTCCCATGCTCTTTTTGCTCCACTGGGGTCGCATCCGAAATGATAAGGCCAAAATCACATGCCATAACGACAAATTTCATAAACACATAAATTTATGGAACACACAAATGTTACTATAGTCAGATCTACTCGTGCCGTCATGGTGGGGGAAGTAATATTATAATCCCACTAATTTACGCATTGACACAGTCGGCGATTTTTTTGCCAGCATTCCTTGCGGCTTTTGGCAGCTGCAACTATGTTGCTTTTTGCCTGGATGATGGATTTATATTCCTCGTATTTATTTTAGATTATTGTCTGCTCCTCCGTCGTGAAGTATGCGGCTCGGAAGGATTTTTCCATGTCTGTGATTGGTCGTATGCAGCAAACACTGCCCTTTTTATGTGAGCGCGCACAAATCTAGACTGGAAACTCCTGAGTTCACTTAACGAGTTGATAACTGGCTTCGTGAGACAGATAATCAAGACCGCGGATGTCTGGTTAAGTGCAGCTGGGTAACTGAGGGAAACCCCGGGTATGTTAATCCAGCTTCGTGAGACAGGCCCCAGGTGTAATGCAAACTTCAACCTCCGGTGTCTCCAAATAAAGCGAGAACAATAGCTGATGCTCTTACTACCGAAGCCAGCCTGACTAGCCTAATCCATATAAAAAAAAAAAAAAATTATATATATATACAGCCAACAAACCCAATGAAACGTCATTTTTGCTCATCTTGTGTATGAGCGGAATGGGATTACATAATAGGCAATTAAACTTCACAATGCGGGTCATTCACTGGGTATGTTTGGCATTTTTAGCACAATTTTAATAGTTTTAGTGCTGGCGCATTAAAACCGTAAGCTAAGCGGCTGAGTTAAGTGAATGCCGTTTATGTGCACGCAGCTTTGAAATTTGTAAATTGCGATCTGAGACATTATATGTGAATTCACTTTATCCAATTTATTTCTTCAGTAATTTAGTAATTTTTTTGTTTAGAATAGGCAATATTGTAAGACCCACGCAGCTCGACCAAGGGAGGAAGAGCCCGGGTTGAAGGTTTATGCGTATGGATTCCTAGTATTAGCACGCGCGACGTCCTGGCTGGTGCGAATCACAATAAAATGGATATATTTTCTCCGTTCGAAGGACGGGCACAAAAAGCACAACGGTTACAATTAATCTGACTCCATAATAAATTTAGAATACCAAATTTAGTTATACCCTCGTTAAATATCTGACTCCAAATTAGAATTAGAATTTATAGTTTAGGGACACATGCGTGAATCTCGGGGCAGCTACGTCGCCAGACTCATCCGTGAAAACCAGTTACTCAACCGACGCCCCCGGGTAGTAGCGCAGTTGCCGGATCTTAGTTCGGTGAGAGTTCTAGAGGATGGAAGAAATTACCATGATAGTAGCAACTTTGGCATAAACATATCATGAACCCAGATTTATGTGCACCACAGGGCCCCTTAAGGGGATCGACCAGGCACCGGCTTACAAGCCCAAGGGTGCCCTTAAGGCCAAATCCCCAGGACCGATACTACATAAACCCTTTATATAAGTAGACCGTAATCTGCAATCCAACTTAAAACCCATCACTACCTTTAAAACATCAGCTAGCTAGTCTGGAATGTAAGGACTTGCCCCTAAGTACCGGGTCGTGAACGTCGCTAGAAAGAATAAAAGGATTAGGAGTCACGGAGACCCGCATAAGCTTAAAGGAATGACAACAATTTATTCACCAGGTCGGCAAAAGCTTAAATCAAACAAATCCACGTTAAGCCAATTACAAGTTACGCATAATTTAGAAGAGGAGAATAAAGTCATACTTGGAGGAAAAGGATACACGCACTAACGTGCGCGGGAAGTTCGAAATACGATGTTACATCATTGAAAAAGGCTACTCACGCACTAACGTCTTGGCGGGAGAGATCGGATCGATCTTCCCAGAATGGATTGTTTCTCTTTGCTTTAAGCCAAATCACGCCTTTGATCCAGGCGGCATGGCCATAAACACCTGGAAGGGGGGGTCGAATCCGGTTTTTGGGTTTCCACCATTGGGAGGATGTAATAAAACACTTCAGCAGAGAGAGGAGAATAGGGTGATTACCAGAGAGTATTCTGACCAAATTCTCAGGAGTTTCCAAAAGGGAATGAACCATAATTTCAATGGGAATGAAACATGCTCCATTCAACTCTTTGGATTCCCCCGAGAATAACAAGACCAAACATGATATGAATATGTACTAATATGATGCAGTTGTCATGAAAAAGTCCTAAGATGAATTATTATATAGGTAAATTGGGTTATAAGTATATAAGTGATTTCTTAGAACGTGATTTAACATATAAGCACATTATGCACTTCCCAGAGGTTTAGATTATTTGAAACAGATTAATATAACTGGACTTTAACTTAAGACTTAGGCCAGTAATATGACTCGCACAGGGGCATTGTGTCAGCCAGAGCCCTGCAACAACCCCCCCGTGGTGGGACCATTGCCACCTCCTGGAAGTCCACAAAAGTTTTACTGCTATCTGGCATGGCTCTGGACTGAGCTTATCAGCTATTTGTCGTGATACAGTCGCTGGGCTCCCCCGCATCAGCGTTTGCAGATCTTACAGAGGTGCCGCTCAGAACCCAACCCAAAGGCACAGATGAATTTTACTGGTTTAGAAATGGAACAATCTTTTGTAAAATGAAATATGCAATGTCTACAATATACTTAACATTGTTCGAATCAAGTGAACCGGTTTATTCTGTATTGCGGTTTCAAAGGAAAAACAAAGCATCCCTTACGGTAGTCGGCTGGAATGGACTGTAACGTCAGCGGTTTTCTTTAAGTACGAATGAAAAACCCCACAAATTAAATATGTTGATAGCAACAATGAAAATGAAAATTACTCTGATTGCACCCAATTCTTAATTGAATGTTATTTCCACTTTGTGTCTATTGGAGAGACACGATCAGAGTCCATACGAATTTTCGACTTACTGATTGTAATAGTTTACAGTAAAACAATATTGGGACTTAACTTCTCTTGTTCACAAATGAGATGAACCAGGTTTATTAAATAAATCATAACCTACGAAGTGGAAAGTGTTTTGAGACGGTCAAATACAACCATTAGCCTATTGTGCAGACATACTTTAACCTTGCAAGTGAAACAGGAGAATCGGTAAGCGGAGCATGAGTAGAAGCCTCTGAACAGAGTTTAAAATTGTTGAATCCTCGCTGGGAATCCTTTTCTAAGAACAATGAGCTGTTACTTGTTTTTCTATGGACTGAATGTTAAAAATTGAAGTGTTTAGAGCTCTTGGTGTCTCTAGATGAGACAGATGAAACACATACAGATGTTGCTGATGCTCTATAATATGTTTATTCTTTCAGATTTTTATATGTGTGCCTTTTTTCTTGTTATTTGCAAGGCAACTAAAATATTTCAAATACTGTTGGCAGAAGTGAGGCAGAAGTGATCTTGTTTAGATTGAAAGCCATCAATAATTTTATGAATTTCTGTTTTGTTTGATTCCATGATGTATTTTACTGAATATGAGTAATTAGAATGCAAATCCAAATTACTGTCATATTTTTTAAACAGGTTGGCACATTGGCCAATGATGTTTAGATTACTGACAGTTACTTAAACCTTGTCTTTACACTTTATTAAGATCAGA
Organism: Gymnothorax javanicus; assembly: GCA_029692085.1. Lineage (NCBI taxonomy): Eukaryota > Metazoa > Chordata > Actinopteri > Anguilliformes > Muraenidae > Gymnothorax > Gymnothorax javanicus. The sequence continues at coordinate 10,776,737 of CM056195.1, read as the reverse complement.
TTCTGCGGGTAAAATTGCAATAATAAGAGGACTTGACTTGGACTTGACTTGACTTATTACAGTACTTGACTTGCCATAGCCTGTGACTTGACTTGACTTGCCCAAGAAAAAATGACTTGGGACTTATTTGAGACTTGAAGGTTAAGACTTGAAAATTACTTGAGACTTGCTCATGTGTGACTTGGTCCCATGTCTGCTTAGAGCCTTTTGCTGCGTTCCATTTGTACTCGGAAGTCGGAATTTCCGAGTTCCCAGTTGGAAGTTTCAACTGGAACGCCCCCCGAGGTTGGATTTCCGACTCGGAAAGTCGGAGAATCTTCACTACCCCAGAGTTAACATTCAAAGATGGCTGCCCCAGGTGTAAACAATAATTAGAAGCTCCTGTAATATTTCGTTTATTGCTTCTGACTCGTGTTTGTCGCACTAAATCAGCCGTATACATTGTTCGACGTATATATATGGAAATCCACCACGTTCGAAGGTTGCAGAAGGACCGCGCATTTGTCCAGAAGTTGCTTATATTTGGACAAGGCAAACGCGACGATAGCTTTCGTAGACGTGAGCATCTTGTTTTACTACTCTTCTTCCCTCTGGCGGTTGGCAACTTTTTTCCGACTTTGTAACTGGAATGCTGATAACTCGGCTGTGACGTCATTCCCAGCTCTGACTTCCGAGGTAAATGGAACGCAGCATTTCTAACAGCCGCCCCTGAATGTACAGGGCACATTTGCTCCAACGAAAGGCGACAACGTCTCTAATGCACTACTGTGGGGTGGCGTTACGGGTAGTACTGTCCTCCACGCCGGTCGGGACAGCTGGCAGGATGACCAGCCTGGTTACTGGTCTGGTGTAATCTTGATCTTCGATCCTCACATCTGCTGATCGGACATGACTATCGACACTGGGGTGAACCTTTCTGACATGTCCAATGGGCCACAGGCCTCGTGGAAGCTGAGGATCCACCAACATCACAACAGAGCCCTCTAACAGGCTGGTGTAGAGTGCCACTTCTGACGGGTCTGCAGGCTAGGCAGATATTCCGCAGGAAGCTGGACCAGAAGCGATCTGCCAGGACTTGTGAGTGCCTCCAGCGCCGACGGCTCAGTAGTTCAGTCTCCAGATAGACAATCTGGGGTAAGGATCCATCTGGCCGCCCCATCAACAAAACATTGGGTGTCACAGGATCAAGGTCAGTGAGGCTGGATGAGACGTAGCCCAACGGCTTGGAATTAAGTATCCCCTCCACTTCGAGGAGCATTGTCCGCAGTACTTCCTCTGGGACTGGCTGGGCTCCCACTGTAGTGTACAGGGCCATTTTGATCGAACGAATTTCCCTTTCCCAGACCCCCCCGAAGTGGGGTGCAGCAGGAGGGTTAAAGTGGAAACTGATCTTCTGTTTGGCCAGCTGCTGTTGCAGATCTGGGGTCAGTGCAGCAAAGGCCTCATGCAGTTCCTTTTCTCCGCCCCGGAAGTTTGTTCCCTGGTTGGAGTCTAGCTCGGCCAGGGTCCCTCTGCGGGCGATGAATTGCCTAAGGGTCATCAAGAACGAGTCAGCGTCGATGGTGTTCAGGATATCTAAGTGGACTGCTCTCGTGGTGAGACACTTAAAAATGATCCCCCACCTCTTGTCCGTGCGCCGTCCTACTTTGACTTGAAAGGGCCCGAAACAGTCCATCCCGGTCGAGAAGAAGGCCGGCTTGAACAGACGCAGGCGGGCGAGAGGTAGGCCTGCCATTTTCGGTACAGATGGTTTGGCCTTCCACCGCTGGCATTCCGTACAGGTGTGTTGGTAGCGGCATATCGCTTCATGGCCCCGCAGGATCCAGAAGGAGCGACGTATCTCTGCGAACACCCTTTCTGGCCCAGGATGGTGTAGACGGCTGTCGAAGTCTTGAATCAGGAGTCGGGTCAAAGGGTGACCAGGATCTAAAACAACAGGATGCACTGTTGTCTGGTCTAGATCTTCGGCTCGGCGAAGTCTGCCACCGACGCGGATTAGCCCCTCTGCTTCATCTATCTCAGGTGACAGGGTGAGCAACCTGCTGCTGGATGAAATGGGCTTGCCTGCTTTCAGGAGCCACAGCTCATCCGGGAAGCTGTCACGCTGTGCTCGCTTGAGGATGAACATCTCTGCATTGTGGTAGTCTTTAGCAGTACAGCTCCTACTCTGATCAGCTGCCCCCTGCAGCTCCTGCACCGTAGCTTCTAGCAGCTCCTTCCAGGTGTCATACCGCTTCGCCTCTGGGTCTTGTGTGCTGGGTGTGATTGAGGCGATGCCACAGAAGGTTGACTTACGAAGCTCAGAGGCGACGTCATCAGGCTCAATGTTGGGCTTTACTGGCCATTCATCTGGGGTTGAAGGAGGAATGGAGGCCCATGACTCCACCTCTTGGGCTCCACAAGGTCTTTCAGAGTCTTGCCCCTCATGATGTCATCAGCCGGGTTCCTCGCTGAATCGACATAACGAAGATCTTGAAGCGGCAGGACTCCGACTGCAACCACGTCAGCACCGTCGTGGAGTCTGTCCACAGGATGGTCTTATCTGTCTTCGGCGTGAGCTCCTTCTGGAGGAGCTTTGCCAATTGAGCTCCAGTGACAGCTCCACATAGCTCCAACCTCAGCATGGAGAGAACTCACTTGGGCGCAACTCTGGACCGCGCCAGGAGGAAAGACAGATGCACTCGACCTTGACTGTCCACCGTTCTCAAATACGCCACTGAGCCATAGGCCTGCTCAGACGCATCACAAAATACATGGACTTCCGGTGGATGCTGGGCTCCTCCACCCCGGCTGGCACATATGCTCGAGGCAGGATGACTTGAGGCAGGGAATGTAGTTCTTACTCGCAGTCATTGTAGGAGATCTTGGGGGAGGAGAGGATCGTCCCAGTCTCTTTGTTTCTCCCAGAGACGTCTGATCAGCATCTTAGCACGGGTGGTGTAGGGTAGGATAAACCCCAAGGGGTTTTACTGGCTGGCTTAGACCCTATAGATGTTCCTCATAGTTGGAGCACTGTACACTATGGGTCGATGTTTGTAACCTATGGTGTCAGTTTGCTAGTGCCAGCTAAGTCCTAGGGTGGATTCTGGGGAGTCAGCTCTGTCTTGTGTGAGCCAGAGCTCAAGGCTGTCAGACCGGGCATCCTTATGGAGGTGTTCAACGACGCTCGGTACATTACTGGCCCACTGACGTAGGTCAAAACCCCCAGATGCAAGGAGCTCGCGAAGCGCGTCTACCATCTGTCTGCCGGTCTCAGGAGTAGGCAGGCTCTGCAGGAGGTTATCTACGTAAAATCACTTCTCTACAGATAACCTCAGGTCATCTCCTGGCTGGATATGATCAGCGACATGGCGCTGCACGGCAAACGTAGCGCAACATGGGCTGCAGGTGGTGCCGAACGGCAGAATCTACCACTCAAACACTGCTGGAGGTTCATCTCTGGTCAAGTCACGCCACACGAAGCGTAGGAGGGGGCAATCTTCAGGGAGGAGGCGGACTTGATGAAACATGGCCCTTATCTCTGCACTTATAGCGATAGCACTCTCCCTTAAGCGCAGCAGCACGCCTAGAAGTGATGCTTCGAGAGTGGGTCCAGGCAAAAATGACTCATTCAGGTTCTGGCCTCTGTACTGATGGGAACAATTGAAGACAATTTGGTTTTTGTTGTTATGGCTCACCATGTGGTGAGGGATATACCACGCCTCTCTTTCCTGGTTAACCTCCTCAGAGCTCAGTTTTGTGATGGAACCTACCTCCACCAGCTTCTTTATCTCTGTGCTGTAGGCTTTAGCACGCTCTGGATCTTTATCCTTAGCTAGCCGCCGTTCTGTGCTCCACAGATTTGGTATGACTGATTCTTTGGGGGTCCGTAGGCCGGGCATATCTGCTTTGCGAAGAAGGGGCGTGGCATAGCGAAGAACGCCAGCCACCTCCACACGGGTGGTCTTCTCTTCTGGCAGGGCTATGGCTGCCTGGTCTTGCCTCGACCTGGTCACCATCTTCTTACACCTAAATGGAAGAGTGTCTATCTGCCAGAGCCTTTCAACATGCTGACGGAGTTCTGCGGCTTGCGGGGTGACCGACGTCAACAGACACTGCTGTGGTCTTAGAGGCTGCTGGATGAACCTCGTTGGGCCCTGCAGGGTCCAGCCCAGTCTGGTCCGTACAGCGGCGGGCCCACCTGGAGGACTCAGTCTGACTGGCTCGATGGAGGTGATTAGGTGTGGGTGGTCGGAGCCGATAAGAACCAGGGGTCTGGCGTTTTCAAAGAGATTGATTGGCAGGCAGACTAGGTGGGTATACTTCCTCTGAAGGTAATCCATTGGATAAGAGTGGGCTGCCAGCCCAAGGCGAGGGGAAGTGAAGGTCTTTGAGACTAGGAAGCTGGTCTTTAATTAATCAGTAGGGGAGATGTGGAAGGATATGGAAGAGCCCCGGATGGTCTGGACATCCTGCCTGATGGTTCTCAGGGGCAGGTCTTCACGCATGCCTTGAAGGCCGAGCTCCCGGGCAGCAGCTGACAGGAGCATAGTCCTTTCGGAGCCATCCTCCAGGATGGCGTAGGTGTTTAGGGTGCGACCGCCATGATGGAGCAGCACTCTGACGACCTTCAATAGGACCCGATTGTCCTCTGGTGGTCGGTCAACATAATGAACCTCAGTGGTGGAGCTCACCAAGCAGCTCTCCTCCTTGACCGTCACGGGTTTTGGTGGCCTATAGTTGACTTCATGTAGGACCTGTAGATGTTTCCCTTCGCACAGGTCGCAGGGCTTCTTTAGGTTACATTGAGCTGCCTGGCGAGGCCTCGCACAATGCCAACACCTCTTATTAGTCTGTATCCATTCTGTTTATTGTTCTTTGGATAGCTTTGTGACTGCTGTACACTGGTTGAGAAAGTGTTCCTCATTCTCGCAGAAAGGGCAGTAGTGCTTGGCTCTCCCCTTCTGACCTTAGGAGCCTCCCGTTGATGCATTACTCTCTTTAATGTCTTTACATCCGTGAAGGACAGTAACGGGCCGTCTTCCCTGACGACCCTCTGGCCTGTGTACTTGCTTCTCTTTAGCCTCCTTGGATAATGTCTGCCCGTCAAAATCCATGCACCAGGATTCGTACTGTAGCCACTTGGCGAGGTCGAGCAGGGTGGGAACAGTCCCTGACTCCTTGAAGGTGGATCGGCGGAAGTCTGCCCGTTGCTCTGGGGGCAGATTACTTAGCAGTCTCACTACATGAGACCCACAGCAAAGTTCTACATCACCTCCAGTACCCAAGGTCTTCAGTAGGCCAACCAGTGACTGTACATTGAGGGCAAACCGTTCAAAGGCTGCAGTGTCAGCATGGCGAACATCAGGTGAGTCCAGGACACTAGCTATTTTCTTGAGGGCTATTTGATGTGGCTGGCCGTATTTTTCATTGAGGGCTGACATAGTGTCAGTATAGGGCATGGGGAATTGAGGAAGGAATCTGCTACCAATCTCACCTCTTCAAACTTCAGGTCTACTAGAACCTGGTACTTGAATAGTTCAGTCACTCCTAGAGGTACGAGATTCTCCAGAGCTATTTTCAAGCATGCAAACTTACATGGGTCATGATGTTCGGTCGAGGGTACTGGGTCATGATGTGGTGCAGCAGGGGTTAGTTGGTCCTGTCCCTGCATCCATGAAGTTTGTCGTATGGGGACTGGTGGTTGCGCAGGCTGGTGGAGGCTCGGGTGCTGCTGAGGTGTATAGACTGTTACGTAGGATGGGGCCCTTAGGGGTAGAGGCTGTGAGCACGTGGGCTGGTAGGGTTCCAGAGGCAGCTTAGGTGCGCAAGTCGCTGCATAGGGCTTAGCCTTAGGGGGTGAAGGCTGCGTGGCAGGCTTGTACTGACTCAGAGGCTGCTGAGGAGTGTAGGCGGTTGCATAGGACATAGCCCTGAGGGGGGGAGGCTGTGATGCAGGCTGGCACTGGGTCAGAGGCTGCTGAGGAGTGTAGCCTGCCATATAAGTTGAAGCCCTCGGGGGTGAAGGCTGTGACAAAGGATCCTCTGGATAGCGCCTGGGCTCGGTGTCTGTGCTGGCCTTGTAGAGAGGGTAAGGCTCTCTTTGAAGGTCGTCTGGCTCTCTGCTTAGCCCCCAGGGTGGGGGGTACTGAGGAGGACGGCTGTCCACCCTGACTAGGGACTGTTTGTGGTGGCTAGCTGCCATAGCCTGGTGCTTAATCAGCTACAACTCCACCATCAGCTGATCTAAGCGCTCAATCATCGGTTGATCTGATGGCTCTTCTTGGCCTTCTGTGGCTAGCAATGGAGGGGGGGTGGGACCAGTCTTCTTGGTCTTCTATGCCATTGTTCACAGACTGGGAGTCGCAGTGGATGACTGGGGAGGGTGTAGCTTGTTGGAGGCTGACTACCAGGTTGGTTAGCCTTCTCACTTCAGCCCGAACTTCACGGAGTCCAACAACGTCAGTATGCATGACTGGCTTTGACCGCTGTAGCATGACGTTCTCTTTCTGTATGTCCCAGAGTTCATCTCCTAAGGTGCGTTCCTGGGGGACATGGGGCTGTGAAGGTGGTCCTCTAAACTCCTCTCTGGGCTGGATCTCTGAATACCGTGGATGGGCTAGCTGGGTTTCCGCACTGTACCTCTGGTGCTCGGTGTAGTACTGGTCCACCTCATGTAGAGCAGCATCCCTCCAGCGGTGGTCAATGTAAGGAGTCCGAGGGAAGTTGGGGGGGTCATCTTGGCCGCGCCCTCCACTTGGGGTGACCACTCTTCTTTGTACGCATGCCTGTGTTGTTGCCTGTTGCTGATGTAGTTGACTTCGTAGTCATCAAGGTGGGTTGGTGGGCGTGTCTGACGCTTTGGCCGTACTGCACGATGCTGATCTTCAAACTCCATTCTGTCCAAGGGTAAATGAAGTCTGTGGCTCAAAGGACCACAATATTGGGGAGGTTATCACACGGACTGTATTCAGGGGATGGTTCACCAGTGTTATACTTCATTCGCCCTTGGGCGTCAGTCAGGACACAATGATGAGAGAGTTTGTTGCAGTGAGGGGAACTTTTACTGCTGATTCAGGACAGTACAGGGTAGGCATACAGTATTGTCATGGGCGTTGAGTGTGTGGTTTCTGCAATAAATACAAACAAGGATAACAAACATTGGTGTTAATATTACACTGCACTACTACTAGCATAATAAATACAGTACACAAATATTCTCACCAGTGCATTAACCTTCCCCCACTCATTCCTTCAACATACAAATTTTCATCCAAACTGCCTAACATATCTAACATGCCACAAATAACAATCTATGCAGTCATATACAAGACTCAACGAGCTTAATTAAACATCAAAGGCAGACTGCACTAACTCCACAAACCGCAAATATAGCTGCACCCATGAACACAACACATGATCAAACGGACTATAAATCTGCCGTTTTGGACTAGTACTTTACATGGAAATAATCACATGAACGTCCCAATACATTATCTAACAGAATAACACATGCTTGCTTAAGGCACGTTATGCAGAATGCCAACATTTAAGAACTTCTAGTGCCGTTAGTATCAGTAAACATCAAAGTAGCAACTAGGCTAACACCGTAGCGACCGTCATATCAAACAACATTGCAAATGAATAAATAGAATGAATGATACACTCACCCTTGTCAAAGACGCACATGAACCCAACAATTCTGCATTATGAAGAACCACAACTTCTTAAAGCTACGTGAGCAGTGTCCACTTCACAGCTGGTGAGGAGACAAACTTTGCACAGGCATACGTATTCAAGGTCTTGTACTATATACACGTTCACTTCTGTAAAGGCGCGAAGAAGAGCGAGGTGTCAGTCACCATGAACAGCAGTACGACATCGCCCCGAAGTGGTCACAACCCACAGAAACCAATATGGAAATAATAAACGTGAAGTATGCTTAAAGCCTGTCTAACAACCAAAGACAAAAAGATGTATAAAAAGATGGACGCAGCACCCAGGTCTGAAAACTGAGGCCAATACGGAAATCACTAAAAATTGTATTCTATTTAATGGTCAGCGGATGGCGACGTCGGTGGTTGCAGAGAGAAGTTCAATGCTGTGGAAGTCAATAAAAAAATGACCTTACTGTCCCACCTGATTTATTATTGCAATCATGATTTTCCATATTATTTTATGGTACCTATCACAAGTTTCAAGTCTCCTCTGATATATCATGATGTTCATTTTCATAAATTATGGTCCCATATAGACTAGAATAAAGGATAAAGCCAGAACATGCTTTAGGGGTGTGGCTATCCTCTGGTCAGATACGGTCAGATTAACCCTTAGATCCACCCCTCGCTCCTCCCTGGATCTTCAATTCACGCTGCCGTCCAATGGGTATCACATTCGGTTTTAATGACAAAATGGTGCAGTTCAAATTGCCAAAATCGAGGCTTCCTAAATGGTATGCTGAAACCAATGGGTGACGTCACGGTCGCTTAGTCCATTGTTTTATACAGTCTATGGTGACCACACACTATGACCCTGATCATAGACACCGAACTAAGCAATCAGTTAAATACAGTGTGAGGAGTCGGTGAAGCCTTTTTCACTCAAGTGACACTAACCGGGGCAAGCTTGAGCGCCCGCCATGTCAGTGCAGTGATGTTCCTGAAGAGATGGCTCTGAAACTCCTTTCATGAGGCTTCAGAGAGGATCGTGAGGAGGGGGGATGGTTGAGCACGAGCAGCGGAGCTCACCTTGAATAATAATGGAGTTAAAAGGTCACAATGCTAAAGAGAGGCCATGCTTCTCCGTGCGCAAGGGAAAACTCAACCGCGTTAAGCAATGCGCACTATAATGTCAGCTGTAATAAGCATGCAGAGATCTCATGATTACCCTCACTCTAAAACATGCACACACATGCAAGCGCACACACACACACACACACACACACACATATACACCCATGCATACACTCATACACTCACACTTGTGTAAACTGTTAATGAATAAAGACTCGTTGGTTAACACTAAACGCACACAAACACGCCCAAGCACACAAAAAACAAGCGCACTGGAGCAAACGCTCTCAGCTCAAAAGCAAAAAGCTTTTTTCAGCAAAAGCTCTCTGTAAAGACTTTTTTTGCTTCATTTAACCAGGGGAGATTATTGAGAACATGGCTCTTTTTTTCAAGCAAATGCTGAGAAAAATTCTAGAGAGGACGGTAATATCTGGGTAAAGATAGAGACAGAAACAGAGGTAAAGCCCCAAGAATGGTCTTGTGTTTAAGATTATTGCTCAAATGCCCACCAGCAGGGCTCTTCCAAGCTTTATCTCTCCAGAAGCAAGTCAGGATAACAAGCCCCAACGGTGGCTCCAACCAGCCGCCCCCAAGGTAAAAACCTCAATCCAGATTATAATGATAAAAATCTGAAAGCAGCCGAGGATCAGCGTTCGACACGGTGTGTCAATCTAGCAAGACTAAGATGTGCAGGAACTCAGCTAAAAAAATGTGTGAAGGAGCTTATGACAGACAGATAATGCTGCCAAGGCCATAAGGAATCTCCGTGTGGCAGCGTTATATGTGATGAAATGAGGAATAGATGGGGAATTCAGAAAAAATTTCATGCAGCAAAATCACACAAAAGCAAAGCAATTCTTTTACAATGATGAAACCAGAACATATCAGGCAAAGAGCCAATCACCTGAGAGGGATAAAGTTGTATGTTTACTTGAAAAACAGCAATAATTGTACCTGCTTCTCATAGATGCAATGAATAAGCAAGCAAGACATCTTTGTTCACGTCGGAAACATTGATATTTATAGTCAAAGAAAACACTGAACACCGGCTGTATTTATTTTTCTTTTTTCCAGCCCTTACTCTAAGTGTTTCAGCCCTGCATTAATCAAATGCAGATGGACCAGTGGAGGCTGGTGAGCTGAAAATAGTGGAGGACGAGAAGAACGACCTTTAACTTAATCATCGGTGTTGACCTGTTTTCAATCATTTATTTAAATTAACTCTATGCAAACTCTAAAAGCACTCAACACTATCTGGTGTGGCCAGTTCTCCTTGTTGGGGTAAGACAAGAAATGAAACGCATACTTTTGATGTGAATTTGTATTTAAATCAGTTTCGTTCAGTTGAGAATACTTCTTGCTAATCTTTATTTTCTTTGTTGCAATTTCGCAGCAGAATGTCCTGAAAACAACTCCAAAAAATATCAGAATTGTTTTCTTTTTTGTGAAATGGATTCTTCTGTAAATCAATTCAGTCAATTGCCACGCCTCTCTTGCCAATAATGTGAAAAGATACAAGTTATCAAGAAAGAGAGCCAGGTGTTAAGAAAGGCCTTAGACAAGAACTGTACCGACAGAGGAAAAAAAATTACCTTTTGTTCCCAGAGGCTACCTTTGAGTTCCTAAAAAAATACCACAAGCAAATTAGCAAAAATTATCATTTAGAGCTAGTCTGCTCTCTTCCCTCCAGGATTCACTGCATGGCACAATGCACTTCTGGGCACGTCAGTTTCTTTGTCAATAAAAACAGCGCAACTCAGGGCTCAGCTGTTTTTCCAAACACTCCTTGTTTCTTGAATTAGACAGGTAAACTGCATGGGGTCAGTAAGCTTCATGCTTTTGACTGGTTTAGCCATAATTTCGTTCACGAGGAAAAAAGTTCTTCAACTTTCCAAAAGAGCATCTTGTGCTATTAGCATTCTACCATTCATTCCACTCCAGCACACTGAACTGGAAAGATAATTTGCTTGCTCACCGAGATGAGTGGGTTCACCTTGCTTTCTCGAAAATAAGACCGCAACTGGACTGGCCACCGAGGTCATGTGCACTGAAGTTATCCCACAGGATCTGAAAACTTCACATTGAACAATGCAGAGACCATCACTGGAGGGCATCTACTTGAGTTATTAAGATCCACTTCTGGTATTTCAAAGGAGCTCTTACGTGGAGCAAAATACACATTTCGTGAATTCACCTTCACCTTCACCTATCCTCCTCGCGCCTCGTGGCACATAGGGCCTTGACAGAGCTTTTCCACCCCTCTCGATTGGTTGCTGCGGTCCGCACCTCCTCCCACGATCTCCAACCTGCCTCTCGCCTTTCTTGCTCTACTGTATGTCTCCAAGTGGTTTTTGGTCTTCCCCTTCTCCTTTTACCTTCTGGTGCCCAGCTCATAGCAACATTGCAGTCATCATTGCGATCTTTCCTAAGAATATGGCCAATCATTTTCCATCTACGAGACATCACTTCCACACTCAGTGGCTTCATGCCTGCCCTTTCCAGTAGCTCTTTGGTACTGACATGGTCTTGCCATCGGATTCGGAGGATCTTTCGTAGGCACCTATTATGGAACACATCCACTGCTTTATCATCTCCCTTATTCATCTTCCACGTCTTAGATCCATAGAGTAACACTGGCTCCACTAGTGTTTTATACAGCCTCAGTTTTGTTTTCCTCAAGATGTTATTAGAGATCCAGATCTTCTTTAATTTGTTAAAGGCACCTCTGGCTTTCGATAACCTGTTCTTCAAGTCCTCCATACCACCTCCCTCTTTACAAACTTTGGCCCCCAAGTACACAAACTCATCAACATCTTCAATATCCTGTCCATTGATTATAATCTTTTCTTGGTTCCTTGCATTGTTCCTCATCACTTTTGTCTTTTCTTCGTTGATTTTGAGTCCCACCCGTCTGGCCTCTTCATCCAGCCTTGTCGTTTTATCCTGAATCTGCTGCTTGGTAGATGAAAGCACGACTATATCGTCTGCAAAGTCCAAGTCATCAAGTTTGGAAGTAAACCTCCATCTAATACCATTTTCGCCACCGCCAACTGCTCTTCGCATTACCCAACCCATCACAATCAAGAACAAGAATCCCGACATATTACATCCTTGTTTTACGCCAGTCTTAATGTCAAACCACTCACATGTTTCCCCCTGATCTTCTACAGCACACTTAAAGTCGTCACAAAATACTCTCACCATTTTCACAATCTTCTCCGGGATTCCATATTTGGCCATGATTACCCACAGGCTTTCTTGGTGGATAGAGTCGAAAGCCTTTTCAAAGTCTACGAAGTTTAGGTACAGGGTTGCCTGCCATTCGTTGACCTGCTCAATGATGTTCCACAGGATGAAGATCTGGTCTGTTGTTCCCCTCCCCTTCCTATAGCCTGCCTGTTCTTTCCTCAGCCTTCTGTCCACTCCATTTCTCACCCGATCTATGATGATTCTACCGAGTACCTTCCCCACAACGGACAGTAAGGTTATTCCTCTCGAATTTTGACATTCTTTGAGATTTCCTTTTTTTCGGCAGCTTGATAATTAGCCCTTGTTTCCAGGGTTGGGGGATCTTCTCAAATGTCCATACTTTTCCCAACAATTGATGGATTTTTGTTGCTGAAAACTCTATGTTTGCCTTCAATAGTTCAGCCGTGATAAAGTCAGTTCCTGGCGCTTTCCCATTCTTCAATCTTTTCATAGCTTGTTTGACTTCAGCTAAAGTTAGTTCACTGACTGAGATCTCTTCAATGATGTCACCAAGTTCTGATTCATATACCTCATCACTTAATACTGGGTTTTCTGGTTCATCCCTATTGAGTACTTCTTTAAAGTGCTCCGTCCATCTTGCCTGTACTTCCTCTTTTTTATTGAGAAGGTTTCTTCTCAATAAAATTTCGTGAATTACGCACATTAAAAAAAAGCTTACCCATACAGACCCCATTTACGCTAGTAGATATTTGTGTATTAAGCCTAAGGCCAGAATCGCAGTGTCGCACCTGGGGTTTTTGGTGAGGAAGGCTATCGTTGATCAATGGGACCCTGCTGGCATTAAAAGACATTACTGGCATGGATAATGCCAGTAGAAGGCTGTCTATCCTTCAGTTACCTACTGACGATGTTTTATCATTGTACCAGGTTGTTCCAGTGATGTCACCCACCCGAGTGGTGTTTCAGGATAGTTCAATGTCGGCGCAGGCCCCACCGCTGCAAAGTGCAAGTTACCTCACTGAGCAAACAGGGTTCACTTGAATTCACCCAAAGCTAACGCAAAGCAGTTTACTCTGATCACAAGCTTCAGTTAAATACTCTGAAACGAGACAGCTGTGTGCGTTTGCAAGTATGTGTGCGCGCACGGGACCATGCAACTGTAAATATGTTGCAGCTATTAATGCAGTATCCATCAATCAATTAATTCAAGACAAATAAGCTGATAAGCGGAACAGACTGTTTTTGTTGTATTTTTTTGCACTGAATAGTCCAAAGAGAGTCAAAATTAATATAAAAAAGGAATAGTGCTTGGCACTCCGCGATGTCCTTTTCACTGAGGTAACAATTTGGATTCCATTATAATGCAGAAAAAAATCATCTGACTCTGTGAGCAGAGCAGGCCAGCGAGGGTCATGAAGCTCGAGGTCGTCTCTGGGGCAACATTTAAGGACTGGCACTCCCAAGTAACAAATTACCCTGCCCTGCCCCATCAAGACCTGCCCTGCAAACGTCTGTTCTTGAATACTGAACAGGAAAGGACGGCAGTCGCACTGTTGGGGTCACTTTGGGCAACAAAAATGTCATGGTTTTGCCCCCGCCAGCTGCAAACAGCAAACCGGCGGGCACTGGGACCATGTACCCAAAAGGTAGAGAAGGGACCCAAATGCCCAGGCTGAGTAAGAATATAAAGATTTTTCATAAAACTGGTAAAATAAACCACAAACGAGGGGAGCAGCGGCACAACACAACAGAGTTAAAAATTCAGAATGCAGCTGCAGTGCCAATTTGGCAGTGCAGCCCTTAAATATTCTCCACTTCACCTCCACTTCAACGAGCAACAGGTGTGGCTCGTTGAAGTGGAGGCGAAGACAGCTAGAGGGGGAGGGACTGCAGGGCAGAACCATGACAGAAAAGGACTAATCATCCAGCCATCTTCCCAATTTCACTCTATTACCCATCCATTTCGTATTCACCTCTTTTACCCAGCCATCAGAGCGCTCCTGCTGAAGTTGAGCTTTATCATATTGACAACTATTGACAACAAAATTGAGCTTAAGATAAAGACCTACTTCTTGACATAATGTTTGCTAGTAGGCTAAATGGACACCACTGAGGCAGACTTTGACACTTCTGTAAATCCAGGGCTTTCTAACGTTCCTTAAAAGTAACTATCATGAAGTAGAGAAAGCCTCCAACAGCTATAGTCCAGGACACAAAACTGGATTGGTTTCAGTCATCCAGTATGAGCACCTTTCCAGCCAGCGAGCCATTAGATTAGTGCTGAGCTAATCAATATGCATCATGGCTCATTACTATGTGCTAAAAAATGCATATTACAAGAATGAGAAACCTTTTGTCGGGCCAAGAAAAAAAATTCCAGCAGAAAACAGTCTTGATGTGCTGTTTTTAATCACGTGTGAGAACAGACCGCAAATGCACTGGAACTGTGTGTTTATCATAAGAGCACAAGCTGAATTAACCCTTAAGATGGCATCCAGTGCGGCGGTGCTCTGAAACACCATCAAAATCTCAGGCGGGATAAGCAGGCGTCCCTGTTACTGATAACAGCACTGTGGCTCTGGGTTTATGCGCCAAGGCAGATGCTGCCGATAACCCCTCCTGGACCTTGTCGGAAGAGCAGGAGTATGGGGAGGGATACAGAAATGTCACGCTTTAGGGCAGCACTGGGTTCACTCTTTACGGGGGCCAGAACTCACGAGGGTTTGACGGGAGGTCATCATGGCAGAATCAGTGAAGCAGAGCGATGTGGGTGTTAACAGTCTCTACTGCACATACAGTGTTTCTGCATTCACACTTCCTACACATAGTCTGCACACTGCCTGCCTACCGTGGCCTGGTTCAGTGTGACAAACGGTGCACGACTCTAAAACTCCCAAAGAAAAACGAGAGGCTGATTTAACCTGACATCTAACATTACCCCCTCTCACCTCACTGCTTTTCATGGAGGGCAAATGATTTTTGCTCTACAACATTTTTGTGCATGTTTTTTAAAACGGAAAAATACAATTTGTAAACGTGCACGTTGAAACTAGAAAGTTTGGTGACTGAATTTGGCATCCGCAGAAAAAAAGCGAAAGAAAAAAATAAACAGGAACTGAAAGTGACAGAGTGGCGCACCCATCTCCCTGGATTCCAGCGGGAGGAGGAGTCTTCGCCTCCGGGATCAAACTGTGTTAGCGAGACAGAGCAGAGAAGCCCCATGGAAAGCTCTTTAAACCACACAAATTCCATGAAAACAAGACAATGAGTGGGAGTTATAGGAAAAAAAACAAACAGATAAATGAATGCTCCGCTGAGTTTTATAAAAAGGCATTTCTGTTCGACCCTTACTTCAGAGAGTCTGTTCACTGAAGAAGCATATTGCATTATATAATTCATTATTATATATGATATTATATATAATAGAGTGCCCTCACCAAGGGTGAATTACAAGCCTTATAAACACATGCTTTACTGCTTATCCAGATGTACACAGTACCTGCCTGTCTGTTAAAGAATGCTGTGCCCTGTTCAAAGATGGTACTGCCGCACTTCAAATGCCGCCATTGTTCAGCTGTAGGTCTACAACTATGTGTGGGTGCATGTGTATTTGTGTGTGTGTGCATGTGTATCTGTGTGTGTGCGTGAGTGTGTGTGTGTGCGTGCGAGAGAGAAAGTGAATAGACAAAAAAGACAGTCAGAAAGAGAAAAAAAAAGATGGTGGGACAGTGCAGGGTAGAGCAGTGATCGGTTGCCATTTTGGGCTTGGAAAAAAAACCCAGAGCACTTGTCGTGCCAAATGGCGTGATGAGGAAGAATGAAGCGTACAGTGCATCAAATTTTCATGGAAGCATGAGCGCACAGCTTAGAAGCGCATTATGGAAGGAAGGCAGCAGAAAATGTCCTCCAGGAGAGGTGGAGTGAAAATAGTTTATTTATACAGTGGGAGATGGTGATGTGTAGAGCAACTGAATTAAATTCAAAGGGAGTAAAAAACAGTAAACAAACCAATAATCCCAAATACCATGTTTCTGAGTCCGTGTGCCTGCGATGGTTTATGTGAGAGTATGCATATATGTGCTTGCTTGCATGAACACATACACATGAAGAAATGGAGGAGCACTAAGTAAGGCCTCCATGCTGGCACTTAATTGCCCTATCCACTATACCGCTACTCCTTTTATGACCCCATTTCAAAAGAAGTTGATAAAAAATTAAATATCCTTTTGCATAGTTTTTATTACAGAGAACAGTGTAAAATATCTTTTATAGAACCATGGAAAAAAAGCGAAGAAGCAAGGAAATCTCAGGCTAGTGCATGTTAAGGAATTGCCAGAGCTGTAACGTGAAATACTGTATTACACTGTAACTAAATGACAACAAAGCATGTTTAGAAATCCACAATCCTCTCATACTTCTTGTTCAAAATTTAACAACTTCTATTGAACCCCCCCAACCCCCCAAAATAAAACTATGATATACTTACTCAGGATGGTCCACGAGGGGTTTTAGTGTGTCACTGCGACATGCTAAAATTTTTGCGCGTCATCCCAAAAAACCTGCGACATTCTAAGCGCCATGCCAAAAACTGTCCCCAAATTTGCCAAGAATTCAGCCAAACCAATCGAGTGGATGAATTACACAACGCATTTATTTCTCCTTCCTTAGAAAAAAAAAAAAAATTTTTTCGCGCATGAGCAGGCTCATGAGGCCGAGGCGGAATGAATGTGTAGGTACCGAGTCTATCTCTAGACTAGACTATGGATGGAGCTTTGTGGAAAGCAATCACCAGCACTGACCAGATACTGAATGGACCGCAACTGATTTCGATTTCACGATAATTCCCAAATCAAAGATAAGCAAATTTTTTGCTCCTGCTGCACCCAGGACTGCTTCTGCTACTAGATCCACATCTAATGACGATAATGACAAGGCACAAGCGACCACGGTCACATAGCATGAGGGAGATGAACCTGTCCCTTCTAAAAGATTGAAACGAACAAGCAAATGCATTAGTCAGACAACCGAGTTCTATCGCCCACGGCTTAAAGTGTATACTTTTTTCAGTGTAGACTACATTGTAGGCTGGGGCTCAATACAAGGACTTTTATCAATTTATCATCATTAGCAGTATAATTCTGTCGGATCTGAATGTAGGAATATGAACATGATTCTTGGTTGTATGAATATAAGTTAATAATTGTTATTTATATCTGATCTAGATATTTGTAGAGCATGTTTTTCTGAAGGTGCAGCCACAAGAATTAATGTAATTCTTTTCAAATTCTCATTTACTTTCCCTTCATTGTCAGAGAGATAATAGCATACGCCTACTGTCAAAATTTGATTGATGGCTTTTTGATGAGTTGATGAGTTCATACGAGTTCATATAAAATGAATTAAAAAGAGGTTATTATTGTTTATTCTGTATTTCCCCCTTCTCCTCATCCTCCCCCTCTCCTCTTCTCTCCCTCTCTCCTCTCTCTCTCTGCGGGGTTGTGTGTGTGAGATTCAGCACCGTCCCCAAGCCCCCCTTCCCTCTCACCCTCCCCCTTGCATGCTCTGGTGTGGGGATAGAATTTTATACATTTTACTGTGTTTTAGCGTGTTTTATGTTTTTTTGTGGGGATAAACCTATTAAAGCATTTATTTAATTGTGTTATAGTTTAGTGTTTTTTAAACGTGTATTATTTGAGTGGTTGGGGGAAGTGGAAGTGATAAAAGCGGTAAAACTTTATTTCAAGCGTTTTGTTGGTCGTGGGGTAACGAAAGAGAGTTTAAATTCGGATAGTGTTAAAAAGTTGTTGGCGACATGTTGGTAAAATAGCAGTTTTAAAGCAAAAAAATGAGCGCAAGTGTTAAAACAGGAAAATATAGCGATGGTGAAAGCATGCTGAAAATAGCGGTGCATGCAGTGCGGTGAATAAGTGTGTGTAAAGGAAAAGGAAATAAAGAAAGATAAAATGATTTTCCAGTTTTCAGCGAGATGTGAGTGGAAAAGAAAAGTTACCAAAAAGTTGTAATGTAGTTGATGAAAGATGCTGCAAAATAAGGCTGGTTTCCAGAGTGTTCATTCTGTAGGTCTTCTTCCCCTCTCTCTCTCTCTCTCTCTGTCTCTCTCTGTCTCTGCGTGCAGACGTATAGTAAGTGAATGGGAGAATGGGGGTGCGGGGTTTGCTGTCAGTGAGTTGGCGGGCTTGCGGGGGTAGCCAATGCATGAAGTAAACGATTTCTGTCAAGTATAATAATAGTATAATGAAACTTACCCAGGGGCAGGGTTGACCGGTGTGTGGTGCACACGTTTTTGAGTTGGCGGGGCTTGCGGGGGATAGCCAATGAATGCTTGATTGAATTGATAAATGAAAATCTTCTGCCAAGTATAATACTAGCATAATGAAACTTAACCAGGGGCGGGGCTGAACGGTATGGGTGCCTGCGTTTTGTGAGATTGTTTGTGACAGTCATTGCTATGTTTTGGGCTTTTCTTGGGCCTTTACATAGTTGATTTTTAAAAGGTGTGAGAAGATCATAGATTACACACATTCACAATGTCAAGGTTTTGAAGGTGTGGGAATGTGTGCTGCTATGGGGTGTGATATTGTTCTCTGAGGTCATAGGCCTCAGGACGTTTCATTATTAGTCTTTCAGGCACCACGGTTAAAGTTTATACTAATGGGGTGTCATTATTCTTTTAAACAACAGCAGATTTTGTGCTTTGTGTTTGGTTGAACATATCTCTGTTGTCACTGTAATAAATAGCACTGCACCTTATACTATTGGACAGCCTGTCCATTTCCCTTTGCAATGATAGCACATCTTTGAGGATCATGCATTTGTGGGATTAGTATGAGTAAGCAGACACACACACACACACACACACACACACAATCACCTTTGCTGCTCATCCCAGAAATGCATGATCTTTTTGAATGGGTCTGTTATGATTCTGTTTTGTTCTGTTCATGTTTTGCCTTTGTCTGATCCATGCCATGTTTTGTTTCTGTTTATTCTGTATTTTCTGCCATAGTCCATTCCCCCAGTTATATTCCGGTCATTGTTTTGCATTTTGCCATGCTTTGCACTTTGTCTAACCTGTCTGGTCTGGTGTTATGTGACAGCTTATTTTCCCCAGTATTGTGTGCCATGCTTTCAGGTGATTTCATGGTTTCTGGGTTTCCAATCATTCCTTCTAATCTCGTTTGCTTCCTTCGCCTTGCTGTTCTGTCTTTACTAACAATACTAACAGTTTGTTGTTTTAGTTAAACCTACTAACTCTAACTAACATTGTATTTAGTACTAACTTACTAACGAGCACTAGGGATTGTATAGCTGCACTTTACTAATTGATTAACAAGCTCTCAGCACTCGCCCTATTCTAGTCTCCTCCTTTTGTCTTCACTCAATCTACTTGGCTGTGTTTCAGCGGATCCTCCGCACCTGTTTAACTCTGTTCTGCCTCTCATTATCTGTGCACGTTAGAACTCCCTAACGGGAGCTGTGTGTTCGTCAATAGACTGTCTCATGATCCCTGTCCGCGTTTAGGCTTTTGCCAATTTCATGTGGTTAGGTTCTCCCTCGTGTTTGCTCCCTCGTTAATTAGTCTGATCCACTTCACCTGTTCCCAATCATAGCATGTGACTTCCCTTGCGTGTATTTAAGCAGTCTTTTCACAGCAGTTCCCTGTCAGAACGTTTCCCTTGGTTTGTCTGTGCTACGCTTGTTTTCGCCTTGTATTCTTTGTGATTCACTTCTGACTGACCGTCCCTGTTTAACGATTTTGGCTCTGTTTTGGATTACTGTCTGCATCTGTGTATCAAACCTTTTTTTTGCCCGACTACGAGTACTGTGATTGCTGCCCTGGTAACGACTCGGATTTCGCCTTCTGGATTTTGATTTTTGGATTGTGGACTCTGTACTGTTGCCTCCTGCTCTGCGGGGGTTCTCCCCCTTCCTTAATAAAATCCAGTTTTACTGCACTGCTTGGTTCTCGCGACTGGTTCCTGAACGATACCTCACAGTACGTTCTGACCAGCATGGAACCAGCGAGCATCCAGCCACTTCAAGCTGCAGTAAAGGAACAGGGTGCCCAGCTGGAGTTCCAACAACAGCTGCTACGGGCCATGATGCAGCATATGCAGACCATGACTCACCAGATGGCCGACCTCACCCGCTCCTTGCAAGGCGCACAGCCCTTCTGCACTCCCCAACAATCTGCCACCACCACGTCTGTTCCCGTGTCTGTTCCTGTCTCTGCCCCACCCGCTCCGGTCCACGAACCTCGACTACCTCCTCCTGAGAAATATGATGGCGACCCTGGATCCTGCCGAGCCTTCCTGACTCAGTGCAAACTGATCTTCAGCCTACAGCCTGCCACCTTCCCCTCTGAGCGAGCTCGCGTAGCATACATCATCACGCAGCTAACCGGGAGAGCTAAACAGTGGGCAACATCAGCTTGGGAGGCGGGACTACCCTGTGTCCAGTCGTCCGATCTTCAGGGGAGGAGATGAAGCGGGTGTTTGACTGTTCCAGACACGGGCATGAGGCTGGAAGGGAAATTCTCCGCATCCGCCAGGGGGGTTGCTCAGTTTCTGACTACGCCAGAGAGTTCCAGACTCTCGCTACCAACAGCAGATGGCATGTGAGAGCCCTCTATGACACCTTCATCTATGGGCTGTCGGAGCGAATCAAGGATGAGCTGCTACCACGTGACCTGCCTGAAAGTCTGGACCGGATTATTGAGATGGCCATCCGCATAGATTCACGTTTGGAGGAGCGAAGACGGTCCGCCCACAGAGCCAGTACCTCCAAGCCTCTGGTGATGACACCACCCCTACCTCAGCCTGACAAGACCAAACCTCCCCTTGAGTCGGAACCCATGCAGTTGGGCCGTACTAGACTCACCAGTGAGGTGAGGGACCGCAGGCGGAAGGAACGGGTCTGCTTCTACTGTGGCTAAGACGGACACTACATTTCACGGTGCCCAATAAAGAAACCACGCCCACTAACGAGGAGAGGAGCGTTAGTGGGCGTCATCCCTGTGGATCACTCCTCAAAGAATCGTACCTGCTTCCCTGTTTCCCTGGAGTGGGCTGGAGGAGGGAGGAAGACCACCGCCCTGATCGATTCGGGAGCTGAGGAGAATTTTATCGATCTGGAAGTAGCCCAGAAGTGGGGCATCCCTGTTGAAAAGATCTTCCCGGATCGTGTTGCTAATTCTCTCAACGGCCAGAGGATTGGCCACATCACCCACGTCACTGGTCCAATCAAACTACGAATCTCTGGAAATCATCAAGAGTCGATCAAGCTCTACCTCATCCAGTCTCCACATGCCCCAGTCGTCCTCGGGCACGCCTGGATGGTCAAACACCTGCCTGAGGTCGATTGGGGAAAACACGACATTAAGGGCTGGAGGCCCAATTGTGCTCGTACCTGCCTTAACGACGCACTGGATCATGTTCCTGTTCCCCCCTCAGAAGAAATTCCGAACCTGGAGAAGGTTCCCCCTGAGTTCCATGATCTCAAAGCAGTGTTCTCTAAAGCTCGCGCTACCAGCCTGCCCCCGCACAGACCATATGACTGCGCGATCGAACTCAAGCCTGGAACTATGCCGCCCAGAGGTCGTCTGTTCTCCCTGTCATGCCCTGAAACCCTCGCCATGGAGAAATACCTCAGTGAGTCACTTGCAGCGGGCATCATTCGCCCTTCCTCATCTCCTGCTGGAGCGGGGTTTTTCTTCGTGGGCAAAAAAGACGGGTCTTTACGGCCTTGTATCGACTACAGGGGCCTCAACGACATCACCATTAAGAACAGATACCCCCTACCACTCATGAATACTGCCTTCGACCTCCTCCAGGGGGCGAAGATCTACACTAAGTTGGACCTACACAATGCGTACCACCTGGTTTGTATCCGTGAGGGAGACGAGTGGAAGACTGCCTTCAACACTCCTACCAGACACTGGGAATATTTGGTCTTACCGTTCGGCCTTACTAACGCCCCAGCAGTCTTCCAAAACCCTGTTAACGACGTTCTGCGAGACATGATCAACAAGTTTGTGTTTGTGTACCTTGACGATATTCTAATCTTCTCTAAATCACAGGATGACGACGTTCTCCATGTTCGCCAAGTCCTCAAGTGCCTGCTGGAGAATCGCCTGTTTGTTAAGGCTGAGAAATGTGAGTTTTTCGTCCAGACTACTTCCTTCCTGGGATACATCATTTCACCCGACACTATCCGAATGGACCCTGTAAAGATTGAAGCTGTCACCAACTGGCCCAAACCCTCCGATCGTAAGTCACTTCAACGCTTTCTGGGATTTGCCAATTTCTACAGGCGATTCATTCGTAATTATAGTTCTGTTGCTGCTCCTCACTGCTTTCACTTCAAACAAAGTCATATTTCAATGGTCCGAGAAAGCTGAGCAGGCATTCCATGATCTCAAGACCCGTTTTACATCTGCCCCTATCCTAACCATTCCTGATCCCAAGCTCCAGTTTGTGGTGGAGGTTGACGCCTCCAATGTGGGAGTAGGGGCTGTCCTTTCTCAGAGATCACCCAAAGATGGCAAGATTCACCCGTGTGCCTACTTTTCCCGTTGCCTGAGCTCCTCTGAGCGAAACTATGACATCGGCAATCGGGAACTGTTAGCAGTTAAGCTGGCATTGGAGGAGTGGAGACAATGGCTGGAGGGTGCCGAACTTCCGTTCCTGGTTTGGACAGACCATGAGAATCTGGAGTACCTCCAATCCGCCAAGAGACTGAACCCTCGACAAGCCAGGTGGGCATTGTTTTTCTCACGCTTTAACTTTCACCTTGCTGATCACCCCGGCAGCAAGAATGTAAAACCAGACGCATTGTCCCGCTGCTTTGAGACAGCCCAGCTCAGATACCATTCTCCCTAAAGAGACTTTTATCAACACCATCAACATGGACATCGAGACGGAGGTGAGAAATGCCCAAGACGGTTCTGCTGCTCCCAGTGCCTGTCCCGATCATTGTCTGTTTGTGCCTGCCAATCAGCGCCCCCGAGTCCTTGACTGGGGGCATGCTTCTAACCTCTCGTGCCACCCAGGAATTCGTCGCACCCTGGATTTCATAACACATCGCTTCTGGTGGCCGGGAATCAACCAAGACGTCCAGAATTATGTCTCTGCCTGCTCGGTCTGTGCCCAAGGAAAGGTATCTCACCAACCCCCTCACGGCTTGTTACAACCCTTGCCCACTCCGCACCGCCCTTGGTCACACATAGCACTAGATTTCATCACTGGCCTTCCCCCATCCAATCATTTCACTACCATTCTCACAATAGTCGATAGATTTTCTAAAGCTGTCCATTTTGTTCCCCTCACTAAGCTCCCTTCCGCCCAAGAAACTGCCACCCTCATTATTCAACACGTTATCAGACTACACGGTATCCCCACAGACATCACCTCAGATCGCGGTCCCCAATTCACAGCCAAATCCTGGAAATCTTTTTATAAGTCACTTAGCACATCTGTCAGTTTGTCATCCGGTTTTCACCCCCAAACTAACGGCCAGACCGAGCGGGCCAATCAATGCATAGAAACCGTTTTATGCCTTTGCCTTAAGAACCCTCCTCCTGGAGCCACCAACTTCCCTGGGCCGAATATGCAATTAACAGTCACACCTCCGCTGCCTCTGGACTTTCCCCGTTTAAAGCTTGCCTTGGCTACCAACCGCCTTTGTTTCCCTGCCAAGAGGAGGAGGTTGCTGTACCATCTGCCCGTGAGTTTGTGCGCCGCTGCAGGCGTACTTGGAGGAGTACACGGGAGGCGCTGCTCAGGTCGGTGGCCCGCATGAAGGCCCAAGCGGACAAAAGACGCACTGCCGCTCCATCCTACCGACCTGGGCAGCGCGTATGGCTGTCCTCCAAGGACATTTCCTTAAGGGGGAGTGGGGGTAAACTTTTCCCAAAGTACCTTGACCCCTTTACCATTGAAAAAGTGCTTAGCCCCACTGCTGTCCGCCTCCGTCTGCCCCTTTCCATGGGCCGCATTCACCTCACTTTTCACGTCTCTCAGATCAAGCCTGCTGTAACCCACCCCCTGTCTTCTGGTCCTGATCCCCCACCACCCACCCGTATCATCGACGGAGGCGAGGCTTATACTGTTCGGACTCTACTGAACTGTCGTCGACGAGGACGAGGTTTCCAGTACCTCGTCGATTGGGAAGGCTACGGTCCTGAACACTGTAGTTGGGTCCCTTCACGCCACATCTTGGATAAGACTTTGATAACAGACTTTCATGCCACTCATCCTAGACCCACAAGTTGAAACACCAGGAGGCGTTTTTTGGGGGGGGGGGGTGTACTGTTATGATTCTGTTTTGTTCTGTTCATGTTTTGCCTTGTCTGATCCATGCCATGTTTTGTTTCTGTTTATTCTGTATTTTCTGCCATAGTCCATTCCCCCAGTTATATTCCGGTCATTGTTTTGCATTTTGCCATGTTTTGCACTTTGTCTCCCCTGTCTGGTCTGGTGTTATGTGACAGCTTATTTTCCCCAGCATTGTGTGCCACGCTTTCAGGTGATTTCATGGTTTCTGGGTTTCCAATCATTCCTTCTAATCTCGTTTGCTTCCTTCGCCTTGCTATTCTGTCTTTACTAACAATACTAACAGTTTGTTGTTTTAGTTAAACCTACTAACTCTAACTAACATTGTATATAGTACTAACTTACTAACGAGCACTAGGGATTGTATAGCTGCACTTTACTAATTGATTAACAAGCTCTCAGCACTCGCCCTGTTCTAGTCTCCGCCTCTTGTCTTCACTCAATCTACTTGGCTGCGTTTCAGCGGATCCTCCGCACCTGTTTAACTCTGTTCTGCCTCTCATTATCTGTGCACGTTAGAACTCCCTAACCGGAGCTGTGTGTTCGTCAATAGGCTGTCTCGTGATCCCTGTCCGTGTTTAGGCTTTTGCCAATTTCATGTGGTTAGGTTCTCCCTCGTGTTTGCTCCCTCGTTAATTAGTCTGATCCACTTCACCTGTTCCCAATCATAGCATGTGACTTCCCTTGCGTGTATTTAAGCAGTCTTTTCACAGCAGTTCCCTGTCAGAACGTTTCCCTTGGTTTGCCTGTGCTACGCTTGTTTTCGCCTCGTATTCTTTGTGATTCACTTCTGACTGACCGTCCCTGTTTAACGATTTTGGCTCTGTTTTGGATTACTGTCTGCATCTGTGTATCAAACCTTTTTTTGCCCGACTACGAGTACTGTGATTGCTGCCCTGGTAACGACTCGGATTTCGCCCTCTGGATTTTGATTTTTGGATTGTGGACTCTGTACTGTTGCCTCCTGCTCTGCGGGGGTTCTCCCCCTTCCTTAATAAAATCCAGTTTTACTGCACTGCTTGGTTCTCGCGACTGGTTCCTGAACGATACCTCACGGGGTCACTGTAAAGGGAAATGAAAAGGCTTTCTGATTACGCAAGATACAACTATGCTATTATAATACAATGACAACAGAGATATGATCGACCAAATCCAAATTTCTGACCTTTTTAGGATGGGTTCACGTGTGTGTGTGTGTGTGTGTGTGTGTGTGTGTGTGTGTGTCAGTAGCGGTCACAAATATTACATTCAATAATTTGGCCTGTTATCATCTGCCTGGGACCCCTGGCAGCACATGTGCAAAATATGAATGCAGGTAGAGAGGGTAGTGGAGTCAGAGATTCACAGATGGTATCCTGTGTTCCCATCAATTGACATTCCAGTTAATTCCAGAAGAGTAGTGCAACAAATAATTTCTTTTGTAACTCTATGGTTTATTTAATCATATTGGCACAGCTTAGAATCTATCTTGGCCAATCTCAATGCATGGTTGGAAATAGCTGTTGTATACATTTCATTTATCTTTGTTTTGTTTTTTTCTCTTACAGCAGTAAATCCACACCAGGTGGTCAAGAGGTACCAGAAGGTCTTGAAACATTACCAAAGAGACAAGAATTTCATCGAGTCGTACAAGGCTGTTGGGGTGGATAGGAATACCGTTGTAGCGAGTGCCCCCATTGCAGAGCTGGCCATTGCCTCACCAGAGAAGTATGGGGAACAGCTGAAGGGGTATTCAAGGCTGCAAAAGCTGCAGACATTTGTACTGCAGTGTGCTAATGTTATCAAAGATGACCCTGTATTATTGGCTGAGGTTGAAGACCTGAAAAAGGCAGGGAAACTTCTCCCTTTCCTGAAGAGGAAATATGAGTACAGAAATTGGAGTGGGTGGGTGGGTGCGTTAGTTTGTTAGAAGAATCAACACAATTGTCAGTGTTTTAAGGCTGTGTTTATAATCATTTTTTTATTTGTATTAACAGTGTGTTGAATGAGAGGGCTGTTGAAAAACACTTCATTTTTATTGTTATATGTCGTCTCGTAGCATACTGATTGCTGTGTACAATGTTTTATACTCTTATACTCTGTACTCCTAATTCTGTCACTGTTTGATGTCACAAAGAAGGATGGATTCAAAAGTTGTCTACAACATTTATTACATGTGATGAAAAAGTCGACAAAAACTTTAGCAAACATTATTAGATATTTGTTAAGGATGAATAGGGTTCACTTTAGATTAAAGGACATAATAACATCTGCAAATGATTTATAGATGTTTTGTGAATGTCTAACAAATCATTTGTTAAACATGAAAAGACAAGTTAGTAATTGCTTTGAATCTATATTCATAAAAGCCAGATCATTCATAAGAGGTGACTAAAAGGTGCACAAATCATTTATAAACATTCACAGACATTAGTAAATAATGAACAGTTTTCACTTTAGATTAAGGGACATAATAACATCTGCAAATGATTTATAGATTTTTTAATGAATGTTTAACAAATCATTTGTTAAACATGAGTAAACAAATGGTGGTACAGTTGAGTTTTTTTACTAATTTCACTAATAATTTAGTGATAAGGTTGATCACATTGAAAAAATGATCTACAGATCACTGTTGAATGTTAAAGTAGCATATTTACAAATGATGTACTAATTATTTGTAAATGTATAGAAATGGTTTGATAATAAACAGTTTGGTATGGATAATTTTTCCAGAAATGCTTTGGGCTGCAACAAAGACTTAACACATGATTTATACTGACTTAACAAATCATTTATTAACATGAAAAACTCAATACATGTAGTTAATAAAAGAATATTTTCTTATATTTTTCAAAAATGTTTTCCTACACATTAAATAACATTAGTTGATGATGAATAAATCATGTACAAAAAATGTTGATGCAGTGTTTTTAATGATGTCTAAATCAAATATAAATGTTGTATAACTTCAGTTATAAATGGTTTAATAATAATTTACAAATGTTATATAAATGGTTTATTCATGATTATTTCAATATCTACTAATAGCTTATAAATGTCTTGAAACTTAGAAAAGATTTAATAATCATTTGCAAATGTATATAAGTGGTTTGTTCATGATTAGTTAACTTTCCACTAATATCTACTAATATCTTATAAATATCTTATAAACGATCTTTATTATAAAGTGTTACCGATTTTTGCTCCATAACAATTTTTCTTTGTTTTTTAAAACAGAAAAATGCGATTTGTAAACGTGCACGTTGAAACTAGAAAGTTTAGTGACTGAATTTGGCATCCGCGGAAAAAAAGCGAAGAAAAAAATAAACAGGAACTGAAATTGACAGAGTGGCGCACCCATCTCCCTGGAATCCAGCGGGAGGAGGAGTCTTCGCCTCCGGGACCAAACTGCGTTAGCGAGACAGAGCAGAGAAGCCTCATGGAAAGCTCTTTAAACCGCACAAATTTCATGAAAACAACACAATGAGTGGGAGTTATAGGACAAAAAACAAACAACTACAACTATGTGTCTACAACTATGTGTGGGTGCATGTGTATTTGTGTGTGCATGTGTATCTGTGTATGTGTGCATGCGTGCGTGCGAGAGAGAGAGTGAATAGACAAAAAAGACAGTCAGAAAGAGAAAAAAGAAAGATGGTGGGACAATGCAGGGTAGAGCAGTGATCGGTGGCCATTTTGGGCTTGGAAAAAAAACCCAGAGCACTTGTCGTGCCAAATGGCGTGATGAGGAAGAATGAAGCGTACAGTGCATCAAATTTTCATGTAAGCATGAGCGAACAGCTTAGAAGCACATTATGGAACCAGGCAGCAGAAAATGTCCTCCAGGAGAGGTGGAGTGAAAATAGTTTATTTATAGAGTGGGAGATGGTGATGTGTAGAGCAACTGAATTAAATTCAAGGGGAGAAAAAACAGTAAACAAACCAATAATCCCAAACACCATGTTTCTGAGTCCGTGTGCCTGCAATGGTGTATGTGAGAGTATGCATATATATGCTTGCTTGCATGAACACATACACATGTAGAAATGGAGGAGCACTAAGTAAGGCCTCCATGCTGGCATTTAATTGCCCTATCCACTATACCGCTACTACTTTTATGACCCCATTTCAAAAGAAGTTGATAAAAAATTAAATATCCTTTTGCATAGTTTTTATTACAGAGAACAGTGTAAAATATCTTTTGTAGAACCATGGAAAAAAAGCAAAGAAGCAAGGAAATCTCAGGCTAGTGCATGTTAAGGAATTGCCAGAGCTGTAACGTGAAATACTGTATTACACTGTAACTAAATGACAACAAACCATGTTTAGAAATCCACAATCCTCTCATACTTCTTGTTCAAAATTTAACAACTTCTATTGAACTCCCCCAACCTCCCAAAATAAAACTATGATATACTTACTCAGGATGGTCCACGAGGGGTTTTAGTGTGTCACTGCGACATGCTAAAATTTTTGCGCGTCTTCTCAAAAAACCTGCAACATTCTAAGCGCCATGCCAAAAACTGTCCGGAAATTTGCCAAGAATTCGGCCAAACCAATCGATTGGATGAATGGCACAACACATTTATTTCACTCCTTAGCAAGAAAAAAAAAAAAAGGATTTTCGCGCATGAGCAGGCTCATGAGGCCGAGGCGGAATGAATGTGTCGGTACCGAGTCTATCTCTAGACTAGACTATGGATGGAGCTTTGTGGAAAGCAATCACCAGCACTGACCAGATACTGAATGGACCGGCAACTGATTTCGATTTCACGATAATTCCCAAATCAAAGATAAGCAAATTTTTTGCTCCTGCTGCACCCAGGACTGCTTCTGCTACTAGATCCACATCTAATGACGATAATGACAAGGCACAAGCGACCACGGTCACATAGCATGAGGGAGATGAACCTGTCCCTTCTAAAAGATTGAAACGAACAAGCAAATGCATTAGTCAGACAACCGAGTTCTATCGCCCACGGCTTAGAGTGTATACTTTTCAGTGTAGACTACATTGTAGGCTGGGGCTCGTACAAGGACTTTTATCAATTTATCATCATTAGCAGTATAATTCTGTCGGATCTGAATGTAGGAATATGAACATGATTCTTGGTTGTATGAATATAAGTTAATAATTGTTATTTATATCTGATCTAAATATTTGTAGAGCATGTTTTTCTGAAGGTGCAGCCACAAGAATTAATGTAATTCTTTTCAAATTCTCATTTACTTTCCCTTCATTGTCAGAGAGATAATAGCATACGCCTACTGTCAAAATTTGATTGATGGCTTTTTGATGAGTTGATGAGTTCATACGAGTTCATATGAATGAATTAAAAAGAGGTTATTATTGTTTATTCTGTATTTCCCCCTTCTCCTAATCCTCGTCCCTCTCCTCTTCTCTCCCTCTCTCTCTCTCTCTCTGCGGGGTTGTGTGTGTGAGATTCAGCACCGTCCCCAAGCCCCCCTTCCCTCTCACCCTCCCCCATTTTAGTGTGTTTTAGCGTGTTTTACATTTTTTTGGGGGGACAAACCTTTAAAAGCATTTATTTAATTGTGTTATAGTTTAGTGTTTTTTAAACGTGTATTATTTGAGTGGTTGGGGGAAGTGGAAGTGATAAAAGCGGTAAAACTTTATTTCAAGCGTTTTGTTGGTCGTGGGGTAACGAAAGAGAGTTTAAATTTGGAGAGTGTTATAAAGTTGTTGGCGACATGTTGGTAAAATAGCGTTTTAAAGCAAAAAAATTAGAGCAAGTGTTAAAACAGGAAAATAAAGCGATGGTGAAAGCATGCTGAAAATAGCGGTGCATGCAGTGCGGTGAATAAGTGTGTGTAAAGGAAAAGGAAAGAAAGAAAGATAAAATTATCTACCAGTTTTCGGCGTGATGTGAGTGGAAAAGAAAAGTTACCAAAAAGTTGTAATGTAGTTGATGGAAGATGCTGCAAAATAAGGCTGGTGTCCAGAGTTTTCATTCTGTAGATCTTCTTCCCTTCTCTCTGTCTCTCTCCCTCTCTCTCTCTGCGTGCAGATGCATAGTAAATGAATGGGAGAATGGGGGTGCGGGGTTTGCTGTCTGAGTTGGCGGGCTTGCGGGGGTAGCCAATGCATGAAGCGAACGACTTCTGTCAAGTATAATAGTAGTATAATGAAACTTACCCAGGGGCGGGGTTGAACGGCGTGTGGTGCACACGTTTTTGAGTTGGCGGGGCTTGCGGGGGATAGCCAATGAATGATTGATTGAATTTATAAATGAAAATCTTCTGCCAAGTATAATACTAGTATAATGAAACTTACCTGGGGGTGGGGCTGAACAGTATGGGTGCCTGCGTTTTGTGAGATTGTTCGTGACAGTCATTGCTATGTTTTGGGCTTTTCTTGGGCCTTTACATAGTTGATTTTTAAAAGGTGTGAGAAGATCATAGATTACACACATTCGCAATGTCAAGGTTTTGAAGGTGTGGGAATGTGTGCTGCTATGGGGTGTGATATTGTTCTCTGAGGTCATAGGTGTGATGGCTGGTGTTTCGAGACGCCAAACGCAGCGGCTGGAACGAAAGGAAGCACAGGAATGCAAGAGAGACAAACAGACAAAATAGAGGAGAGAGACATGCGCCTCCAAAGGACATAAATCCAGTCCGAGTTAAACAAGGAAGCAGAGCGAGCAAGACAGTACGAAACAAAGGAAAAATCTCGGAAACCGAGGTAAAAAGACGAAGCACCAGACGGTGCACCGAAAGAGGAAAGGAAAGAGAAAGATTCGCTTTACTAACTAACACTTTCCTTTTTTGCAACTAATTCCTCAACACTTCTCTAGCTAGAGATCTTGCGGGCTACAGTGCAATGGTAACACTGACACTCTAGCAAAGGCGGTGAGGCGGAACTTGGGTTTACATAGAGTCCGGGCGCCACCCACAATTGATGCCAGCTGGCCAAAGAATCCGATGGTGGGCAAAACGATATCGTCCCGGACGAGAGTAACAAAGAAAGCTTGCCAGCCTCCAAAAACCATGACAGGACCCCCCCCTAAAGGACAGCTCCAGACGTCCCTAGGGAACCCCATGGGCGGAACTCAGAAGTAAGCGTGGGATCCAGAATATCCCGAGAAGTGACCCAGCAGCGCTCCTCAGGGCCATATCCCTCCCAGTCAACAAGGAACTGGACCCCACGACCAACACGCCTCTCGGCAAGAATGCGGCGCACGGTGTAAACCGGCCCCCCCTCAACCATTCACGGTGGCGGCGGGGGTGTGTCGGACACAAATATGGCCAAGTTTGTACGTCTAATAATTGCTGGAATACTCGGAAAATTTGAACTTTTATGACTTTCGGACACAGAGTATTTTAGGATCTCTGTCCCGCGCCAATGTTGACTCACTTTATTGAGCAGAGCTTAAACAGAAACATTGATTGAAATTCTCGGTACTCAACTTGAAGAACTGAGCCCTCTTATCAAAACATTCATGTTTAAAATCTAAAAGATTCAGTAGATTTGAAAAAATTAAAAACAATAATCGACTGTCTGACATGGAGTTATATTGAAACCATCCGACTGCCGGACACGGAGATATATTAAAACCCTGTCCGACTTTCGGACATGTAGACACTGCGTTTTTCATTTATTGTACAGTATTTTTTCAGATTGAAATCACAACATATGTTATTTCATATCTGATCTAGATATTTGTAGAGCATGTTTTTCTGAAGGTGCAGCCACAAGAAATGAAGCTTAGCGAAAGTTCAGTCAGGAAGACTCTCTCTCTCGCGCACGTCAACTGTTTATTTTCTTTTCATTCACTCGCATGCTCGCCCATAAACCTCTGCAGTCAATGTCTGGGGCTGTCAATTGAGCAGTCAGCTGGTGTAACAGCTGATCTCTTCCATCCAACCATGGCACGCCTCAGTCGCATCGCTAGCCAATCGTTATGTTGCTGTTTTTTTAAAAAAAGTATCATTTTCTCTGCTCTAGTTCGTTCGTGCTGCCGTTCGCTGACCCACCTCCTCCCCAACGCCACCCTGCTCCATCAGACCTTCCGTACTGCCGCTCCAGCTTTGTCAGCCTTCAGCCACCACCGCCACCAGTGTCTGGACTCTTCGGGGGATTTTTCCAGCTGCTGCTCTGAGCCGTGCTCCTGCTCTACGAGTCTTCCCGAAGAGTCCAAGCGCTAAAGACTTGTCTGATTTTAAGCATGTTAATTCTGACTGCTGTCTTCCTGCTGTCCTGATCCTCTCATCCCTAATTTACCATCAATTAATTATTCAGCCAGCGGAGGATGGGCTTCCCCAGAATAGCCAGGTTCCTCCTGAGATTTCTTCTCACTGAGGAGTTTTTTCTCACCACCGTTCGAGGCTTTTTCTCCCTACAGGGAGTTTTTTGCCTGCTATTCGGGGATTAGGGATTAGTCTGTGCTCTGCCATTTACTCTCTGTAAAGCGCTATATAAATAAAATCAAATTGAATTGAATTCTACTTATGCTCAACGCATAATAAATTTTTCTTGATTTCACTTGAGTCTCTCCTGATTGAATTATAATTCTTTTCAAATTCTCATTTACTTCCCCTCATTGTCTCAGACTCTCAAGGGATGTACATAACAGTTTAAGTGTGAAAGACATTAAAAACAGTACCATA
Source organism: Gymnothorax javanicus (assembly GCA_029692085.1). NCBI lineage: Eukaryota > Metazoa > Chordata > Actinopteri > Anguilliformes > Muraenidae > Gymnothorax > Gymnothorax javanicus. The sequence goes on along the minus strand of CM056195.1, from coordinate 10,743,793 downwards.
AATCAGTAGTACATGGTGTCCTTGTTATTATATTTTTGATAATTAGTTCATTATTAGTATACTCACTAAGTGCTAAGGACTATCGATGAATCATGCAAAATATCAAAAATTATGTACTCCTATTCACTCATAATGATGAAGCTCATTTCTCAAAAAAATATTATTTTTATCCATGGATGACAGCTCATTTTGTGTATTCAAATATTCCAAAATAAGACTCAGATAGCACCAGAGAGCATCTAGAACCCTAGAGAACCCTAGAGCGTGAGGTCCCTTGCGGCTGGGGTCCAGGACCCGCTGAAGGGCCCTGGAGAGGGAAGGGACCTCACAAGCAAGATATCTGATCATCACGCGCAACATCAAGAATTTCTAATGCAACATGCTAAAATTTCGTGTTGTGCACCACCCTGACTTACTTCCTTATATATCTTTCCAAACCCCACTGTAAGCCCCCCCACCCACTGCCACAATCCCATACCCCTTATACAACCCTGCAATGATACTTCCTGGTACAGTACTGCAGAGATAATGGACTCAGAGTAAAAAAACTCAACAACATTTTGCTTTCCTTTGTGCGACCACCAATATTGGGGAGGTTATCACACGGACTGTATTCAGGGGATGGTTCACCAGTGTTATACTTCATTCGCCCTTGCGCGTCGGTCAGGACACAATGATGAGAGAGTTTGTTGCAGTGAGGGGAGTTTTTACTGCTGATTCAGGAAAGTCACAGTACAGGGTAGGCATACAGTATTGTTATGGGCGTTGTGTGTCTGGTTTCCGCAATAAATACAAACAGGGATAACAAACATTGGTGTTAATATTACACTGCACTACTACTAGCATAATAAATACAGTACACAAACATTCTCACCAGTGCATTAACTTTCCCCCACTCATTACTTCAACATACAATTATTCATCCGAACTGCCTAACATATCGATCATGCCACAAATAACAATCTATGCAGTCATATACAAGACTCAACAAGCTTAATTAAACATCAAAGGCAGACCGCACTAACTCCACAAACTGCAAATATAGCTGCACCCATGAACACCACACATGATCAAACGGACTATAAATCTGCCGTTTTGGGCTAGTACTTTACATGGAAATAATCGCATGAACGTCCCAATACATTATCTAACAGAATAACACATGCTTGCTTAAGGCACGTTATGGAGAATGCTGACATTACGAAGTTTAAGAACTTCTAGTGCCGTTAGTATCAGTCAACATCAAATTAGCAACTAGGCTAACACCGTAGCGGCCGTCATATCAAACAACATTGACGGCAAATGAATAAACAATGAATAATACAATCACCCTTGTCAAAGACTCACATGAACCCAACAATACTGCATCATAAAGAACCACAACTTCTTAAAGCTACGTAAGCAGTGTCCACTTCACAGCTGGTGAGGTGACAAACTTTGCACAGGCATACGTATTCAAGGTCTTGTACTATATACATGTTCACTTCTGTAAAGGCGCGAAGAAGATCGAGGTGTCAGTCACCATAAACAGCAGTACGACATCGCCTCCAAGTAGTCACAAACCACAGAAACCAATATGGAAATAATAAACGTGAAGTATGCTTAGAGCCAGAGATGGGGACTTGAGTCACTGTGACTTGGACTCGAGTCGCTGTTTTGATGACTTGCGACTTGACTTGACAAAATATAAAAGACTTGAGACTTGACTCGGAGTTGGAAGTTAAAGACTCGGGACTTGACTTGACTTGAGACACGATGACTTGAATGACTTGAGTGTTATTCAGTTCATGTTTTCAGTTTGAATATAAAATTAATAAATTAATTAAATAAATAATATCGATTACCCGGTAGTAGCGCAGGCTGAGAATAGCGTTGTCATGATTGGATCACAACCCTGTCAATCAGTCATGCCCTCTCTACGTACCTTACATGTTTATTGGAGAAACAAGCCCTCTTATATCAGATATAGGCATCAACATGTCAGCGGGAGGGGTACCGAAAGTCATAAATCTTCGGCTTTTTTTTTTTTTTTTCGAATTACCATTTTGACAGCTTAAAGATGAACAGCACAGTGCAAGTGCATATACATCTCGGACAGCCAGACGACAACTTCAAACTTTGTTCGTCATTTGGAGAGCCATTCTGCCCAGTAAGTGCCAGTCAATTAGCTTATATTATCCTGTTAGCCTAGTTTGCAGGGGCCTGTCTCACGAAGCTGGATTTCAGCTTAGCGAGGTAACTTCTGGATTAACCCTGGGTTTTCCGTATCACGAAGGTGGTTTGCTTTTTATCAGGGTACATTTCCATGGCAACAAACGCTGAACACCTAACCTGCTCCGGAGCAGGTTAAGTTCAAGATAAGAGCTCAGCAGGTATAAAAGCCCCACCTACTGACTAATCAATTCTCTTGGAAAATGGCCTGCCCATTTGATGAGAACCCAGTGGGTCTAGGACGGTGCACAACTTGTGCGAAGAGTGCTCATGCGCGAAAGAGTGTTTGCCGATTGCTGTAATCCTTTTGATTTTCCTGAACAATGTCTTTACGAGAGGTACAGGTTTTCCGCAGGACTACAGTATATCTGTCAGCTGCTGGAGCCGTTCATTACTAATTCCAAAATTCCATTGTGATGATCCTACAACAGAGACAGTGCGAAGAAGTAAAGCCACGTACATGTACATATACGTATGCTACACGTATAAGATATAGTTAGTGTACTGACCACTTTGCAGTATGTTTTTATACTTTTTTTTAATTTGCTCCCATGTTCTTTTTGCTCCACTGGGGTCCCATCCGAAATGATTAGGCCAAAATCACATGCCATAACGACAAATTTCATGAACACATAAATTTATGGATCACACAAATGTTACTATCGTCAGATAGTACTACTCGTGCCGTCATGGTGGGGTAAGTAATATTATAATCCCACTAATTTACGCATTGACACAGTCGGCGATTTTTTTGCCAGCATTCCTTGTGGCTTTTGGCAGCTGCAACTATGTTGCTTTTTGCCTGGATGATGGATTTATTTTCCTCGTATTTATTTAAGATTATTGTCTGCTCCTCCGTCGTGAAGTATGCGGCTCGGAAGGATTTTTCCATGTCTGCGATTGGTCGTATGCAGTAAACACCGCCCTTTTTATGTGAGCGCGCACAAATCTAGATTGGAAACTCCTGGGTTCACTTAACGAGTTGATAACCGGCTTCGTGAGACAGATAATCAAGACCGCGGATGTCTGGTTACGTGCAGCTGGGTAACTGAGGGTAACCCCGGGTATGTTAATCCGGTGTCTCCAAATAAAGCGAGAACAATAGCTGATGCTCTTGCTACCGAAGCCAGCCTGACTAGCGTAATCCATATGAAAAAAAAAAATAAATAAATAATATATATACATACAGCCAACAAACCCAATAAAACGTCATTTTTGCTCATCTCGTGTATGAGCGGAATGGGATTACATAATAGGCAATTAAACTTCTCAATGCGGGTCATTCACTGGGTATGTTTGGCATTTTTAGCACAATTTCAATTGTTTTAGTGCTGGCGCATTAAAACCGTAAGCTAAGTGGCTGAGTTGAGTGAATGCTGTTTATGTGCACGCAGCTTTGAAATTTGTAAATTGCGATTTGAGACATTATATGTAAATTATCTTTATCCAATTTATTTCTTCAGTAATTTAGTTATTTTTATTATTATTATCCCCCGCAACATTATCCCCCTCAACAACGTAGTTGCGGGGGGTATTAAAATGGGGTCCGTCCGTCCGTCCGTCCGTCCGTCCGTCCGTAACATTTCGTGTCCGGGCTGTAACTTTCTCCCTAATCACCCGATACTCATCATATTTGGCATGGAGGTGTAGAAACACATAAAGGTGTGTCATGAAAAACAATTTTGAAAATATTTTCATAATTTTTTGCGTTTTTGACAAAAGACAAATTTGTGAGTGACAAATCTGTAATGTGTCCTGTCCGGGCTGTAACTTTCTTCCTAATCACCCGATACTCATCATATTTGGCATAGAGATGTAGAAACACATAAAGATGTGTTATGAAGAACAATTTTGAAGATATTTTTACAATTTTTCGCGTTTTGGGGCAAAAGTGTCAAATTTGTAAGAAATCTGTAATGTGTCCTGTCGGGCTATAACTTTCTTCCTAATCATCCATTTATCATCATTTTTGTCATGTAGGTGTAGAAACACATACAGATATGTCAGGAGAAACAATTTTGAGAATTTTTTTTTAAAAACTCACATTTATGCACGAAATTTGTAAGCAATCTCTTATGTGTTCCGTCCAACAACGTAGTTGCGGGGGGTATTAAAATGGGGTCCGATCCGTCCATAAGATGTGTCCGAAAAACAATTTTGAAAAACATTTTTCGTGTCCGGGCTGTAACTTTCTCCCTAATCACCCGATACTCATCATATTTGGCATGGAGGTGTAGAAACACATAAAGGTGTGTCATGAAAAACAATTTTGAAAATATTTTCATAATTTTTTGCGTTTTGGGGCAAAAAGTGACAAATTCATGAGATATCTGTAAAGTGTCCTGTCCGGCGTGTAACTTTCTTCCTAATCACCCGATACTCATCATATTTGGCAAGGAGGTGTAGAAACACATAAAGGTGTGTCATGAAAAACAATTTTGAAAATATTTTCTTAATTTATTGCATTTTGGGGCAAAAAGTGACATATTCATGAGAAATCTGTGAAAAAAAGTGTCCGGTCCGGGTTTTGTAACTTTCTTCCTAATCACTCGATACTCATCATATTTGGCATGGAGGTGTAGAAACACCTTAAAGGTGTGTCATGAGAAAAAACAATTTTGAAAATATTTTTTAAAATTGTCATGAAAAACAATTTTATATTTTTTTGTTGCAAAAAGTGACAAATTTGTGAGAAATCTGTAATGTGTCCTGTCCGGCTGTAACTTTCTTCCTAATCACCCGATACTCATCATATTTGGCATAGAGATGTAGAAACACATAAAGGTGTGTTATGAAGAACAATTTTGAAGATATTTTTACAATTTTTCGTGTTTTGGGGCAAAAGTGTCAAATTTGTAAGAAATCTGTAATGTGTCCTGTCGGGGCTATAACTTTCTTCCTAATCATCCATTTATCATCATTTTTGTCATGTAGGTGTAGAAACACATACAGATATGTCAGGAGAAACAATTTTGAGAATTTTTTTTTTAAAACTCACATTTATGTACGAAATTTGTAAGCAATCTCTTATGTGTTCCGTCCAGGCTATCTGAGGTATCTTGGAGATATGTTGTCTTTGTAGTGTAAAAAGACATGTTAAAGGTTTGTGACGATAAACAATTTTGAAAATATTTCATGGTTTTCATTATATACTCCGAAAGTGTTTGATTTTGTTTTTCATAACATTGATTGAATTGCCAAAGTATTATTGACAAAGTATACTATCTAAGAGAAGCTAACAGATGTGACAATCTTCAGGAAAAAATAATTTGTGAGTTGCGGGGGATATTGCTTGACAACGTCAGCAGCTTGTTTTGTTTAGAATAGGCTATCTACTTAATATTGTTCGAATCAAGTGAACTGGTTTATTCTGTATTGCGGTTTCAAAGGAAAAACAAAGCATCCCTTATGGTAGTCGGTTGGAATGGACTGTAACGTCAGCGGTTTTCTTTAAGTACGAATTAAAAACCCCACAAATTAATCAGTTGATAGCAACAACGAAAACAAAAATTACTCTGATTGCACCCAATTCTTTATTGAATGTTATTTCCACTTTGTGTCTATTGGAGAGACACGATCAGAGTCCATACGAATTTTCGACTGACTGATTGTAATAGTATACTGTAAAACAATATTGGGACTTAACTTCTCTTGTTCACAAATGAGATGAACCATGTTTATTACATAAATCATAACCTACGAGGTGGAAAGTGTTATGATACGGTCAAATACAACCATCAGCCTATTGTGCAGACATACTTTAACCTTGCAAGTGAAACAGGAGAATCGGTAAGCGGAGCATGAGTAGAAGGCTCTGAACAGAGTTTAAAATTGTTGAATCCTCGCTGGGAATCTTTTTCTAAGAACAATGAGCTGTTACTTGTTTTTCTATGGGCTGAATGTTAAAAATTGAAGTGTTTAGAGCTCTTGGTGTCTCTAGATGATACAGATGAAACACATACAGATGTTGCTGATGCTCTATAATATGTTTATTCTTTCAGATTTTTATATGTTTGCCTTTTTTCTTGTTATTTGCACGGCAACTAAAATATTTCAAATACTGTTGGCAGAAGTGAGGCAGAAGTGATCTTGTTTAGATTGAAAGCCATCAATAAATAATTTTATGAATTTATTTCTGTTTTGTTTGATTCCATGATGTATTTTACTGAATATCAGTAATTAGAATGAAAATCCAAATTACTGTCATATTTTTTAAACAGGTTGGACACATTGGCCAATGATGTTTAGATTACTGACAGTTACTTATACCTTGTCTTTTCACTTTATTAAGATCAGATTCTGCAGGTAAAATTGCAATAATAAGGTGACTTGACTTGACCTATTACAGGACTTGACTTGCCCAAGAAAAAATGACTTGGGACTTATTTGAGATTTGAAGGTTAAGACTTGAGACTTACTTGACACTTGCACATGTGTGACTTGGTCCCATGTCTGCTTAGAGCCTTTTGCTGCGTTCCATTTGTACTCGGAAGTCGGAATTTCTGAGTTCCCAGTTGGAAGTTTCAACTGGAACGCCCCCCGAGGTCGGATTTCCGACTCGGAAAGTCGGAGAATCTTCACTACTCCCGAGTTAACATTCAAAGATGGCTGCCCCAGGTGTAAACAATAATTAGAAGCTCCTGTAATATTCCGTTTATTACTTCTGACTCATGTTTGTCGCACTAAATCAGCCGTATACATTGTTCGACGTATATATATGGAAATCCACCACGTTCGAAGGTTGCAGAAGGACCGCACATTTGTCCAGAAGTTGCTTATATTCGGACAAGGCAAACGCAACAATAGCTTTCGTAGATGTGAGCATCTTGTTTTACTACTCTACTTCCCGGTTTATGCTGGTTGGCAACTTTTTTCCGACTTTGTAACTGGAATGCTGATAACTCGACTGTGACGTCATTCTCAGCTCAGACTTCCGACTTCCGAGGTAAATGGAACGCAGCATTTCTAACAGCCGCCCCTGAATGTACAGGGCACATTTGCTCCAAAGAAAGGCGACAACGCCTCTAATGTACTACTGTGGGATGGCGTTACGGGTGGTACTGTCCTCCTCGCCGGTCTGGACAGCTGGCAGGACGACCAGCCTGGCTACTGGTCTGGTGTAATCTCGATCTCCGATCCTCACATCTGCTGATCGGACATGGCCATCGACACTGGGGTGAACCTTTCTGACATGTCCAATGGGCCACAGGGCTCGTGGAAGCTGAGGATCCACCAACATCACAACAGAGCCCTCTAACAGGCTGGTGGAGAGTGCCACTTCTGACGGGTCTGCAGGCTAGGCAGATATTCCGCAGGAAGCTGGACCAGAAGCGAACTGCCAGGATTTGTGAGTGCCTCCAGCGCCGACAGCTCAGTAGTTCAGTCTCCGGATAGACAATCTGGGGTAAGGATCCATCTGGCCGCCCCATCAATAAAAAATTGGGTGTCACAGGATCGAGGTCAGTGAGGCTGGATGAGACGTAGCCCAACGGCTTGGAATTAAGTATCCCCTCCACTTCGAGGAGCACTGTCCGCAGTACTTCCTCTGGGACTGGCTGGGCTCCCACTGTAGTGTACAGGGCCGTTTTGATCGAACGGATTTCCCTTTCCCAGACCCCCCCGAAGTGGGGTGCAGCAGGAGGGTTAAAGTGGAAACTGATCTTCTGTTTGGCCAGCTGCTGTTGCAGATCTGGGGTCAGTGCAGCGAAGGCCTCATGCAGTTCCCTTTCTCCCAGTGTTTCCCCTACCGTTCTGCCAAGGCGAGCCCCCGCCCCGCCAACACGCCCAAAATCTCTCCCTGTATGTCTACGTATGTGTGATTTTGACATTGATGTGCGCTGCAGGTGCGCGCTTGTTTCTCTGCACACTGTCAGATGCTATTTACATTTGAATCTTAATTCAAATAAGCTAACCTAGCTGCCACAGATGTTTATTCTCATCTATGAGACCTACATTTATCTTTCAAAATGAAGCTATCCAGCCTGCTTTTATTCTCCATAAAGCTACAGGTAAATTAATCGGCTCGCATTCTTATACCAGAAAGACGGTGACGTTTTGACCGCAGATCACCTCAGCAGACCTGGGCTTGGCTGCTCCGCTACTTGCGGCTGGTCTGGGCTTCTCCCACAATGTCGGAGCAAATGTTCACACAAGCGTTATTTGGATAAACTGGCGGCACAACGGGGAACTAAACGGCTTCTTTCTCACACGAAAAAGCTTTGAAACTTGATGTTACTGCCGCTATAGCGGAATTTAAAATTATTTTTGGACTTGCTCATAGAAGTCAATGGATAATAGTGAATAGTTATAACTTCGCCATTTAGGCACCTAGCTCGCATGTACATGCATTAAATGTAGCTAGCTAAGTTGGCATAAAGGCTCTCTTGCTAGCCATCTAATATTATATTTCATGCATTTAAATTTAGTCAATTTAAAATGCGTATAGTCATTATTATGCGAACTAATTTGGCTAGAGTTGCACCGCGAGCATCTAGCTCGCTAGCTGGCATTAAAATGCGCTGAATAAAAAGGTTACCAGCTAAAGCCGCTTTCACACCAGACGCGAAACATGACAGGTTACATTCAAAGTTAATGCAAAGACGCGAATACACGCATTTTGCGTGTATTCGTGTCTTTGCATTGACTTTGAATGTAATCTGTCATGCGGAAAATTTGTTTTGTGTCCGGTGTGAAAGCATCTTCACATTGACCAAGAAACCAACAAACTAGCTCGCACGCTAGGCTAGCAAGCTAGTTTGCCTGCTCAGCTATCTACTTGCGGTGCATATATCAATAACAAGCTGCTGACGTTGCCAAGCAATATCCCCCGCAACTCACAAATTATTTTTTCCTGAAGATTGTCACATCTGTTAGCTTCTCTTAGATAGTATACTTTGTTAATAATACTTTGGCAATTCAATCAATGTTATGAAAAACAAAATCAAACACTTTCGGAGTATATAATGAAAACCATGAAATATTTTCAAAATTGTTTATCGTCACAAACCTTTAACATGTCTTTTTACACTACAAAGACAACATATCTCCAAGATACCTCAGATAGCCTGGACGGAACACATAAGAGATTGCTTACAAATTTCGTACATAAATGTGAGTTTTTAAAAAAAAAATTCTCAAAATTGTTTCTCCTGACATATCTGTATGTGTTTCTACACCTACATGACAAAAATGATGATAAATGGATGATTAGGAAGAAAGTTATAGCCCCGACAGGACACATTACAGATTTCTTACAAATTTGACACTTTTGCCCCAAAACGCGAAAAATTGTAAAAATATCTTCAAAATTGTTCTTCATAACACACCTTTATGTGTTTCTACATCTCTATGCCAAATATGATGAGTATCGGGTGATTAGGAAGAAAGTTACAGCCCGGACAGGACACATTACAGATTTCTCACAAATTTGTCACTTTTTGCCGCAAAACGCAAACAATTTTAAAAATATTTTCAAAATTTTTTTTCAAGACACACCTTTAGGTGTTTCTACACCTCCATGCCAAATATGATGAGTATCGGGTGATTAGGAAGAAAGTTACAGCCCGGACAGGACACTTTACAGATTTCTCATGAATATGTCACTTTTTGCCCCAAAACGCAATAAATTATGAAAATATTTTCAAAATTGTTTTTCATGACACACCTTTATGTGTTTCTACACCTCCATGCCAAATATGATGAGTATCGGGTGATTAGGAAGAAAGTTACAGCCCGGACAGGACACTTTACAGATATCTCACGAATTTGTCACTTTTTGCAAAAAAAAAAAAAAATTATGAAAATATTTTCAAAATTGTTTTTAATGACACACCTTTATGTGTTTCTACACCTCCATGCCAAATATGATGAGTATCGGGTGATTAGGGAGAAAGTTACAGCCCGGACACGAAATGTTACGGACGGACGGACAGACGGACGGACGGACCCCATTTTAATACCCCCCGCAACTACGTTGTTGCGGGGGATAATAATAATAATAAAAAACAGTGAATCGCAATTATTTCGCATTAGCTGTGTAGCTAGGTCAGTTAGGCCTATGCATTGACGAGGCTGATTAGTTGTTTGCTATATCTACCGAATTTTTACGCTAACGTTGGCCAAATGGCGCTTTTCCACTACATGGTACCGGCTCTACTCTACTCGGTATCGGGTACTTTTTTGGGGTTGCTTTTCCATCAGAGGATAGTACCGCCTCCGTGGTACCTGCTCGTAGTTGCGACGCACCATGTTAGTGCCGCGATGGCATCCTCAGTTATATTAAGTTTACTTTTATTCTGTCGATTTTGTTAAATATGGATGTGTTTAAATCAGGGGACGCGCACTACCGTCACCACGTTATGGCACTAAAGTCCGCGAGTGTTTAATTGTAATTTCTGTTTGACATTCTCCTGATGCATAGGATAGTGGTTGGTGTTGTGTCTGGTTCGGTTGCACATTAAATAACGTACCACCTAAAAACGCAAAGCAATGATATACGTAAAAGGCATAGAGTATTCATATTCAGGCTTCATGAAACATTTCACTTTGAAATTGAAGCAAAGGCGCAAATCGCAGGAGATGGCAGAGTATTAGAATTTATTGCTTTACGATGCGTCGTCTCATCTGATACCTTTCCTAAGAACAAAATGCTTCATCAGCATCCGTAAAGTTATTTTCCGCGCAATTTTCGTAAAATAGGGGCAGCACAATAACTTTCTCAAGGGGAATTAGGGGAACAGAATTGGACACAATTTCGCTATGAACAGGGTCACAGACAAGGAAACGCATTTCATAAATGCAGCAGCGTTGGTGAACAAACGCAACCTTGTTTGAAAGGTAAGGCAACGCACAGTATATTTATCAAGCTGCCAAAAACAACACACGTTTCAAAAACACAATTTGAGGACCTGTTTCAATGATGGAAAGTGAAGCCAGTTTCCTAGCGATAATGCGGAAGGCGAGTTGTCTATTGCAGAAATGATTCTCTCTGACCAATCAGTGGGCTGCAATGCTGCACGTCACATTTTAGTTCCCACTAGTACCTGGTCGGCTGTTTTTTGGAACCCCAGGAGAGCAGGTACCAGAAAAAGTACCTACTAGTACCTGGTATCAGGTACTTTTTTCCTAATGGAAAAGCAAAAAAGGCGAGTAGAGTAGAGTAGAGCCGGTACCGTGCAGTGGAAAAGCGCCAAAAGATACTCCATTGATTTCTGTTTTTAAGTCCAAAAATAATGCAACTGCACAGGTATACCGGAGGTCTTGCTGTTTGCAGGTGAAGACAGACCTCTGGAACAGACTGCAGGGGGAGCATCTTGAGGCGTGTATGAGGATTTCAATCAGTGGCCCATCAGTGCAAGATTTCCCCTACGAGGAGGCTCTCAAACTGTTTTTCACAAAGCCAGGGAAAATCAAGTGCTCTGACCATAGCTGCACAATGTGCCATTGAGCCCAGTCCAGCCCAAGCATGCCCTGCTCTTCCCAGCCCCAAACCTGTCCTGTCCAGCCCAGCCCTGCCCTGCCCAGCCTTGCTCAGCCCAAGCCTGCCCTGCCCTGCCCTGCCCTGCCCAAGTGAAATGTTTTCATGTTGTTCTGTTTTGTTAAAATTTTGTAAATAAAATTGTTCTATTCATTATCTTAAGGTTTACGTTAGCTTAATTAATTAATTTTCGACCGGACCGGACCGGACCCCCCCTCCCCTGGATGGACACCACCCCCCCTTGAAAAAAACCTAGGGGAAACACTGCTCCGCCCCGGGAGTTTGTTCCCTGGTCGGAGTCTAGCTCGACCAGGGTCCCTCTACGGGCGATGAATCGCCTAAGGGCCATCAAGAACGAGTCAGCGTCGATGGTGTTCAGGATATCTAAGTGGACCTCTCTCGTGGTGAAACACTTAAAAATGATCCCCCACCTCTTGTCCGTGCGCCGTCCCACTTTGACTTGAAAGGGCCCGCAACAGTCCATCCCGGTCGAGAAGAAGGCCGGCTTGAACAGACGCAGGCGAGCGGGAGGTAGGTCTGCCATTTTCGGTACAGGTGGTTTGGCCTTCCACCGCTGGCATTCCGTACAGGTGTGTTGGTAGCGGCGTATTGCTTCACGGCCCCGGAGAATCCAGAAGGAGCGCCGTATCTCTGCGAACACCCTTTCTGGCCCAGGATGGTGTAGACGGCTGTCGAAGTCTTGAATCAGGAGTCGGGTTGAAGGGTGACCAGGATCTAAAATGACAGGATGCACTGTTGCCTGGTCTAGATCTTCAGCTCTGCGAAGTCTGCCACCGACACGGATTAGCCCCTCTGCTTCATCTATCTCAGGTGACAGGGTGAGCAACCTGCTGCTGGATGAAATGGGCTTGCCTGCTTTCAGGAGCCGCAGCTCATCTGGGAAGCTGTCATGCTGTGCTCGCTTGAGGATGAGCATCTCTGCATTGCGGTAGTCTTCAGCAGTACAGCTCCCACTCTGATCAGCCGCACCTTGCAGCTCCTGCACCGTAGCTTCTAGCAGCTCCTTCCAGGTGTCATACTGCTTCACCTCTGGGTCTTGTGTGCTGGGTGTGATTGAGGTGACGACACAGAAGGTTGACTTACGAAGCTCGGAGGCGACGTTATCAGGCTCAATGTCGGGCTTTACTGGCCATTCATCTGGGGGTTGAAGGAGGAATGGAGGCCCTTGACTCCACCTGTTAGGCTCCACAAGGTCTTTCAGAGTCTTGCCCCTCGTGATGTCGTCAGCCGGGTTCCTTGCTGAATCGACATAACGCCATGCGTGGGGGCTTGTAAGTTCTTGTATTTTCGCCACTCTGGTGCCAATGAAGATCTTGAAGCGGCAGGACTCCGAATGCAGCCACGTCAGCATCGTCGTGGAGTCCACCCACAGGATGGTCTTATCTGTCTTCAGCGTGAGCTCCTTCTCGAGGAGCTTTGCCAATTGAGCTCCAGTGACAGCTCCACACAGCTCCAACCTCGCCATGGAGAGAACTCGCTTGGGCGCGACTCTGGACCGCGCCAGGAGGAAAGATACATGCACTTGACCTTGACTGTCCAACATTCTCAAATACGCCACTGAGCCATAGGCCTGCTCAGACGCATCACAAAATACATAGACTTCCCGGTGGATGCTGGGCTCCTCCACTCCGGCTGGCACATATGCTCGAGGCAGGATGACTTGAGGCAGGTACTTTAGTTCTTCCTCCCAGTCATTCCAGGCATGTAGGAGATCTTGGGGGAAGAGAGGATCGTCCCGGTCTCTTTGATTCTCCCAGAGGCGTCTGACCAGCATCTTGGCATGGGTGCTGTAGGGTAGGATAAAACCCAAGAGGTCGTACTGGCTGGCTTAGACCCTATAGATGTTCCTCATAGTTGGAGCACTGTACACTATGGGTCGATGTTTGTAACCTATGGTGTCAGTTTGCCAGTGCCAGCTGAGTCCTAGGGTGGATTCTGGGGAGTCTGCTCTGTCTTGTGTGAGCCAGGGCTCGAGGCTGTCGGACCGAGCATCCTTAGGGAGGTGTTCAACGACGCGCAGTACATTACTGGCCCACTGACGTAGGTCAAAACCCCCAGATGCAAGGAGCTCGCAAAGCACGTCTACAATCTGTCTGGCGGTCTCAGGAGTAGGCAGGCTCTGCAGGAGGTTATCTACGTAAAAGCACTTCTCTACTGATAACCTCAGGTCGTCTCCTGGCTGGCTATGGTCGGCGACATGGCGCTGCATGGCAAACATAGCGCAGCATGGGCTGCAGGTGGCGCCGAACGGCAGAACCTGCCACTCAAACACTGCTGGAGGTTCATCTCTGGTCAAGTCGCACCACACGAAACATAGGAGGCGGCAATCTTCAGGGAGGAGGCGGACTAGATGAAACATGGCCCTTATGTCTGCACTTACAGCGACAGCATTCTCCCTGAAGCGCAGCAGCACGCCTAGAAGTGATGCTCCGAGAGTGGGTCCAGGCAACAGCGACTCATTCAGATTCTGGCCTCTGTACTGATGGGAGCAATTGAAGACAATTTGGTTTTTGTTGTTATGGCTCACCATTTGGTGAGGGATATACCACGCCTCTCTTTCCTGGTTAACCTCCTCAGAGCTCAGTTTTGTGATGGAACCTGCCTCCACCAGCCTCTGTATCTCTGTGCTGTAGGCTTTGGCACGCTCTGGATCTTTATCCTTAGATAGCCGCTGTTCTGTGCTCCACAGATTCGGCATGACTGATTTTTTGGGGGCTCGTAGGAGGGGCATATCTGCTTTGCGAAGAAGGGATGTGGCATAGCGAAGAACGCCAGCCACCTCCACATGGGTGTTCTTCTCTTCTAGCAGGCTATGGCTGCCTGGTCTTGCCTCAACTTGGTCACCACCTTCTCACACCTAAATGGAAGACTGTCTATCTGCCAGAGCCTTTCAACATGCTGACGGAGTTCTGCGGCTTGTGGGGTGACCGACATCAACAGACACTGCTGTGGTCTTAGAGGCTGCTGGATGAACCTCGCCGGGCCCTGCAGGGTCCAGCCCAGTCTGGTCCATACAGCGGCGGACCTACCTGGAGGACCCAGCCTGACTGGCTCGATGGAGGTGATTAGGTGTGGGTGGTCGGAGCCGATGAGAACCAGGGGTCTGGCGTTTTCAAAGGGACTGATTGGCAGGCCGACTAGGTGGGTATACTTCCTCTGGAGGTAGTCCATTGGATAAGAGTGGGCTGCCAGCCCAAGGCGAGGGGAAGTGAAGGCCTTTGAGACTAGGAAGTTAGTCTTTAATTCATCAGCAGGGGAGATGTGGAAGGATACGGAAGAGCCCCGGATGGTCTGGACATCCTGCCTGATGGTTCTCAGGGTCAGGTCTTCACGCGTGCCTTGAAGGTCGAGCTCCCGGGCAGCAGCTGACAGGAGCATAGTCCTTTTGGAGCCATCATCCAGGATGGCGTAGGTGTTTAGGGTGCGACCACCATGATGGAGCAGCACTCTGACGACCTTCAATAGGACCCGATTGTCCTCTGGTGGTCAGTCAACATTAAGAACTTCAGTGGTGGAGCTCACCAAGCAGCTCTCCCCCTTGACCGTCACAGGTTTTGGTAGCCTATAGTTGACTTCATGTAGGACCTGTAGATGTTTCCCTTGGCACAGGCCGCAGGGCTTCTTTAGGTTACATTAAGCTGCCTGGTGAGGCCTCGCACAACGCCAACACCTCTTATTGATCTGTATCCACTCTGTTAATTGTTCTTTGGATAGCTTTGTGACTGCTGCACACTGGCTGAGAAAGTGTTCCTCATTCTCGCAGAATGGGCAGTAGGGCTTGGCTCTCCCCTTCTGCCCTTTGGAGCCTCCCGTTGATGCATTAGTCTCTTTAATGTCTTTAGATCCGTGAAGGACAGTAACGGGCCATCTTCCCTGACGACCCTCTGGCCTGTGTACTTGCTTCTCTTTAGCCCCCTTAGGTAATGTCTGCCCGTCCAAATCCATACACCAGGATTCGTACTGTAGCCACTGGGTGAGGTCGAGCAGGGTGGGAACAGTCCCAGACTCCTTGAAGGTGGATCAACAGAAATCTGCCAGTTGCTCTGGGGGCAGTTTACTTAGCAGTCTCACTACATGAGACCCAGAGCAAAGTTCTACATCACCTTCAGTACCCAAGGTCTTCAGTAGGCTCACCAGTGACTGTACATGAAGGGCGAACCGTTCAAAGGCTGCAGTGTCACCACGGCGAACATCAGGTGAGTCCAGGACACTAGCTATTTTCTTGAGGGCTATTTGATGTGGCTGGCCGTATTTTTCATTGAGGGCTGACATAGTGTCAGTATAGGGTGTGGGAGAATTGAGGAAGGAATCTGCTACCAATCTCGCCTCTTCGAACTTCAGGTGGTCTACTAGAACCTAGTACTTGAATAGTTCAGTCACTCCTAGAGGTAAGAGATTCTCCAGAGCTATTTTCAAGCGTGTAAACTCACATGGGTCATGGTGGATGAAGTTGGGGATAGTAGGTTGTGGCCCCATGTAGATCTGTTCGGTTGTGGGTACTGGGTCATGATGTGGTGCAGCAGGGGTTAGTCGCTCCTGTCCCTGCATCCATGAAGCTTGTCGTATGGGGACTGGTGGTTGCGCAGGCTGGTAGAGGCTCGGGTTCTGCTGAGGTGTATAGACTGCTGCGTAGGATGGGGCCCTTAGGGGTAGAGGCTGTGAGTACGTAGGCTGGTAGGGTTCCAGAGGCAGCTGAGGTGCGCAAGTCGCTGCGTAGGGCTTAGCCTTAGGGGGTGAAGGCTGCGTGGCAGGCTTGTACTGACTGAGAGGCTGCTGAGGAGTGTAGGCGGCTGCATAGGACGTTGCCCTGAGGAGGGGAGGCTGTGATGCAGGCTGGCACTGGGTCAGAGGCTGCTGAGGAGTGTAGCCTGCCGTATAAGTTGAAACCATCGGGGGTGGAGGCTGTGACGAGGGATTCTCTGGATAGCGCCTGGGCTCGGTGTCTGTGCTGGCCTTGTAGAGAGGGTAAGGCTCTCTTTGAAGGTTGTCTGGCTCTCTGCTTAGCTGCCAGGGAGGGAGGTACTGAGGAGGACGGCTGTCCATCCTGACTGGGGACTGTTTGTGGTGGCTAGCTGCCATAGCCTGGTGCTTAATCAGCTGCAACTCCTCCATCAGCTGATCTAAGCGCTCAATCATCGGTTGATCTGATGGCTCTTCTTGGCCTTCTGTGGCTAGCAATGATGGGGGGTCAGGCCAGTCTTCTTGGTCTTCTGTGCCATTGTGGACAGAATGGGAGTCGCAGTGGATGACTGGGGAGGGTGCAGCTTGTTGGAGGCTGACTACCAGGTTGGTTAGCCTTCTCACTTCAGCCCGAACTTCACGGAGTCCAACAACGTCAGTATGCATGACTGGCTTTGACCGCTGGAGCATGACGTTCTCTTTCTGTATGTCCCAGAGTTCATCTCCTAAGGTGCGTTCCTGGGGGACATGGGGCTGTGAAGGTGGTCCTCTAAACTCCTCTCTGGGCTGGATCTCTGAATACCGTGGATGGGCTAGCTGGGTTTCCGGACTGTACCTCTGGTGCTCGGTGTAGTACTGGTCCGCCTCATGTAGAGCAGCATCTCTCCAGCGGTGGTCAATGTAAGGAGTCCAAGGGGAGTTGAGGAGGGTCATCTTGGTCGCGCCCTCCACTTGGGGTGACCACTCTTCTTCGTACGCATGCCTGTGTCGTTGCCTGTTGCTGATGTAGTTGACTTTGTAGTCATCAATGTGGGTTGGTGGGCGTGTCTGACGCTTTGGCCATACTGCACGATGCTGATCTTCAAACTCCATTCTGTCCAAGGGTAAATGAAGTTTCCGGCTCGAAGGACCACAATATTGGGGAGGTTATCACACGGACTGTATTCAGGGGATGGTTCACCAGTGTTATACTTCATTCGCCCTTGGGCGTTGGTCAGGACACAATGATGAGAGAGTTTGTTGCAGTGAGGGGAACTTTTACTGCTGATTCAGGACAGTCACAGTACAGGGTAGACAGACAGTATTGTTATGGGCGTTGTGTGTGTGGTTTCTGCAATAAATACAAACAGGAATAACAAACATTGGTGTTAATATTACACAGCACTACTACTAGCATAATAAATACAGTACACAAACATTCTCACCAGTGCATTAACTTTCCCTCTTTCATTACTTCAACATACAATTTTTCATCCAAACTGCCTAACATATCTATCATGCCACAAATAACAATCTATGCAGTCATATACAACACTCAACAAGCTTAATTAAAAATCAAAGGCAGACCGCACTAACTCGACGAACCGCAAGTATAGCTGCACCCATGAACACTACACATCAAACGGACTATAAATCTGCTGTTTTGGACTAGTACTTTACATGGAAATAATCACATGAACGTCCCATATTATTTGATGGTACCTATCACAAGTCTCAAGTCTCCTCTGATGTATCATGATGTTCATTTTCGTACATTATGGTCCCAAATAGACTAGAATAAAGGATAAAGCCAGAACATGCTTTAGGAGCGTGGCTATCCTCTGGTCAGATACGGTCAGATTAACCCGTAGATCCACCCCTCGCTCCTCCCTGGATCTTCAATTCACGCTGCCGTCTAATAGGTATCACATTCGGTTTTAAAATGACAAAATGGTGCAGTTCAACCTGCCAAAATCGAGGCTTCCTAAATGGTACGCTGAAACAAATGGGTGACGTCACGGTTGCTTAGTCCATCATTTTATACAGTCTATGGTGACCACACACTATGCCCCTGATCATAGACACCGCACTAGGTAATCAGTTAAATACAGTGTGAGGAGTCGGTGAAGCCTTGTTCACTCAAGAGACACTAACCGGGGCAAGCTTGAGCGCCCGCCATGTCAGTGCAGTGATGTTCCTGAAGAGATGGCTCTGAAACTCCTTTCATGAGGCTTCAGAGAGGATCGTGAGGAGGGGGGATGGTTGAGCACGAGCAGCGGAGCTCACCTTGAATAATAATGGAGTTAAAAGGTCACAATGCTAAAGAGAGGCCATGCTTCTCCATGCGCAAGGGAAAATTCAACTGCGTTAAGCAATGCGCACTATAATGTCAGCTGTAATAAGCATGCAGAGATCTCATGATTACCCTCACTCTAAAACATGCACACACATGCAAGCGCACACACACACACACACACACACACACACATATACACCCATGCATACACTCATACACTCACACTTGTGTAAACTGTTAATGAATAAAGACTCGTAGGTTAACACTAAACGCACACAAACATGCCCAAGCACACAAAAAACAAGCGCACAGGAGCAAACGCTCTCAGCTCAACAGAGGCAAGTCAAACAGCTCTGTCCTGTTCCGTGGCCTTGCAGAAAAAAAAAAAAAAAAAAAAACTGTGAAATGGCTCAACCCTCTTTTACGGTCATACATTCCCCACAATGTATACTATTTATTCATTTATTTATCTTGCAGTAAAATATTGAATGACTGTTACCTTTTATACCTTTTAAAGCTCTCTGTAAAGACTTTTTTTGCTTCATTTAACCAGGGGAGATTATTGAGAACATGGC
This sequence comes from Gymnothorax javanicus, assembly GCA_029692085.1. NCBI lineage: Eukaryota > Metazoa > Chordata > Actinopteri > Anguilliformes > Muraenidae > Gymnothorax > Gymnothorax javanicus. Next base: position 10,724,556 of record CM056195.1, on the reverse strand, counting down.
TCTTTTTTTCCAAGCAAATGCTGAGAAAAATTCTAGAGAGGACAGTAATATCTGGGTAAAGATAGAGACAGAAACAGAGGTAAAGCCCCAAGAATGGTCTTGTGTTTAAGATTATTGCTCAAATACCCACCAGCAGGGCTCTTCCAAGCTTCATCTCTCCAGAAGCAAGTCAGGATAACAAGCCCCAACGGTGGCTCCAACCAGCCGCCCCCAAGGTAAAAACCTCAATCCACATTATAATGATAAAAATCTGAAAGCAGCCGTGGATCAGCGTTCGACACGATGTGTCAATCTAGCAAGACTAAGATGTGCAGGAACTCAGCTAAAAAAAATGCGTGAAGGAGCTTATGACAGACAGATAATGCTGCCAAGGCCATAAGGAATCTCCGTGTGGCAGCGTTATATGTGATGAAATGAGGAATAGATGGGTAATTCAGAAAAAATTTCATGCAGCAAAATCACACAAAAGCAAAGTAATTCTTTTACAATGATGAAACCAGAACATATCAGGCAAAGAGCCAATCACCTGAGAGCGATAAAGTTGTATGTTTATTTGAAAAACAGCAATAATTGTACCAGCTTCTCATAGATGCAATGAATAAGCAAGCAAGACATCTTTGTTCCCATCGGAAACATTGATATTTATAGTCAAAGAAAACATTGAACACTGGCAGTATTTATTTTTCTTTTTTCCAGCCCTTACTGTAAGTGTTTCAGCCCTGCATTAATCAAATGCAGATGGACCAGTGGAGGCTGGTGAGCTGAAAATAGTGGAGGAAGAGAAGAACAACCTTAAACTTAATTATCGGTGTTGACCTGTTTTCAATCATTTATTTAAATCAAGGATTGTCAACCGGTGGTCTGTGGCCCTCTGGTGGTCCGTGGAGGTATTGCAGGTGGTCGGTGAAATTGTAAATGGAAAATAATAATAATAATTTAAAAAATGATTTATTATTTAGACTTAATTTATTTTCCATTTACAATTCATTTTTGTGAATAATTTACCCATCCAAATTATGTCAAATGGAGTTGATCGAGAATCTCCCAAGCCTCATGTCACCACTGACGTCCCATGTTGGCCGCACAGGACCACGGACCAGAAGCAAAAAAAAAACCCCAGAAAAAATTGGATTGTTTCTTTCCATGACATCAAGCCGAGCCCTGCCTTACGTAACGTAGGCTAACTGTTCAGCATAATCGAGCAAAATCAAGTGACTTTGCATAAACGTTTGATTTTTCTTTTTGCAACTTGGCCAGTTTAATTTATTGCCACGAATAGACAGATTGTGTGCAAGTCATCATGCCCAGTCCCACTGACTGGTAAGAAAACTATAATCTCAGCCCTTGTTCCACAGAGTGAGAGTGAACTTTGTCATATTATAAGCCCTCTTGGCTTCCCGCATACTATTGTTGTTCATTATTAATTGACTGTTTTTCTTTTTATCACAAGGTACAAATAAATAGATACTGATGCAAATAAATAGCCTTCTTTACATATATAGGCCTATATACCCTTTTATTTTAAGCATGATGCAAAATAAAACAAACATCCCCCAAAGCAGTGGTCCCCGAGTTGCTTCTTGGTTATAATGGTGGTCCTTGGGACAAAACCAGTTGAAAACCCCTGATTTAACTGAAACCTATGCAAACTCTAAAAGCACTCAACACTATCTGGTGTGGCAAGTTCTCCTTGTTGGGGTAAGACAAGAAATGAAATGCATACTTTCGATGTGAATTTGTATTTAAATCAGTTTAGTTCAGTTGCGAGTACGAGCGCTAATCTTTATTTTCTTTGTTGCCATTTCGCAGCAGGAAGTCCTGAAAACAACCGCAAAAAATATCTTTTCTATTTTGTGAAATGGATAAATCATCTTTTTTTTTTTCAGAATTGATTTTAACATTTAATTACTACAGCCGCAAATGACTAAGAAAGCTTTAAGCACCAATGAATCATTCTTCTCACCGGAAAACTTGTTAATCAAAGAAAATGATTGAAAATGGGTCAACACTACTTATTAGTTAAAGTAATTTTTTCTATCCCACTCTAATTGCAACTTAACATCTGCCTCTGAGATGGACGCGCTGTCTGTCGTTCATATCTGAGGCCTGGTTTTGGAGCTCTCTCAGTTAATAAGAAGCATCTTCAGCTTCATCTCAAAAACCAGCAGCAAAAAAAAAAAAGAGTACCTCAATTACAGTCAACCACGATTATCACCTTCCCCCGTCTGCCCCGAATTGATTACAGTGTGCAGGGAACAGCATGGGCAGTGAGCTCTCCTAAGGCGGCCGCATGCACAGCAGCTGAAGCCTCAGAAAACAAGAAAACAAACAACCGAACCCACCACTCCATGTTCAGAGGAAATGTTGCGAGGACACGTGTCGAGAAGGGTCAGTGGACTCGCTGAGGATCATAGACACCTGTCCCCTTCCTGTCACGGTGTTAATGTCGTGCCGAGGGGGCTAAGCACTTGAACCAGGGCTGTGACACACAGTGATTTTTTTTATTTCAAAGGGTAGAATGGCTGGTTTGAAACAATAATCTGAGGCCACGGATGGGTGGAAATGCTCATATTCGGGCTTAGAAAATACTACAGTACATAGAGTATACTGCACTTCAGCTAACCTTTAGTCTGCAAGAATAGTTTTTTCTTGTGCTAGGCGCTGTACAAAGCCCAATGAGCTGTTCTGCACAGACATGCACACAGACAAATGAATGGGGAAAATCATTCCTATTTTCCCACCTTCCCAGATGAAATCAGTTTTGAGTCAAGTGAGCAAGTTCAACTTTGCACTGTAGCCTCGCTTTCACAAAGTTACACAACCAACCTTGGTAAAAATCTATTCACGCAAGCTACAGACTACAATGGATAATATGTGCGAGTAGGTTGTATTTACTAAGATTAGCATATTTTGTCCGCTGAACAGTACAACCCATGGACACCTCATTATTTATACACTTCAGTTCCATAGGAGCCATCCGTTCTGTTGCCATGACAATCTTATGTCCCTATTCAAGTAGGTTGCATCACCAAGTGCTTCATTTGCAACAGCACAGTGGTACTGAGTAGCCTCCCTTTGCTCTGAAAACAGCCTCAATTCTTTGTGGCATGGATTTGGCAAGATGTTGGAAAGACTCCCTTGAGATTCCGCCACATGTCGACAAGATTATATCACATAGTTCCTGCAGATTTAACAGCAGCACATTCACGCTGCTAGTCTCCCACACTAATAATAGTAATATCATTAGCATAGAGAAGAATAGATATGTTACAACCTGCGAAATCAACTCCAAGTTTAAGTTCCTTCAGTGAGACTGCTAAATTATTTATGTATTATGCAAATAAAGTTGGGGACAATGTGTCTCCCTGCCTAACTCCTAGATCAATTTGAAAGCAGTCAGAAAATTCATTGTTTAGTTTTATACACGAGACAGTATTGCTAGTCAGGGCCTTAATAGCATCGTAAAACTTTCCATGAATGCGAAAATTGTTTGTAACCTATACAACAATAAACTCCACTCAACAAAGTCAAACACTTTTTGAAAGTCTACAAAAGCACAGAACGTGCTTTGTCCTGTGTTAATTCTATTTCTTACAATACTAGTAAGGGTGAAAAGGTGATCTGTACAGTTTCTCTCTCTTCTGAACCCATTTTGTTCATCAACTATTAGTCCATTTACATTACAGAAGGTTGTCAATCTATTATTATTATCAAATAAAAAACACTGTCAATCAAGTTTTTTCCCACGTGTGTATTTCTGACAACTGATTGTCCATTCTATCTAAAATGTAGTTCGATTTCTGAAAATATTTTGTCTGAAATCACATTTTTTTTTGTGCAGACAGATTTCAACACATTATTGTCTGATTTCAGACAATTTTTTTTAGTGTGTAAGTGACTTTTAACAAATGGTGAACTGTTCAGGCGGAATTGCACATTTTGAGGTGTCCAGTTTAACGTGAAGCAACGTTAGTTAAACCAGTCCTTTGATTTAGATGTGTCTTGGCAGAATCTATGAAAAACAAGTCAATCATACCAAGCATTTTTAGGCATACTGCCATGTACCAATGTGAAAATCACAACACTTTATAGTCGTGACAGTATTTTTTTTTTTTTTTTGGGGGGCTTGAATTTTGACTTGACATGCCTTGCAGCAAACCAACAGAGACATATTTCCCGAACATGTAGTTTTTTTTTTGTCCTGGGGTTGTACAATCCTAAAATGAAACTGTTGGGAGTTATTAATTACAAGAAAGTGAAACCACTCTGAAATACTTACTGCTCTATGATAGTTTGTGTTAGGTGTCTTACCATATAAACAGACGACATTCTAAATTAAGTTTGCATAGCCCAATCTTGTGTTGATAATTACAATTGGTGTATATTTATTTTTTATATAGTAGTTTTTAGCATTTTTTGCAGGACTGTTCATTTAAATTTGGCTTGTAGCACGTTATTGTATATATGTGCACTTTTCGGCCACAGTATATATACTGTTCACATCCACATGAACGTTTTTTAACATATTTTGTTAGCGGGAATGTATTTGTAACTCGAAATCTATTGCTCATAGAGCAAAACGTTGTATTGAAAATATGACACAATATATCTGGTCAGTTTAAGTGCACTCAGGTCTGTAGCATCAGCAGTTTTTGAGAAATGAAGTTTTTAATGACTTCAATGATTTACAATTTTATGGACATTTCAATGTTTGTAATCACCCTCTGTGCAACCTATAAATTTATATTATTCGAATTTGAGGAATTTTTGCCTATTTTTCAATAATCCCAATAGGAAAAAAAAAGGTGGTGAGACCTTGAATATACCTTGTCTGTTTACATGCAAGTTTTTGCACCGTGTGCACACAAAACACTGTAAAACTGTTTTACTTACTTTCAAGATTTAATTTAATCTTCATGTCATGACGAAAAAACATTCATACCCTGATGCCAAAGAAACTCGCTCAACCTTGAATGTCACTTTCCCAGAACGTCTGCATTCTAGCTCAAAGCAATTTTCCGTGGCTGTGATTGGTTGAAACAGTTTTTGGTCTGTCAGGTGATTCATTGGCTTTCTCTCTATAAATATCCCTTGAATATGCAAAGTGTCATACCTTGCAGAAGAATCTAAGAGCACATTTTTTCGAATTTGTTAAGATACAGGTGAGTCTGCTGAAATAGGTACACTTAACTTTCATATTTTGGAATTGGCCTCTGGAAAATAACGTGATGTAAGTTATTGCATTTTCACTCTAGAATGTAATCCATTTTGTTCAAAGAAGTCAAAAGGTATGGTATCATCCATGACAAATTGAAAATGAAAGTGTTTTGGTGAGCAAGGTAGGATCAATGTGTTGTGGTTCTAATTGTTAATGTTGCATGTGTCATCTAATTAGCATATGTGTTCATATGACCAATTTATAGAAATATATTTTTTCCTTGTGTTTGCACATGCAATTTTAATTAATCGTTTAATAAACCTAATAATTCTGTGAAATACTTCAGGCTCTAATTTCTGGGCGCAGCTTGGCGTAGCCCACGCAGTGGTAATTTCGTCCGGTGCAGCCCGCGCAGTGGTAATTTCGTGCGATGCAACACCGCGCGCAGCCACTTTGGCAATTTGGTAGACGGACGTGGGCCGAGATGGGTGTGGCGGTGTAGTAGGGGGAGGTGTCACATATTCATCAAGACGTAGTGACAATTTCGTGGCTAAAGGCCCCGCTGAAAGTGCGCAGAGAGCTCGCCAGCTCCAACCTGGTTTACTTTCTGTGCAGTGGTAATTTGGCTGACCAGCGCACAGTGCGCACCCGTCACCGAAACCTCACAGGCAGGTTTCCAGAATTTCAGGCACATTTCAATGCAATAAATAATTACAGCAACCACTATTTAATGTAACTATCTGAATCAGCACATAAATGATAGTATCTATATCGATTGTCCTGATGTCAGATAAAAGAGAGAGAGAGATGTGCGTGCATGTGGGCGCGTGAATGCGTGCGTAGGCTATGTGGGTGTGTGTCCTTCAGCTGCTTTCACGCCGGACGCAAAACAAATTTTTTGCACGACTGATTACATTCAAAGTCAATGCAAAGATGCGAATACAGGCGTGTATGTATGTAATGTAATGTAATCTGTCGTGCGAAAAATTCGTTTCGCGTCCAGCATGCAAGTGGCTTAATACTATTATTGTCACTTAGGTTTTATCGTTTTTAGTGGGGGAAAGGAATACAGCCTGATTGCTATGATCTCGTACTGAGTTAAGATCACATATTGAAAATAAATGTGTAACGTATCTTGCATTGTTGTCTATGCATGTTAATCCCAAAATTTTAAGCAGCAACAGGGTGTAATAATAGGAACACGCAATCCATCGTTTCTCTTCCCAATGATGCAGGCAGAAGAAATAAATGAGCAACCGTCGTATTTCATTCCAACTTCATAAGTTTGAATGATCTGACGTAGTTTCGTTTTGAAATTCCATTCAAGTTCGCTAATGGTAATAATTTGCGAATGCCCTAGCTAGCCAGCTAACTCATATTCGTAATGCTTAATAAATAGACTTGAGCGGTGCAGAAAACATGCCTGAATCAGCAAAGTAAAATGCAACATTAACGCATCATGCAGATAGAGGACAAAGGCTTCTTTATTCCAACATTTTGAAGGTGAGGAGAGGAGCTCATTTGATTGGTGAAGATTTGACTCGGCTGTGTTAAACCCACTCAGGCCTTCTCTCCTCCCTCTTTGCCACTTGCGCCGGCAGGAGGGACAGAGGCGGGATAGAGGAGTACTTGCGCCGGGCACGAAATTGCAAAATACACCTGGATACATCCCGTTGGCGTGGCGCTCCCCCCATTCGCCGCGCCTGCGCCTGGTCAACGAATTTAGAGCCCTATGTGCCCAATCTGATGAAAAGTTAACATTAAGATTTTGTGAAGCAGTTTACATATTCATTTTCTGTCTATAATCGCTATCAGAACAAATCTCTTCCATTCAGAAAATCTTAAGTTCTTTTTCACAGATACTGGTATATTTTCATACAGGGCCTGTGCCAACTTTCAGTTTCATAGAAACTTAGGTGCATGTCCTGTCACTCACCCATCTCACTCACAGTTCTTTCTAAACCCATGCACATTATTCTAAATAATTTTCACATAATTTGTATGCTAGCATATGTAATATATATGTCATGAAAAACCGCACATATTGTTCTATTTTGTAATGGAATGAATGACTCTGTATGAATGATGTATGTGTGGTTGTAAATAGATCGGGATGATGAGACAAATAAATCAATATCAATATCAATATCTCATGTATATCCTTCATGTGAGACCACTTGACAGATTCTGCAAATTAGTGGTATTGTGACCTGAATTATTTTCAGAACATGAGCTGCTTCAAGGGACAGAAGCTTCGTTTAGTGACGGTGGAGGAGACTGTGACTGTCCGCTGGAAGCAGGGCAGTATCATGGGTTTCGGAGGAGACAGGTCACAGACCTACAATCGCTGCAAATATGCCATGGGTGAAGGCTTCGTCCAGGTTTACATTGACAGCGCTCGGCCAACTCCTAAGCAGCTCGAAGTATGTATTGTACAATATTAGATATAAAAATAGTGTCCTCATTTTAATTAGTATTAACATTTTATACATAGAAATCTGATGTTTTGACCAGGAAATACATGAAAGAGATCTGCGTAAACTAAAGACTTATAAGACAAGTTTAATATAAATATGGACATTTTGCATCTTTTAGGACCAATATTATCTCTCTATATGCTCCTGTTCCTGAGATTGTATAATTTTTGTTGACTTATAGAAAAAGCCCAAACCTTAAATAAAGAAATCGCCCGGGTTTTTTCCTTCAAATTGCCAAAAAAAGTCATGTCTGTGATATGCACAACCAACTTCCTTGGAAAAGCTCCGTGGAGTTTGACTTCAAAATATTTTTGAAATTTTACCACGCCCATTTTACACGTATATTACGTCCCATTTTCTTTCAGAAACATAATGACATTAATGTACATGTATGTGTTGCCTTCTTTAGTTGTATTAACTTATTCATGCTACTCACTATATTTGTAAATTATATTGCAGATAGACAATTGTATGAGGTATGGGATGAATGAAGGGATCCTGTTCTTTGTGTTGGACAACCATGAGAACCAACCCTACCAGCATCGCTTCATCCAGAATGCCACGCAGAAGGCGCTGTATGTAGCCAATGATATCATACAACATGGCAAAGTTTATGGCGTCGGCATTCCAGACCTCTCCTGGGTTGCTGGTGATTATCTCAGAACAATTGAATAAATTTTACTCAACTGCAATGCAATAAAATGTTGACGTGCATTGTATATTGTATTAAGGAGAATAAAATCTTGGAAATGTACAATATGCACAGGCTTGGTGTTATTTCTAGATTTGCTATGTGAATAATGTCTGACAATAGAAGTGGGTGTATTTCTGTATCGCAGTTCTCAGAATTTTATAAAATGAGAGTTATATGACATAAATTCTGGTGCATCATGGTGAATGGGCCAAATCAATGGTTTGAGTCTTCTCAATGTGAACTACTGAGTAAATGTCGGAATCCAAGAATTCTACAGAATTATGATAGTGATTGTAAGCAATGGACATCAAGTAGCTTTGCTTGATGGGCAAATAAAATAGGATGTGAAATATGCACAAACTTGATGTCAATATTTTTAAAGGATACATGAAATATGATAGATTTTGCATCATGTGCCAGAAGTATTGTACAAGTCATGCCATTCGTGGCCTCAATTTTTATGTTCATATTATACTCATTTGGATCAGAAGTATTAGGCTTGAGGGACTATTTTTAGCGTTTCATTTCCATGCTAGCCTTTATAAAGGGGGGGGGGGGGCGCGGAGGTGGAGCTGAGTTCAACTCGCACTGTCGCCAATGATTCTTTGTCAGATGTCGCAGTTGGAAGTTCTTGTTGAACATGTCAGGACCTATATGCTGAAAAGATGGAATGAGAATGACTCGTCAACTACAAGTGGAAAAATCTTCTGATGCTCAAACCTATACATTTAAACCCCAAGAAAAATTTTTTTACCGAATCAGTTTTATGGAATAAATGTTGACACTTTGCATAGACATCCGTAATGTAGAGTAGCAGTGACTCACTCATGACAACTGATGAACCTGTATTGGTATTCTGTCTTCACTATTTTGTATCATAACAAACATATAGTATTTACACTGTGTTGGATTGTTAACATAGGTAATGACTTCAATGCATAAAAACTCCAGGATAAGTTTATTGACTTTCTAGCAGTAAGGATGACTGCAAAGAGTACAAAGCAATTTCCTACATCCTCGCTACAGAACTATCAACAGTTCGTTTTTAGATTCTTGGCAACGTGTGACGACAGCTCAAATAAAATCATTATATATAGTCGAGCATAGTATGTTGCTAGTCAATCTATAGGAACAAAACGTTTAAATTAGGTATATTTTACTGATATTTTCAAAGCTTGCCTTACATTCTTGGTAGCTTCACTTATTGACAATATGGTGTTCATAGCCAATATATTTGTTTTACTATTCAAAATGTCTCTCGTTTTTGGTGAGTACAATATGATTTTGATATAAAAAAAACACAGGCAATATTTAACGATTAAGTAACACTTCCATCTATAGACGTAATGTATATGTCACTTTCTTCACAAAGGATATGAACATCATGCACGGAGAATACACTGCACAATTGCTGTTAGTTTAGCTTTTCATATTTTAGTACTACACATTCAGTTTTCATTTATACTTTCATTTCTATTTTGAAATGCATAGAAACATGGGCTTGAATTACGTAAATCTCCTTAGCTCAAGCCAATCAGATGAGCTGTAGAAGTTAACTTGATTGGAATATTTCATTAGCTGGTTTCCCAACTAATCAGGCGAGCCGAAGAAGATGACTTCAGTTTTCTCCATGTTACCGTCCACTTTCTAAAGATACTGTAGTGGGAAATATTTGACATTTTTTGTTTATAATACATGGAAATATCTCCAGAAGTGACGTAGAGCTCCACATCACATCTGATTGGTCAGTTGCAGTCCCTCATCACCACCAGCTGGCCAATCAGGTGAGCTGTAGAGGATGACGTCACTTCTGTTTTACATACATTCTAAGATGCAATAAGGACATTCTCCTAGAATAGGACCCTATACTAGAACTGAGCATTAGAGAGAGCTGATAAACTAGTTTATCACCTCTCTCTAATGTTCAGTTTTAGTTAGTGGAATAGTCATTGACTTAGCATCGGATCAGTCTGATAAACTAGAGAACAGGGTCCTAGTCTGGGAGTATGCCACATTAAGCAGTTTGTGTGTATGTTTATGGACAGGATTGTTCAAAGCAGAAGACAACTACAAGTTCTGTACAACACCAAGATGGGGAAAACTCAAGACTTCTGACAGAGAGGAACTGGGACCAATCGGTATACGACTAACCAACAAAGCTGTCGCCGGTGCATTATATTACTAAGGAGAAAATTATAGCAACCAATCATTTGGAGATGAGGTATTTCATCTCAATCTAATAGACATAAGTGATAAATATTGGATGATTCTAAACCACAGTGGAGAGGTAGCTGCTATGGGCAGGATTAAACTGACTATTGAAAGTAAAGCATACAACCCATCCTGGATCAGTGGAATCTGGTTGGACAATCTGACTCGCTTCAACTTAACTGTTGGAAATTGAACTTGTGCGAACTTGGTCTTAGGCAATATCTTCATTGACAAGATGACCTGCGAAGCTCAATCACATGTAACTGAAACCAATACAAGCTGGCAGCCTTCGCTCGGCCAGTACGCTGATAGGATGGTCTTGGAGGAGGTCCATCTTATGGCTTCTAATGGAAACAGTTTCCCAATTGACATGATGAACTGGGGCTACTCTCTTCAAGTAGATTTGTTTGATTGTGCAAATCATGGTAATAAACTTATTAATGTCATCTTTATGATAGAAGTTGTGGCATTCTGCCGAATTAGGTTCCTATTCTCAAAACTGAACAAATGAGAGAGGAGATAAACTATTGGAATAGTCATTCCCTTGAAAATTGGGGCAGTGTGATAAACTAGTGAATGGGGACCTAATTCGGTAGTTTGCCAAAGTTGTCAGCACAGGCTTCCTTGTAAATCTGAATAACATTCACAACCAAAAGAGTCAATTTGTCTGACTTTCTTTTAGCTTATGACCTAGTGTCAGCTGAGAAGTTCAATAGAGATGGCTGGGTCTGGGAAACTTATTTCGTGACCATGAACAACGCAAGTGACAGGGACCGGCAGACCTGCCTGACTGTGGCTGAAGATGGAGTGAGACTGACATTTGTGCTAAAGGAGGAACCTGCTGGCGATGGCCGTCGGTTCTTCATCTTCTTCCTGAAGGACATAGACAGCTGTATGGGGATACAGGTTGGTGTGCATGTTGTCCTTTTATGAAATTTTTCTTTTTTGTTTTGTTTTAAGCAAGCCAGTTACGACGTTGTCATGCTTGGAATTTAATTACGTACATTGTTTAGCAATAGCGTCAGCCAAATGACTGTTCCAATTTTTAGTATCCCAAAATTTGAACATTTTTCATGCCTAATATTACCTTCACTTGTGTTTTCCTAGGCCTAACCCATACATGCAAACTTTTAAGATTTCAAAATCGCCAACTTTCAAGATTCCAAAATCAGGAGGCTGACAATTACCTGCAGGCAGCTCTAGACATGTACGCCAGATTTTTGCCCCTGAACCAGCTGGCTGGCTGTAAAATCAGCTGGCTAGCGGCTGCCAGCTGCTTAGCCACCGCGACAATGAGTGGCGGCTGGCTGAGTGTCAGATCGGCTGGCTAGTGGCTTATAGTAGTTTAGGAACTTACTATACAGGTTTCCTAGGTGAAGGAGGTGTTGGTAGGCATACAAGAGTTGAGGAAATGATTGCAATAACGACAACTATTCTAAACTTCGTGAAATTAAATTGAAAGACAGTTACGGGAGGTATTGATTAATTTTATGATGTTAAAACCGTATCTCAAACTAGAAAGTAGGTATGACGATATAATGCTCATATAATATGCTTACATAAGTCTATTTTAAGCCATTATTGAGCAGTCAGTAAAGAAACGAAAATTAAATTAAATGTATACACAGTTTAAGAAGTTAAAAAAACCTGAATAATCCAAACGTCATGTTGATGACTTGTGTAAAGAAAAACTGTTTAAATTAAGTGGATATAGGTAACTATCATACAAGCCTTGCAAACATCAGTTAGTTTAATGGAAGTTTTGATCATTACACATATACAGTTTGTCCTACATATGTTGGATCTATTTATAGATGAATAAGATAATTTATTCTGTACGATTGGTACCACAATGTTTGTACTTTTCTCGAAAAATCAACATGGGAAAATCGCAGTTTTAACTTCTATCTACTTTGTGATTGGAATGAGAAATTAACTGCATTGCAAGTTAACATATGATAGCCAGACCTTTCGAATCCACACTGTCACCCAAGCAGTGTGTAAAGGCCAAGCAAATCTCAAACTTTGCATACTTTGTGATTATCTACAGAAAACATAAGTAATTAGTTTCGGATGGTCAGAAAAATTGTATGAAATAGAAATATTATTCCTTTATAAATAATTACTTCTTCAGTAGAAGACAGAAGTAGTATAGATGTCAATTTACTGAAAATGAACCACAGTAATACAAAGATATCATCAGCAGGTAATTGCAATTAACAGGCCTACTGTGGACTGTTTCACAGTTCAGATCAATTGCAATTGGTAAGAAAAGGGGACCTTCCAATTGCAAGAAACTTCACTATTTTGCTGTACTTGCTAAAGAGAAAGTATTGATAGTAATAAATGTGATGTGTCACAAGTTACTTTGATACATTTTGTATGCTTTGTAATCAGCTAGAACCGGCGCAATAGGGTCGGCGACGGCTGGCTGGTTGAGCCACAAGACTGGCGGCGGCTGCCTGCTAAAATCACGAGTGGCTTAGCCACCGGTTGGTGGCGGCGTACATGTCTAGGTAGCTCCTTTCATTATTATGAGTCTGGCTCTTCCAGCATTCCTCCCACGGTAGCTAGCAGTTGTGAAAGTAGTACTCTTCGTGGGCCAGGTTCGCCTATTGGTATCAGGCTAGGGATAAAGATCAGAATTTGGAGAAAAGGCAATGATGTTATTTTGAAGGAAAAGTGTATATAATACCATGACGCCACCTGGTGTATTTGCACTTGTGAATGAAATTGTGTTATTGTCTGCTAGTCTGGGTTTTCCTGGATAGGGATGGTATCAGCCAACAGTAACTCGTAGGTCAATGTATGCAACAACATAACTGTGCCACAATTAACAACTGGCACAAATTTGCCATAGACATACTATTCCAATTATGCACTTCTCATACCATTCATACTCAACAGTTATTCATACAAACCTCCACAGCCATTGCCATTCTCCACTCAGACCAAATGGCAGGCGCTTCTTTCATCAAAGTATGTGCACTCTAGTTAGCACTGCACTCTGGTCTAGCTATCCTAAACAGCCCCTGCCATGCAGAGGATTAATTTTGGAGAAATGTCTCAAATGCTAAAATGCTGGCTGACCTTATCATATTTTACCTTTAATCGTAGGTTGCATACCGCCACACCACAGGAGGCTGTAAGTTGGCACAGTGTAGACTTGATGATCAGGAACGCCAACATGCTGACACCTGGTGTAAGTTTGAATGTGATGCCTCCAGTGATTTCACAGTTATCATGCACAAGAAAGATATCACTAATCTTTGTGAACTTGCTATCATAGATTATTGAAAAATGTAATGCTTGTGTATAGTATCACACTCCTAGTTTCACATTCGGTTCTCGGTATACTCCAGAAATAGATCACCATACTAAAACTGAACATCAGAGAGGGGTGATGAACTGGTGGAATAGTCATTGGCTTAACATTGGAGCAGTGTGATAAACGTGTCAGTACTGAACAGGTCCTATTTCAGGAGTGTGCCCTCATTCGTATCGCCATTTCGCAGAAACTCTGAAGTACAGCCGCACAACAAAATTGATGGAAGTTCAACAGATCGTCTGCAAAACTGACGTTACCGTATGGATTTAAGATAAACTGTTTTGAACAAAAACTTTGCAGAAATTCAGTTGCTCTAAACATTGAATCTTTGCATCGGTGATATTGTCATGACAATGTTTGTTTTCATCGAAGTTATAATTCATGACTGTGATGAATTAGAGTAGTTCGTGGTTATCCGTGGCATCTACAGGTATACTGTGAATTGCCTTAATTAGCGTAAAGTACTTACGTAGGATATATGTATATAGTGTGCGTGTTAAGGTCAACTGTTATATTCTGAGAAATGCCCTGACCATGCATGCATGTGCAAAATTTGTTTTGTTTTCATAACTATCATCATGATGGCCTTTGAAGTTTTGCTATGAAGAATTTAGAAACAAAAACTGTAGATATGCACACTTTTTAGAACTGACTCTACTTTGAACATCACAGGGAGTAGAATGTTAATACTCACTGTAATCATTATGGCTATTTACCGATTTAGGCCCGTATTTGTGACAAACTTCGAAGTAGCCAGACTGTTAACTGCTTTCTGGTCGAAGTTTTTGGTTGTTATGGATAGAGGAGAGTCAACTTCATGTCATCTGACCATTTATAAACTTTGCATTGTCTTACGCGAAATCTGGCCGTTTCTATGCTGAGCCGCTCGGCTTTGGTTCTCAGAAGGATAATTATTTTTACTCACCACAACTGAAGAGTTCAGGTTTGCAGCCGAGACTTGCAGTCTTGCACAGCTTATAAATTATTCGCTCTGGTGGTAAAATCAAGAGAAAATGGAATAATATTGTTTTGCTGTAATTCATGGGCCATGTTACTCCACACCTGCCGATTTTAGTATGAATTAACGCATGTAAATGTCTTAAACTTCAGTGGGGTGTTTGGTATGTACACATTAAATTGTCAACCCCTATTCCAACAGTGCTAATCATCTGTAAATACATACAAGCACTTACTATAACAACAGTCAGAATGAAATTAGAGAATTGCATTGACTTTAGCTTGACTAGAACATATTTTAACAGAAAGAGTGAAATAGATAAATCCTGGCATGTGTTATTTGAACTTGGTTGAAAAGTTTACTTTTGTGACAGTTGATCGATACACACCTTTGTTGACATGAATTAAGATTGTATAGCAAATGCCCAGTGGTATTTGTTTGAAAGTCAAATATAGCTTCGCTGAACAAATATTTTGTAGAAACTATATTACATGAAATGTATTCGATGAAAATAAGTGCAATTGTGTCTTGGTGATAGCTTTCCTACAATTGCGTATTTCACGTGATAAGGAGGACTAGTTCATTGTAAACTTCTGCAAAAGTAAACGTGGTCCACAGAAATGTCAGACTCAGTTGATATAGCATTTCAGATAGTAGGTAGTAACATCAAGCAAACTGCCGTTGCAAATGAACAAATGCCATATCATGACAATTTTGTTATCCTAATTTTTCCATTTTCTTTTATTTTTTATTTATTTTTTTTTTTTTTTTAGATAATCTGTATATTGCACATTTGTTAAGCATGACGCAGGATTTTTGTGAGTGAAGTTGGTTTTAATTAATTGCCTGGAATCCATTTATGGTACAGTGAAGAATCAACATCGCATAAGTCATGAAAACGTTAAAACATCAACAAGTTCTGCATCAATCAATGCATTCAGCATTCTTTGAAACGTGCTTGGCAAGATGACCATATATGGCATAAATCAGTTACAGCCAATCAGGATTGCATGCGTGTGTATTACGCATAGATCTGTATTCTGATTACGTTCTCTATAAAACAA
This sequence comes from Gymnothorax javanicus, assembly GCA_029692085.1. Taxonomy (NCBI): domain Eukaryota; kingdom Metazoa; phylum Chordata; class Actinopteri; order Anguilliformes; family Muraenidae; genus Gymnothorax; species Gymnothorax javanicus. The sequence goes on along the minus strand of CM056195.1, from coordinate 10,708,666 downwards.
GAGGAGTGTTCACATCAAGCGCCTTTCCCCTACGAGCGGGGACGAGGTTGATCTGGTATTAGAGACTGCAGCTGTAACAAGACCAGCATGTTCTGCTTCATCCTTCTGCTTCTTACCTCTGGCTTCCACGCTGCCCTCACTGCAGGAACCAACTCCTTTTGCAGAACTATTACAGGAACAAACTTTTTTACAGAACTAGTACGTTGATCATGTATAAGATGTAGCCCCACTGAGCCATTTAGGAGAAACAATCACCCCGTCCCAGTGCCAAAATTGTGACACGGCACTCCACAGGGATGAATTTCACTCAATTGTGTAAAGGAAATATGGGATTAGATACTCAGTATTCAGTTTAGATGCAATTTTCTACTTTCTGTAGGTTTAGCCTTTACGACTTATTACTACTGCTTTCAAATGGATAGAAAAATTCTTACTTTATCTGATTGATTGGGGGGGCTGAAAATGACCAATCGAGTCCACTGACATCAACTTTACAGCTTATCTGTTTGGTCATTTTTCGCCAATGATCAATCATATAAACTGCAGAGGTTGACGTCACTTCTGTCCTATTTTCCTTCCAATTAAAAACGATTTTGGAATATAATTATGGCCCAGTTAGGTTGATAGTTCGTGCCTACTCCGTGGTCGGCAACTAGGTAATGTAATACATTGTCTGTCCATAAAGTAACTAACATCAATTTCTTGGCATATTGCTACATCATAAATTATGCTTATCTATACTTGAATGATAAAAATTCCTGATACATATCTAATAATTTCCTTAATAGTGGAATACATGATTTTATAATTATAGTAACTATCTATTGAATTTGATGAAAACATTCAGGCATAAACACGTGTGGCAGCAACCCATGTCAGAATGGAGGGCATTGTCATGATAGAGTCAATGGCCACTATTGCGCCTGTACAGCTGGATGGATTGGAATTCACTGTGACCGTAATTATCATTATTTGTTGAACATATTTACAGATTTGTGGATGCCAGATTAAAGTTTATTGAATCTAGTGACTAACTATTGAATTTTATGAAAACATTCAGTCAAAGATTATTGTGCCAGCAAGCCATGTCAGAATGGAGGGCATTGTGTTGATGACCATGATGTCTACAGTTGTACTTATACTGACCGGTGTGGAGTGTGAAACTGGTAATTAATTGTTGAACATACCTATACATTTACGGATGATAGATTTAAATCGGTTTAATGTTTCTAGTACTATTATTTTATTCCTGATCTATGAAAATATACTTACTGTTACTTTCTGATGCCCCCCTGTTACTAGTTATATAGTGTGATAGTAGTACACTAGTGAAGAGTTGTCAGCAAAATGCGAAGAATATAACAAGTCATCAATAATATGTTGTGCAATATAATCAAGTTTTTTTTACCTCCTGTGTTTATATTGCTACTACTTTGTCCAAATACAATTTCGTTGTGTAGACCAAATGTGAAAATTTGTAACAAAGAAGCCAGATGTTTCTAGACACATTTGTGCAGTAAGATATAAATTTTGAGAATATTTTTATGAATAACATAGAAATAGTAATATCCTATGTGTTAAGGTTTTATGATCTACTGGTCTCAGATGTAACAAACTTTCTGTAGGCTCAACAGCCAGTTAGCACTTTCTAGCACCATATCAATTCTAATGGTGGAAACTAGAACATTAAATTCAATGAAATGCAAACATGTAGTTAATGTGATCAATTGTCTGCCAGCCCATAGAATTAAGTAAATTAATTATAGCATACAATTTCATATACTTATCCCCACAATTATTTAAATTTGCATGACAAGATTCCTGATATATATCTAATAATTTATATAATACTGGTCTACGTGATTGTATAATCATAGTGACTTACTATTGAATTTGATGAAAACATTCAGACATAGATGAGTGTGCCAGCAACCCATTGTAACTTAAGCTGTGGTGCCTAGTTCCCTTGCTTGCTTATGACACTTCTGAACTCCAAGACAAGTCCAGAGCTTAGTTACAGATAGTTCTTAACTAACCCATAGTGAGATGAACAGAAGAGATGAGGTCAGTACTGTGGCTAGACAAGAACTGAGGAGCCTAGCCAGTTTATTCATACATATATATAACCCAAGCAATTGCCTTCCCACAACAGCCTGCTCACAAAGGGAACTGGGGACAATTAAGGGGCCATTTGAAGTTGTGCCTCAAAGAGGCTTTGGACAATCAAGGGCAATTAAGGTGGCACAAGATGCTATGAGGGTGCTTTGCAGTGGCGGCTGGTGCCAAAAATTTGGGGGGGATGCAAATTACCTTGGCGCAGCACACCTGACAGCTGCTTTGATGTCGACACAGTCAGTTATTACGAAGGAAAATGTAGCCGATAGATTTTATCAGGGTTTGTACCCTTTTTGTACCCCCGCTCTACGAAGTAAGCGGGGGTATATAGCGGCCCGCCCGTCCGTCCGTCCGTCCTTCCGTCCGGGGTCATATCTCAAAAACCGTTGGAAATATTTCGACCAAACTTTGTACAATCGTGAACCATGTCACAAACTACGCATCCAGTCATTTTCAGCTTTCTGGGATGTCAATTTTCTGACGTTTCCATGGAAACGTCACATTTTGTACTTTATTCTATAGTGGACAATGGGGACAAGTTTTCTCGGAAACTACTACACCTAGATGAATAAAATTTTGTTTGTAGGTACTCCTGACGATACTCTTGAACGAGTTCGAAACCCAGTTCGAAACTTTATTTTTACGGAGTTATTGCCCTTGAATCTTTGATTCGACTTAGTGCAAAAAATCCGCCGGGATGCATCAATGGGGACAAATTTTCTCGGAAACTATTGCACCTAGATGAATGAAATTTTGTTTGTAGGTACTCCTGACGATACTCTTGAACAAGTTCGAAACCCAGTTCCGAAACTTTATTTTTTACGGAGTTATTGCCCTTGAATCTTTGATTCGACTTACTGCAAAAATCCGCCAGGATGCATCAATGGGGACAAATTTTCTCGGAAACTATTACACCTAGATGAATTAAATTTTGTTTATAGGTACTCCTGATGATACTCTTGAACGAGTTCGAAACCCAGTTCGAAACTTTATTTTTTACGGAGTTATTGCCCTTGAATCTTTGATTCGACTTAGTGCAAAAAATCGCCGGGATGCATCAATGGGGACAAATTTTCTCGGAAACTATTACACCTAGATGAATTAAATTTTGTTTGTAGGTACTCCTGACGATACTCTTGAACAAGTTAAAACCCAGTTCGAAACTTTATTTTTTACGGAGTTATTGCCCTTGAATCTTTGATTCGACTTACTGCAAAAATCCGCCGGGATGCATCAATGGGGACAAATTTTCTCGGAAACTATTACACCTAGATGAATTAAATTTTGTTTGTAGGTACTCCTGACGATACTCTTGAACAAGTTCGAAACCCAGTTCCGAAACTTTATTTTTTACGGAGTTATTGCCCTTGAATCTTTGATTCGACTTACTGCAAAAAATCCGCGGGATGCATCAATGGGGACAAATTTTCTCGAAACTATTACACCTAGATGAATTAAATTTTGTTTGTAGGTACTCCTGATGATACTCTTGAATGAGTTCGAAACCCAGTTCCGAAACTTAATTTTTACGGAGTTATTGCCCTTGAATCTTTGATTCGACTTAGTGCAAAAATCCGCCGGGATGCATCAATGGGGACAAATTTTCTTGGAAACTATTACACCTAGATGAATGAAATTTTGTTTGTAGGTACTCCTGACGATACTCTTGAACGAGTTCGAAACCCAGTTCCGAAACTTTATTTTTTACGGAGTTATTGCCCTTGAATCTTTGATTCGACTTACTGCAAAAATCTGCCGGGATGCATCAATGGGGACAAATTTTCTCGGAAACTATTACACCTAGATGAATTAAATTTTGTTTGTAGGTACTCCTGACGATACTCTTGAACGAGTTTGAAACCCAGTTCCGAAACTTTATTTTTTACGGAGTTATTGCCCTTGAATCTTTGATTCGACTTACTGCGAAAATTGGCTGGGACGCGTCAATGGGAACAAGTTTACTCGGAAACTACTACACCTAGATCAATGACATTTTGCTTGTGGGTACTCCTGACGATACTCTCGAACGAGTTCAAAAACCGAAGTTCTTAAACTGTTTTTTTTACGGAGTTATTGCCCTTGAATCTTAATTCAACTTAGTACGAAAAAATCGACAGGAGGCATCAATGGAGACAAGTTTGTACACTAAATGGACCTTTTTGGTACTTGATTTGAATATGACTGCATATTACATTTCCATAGAAGCGTTATTTGCTATTGACATTCATTGAGCGACAAATGGGGAGCGGGGGTACGTGAGCTTTGCTCGCTTTTTTCTTGTTTATTATGAATTGAGGATGTATCCCCTATGTCCACATGTCCACAGAACACTGCATCTGTCCTTACATTACTTATAGATGGATTGTAAAAGTGTTCATGTTAAAGATAGTCCACCAACTAACTGGGATTTTGATGTTTTGTAAAGATGCAAACAATAAATGGAACATAGTTAAACAGAAAAACAAAAAAACAAAACACAAATCTAAAAACACAGCACTGTAATGCTGTCTACAGGCTTTGTACACCTATTACAAAGTGAAATTCAAGCACTTTTCAAGGATTTTCAAGGTGTATTTTCATGCTTTTCCAGCACCTTACTGCTGTGGTAAATTACATATTTATATACATAAAGGACAGATTTCACAGAAAGTGTGACCAACAGGTCCTACTGTACTTAACAGGATGAAATTATAAATTAATGGTATATATTTGGTTTATTTCATTGATAACATAAAAACAAATGTTTACAGGAAGTTTTAGACCTGGATCATTGCAATTTTGGTAAAAAAATGAATGTAAAAATTCGGTCTTGTTGCTAATGTTACATGGACAGAAAATTGGTGTTCACAGGACGGAACTCAAATGGTGACAAGATTGTCTGAGCCAACGCCAAAAATGGCACGATGAGCAAAGAAAAGGGAAGGCACACCAGTGACCAACCCGCTAATCCACTATAAGCAGGGCTTTGTTAAAGCCTGTATATCTACTTTTGAACAGTGACCTGAAATGCACAGTTTTTACCCAAGATTATTTTGTGGCAATAAAATTCATACACTGGATAATTAGTCAATCCTGCCCACTCATTTCCAAGTTCCTCATCCACCCTGGAGTTCTGAGAGGAAGGAGGGACACTTTTTTGGGCCATCCTGTAGTATGGATGTGCCAACCCCTTTAAGTCAAACCAAGGTTGGCTTGATTCATCCAGGGATTGGAGTGAACTCGTCCATTTAATAAACAGTGTTTGAACTCGGCTTGCTTGTGAAAATTCAATAACTGATCCTGGTGTGCCATCTAGTAATAGAATATTGTAACTGCGTGCATGAATCTGCAGCTCCGTGTCCACTGGTGGACACATCTGCACAAAAGGGTTTAAATACCCCGCCAGCAGCCGCCAAATCTCATTCACAGCAGTGCTGTACTAAGATTACAGGTTGTTGGTAATGTTATTACTGTGGACGGAAATTTTTACCTTTTTGATGAGGGACACAAACGCGAGTTGGTGAAAATTCTAGAAGGCCAGGAAGTAAACATCCGCTCGCGCATGCACTTTACCCCGCTTTCAGACTACCGGTTGTTATAAAATAGGGACTTCAATGCCGAATGCAGAGCAAACGTTAAGACCACACATTGGACAGAAATTTCGTTCGCGGCAAAAACTGGCTTCACGGTATGAAATAGGGCTCAGGGTATTTCAAAACGGCATCTAGCATGATAAAATAAAGAATGGGGAACATATTCCTGGCCAGACCTTCAGTAGTATATGTACTGTTCTTTTCACAGTGGCCCTGTTGAATCTGTCAAATTGGAACAGCAAACAGGGAAAGCAATAAAAGGCATTGCTAATGCCACATCCAGCTAGCCAAATCCGTTTGTCGTAACAAGTGCGGGAGAAGCTCCGGGTGTAAGCTCGTCCACGATCACTCGCCTGCTGCTGAATCTTTAAATCGGGTCGGTGCGGGCCAAGCTCCTGTACTTTCCTTTGTTCCTCCAGTGAACGCCTTGAGAAAGGCTGTTTTTGCAAGGAAAGAACCGAATTGTGTTCAGCTTCCACTTGGACATGCCATCTCGATCAGCTACCAGATTGAAAAGGCGGTGGATAATTTGACAGTCGAGAGGAAGCGTCGCGGTGGGTGTGAACATGATTGACAGCCACGAGAATTGTCCAATCACATTAGATCAAAAAACATTAAAACAATACCAATTCGCTGCCAATAAAAGTGGGAGTGTCTGGGGCGCACAGAACTGCGCCCCGTAAGGAAATCTGAAGAAACCAATGAAACAGCAGCCTCGGGTCACGTGCTCACCAAAACTTTGAGAGCTTACATAAGGTACCGTTTGGCCAGCGTCACTCACCCAGGAAGTATATGTATACAAAGAAATCAACCATATACCATTTGGAACCGATATTTAGGGGCTGTTGACAGGCGCTCACAGGCTGAAAAACACGTTTACTTCATAATTATTTGCATTATACAACTAAATTATATTTAACATATTTAAGTAAATTTTCATCTCTTGATATTTGAAGGGGGGTGGCATCCCAGCGCCCTCTACTGGCCAGCCGCCACTGGTGCTTTGTAGCTATGTGGGTGAATGGCTAAAGAGGGTACTTGTAGCTATGTGGGTGAATGGCTGATCACACCTCCAGGGCAAGGCTCAGTGGTTGACAGGATGCTGGTATTGTGCATCCCTAACTGCCAGTCAGGGCAATTACATTTTGGTGACAATCAGCCAGTGTTGCGTAAATCTACATAGGATCCCCCATCCATGATCAGCCTTGATGCCCGAAGGGACAGCAAGGCTGACTGGTGGGGAGTCTCTGTTTTGGAATCAGAGTGTGAGAGTTGCGCAACATGGAGGGAGTAGACAAGGAGGGCTTGAGGAGAGGGGGAGTGGGGAGAAGGAGGGTTTTGGTGTGATTGCAGCAGGAGTCCCATCCCAGTATACATACAAAAATGTGGTAAATCGAGAAATCTATTTTGACAAAGCAATCGGTTGTTCAGTAGTACAATCTGCTGAAAGAGGAATTACATGCAAGACACTCTGTGGGCCCTCTCAGTACATTCCTTCCAAAAATATGTTTCGAAATCGAGAAAAATGTGAGTACAGGGGTATCGAACGAGCAAGGTTACAATCACTGAAGAGATGATGCGATCCAGAGAGGCGAGACGATCCAGAGAGACGAGATGATCCATTGAGACTATGCGATTCTGCAAGCTGAGACATTCCAGAGAGACGAGACGGTCCAGTAGGATGGGACGGTCCAGGTGTATGAGACGATCCTAGTGTATGAGACAATCCTTGGTGTGCAAGACGATCCAGTAAGACCAGACAATCAAGTGAGGCGGAATGATGCAGCTGTTTGAGACGATCATAGTGTATGAGACGATCCATGAAGCTGAAACAGAGACGCCTGAGACAAAAGAAAGCAAAACCTGAAACATAGAGGTAAAGCTGAAACAGAGAAGCAGAACGTGCACAAAGCTGATCCATGATGGTTTTCATGGTGGCTGGCGATGGCAAGGAGTCTAGCACATGGAGGCAACCAGAAGTATGACCTGCAGACGTTGGTGCCTCTGGTCCTCCCCTTTTGGCAGTGTAGTGGCTTTGGGGTGATGAGGGGTATATGAGGGTTGCTAATTGTTGGTCGATACATGGAGGTGATGAAGGGGAACAATGAACACGCCAATTAAGTAATTCTGCTGCGAGTTGTGTCATGCTACACTGAAACAAATGAAGATGAAAGTGGTAATTGCTTGTTCAATTTACAAACATACATAAACTTACACATTACGAAGAAGATGCCACTGCTTGGCATACATACAAAAAAAAAGAATTTATAGTCTGTCAATGCGAGTTGCCATTGTTTTGCAAGAACCTTCCTTGAAAAGCAATTATGGCTATCACTATCTGAGTGTGCCACTCTCGGGCATTCCATCAAATACCTTTCTCTTTGTGTCGCCTCTTGGACCTTATCCGAAACAAAATGGCTTCAGCTGCTTTGCAAAACATGCACATTTATTGACAATAACTTATGAACATACACAGACAATAATTAGAAAACTAGGATGCCCTATGTCGGCAAAAGTCTAAGTATGCCATTGTTTGGCAATGCTATACTAATCTAGGAGTGCCTTTGTGTATATACATGTATGTATGTATGTGTATATACATACATACATGATTAAGTGATCTAAGTGCCCTAGTTTGGCAGACATATATGAAGTATGTACATTACGACCAAGTGCCCTAGCTGGCAAAACTTACCTATCTAAGTACCCTAGTTGGCACAAGATATCTAGAAACGAAGCAGATATTAGCAAAAACTGAACAAGCATGATTATTTAACCTGGGTGACGCCCTGACATGAGCAGGACAGTGAATCCTGGGCCACGCCATGCAATGAACTCCTAGGTTTGAGCTGTGAGAATGATTCTGACACAAATGATTTGAGAATTACCTGATCAATGCGTGCTAGTGAACACATCAATGAAAACAATGCTTAGATAAGGACTGATACACTTTCACTGAAATTCTGCTCTAATGTACTGCTTGGGGACTTCAATGCCTGATTATTGGTCAATCTGTTTGGAGAAACACAAGTTTAGGTACCGCCATTTCTGGTCTCCTGTGAACTGAGGATAGGAATTTGTGACACTACATTGATAGTGAAAGATATACTTAATAGACAAAAGATAATATAGGTGACATGATACCCACAATAACTACTGAATATGGGAGCTGATGCAGCGACTAGAGGGAACATATTGATGAGATGAACTTACAAACAGCAGGGGCACATATGAAATCAACATGAAGCAAGGGTTAGACGCACCTAGCATGTGTGCCCTAACTCTATACCAGGGAGAGGTTATTAGAGGTATTGGGGCTGCTAGGATCCCGGCAAACCTGCATGGTCTAAAAAAAACACCGCAATTCAAGTTGTCTCAAATATGCGTGCAAGCTGGTGGCAGTGGTGGAGTTGTCACGGTTGGGTGCCTCTGGTGTCTCCCCTGTGTTGCTGTGAGCATCTTAGTCTCCTCCACTGGCATTGTCCACTCCATTGGCTCCCGGATGTCTGTTGTTCTGCTGCATTGTCCACTCAATAGCTTGGGGTCAAGTCACGGTCAGTTGCTCACGCTGTCTATACAGGCACGTTACATAACAAAGTTTCTACATTTCAACATCACTTTGCCTTCAAAAGGTATGGCCTGAAGCAGTGATGGCATCTTCATATGAGGGAGGGGCAAACGTGCCTGTGGAATAAATCAATCCAAGGAATGAATCTGACAGGTTGTTGAGCATGGCTGATTTCATTATTGTTGTGCCTCTATCCTTTCGATACTTGCTCTGTCATGGAGGTCTCCATTGTAAGCGTTGGGCTCTGAAAAGAATAGCTTTTTATTGGGTTGCTGGGGATGAGGGGACAGGTGATGAGCTTCTGAGACTTCCGACATGTGAGAAGTGGGGGTTATGACCTTTTGTAATGCTGAGCAATGTGGTGCCTGTGACCAGGTAGTGGTCACATTTTTATGGGCATCCGTTGTATTGATAGGTGGGTCATTATTGTCTGTTGGCCTTTCATCTGCTGTAACTGACTGGGCTAATGGGGTAGTTGTCACACCTGTGGATACAAATTGAACATCAGTTTCATTCAAAGTGGGGGTACTGGGGGAATGATGTGTAGGTACAGGCAATCTGGCATTGTTGTGGGCTGGAGTCAGTACATCTGTGATGACAGGGGCTGGGTACCTTGTTGAGGTATTATGCAATTGGGTTCCTGATCTGCAAGCAAATTGAAAGTGACCAATTTTGTTGCAATTCTGACAAATATGTCTCCATGCTGGACAATCATGACATCTATGCCTCAATGTGCTTATAGCTTCTTATAGGGCTTTTTCCTGGACCGACTGAAATCCGACTGAGCCGACTATGCCGACTTAGTTTGGATTGAGTGGACTGAGATAGGAAACCAAGCATGACTACCTTGTTGCACACTGCTACAACAGTTGTGTTTGCCTTACTGTGTCGTATTGTTGAGAATATGAGTTGTGAAAGGAATCAATTGCCCTAATTCAGCTGGCTATTACTTCTAACTAACTTTTACTAATCAAGTTCAAATGTTATATCTGTGTAATTGAGGTAAATTCCAGTGCAACAAACATTTTTGAAACAACAACTGATATAATTTTCCCGTTGAACTGATTATTTCAATTTTGCATTGCGTCTGAGAAAAAAATATTCTTGTAACACATCCATGCTATTGTAAGTATATTTGAGAAGCACGGCTAAAATTGTCTTGATGAGGATTTTGTGAAGGTTGAATAACAATTTCAAGGAGCATCATGATAATGATTATGCAAAAGTCACCTAGATTCGAACCCCAGCTGCAATACTGGTAATCCTCCTGAGGACAAGCACCACTTGACCATTGCTACCACACCAAAGTCATTGTTTCTTTGGAAGCTTTGACCTCTCTGCCAGGTGTCATGTGGTTATTTTTGGCTGTGATAGAACCTTGTAACTTTTGTAAAAAATATTTGATATCGGTGAAACAACTAAAAAAAAATTGCAAAGCTGTTACATCACTTACCCAACACATAGCCACCTTACTTACAATGTATTCTCAAAAGTTTTAAATATTAATTAAAAATATATTTTAATGAGTAATGGAATTTGTTTCATGAAAATTTATTAAGTCAAATAGTTGTGTAAAATAGTTTCTCTTATTTTATGGCACTAGGTTTAACTTAAAATGCTGCTTGCCAGTAAAATATTCCAAATATAAATTTGCAGTGCACAGCACAGCAATGCTATGCTATGAGCTTCACTCACAAGTACTTTGCTTTGACTGCGTGGTCGTGTGGGATGAGGTGCTAAGATGTGAGCAGGAAGTCATGAGTTCGAGTCCCACTTGAGGCTCACTCACCATGACAGACAAAGATGACCAGAAAACAAGGATAAAGAACAAAGCTATTAACAACTTGTTCTCAATTGGTGATTAGTGGACATTTCCTCTACAAAGCAGATTTGACATTAATTCTGCTTCCTTAATGTAATTGAGAAATTATACACTTTTGTTTGTGGATAATATATTTCATTCCATTTTATGGATACGTACATTGTCAGTTACAATGCTAAATGAAATTGTATTGTTACGTAATCTTTAAAAGTATTGATTTAAAGGTTTCCTAAAAACACTCATTAATATTCATTTTCAATGGTTCTTGCCATCTTAAGACAGAGCACAGCTTGGTCTTTGGTAGCAACACAATACAGATTTACAAACAAAAGACAACTCTGGACAGGGCTGTCACGCCTGGTTGCCTAATTCAGTCCACTCAGTCCTCTCAGTCAGTTATAGTCGTGTCAATCGGTTTCCAGTCTGTTCAGTCGGATCTTAGTCGCTCCAGGAAAAAGCCCTACTGAAAGACAGAAATGGATGATGCTACAATCATAACAGTTATTGTACTTTCAATTTCTTGTGAGAAAAGGACAATTTGTGGCATATTTCATACATGTTACACAAAACCAAGGGGTTCTACCATTATGAAAAATTGGTTATTTTGACCTCCCACGCCCTTGTAATTTAGAGGAATTTCATGAAATTCAGGAGAATATTTGTGTACGCAACCCTTTTATTTGTCCATCTGCTTAATAGATGTTCTGAACATATGATAGCCACCATTATAGCAAGAACACTACACGATAAGAGTGTTAGCAGTGGCTTTTTACTTTGTTCAGATTTCACAAAAAGCCCATCAAAACGCTATGCTAACTACCACAACGAAATGGTCAAAACGGTTGATTAAGTTTATTCTTAAGGTATTACACTAATGAAAATTTGTGCTGCATCAAATGTAAAGCAACATAAGGATAGTTAGGACCAGTAATCGAATCTCAGGTTTAATCACTGATTAAAATGGCCGATTTAAATCGAGACTTAAATCAAGTGATGTAAACCAAGCAATTCAAATCCAGCAACCCTGATCAAAAGAGAGCCTCGTAGAAAAGTTTGATGGAAAGAATAACATTATGTTCTTGATGATCTTTGTGCTTCTCAGATACCTTGTGACTTCGCGTTTGAGGCACAAAACCTCAACACTGAAATTTGCAGGGGTGAAGCAGTTTTGCCTCTGTGGCTTTGATTCATGTGAGGTTTCAGCAATAGGTGTAATTTTACATCTTTATCATATAGCACTCTGACGGACAAAAATGATAACCTAGTGAGAAATATGAGACATAGATTTGGAGGTGCCATGTGCCCAGTGTCTGTGCTGGGGAAAGTAAAAGATCCCACACATGAAGTAAATGTGTATCATGTAGTGGACTCCCTCTATCTCTCTCCTCTCATCAATCAACCTTCGCGAGCGCCAAGAACTTGGCTTAGGGGACTGCAGTATCCCATCAAATCAATCAATCAATCAACAATCAATCAAAAAAAAAAAAAAAAATCAATTTTGGGTTAATGATAAATTAACAGGCTCCCACTAGGGAAATACAGAACATGAACAGGACAATCATACTAAACAATACAAGGACCAGGGGAGTTGCACTGACCACACACAGGACCAGTAAGACCAGATTAGATGGGAATAGGACCAGGCCAGGATGGTCTGACTGGACAGAAGGGATTCCAGGTTAGAATTAGGCCGGTTGTGTGGATCTGCCCTGCAGTCCCTCCCCCCTCCTGCTGTCTTCGCCTCCACTTCAACGAGCCACTCCTGTTGCTCGTTGAGGTGGAGGTGAAGGGTATAGTATTTAAGAGCTGCACTGCCAGTTTGGCAGTGCAGCTGCATTCTGATGCCTGAGCCCTGCGTTGTTGTGCCGCTGCTCCCCTGAGCTTTGTATTGTGTTTTTATCAGTTTTATTAAATATCTCTATTTTTGTACTCAGCCTGTGCGTGTGGGTCCCGTACCCACTTTTTGGGCACATGGTCCCAGTGCCCGTCGGTTTGCTGTTTGCAGCCGGCGGGGGCAAAACAATGACAGGTTGGGGATCAAAAGGGTCTGACTGGACAGGAGAGGGGTTAGGAGAGTGGAACTGAGCAGAAAGGGGATCGGGACAGGCAACCAAAGACTACCTGAGGAACTATATATGAGGTTCCGACAGGCCATAGAGAATCAAAACATTCTTGACAAAGCCAGATCGAGGAGACCTGGCAAGATCTGTGTATCAATAACTTTCTCTCTGCATACTTATGCCTAGTACATAACCATATTGATGCACTTCTCGATATGTTCTCTGGCCATTTGTAGTGATAAAGATATTTCACTGTATAATTCTGTATTTCTTTTAATCAATCTATATCTCCCCACTAGGGTGCATCATCTGCCCCTCTCTTATTTGTAAAGTTTTCTATCGTTGACCAAAATATTCTTTTTGGCACCAAGAAACATCATGCTAATTTTTTTTTTTTGAGAAACATAACTATCTAGGGGTACCACACTGCATTTTCCCCAATATTTTACTATAAAACCGAGGCTAGGAAAACTGCTTTTCTCACAATTTCAACAATTTTAAACATAGTATCGTCATATTTCACACATAAGTCAACTTTATCATGCTTAATTAAAATCTGTACTCATCATGGCTGAGTTTTTGATTTTCACCCCCTAGTTTGCCTATTGATCTTTGACCTATTTAATATGTAAATTAGGGGTCAAATTAGTAAAAAAAAAAAAAAAAAAATTGAGTTGCAATTTGTCGCGAGATTTCAATTCCCCATATTAAACTATGGGGAAAGTGCAGGCTAGATGTAGTACCTCTAGTATTAATATATTTAAATAATATTTTACATGGCATCTTTTGGGGCTACAGGAATACTTTCACACAGCTATGCAGTATGAACATAATACTATCACAACTCCTAGCTCACAGCATCAAATGTGCATCAGTTTTCATTTGCAAATTTCTTATTACAACTGAGAAGGTAAAAGAAGCCCACTCCGTCAACTGTATGCCAAACCCAAAATGAAAGGTTACAATAAAACACTTTGTCATCAATTTTGACAGATGATTTTGGAAGGAAAATGTTTGAATGATTACCATATATTTCCACCAAAGCACATGCGCACTGAATATATAATTGGAGACATGTTTTAAACACTTAAGGCAGTGCAGTTCACTCCTGAAATACAGGTACAGTGCAGAATAATCACGTTTTCTCCTAAATGAATGATCATTGAAATACCACATTCTCTCACATTAAGCATTGATATATTGGTCATACTATTGGCTATATAAGCATGCTATACATTAATGCTAGCCATCGTTTTGCGAGTCATAACATTCACACCTGTCTTTTCATCTGACTCAATGAATAAAAGAAGCCAATCCCACCGCTGTAATTGGGTCAAGTTGCATCCAAGTGACATCACCCAGTGTTAATCTTCAGTCCATGTTTGATATTGGTTAGTGGGCAGCCACGACTTAAGGGCGCTGTCACATAAACGCAAGTGAAACAGATAACAAAATTGTGAATTGGGTCATCTCCGCTCGTGCTGTATTTGTCTGTGTTTCTATTTTTAGAATATTTTCCCCGTCTGGTGTTGTCTGTTTTCTTATCAGGTGTTGTATATTCTTTTTGGTGGATTTTTATTTGCGTTTCTTATTAGTTTTATTCGTTTGATATATGTTTTTCATCCTGTACTTGTCTAGTTCATATCTGTTCAATGTCAGGTTAAAACAAAGTGGCTGCCTGATTTATCAAATGTTACACAGTTTTGTTTGCATTTGCACTAGAAAAGAGAATGAAACACCCTAATCCATGTATTTTGACTTGCTAAGCTCAACAATTTCTGTTGGCAAGCTGTATCTTTAGTCCTTCACCCCCTAATTTGCATAAAAACAAAATGGCCGCCCGCTTTATCAAAGGCTTTTTCGAAGTCTGCAACAAAAATTAAACTGGCTTTTGACATTTCATAGTTCTCTCTTTGTAGTAGCTGCCTAATATTATCCCCAATATTTCAACCTTGTAGAAATCCAGACTGGTCATTGTGAACAATATCAGACAAAACATTCTTAATGCGATAGGCAAGACATTTTGCTAGTATTTTGGCATCGCAACACTGAAGTGTAAGACCCAGTTTATTAAGACCCAGTTTATTTAAAAAACTGGGTCTTTATATTGGCCACTGCTTTTTTGTTTTAATAGCAGCGAAATCAGACCACTTTGTTGGGTCTCAGACAGTACACCCTTATCACATGAGTAGTTAAAACATGTAAGAAGTGGTTCTTTAATTTGATCAAAAAAAGTCTGATACACCTCAATTGGTATGCCATCGAGGCCAGGTGTTTTTCCCGGCTGAAATGACTTAATTGCCTGTCTGAGCTCATCTTCAGATATTAGGCCTTCACAGGACTCTCTTTGCATGTCTGAAAGCTTAACATGGTTTTTTGGGAAAAAGTCTTTGCAGTGGGCATCATTTAGAGGCATTGGTGGAGTCTGAAATGAAAACAGTTCAGTAAAATATTTTTCTTCTTCTTTTAATATATCTGTTGGGGTCACTAGAGTTTCACCCTTATTTGTGCGCAGTTTTTGTATGTTCTTTTTAGATGTGTTTCTATGTTGAAGATTTAAAAAGTTTTTGTTGCATTTTTCACCCTTTTCCATCCATTTAGCTTTATTTTTAAAATATATATTAATTGATCTTTCTTGATAAAGTTCTTCAAGTTCATTCTGTTTTTCTTCCAAGATGTTCAACATATCATTAGATATATTAACAGAGTTATCATTATCTCGTGTAAGCTTTTCAATTTCTTTTGCTATAGTTTTTCTCTTTTGCCCTGAACTGGTTTTGTTTAAAGGAAGAGTATTGTATTGCATGCCCTCTAAAGGCACATTTGAATGTATCCCACACAATAAGAGGATCTGCTGAACCTATATTTTTTGAGAATAAGTCTGTAATGAAAACTTTTGTTTTGGGTATAAAAGTATTATCCATTAAAAGACTCTGATTAAATTTCCAGTATCCACGGCCTCTAGGGAAATTGGCGAGTGATAGGTGCAGCCCTATAAGTTGGTGATCGGATCTTATTTTGTCTTCAATTAATGCCGTTTTAACTTTCGCAACCAAAGAGAAAGAGATCAGGAAATAGTCAATACGACTAGCTTGATTCTGTCTCCTCCAGCTATACCTGCATAGATCTGGACTTCTGAGTCTCCAAATATCTACAAGGTCCACGGCATCCATAATACCTGAAATATCTTTAAAAGCATGCAAGTGATAATTTGTATTATGATTACCTTTCCGATCTAAAGCAGGGTTTAATACGGTGTTGTAGTCTCCTACCATGATAAAGACGTCGCTTGTCTCTTGTAAACCTGATAGATTATTAAGGATAATCTCAAAGAAGTTAGTGTCATCATTATTTGGACCATATATGTTAATAATGGTAAAATACTACCATCAATTTGTCTTTAACTTTTGTAAGGTATCGGATATATACACTTACATGAATTTAAGAAGTATTATGGAACCAGTTAATGTGACTTGATTCCATCCTTTGTACCATTTCTGCAAACCAATACTTTACCACATTTGTAAATTTGCTCTGAATAATAAATTCCTAAATATCTCTTGCCATGTGTCAACAATTGTAACAAAGGGAAGTGTCTGTCATCTTATTATTAAATATCTAAACACTATTTTCACAATTTCAAACATGGACCTTTCAATAGTTACTGTTCTGCAAAATTGTGTTGCAAGAGGATGATCCTGATTACGCTGAGTCCATATTGAAGACAGTGTTGGTTGCTACAACACATTTAACGATCAAGATGCCAGGAAAGTATTGTGTATTCCTCCTGTCAACTTACCTGCTGATGTGCTGTCTTGGAGGTGTCTCAGGTATTGTACTACAGCATTACCTGCACGTGCTTATGTTTGCATAATACTCCTCTACCAGTCCTCTATGCTCTTGTTTATCACACTGGTCCAATCTTCTTACTGAGTACTATAGAAGGCTGATTGAGGAGCATGAGTGAATTTAGGAAGATGAGATCCATTTTAACATATTTCTTGCAACTTCAAACAGCTTAATATAAGGAAATATTGACGAAAATGGAAAATACCGAAACTTAAGTAATACATTTTTTGAAATGTTTGTCAAGGGTCAGTGTGTTTGCAGGAAGAAAGAGAAACTTAGCTCTAAGAAAACCAGCCTCTCAAGTCAGTGACTACTCTTTTAGTACCAAGGCCCATAAAGCTGTGGATGGGAATGCCAATGGTAAGTTTAATGTAAGACTTATTAATTTCTTATATTTAGCAAATTTTAAAAGTGAAGTATTGTATACAGTGCATCACCTTTTATATTTTTAATTATTTTTCTTTAATTTTGAGTGTCTCACACAAATAATACTACACCTCATTGAATCTCAGAAAACATGAGAAAGTGACAACATGAATGGGAAAGAATAATTATATAAACAATGAAATCATTATATCAATGTTGATAGCTAAGAGTTTTACCGAGCATTTGCAAATAATGTTGAAGTATACGGGTTATCAGTTTCGTGAGATGCTATACATGAACTCTGTTCATATATGTGTTTCTGTTTTGAGGCTGGCTCATGCTCACACACAGAAGTTGCTGAGGGGCCATGGTGGATGGTTGACCTTGGTGCACTTTTCAAGGTCACCTCTGTTGTAATTACCAACAGAGGTGACTGCTGTGGTATGTAGTTCATATTTGTATTCATGTATACTGTACATTGTATGGGAAGAACTTTTCTCAATTTCAAATGCAGAAATAGCCAATGTATGCAGTGACATTCTCAAATACTTCAATTAACTTCCTTACTTTTTTTATTTATTCACTTGATAATTATATTTCACTCAAGCACACAGTTGTCATTTTGCACTTTTTTTTGGACACTCTTTGTCAATGAAATACTACTTCTACTATATACAATACAAATAATTTAATATGACATCAATGCCCAGTTTACTAAACTCTATGCAAACATATCTTTTTAGAACAGAAACTTGTATGATTAGACATCACAGTGATTCTAAAGCCTAGAACTTGCCAAGTGTGTTTGCTGACAAAAGTTACTAAAAAACTAACACTTTAATACATTACTTTCAGGTGAGAGGTTAAGTAATTTTGACTTTGAGGTCGGATCTTCTTTTGGATCTGGTGACATCACCTACTGCCTTTGTGTCCACGTACCAGGTCGACTTCATAATGGAGAGACTCGTAGCTTGACATGTGACAGTCAGGTGACTGGCAGATTTGTAAAGATCAAGCTCAACATAGTAGTAGTAGTAGTAGTTTATTGACAAAGAAAGTCCATCATACATACACATAAAATATTATATTATACAAAATAATGCATCGCATCAAAAATATACTTTGGTGCATCGTCGCTTGTGCTAAATCGGTCTATAGTAAAATTAATACTTGAGTATCTTTCCCTTAAAAATCTGAGGTGATTACAATTTTCTATAATGTGTCTTTCATCCTGAATTTCATCCATACCACAATCACACTTTCTTTCGTCTCTGGGTATCCTAGACCAGTGGTTCCCAAACTCGGTCCTGGGGACCCACTGTGTGCGCAGGTTTTTGTGTCAACCACAGCTCCAATCTTAGAATGCTAATGAGTTGCTCATTGCTCTTGATTGCACTATTCTTGTTCACGCTGATTATTTATCCTTTTAAACCACATGTCAAAAATGGCCATGATGAAAATCATTTCATAGTGTGCTAAATTGGAAATTACTTCTCTAACATAAAAAAATGGAAATTTGCAACTGATGACATGAATCTATAAATGGGCTTCTAGTAGATAAAATTGTGGACCCAAGGTCATTAAAGCTAACAATTATTAGGCAATTAAGAATTCAAAGACAAAGCAAACGATGAGTCAAACCTGTTAAATGTCACTTGATTGGTTTCAGGAAAGAACCTGAGCACCTGCATTCAGAACCCTAATCACCAGATTACTGACTGATTGCAGTCTTGCATTTGATCACATGAAACATACTGCCACCTTTGATTGTCGTGCTTACGTGGAATACATCAAAATAAAAAATATGAATGTTGGGCTTTGAAATTTCATGGAATGCGTAGCCATTTCTGTCATAATGTGGTTTAAGGGGTAAAATGTCCTCAGATCTGACAAGCAACTGCTAATTAAAAAATGAACAGCTTGTTAAAACTCTGGGATCGTAATTGTGGTTGGAGCAAAAACCGACATACGCAGTGGGTCCCCAGGACCGACTTTGGGAACCACTGTCCTAGACCAACGGCCAGTTTCAATCTTTAACCGATGAGCCCCAAGCCTAAAACGAGTAAATTCTAATCTAAGGAACTCCTGCACTACATTCTCTTTATATACCTTATGCACGGTTAAATCAGGATTATGCAAAATATATGTATTAAATCTTATACCATCGCTTTGTTTAATTCGATTATTTACAAGGATCACTTGTCCTTTGTGAAGTCAAGGTCTATGGACAGCCTGCTAGTAGGTCTTGTGGAAATACTGGCATTTTCATGGTAGTGAATACAACAATAGAAGTGATGTAAGCCTCAATACCACCTCTCGTGCCAATGTATCAGAATGGTGGTACTGAGCATGTAATTCTACAGCTAATACCACTCGACCAATCCACTAGCCAATCAGAGGCCACAATACAGCTGGTATTTAAGCACTAATCCTTAAAATTTGAGTCATTCCAGAATTTGGGGAAATCGTGTGTCCTCAAGAAATAAAGTCTTCCCAGGAATAATAAAAACGCAACAATAACAGCATATATCATATGGCATAGTTAGAAAGCATGGAACTTGCTCATTAATGAAAATATAATATTTTCAATACTTTCATAGGTTGTTGGCATTTGATGGACTCTTAAAGCAGCAGAACCTGTCAAGTTGTGCTGTCCGCAGTTAACGAGTGTTCAGTTAAAATACAATTAAAATATCATTTTCTACACGTTATCATGCGTAATGTATCTCACATCGCTGAGCAGAATGACCTCTAACTAGATACTACTAAGCAAATATTTACCTGCTGACATTTGCAATGTTACATAATCAGCCATTCTTGTCCTCAGATTTTATGTCCCCTCCATCACAATGATTTGACCTCTGTTAAAAGATTTCAAAATTTGTTCTAATAATGTGACACGACATAACTCAAAAAATGCCAATGCTTATCAGTAATGCGACACCTCAAAAATGGGTGGACTAAATTTTTGAGAGAAACACAGCACTTTGAAAGTATAAAAGTGAAGTTTTTACAATTTTCAATGTCCCCTCCATCACGCACAATTCTGAAAAATCTATTAATATTTGATTTCTGAGGTTTTTATGAGTTAAAGCCTATGAGGGCCTCACTTAAATGCGTATATGTTTTTTTTAGAAAAAAAATATTCTTAGATCTATAGACTTCAATATGCTTGATTTGTCCCCTCCGTCACGGTCCCCTCCATCACGCACTGTCACAGTGAAATAGTGAGTATGATTATATGAATGTTTAATATCTCGGCGGTTATTTGCCGTATACCCACAACCAATACAACATTCTGAAGCTCAGAATATTATCTATCTAATGTCAAAGAAATTATACGTTTGAATTCGACAGCAGTGCCATGACTTCAGGAAAATATTATAATTACCTTGTCCTGGTTGGCACAGGTAAAATAGCTAAGAATATATAATGCAAACGAATTTCTTCCTCCTATCTAGAAATACACATTTTAATTTGAAACCTATACGAGATATCCAAATATCACCTAAAATCATAATTTTATATCAAAGACTTGGATATGGCTACTTTATTTTCTTTCTGTTTTGCAAGTGCAATTTCCCCAAATTCTGGAATGACCCAATTGCCTATGGGAGTATTAGTGAGGACACTGTCCTAGCTAACAGCTGAAGATAACGACAACAGTCACAATAACATGATCCAACCTTTTTGATTGTTTTTTGTTCTCTGTATTGCTTCCTTGCTTTGTCTCATGGTATTAGTGTTTTATACCCCACATGACCTGGTACTAACGTTTTAATCCATCTCGACTAACGTCTCAATGGATTTCAAAGTTAATAGCAGGTCACTAGGAGTATAACTATTACTAATACGATTAATTTCAATAGATATATCAGAGTGTATTCTAGATATATACTTCTTTTTGAAATTGATTTCAATGAGCATTATGTCACAGAGCACTCATTGGCATATATCTTACATAAGCCTCACATTAAATGCATTTTCAGTTACACTAGAAAAGCTCCTGCTTGGACGCAAAAATCCAGTGGAAGAGCAAACTTATGTTCAAGCACATTGCAGTGACAAAAATTATCTGCAATTGGCACAGCATGGCAACTCCCGGGAAATATCTGTCTACTCCTTGGCAGTCACAGACGATGGTTATCATGTAAACCTGTCAATGGAGACAAACATCCCTTGTGACAGTCCTGGAATGTTTGTATATACTGCCACCAGGTCTCCCTCTTGTGTTTATAATCTGTGCTACCTCTCACCTTGGGGTTATTCACTGAACAATGGAATGTTTACATGCTTCTACAACTGTGGACAGAAGTTTTCAAAGGAAGCTAAGTTTGCATATGTTGTTATAGAAGGACACCATACTTCTCATATGTCTCAAACAAATGTACAAATCTGTCACCCTAATATCTTATAAGACAAAGTTGTTGGTGATTAAAAATGTGATTAATTTATTCGATTTCCTTTCGTGATACGCGTTCAGATCAATATCAATAACATACAGTTTGTCTTTGTTCGAGCATATACCATTTTTAGTCCATTCGTAATCATGAGAAAATATTGCTCTTAGAATACTTTATTACTAACACCAACATTATGTATTTTATACTCAATGCATGAAAACATTGTATAAATGTAATATATACATTAAAGTACTTGTCATTAACCAGTCTTTATTTTAAGCATTTCGAGCAGAAGATGTACAATGAATTCTTTAGAATTTAGAACTAAATGACATAATGCACTGTTATTTTCAGCTATGATTAATACGGTACCATTCCAATATCCTTTGTACTGGTACTGCACATAGTATACAGTGTACTGTTATACTACATTCCTAGACGTGCTTTCTTCTAGCTCTGTCAGTCTCCATGACGTCACTGATGTTGCAACACAGCTTTCATTAAAGAAATACAAATGACGATAACACTAAAAGTTACTTACTGCGGATTATGTCTCAGTTCTCCTTTTTTTCACAAGTCGTCCTGGCGGTTTGTTTAAAGGACCTCTCATTGGTCCTGAAATTGAGCGTAAATACTACTTATAACTTTTCCCAGATACATACCTCTTTTGCTATAAATCTTTAAAACATATCACAGTGCACACGTATTCCAAAGGTTGACAAATTACTGGTATCTCATGTTTAAAGGCCCATTGGCATTGTCCGCTATTTTCACTTTATTGCAATCAATTTATTGTTGACTTGTGATACTGCATTTTAGGTTTGAAAACTGGGTGACTTTCCTGAAACCAAGATTTAAGAGAGAACTCACCATAAAAATGTAAACAAAGGCATTTTTAACACCGTGAAAAACTCGTGTTTGTTTACAAAACAGCATTGCAGGGCTCTCCCGGGCCGTTTAGAATACATTTACTGCTCTTAGGCTAACAATAAATTGACGTTTCGAGTTGAAAAAAATATGTCGTTCATAACTGAGATCATTTAATTCATGGACATTTTGATTTTGCTGAACAGTGGGCCTTTTTTAGAAAAAAAGAATAAAACTTTCTAATATAGCTACTGAAAGAAAACAAAAAACGATAATTTTCTTACAAACCTGGTGTGTTCAACCATGCCTGTGATAAAGTGACGAATAGGGACAAACATAACACAAGTACCCATGTCTTCATTCTGAAAAATGAACAAAAAAACCCACTACTTTATCAGTAGTTTTGCAGTCATTATGTCATAGTGATACGTGTTTGTCCTTCCATTTAATTAGATTTTGTAAACAGACGAACCTGTACAATGATAAGGTAGAGCAATTAATGCTATAAAGCACACATGTTTTAAACTATTCACCTACTATATC
The DNA here is from genome assembly GCA_029692085.1 of Gymnothorax javanicus. Lineage (NCBI taxonomy): Eukaryota > Metazoa > Chordata > Actinopteri > Anguilliformes > Muraenidae > Gymnothorax > Gymnothorax javanicus. Next base: position 10,685,501 of record CM056195.1, on the reverse strand, counting down.
TCTGTATTGGACCCTTATTAAAATTGCCGTATCAACAATTTCAGCTTGGTATCACTTGTTAGTTGTTTTGTTCTCATTTTAAGCAATATATAAAAGTATACCTTGGAATTGTTCTTCAATTTGTTGAATGATAAATGTAGCTATATCTTACCTGGATAGTGTGAAGCACTGAAATAACGAGTTACTTTGATAGTTTTGCATGTACAGATGTGTTGGGGGATGGTATATCCAAAGACATTCCGGAAATTCACAGAAATAGATGGATGACATGAACATGGTGAAGTTGAGGGGGGGTTTCTCTAACTACTTGACGGTAAACATATGCTCGGCTTTAAAGTTCTTTCAAGGGGCTGTTTATTATTTACCCAGCTAAGGAAAATTAAATATTAAGCTCTGGAATTCCCAGCTAACTTAAAAGTTTTTTGCTTTTTTTTGTTTCAAATTCCCTTAACTTACAGGGAAAGGATTCCCTTTTCAAGCACAATACTATGTTTGCAGAATAAGCTCTTTGATTTTGGTAAGAAACACTCACCCAAGCAATGGAAGCATCTACGTACATTTTCTTTTATGTCATAACCGCCTGGTTGGACAGATCTAAATGTAACAATTTCAACAAAATTACATCTCGACTTTCTCTTCCCTCTCACTTCCCCTTGCATATCCTGTTCTATATCTAGTGGCCTGATGGGATCTCATTGTTATCCTCTTGATGCTAAGCAGGCCAGTGGGAGCTTATAGTTATATTTTGGATAACAATATATTACCCGTCACACTCTTCTTGCCAATTCAGGTGTTATGTCACACTTGAATTATTTTGGTTCATTGTATATATATTCAAAAATACAAATATTTGTATTTTATTAAGAGATATTTCACATTCCAAATACGTTTGATATGTGTATCATTTTTGAATGTGATTCATTGCCTTTTTTTCGTTGATTAAATAGTTGATTTTCAAATGTTGATATATTTATATTTTATTTCAGAATCTACAGTATTCCACACCAAAACAGTTGATAAGTGCAAATAAATAACAAAATGCAGTGTTCCTTATCAGATGAAAGGAATCTTTTGAAACCATTGATGTAGACTTAGAGGTGCCTTTATCATTTACAATCAAGTTACTGGTTGTTACCACAATGCAGCAGATATATGCACTTGATTATTATTAGCAGTGAGCTGGTGCGAGGGATTTTGAATTTGTCGGTTAGTCACAAAGACATCTAAAAGCCCTAGTCATATAGATATGTAGAAGCCCAGAACCTTGGGTAAACCAACTGGTTTAGATAATATGTTTTGACACATTGTTAAGGCATTTTAAGGCTTGCAAACAAAGGATAGAGTGTTGTTTGCTCTCAGTCGGGTAACAACTAACAGATCCCTTGTTGTACTGGCTGCAAACAAAAGAAAACGCTACGCGATGGACTGTAATCTAAGTTTTCAATAAAGGTGGTTGTAAGTCTCAGCCAGGGCTATTCATTAAGACTCCAAGTGCACTGAAAGACAAACTGATTTTGAGAAAATCATTGTGGCCTTTCCTCTTCGCCATGGACTGCTTGTGTTATCACACAATGCAAAAGTTTAGAATTTCATCAGATTTCACAATTCAGCTTCCTCTTTGAACAATCAATGTACTGGTCTTAACTATTGTTAGGTACCAGAGATATATACTAAATCAGTTTAATAAGTAAGTCAGTGTTATGGAACCAGTAAATGTAACTTGATTCTGCCATTTCTATCATTTCCTAACACCAATACTTTACTTTATCCGCAAATTTGATATACATAATACATGCCACAATTTCTATTGATGCGTGTTAACAGTTGCAACAGAGGGAAGTGCCAATCATCTTTCGATTAATATCTAAAGACATAGAAACACTTCAAACACTGACATATCAGCTGTTCTGCAAAATTCATGCCTTTGTGTTGCAAGAGGTTGATGCTGACTACACTCGGAGCATATCGAAGACTGCAGTGGTTTAACATCAAGATGCCAGGAAAGTATTGCGCATTCCTCCTGTCAACTTGTCTGCTGATGTGCTGTCTTGGAGGTGTCTCAGGTATATTACTACAGCATTACCTGTACTTATGCTTGATCGGTTTAACATCAAGATGCCAGGAAATTATTGCGCATTCCTCCTGTCAACTTGTCTGCTGATGTGCTGTCTTGGAGGTGTCTCAGGTATATTACTACAGCATTACCTGTACTTATGCTTGATCCTTCTTCAATTTTTATATATTTTTGTAAATATGAGGTGGGCTAAAGGCAGGATAAGAAACAATGACTTTGGAAAAATAAAATACATTTGTAAGCATAGCAAAGATATGATTGAGATAAGATTAGATATGATATATATGTTTTTGCAACTTGCAACAAGATAATATGAAATAACTAGAAAAGTGCAGATCCAGGGGAAACTGCGTGGGCAAGCTGGAAGCTGGCGATAACTTGAAGTTCGGATTGCTGACAATGTGAGGGTAAAGCTGCTGGAAATGAGTTTAAAGCTTCTTAAAATTAAAATTATTTATGACAGTGGGATATTGTATCGTTTAATGGAATAGTTCAGATTTTTTGACATGAAATTGTATGAAAGCACTTATTTAGGAAGACCTCCCCAAGATGCAACGTTACGACACATCAAACCTACTTCATATAGTTATTTGACAGAAATTGTTGATGTTGCCTACTTAAACATTGCCATAAAAATACACATGCTCCATAAGAAAAATATTACATGAGAACGAACTAGTCTATTTATCGCAAAATTGCATCAAAATGATATTTACACATATTGCTGAACATTATGGGAATTATTCGGGCGCGACATAAAAAAAGGAAGTGGCAATTCACCCCGAGTGAAAGACATTGCCTATCTGCCCTGCAGCGGGGCCGTCAAGAGAAGCAGTTCTGCCATTTTCCCAGCAGCTGGGCCAATAAGAGTTTTAATTTTGTAATCCGCCCACTCTTTGAAGTTACGCGCGGAAGCGCTGCAGGGCGAATAGCCTCTTCCTAAAAAAAAAAAAAAAAAAAAAAAACAGCTAAATTAAAGGCTACACGTTTTTCAGCTTTTCCAACGAGTTCATTAATTTTCCATTCAATAAGAAGCAGAACTACTTTTAAGATCAAAAGCATATTATAAATTGAAGAATGGCCCAATAATTATTTTGACCAATGTCATTAACTGGCATATATTTATATATAAATTATTAAATCAATTTATTTTAGGTAACGTTATAGCTTAGGTAGGCAAGATGACCAGAACAACGAGCAGCACTGTAAATTGGGGTGTCATCATTTATCAATGGAATCTTCCGTAAAGTGATTGGTCTCGTGTTCCTGCAAGAGTCAAGCTGTATTGTAAAAAGTAGGCCTAATAATAATAATAATAATCATTATTATTTTTCTTCTTCTTCTTATTATTTATTAAATAACGTTAGATCGGGGCATTGATCCATTTATGGAAAGCCGAACTACTAGGTGTTACTGCACTGTTATCAATGGATTTCATTTATCAGTTAATTTAACGCACTGTCTCCTAGTTATTTTAACTGTAAGCTGAGTCCTGAGCGCATGTAACTGTGGTTTACAGTTAACATTCTCAGAACCTCTGTTATGAACTTGTCGTAAAATTGTAGTTAAATAAGTGGCAAAAAAGGAGCCAGTTAAAATAACTGGCAAAAAAGGGTGCGAGTTTATAACAGTGTGCTTACTCCAGCCTAAAACCCGGCCATTTTAAAACTCAGGAAAAAATCATATCAAGCGATGAACCAATAGCGACTGGGGACATCACTTTCATTTCTTTATACTTAACTAACTCTATTTTGATTCGAATATTTTGCCTATTTTAGATACGATCATAAATATATTTAGCTAATGCAAACAGTTGCTGGTAGCTATATGCTGGAATAGGATCTCGAGCTATTGTTTTTTCTGCTTTGCCATTTATACTGTAACGTGTTGTCTTGGACGCACCCAGGAAAAAGACCGTTCTGTCCCGCACACAATGTGCTTTCGCTGGAGGTGAAATGTTTTTTTCCCCACTAGAGTTCCGGACACCAACAGAAACTCTTGCGTACAGCCAATCGGCGACCTTGTGCCAGACTTCTGAAGGAGTGTCTCGAGACAGTTAATTTTTTTCTCTTCACTGGCCTTGCACTAATAATGTAAAAATAACAGAGATTGCGTCAGCTTATTCTAGAAGATATGAATGCTCTGAACAGATGATTTTTATCAATCCTAGCTGGAAACATTAAAAATGATTGGCAGGATTGGAAACGGCCACCACATTTTCAAATGAAGTACACGAAGATTTCACGTCCTGGAGCTGGTTTCAGACAGTGGTGGGCGGTGGACAGAGAACAAGGAGGGCGATAAACATGTCTTTAAAATGCTTATTAATCTTGATCTGTTTTCAGTCAATTTCCCTGGTAAAAGACACTTGAACTCTCCCCTCTCAGGTGTAGCTAACTGTCTCCATTAAGACGAGAAATCAAACGCACCAGTTGAACGCAAAAAAGAGCGCATTTCAATCTTTTTCAATTAAACAATCATTACGCACAGGTTTGACGACTTGCTTAGGATGTGACAAAATTTAACTCAGAAAATCCACAGAGGTTTTTTCGTGAAGAGTTGCCTATTAAGGCATGTGAATTAAACATTTTATAGAATTTATTATTCACTCGCCTAAACATTTCATTATAAGGGAGACTAACATGTTGACCAAGAAAAATGATTGAAATCGGGTCACTAATCTCATCCGTTTCAAGGGATGTTTTCCGCCCCAGTTTTCCGTCCACCGCCCGCCACTGGTTTCAGCGACTGTTCCAACTACTATACCGGAAATTCTTCCACTGAGTTTGACGCAGAATTATTCTTTTAGAGTCGCATCTATCTTGTCTCTTAAAAACAACAATGTTAAGGTCTGGAAAAAGGCCAGCAGAGGGCAGAATCGAACCACAAATGATCCATAGTTAAGATATTTGAGTTCAGCTGAATCATTTAGTCCAATGGAGATTTTAGCGCAGGCGTTTCTTACATATTGCGACTTCTAACTCAAAAATGATAAGTCCAATCTAGGAAATGGAGGTACCATACGAAAGAGGAGAGTCAGCTGAGTAATATATGTCAAAATTGTATTCGTAGTGCCAAAAATATGGAAACATGAGCAAGTTAGAAAACTGTGCGTTTAGCCTTGGCAACCTGCATTTTCTTGTCGCGTTTAACATTGGAGTTAATGGAGCTTCGGTGAGCGGTCCCGTCGCTTTTGGCCCATGCACCCAAAACTGTTTGTCCAATTGCTTCCAGAGTTACATTTTCGTGACTAGCACAACTTTTGCTACAACTTGGATGTAAAAATATTTATGCAGAGTGAAAACTGTGGGAGTTAGAGCAAGTTTGAGAGAAAACTCTTGGACCGTTTTGCCGATGTTCGTCACTCTAGCCGTGATGTCTCCACGCTCTAAGTTCCCAGAATTAATTGTGAAAAAAATTTTTTTTAAAATTATAATTAGAAAATCAATGAAGTTACAAAAAAGTTGAATGGTAAATAAATTATCCAAGCATAGCTTAACATTTTACAGTTTGAATGGCGTTTCTAGCTAAAAGTATGACAGAGTAAAAAATAGCTGAAAATAGCGAAATAAAAAAAAATCTATTTCATTGTTTCCTATGGGACAAAAATATTGAAATAAAAATTAATAACTCAAAAAGTATGATAGATATCAAGAAGATAAATTACAGCAACCTAATTCAGAACAAGCTAAATTTTTTAAAGTTTGAATGAAATTTCTAGGTTAAAGTATGTAGGAGTAGTGAGTCAGCACATAACGCAGAGAATAAAGAAAAAAAGAAAGAAAGAAATAAAGATTAGGAAGAACATTGAGTGTGCAAGCATCCAGCTTGCCCACTAATTATTGACTATTAGGGCTCTAATTTCTTGGCGCAGCGCAGGGTGGCGCAGCGTGGCGTAGCCCACGCAGTGGTAATTTCGTCCGGTGCAGCCCGCGCAGTGGTAATTTCGTGCGGTGCAACACCGTGTGCAGCCACTTCAGCAATTTGGTAGACGGCCGTGCGCCGAGATGGGTGTGGTGGTGTAGTAGGGGGAGGTGTCACATATTCATCATGACGCAGTGACAATTTCGTGGATCAAGGTTCCGCCAAAAGTGCACAGAGAGCTCGCCAGCTCCAACCTGGTTTACCTTCTGGGCAGTGGTAATTTGGCTGACCGGCGCACAGTGCGCACACATCATCGAAACCTCACAGGCAGGTTTCCATAATGTCAGGCACATTTCAAAGCAATAAATAATTACAGCAACCACTATTTAATGTAACTATCTGAATCAGCACATAAATGATAGTATCTATATCGATTGTCCTGATGTCAGATCAGAGAGAGAGAGAGAGAGAGAGATGTGTGCATGTGGGCGCGTGAGTAGGCTATGTGGGTATGTGTCCTTCAGCTGCTTTCACACCAGATGCGAAACAAATTTTTCGGGCGACTGATTACATTCAAAGTCAATGCAAAGACATGAATACACGCGTGTATTCGCGTCTTTACATTGACTTTGAATGTAATCTGTCGTGCGAAAAATTAGTTTCACGTCCAGTGTGCAAGCGGCTTAATACTATTATTGTCACTTAGGTTTTATCGTTTTTAGTGGGGGAAAGGAATACAGCCTGATTGCTATGATCTCGTACTGAGTTAAGATCACATATTGAAAATAAATGTGTAACGTATCTTGCATTGTTGTCTATGCATGTTAATCCCAAAATTTTAAGCAGCAACATGGTGTAATAATAGGAACACGCTATCCATCGTTTCTCTTCCCAATGATGCTGGCAGAAGAAATAAATGAGCAATCGTAGTATTTCATTCCAACTTCATAAGTTCGAATGATCTGACGTAGTTTCGTTTTGAAATTCCATTCAAGTTCGCTAATGGTAATAATTCGCGAATGCCCTAGCTAGCCAGCTAACTCATATTCGTAATGCTTAATATAGACGTAAGCGGTGGAGAAAACACGCCTGAAGCAGCAAAGTAAAACGCAACATTCACGCATCATGCAGATATAGGACATAGGCTTCTTTATTCCAATTTTAAAGGTGAGGAGAGGAGCTCATTTGATTGGTTAAGATTTGACTCGGCTGTGTTAAACCCACTCAAGGCTTCTCTCCTCCCTCTTTGCCACTTGTGCCGGCAGGAGGGAAAGAGGCGGGACAGAGGAGTGCTTGCGCCAGGCTGCACGAAATTGCAACATACGCCTGGACACACCCCGTAGGCGCGGCGCTCCCCCCATTCGCCGCGCCTGTGCCTGGTATACGAATTTAGAGCCCTTAATGTGAAATACAGAAAGCTCTAAAAATTAACGTATTTATCTGTATAGATAATATTTTACTAAATTATGTATATTTATCAAAAAATGAAATAGTGTAGTAAATTAACAAAATATTTATACGGACAGAATATGTGTTTGCAGCAAGTAAGAGAAACTTAGCTCTTGGGAGACCAGCCTCTCAAATGAGTGACTTTGCTGATGCCAAGGCTGTGGATGGTAACAGAAATCCTAACTATAAGGTAAAGAGATTTAAAGTACAGTACACTGCCTTTGTTAAGTACATCACAGAAATGATACCACATCTTATTGAAGATCATGTTGCACAATGATAAAGTGAATGGGAAAGGATTTCATTAAAATTATTGGCTATCTACTCATCCAACGCGCATGTATGACAAACTTCGAAAAAGCCATTTATTCAACATTGGAAAGTGTGATAAACTTGTTGATACGGGGTTGGATGAGTAGATAGCCTAAATTTTATGATCAGTGATGCTATACATGCGCCATGTTCATATTCATGGTATGTTTCTGCTTTGAGGATGGGTCGTGCTCACACACAGGTAGTGGCGATAAGCCATGGTGGATGGTTGACCTTAGTGCACTTTTCAAGGTCACTTCTATTGTCATTACCAACAGAGGTGACTGCTGTGGTATGTAATTAATGTATCTGTATATATGTTGCGTGCCAACACAAAATTTGCACAATTTCGAAGTCGGGCTGCTCCAACTTATAATTCCGAATGACTATTAGCACAACCACCTCCAGACTGAACAATAATCACAATGAGCGCGGCACCATTTTATGACATTTCTGCCTCTCTACACAGCATTGCACTGATTGGTGCGGCTCCATCTCAAAATTGTGCAGCACTGATTTTTAAGTTGCCGGCCGTAGGCCAGTAACCTATTGTCGTCACTTTGCGTTCGGCGGCGTCGTCGGCGTTGTCCGTTTAAAGCCGTATCTCAAAAACGGTCCGATGAATTTTTTTTAAATTTGGGGATGTGATCAAATTGGTCATCAAGTTAATGCCCACGCAAAATTTTTTTTGATTGAATCGTTCGTTTAGACTTGGCGGCCATTTTTATGTAAAAATCGGCCATTTTTGGCACTTAGGTGCAATTTTCTCAAAAACTGATGAATTTTTTTTTAATCGCAGCAATGGAATCAGTATCATGACCTGCTTCAACGGTGTAAACGGTGTTTTGATTGAATCGCTCCTTCATAGCGTCACCTAGGCAACGTGTCTGGACTTCATCATTTTTCGGGGTCTTTTGTGCTATAACTCTCTTAATATAGCATTTAGAGCTTAGGTGTGTTTGAGGCACATATAGGTAATCAGGTATGCCGAACATTGTGAGTCAGTCGTTTTTGACCTTGGGCCTCAAGGTCAAGGTCAAATGGAAAAAATGTGATATAACTCTCTAAATATAGCATTTAGAGCTTAGGTATGTATGAAGCGCCTATAGGGAATCAGATATGCCGAACATTGTGAGTCAATCACATTTGACCTTGGGCCTCCAGGTCAAGGTAAAATGGCAAAAATGTGCTATAACTCTTTTAATATAGCATTTAGAGCTTAGGTATGTATGAGGTACTTCTAGGGAATCAGGTATGCCGAACATTGTGAGTCAGTTGTTTTTGACCTTGGGCCTCAAGGTCAAGGTCAAATGGCAAAAATGTGATATAACTCTCTAAATACAGCATTTAGAGCTTAGGTATGAATGAGGCACCTATAGGGAATCAGATATGCCAAACATTGTGAGTCAGTCACATTTGACCTTGGGCCTCAAGGTCAAGGTCAAATGGCAAAAATGTGCTATAACTTTCTTAATATAGCATTTAGAGCTTAAGTATGTATGAGGCACCCATAGGGAATCAGATATGCCGAACATTGTGAGTCAGTCACATTTGAACTTGGGCCTCAAGGTCAAGGTCAAATGGAAAAAATGTGCTATAACTTTCTTAATATAGCATTTAGAGCTTAAGTATGTATGAGGCACCTATATGGAATCAGGTATGCCGAACATTGTGAGTCAGTCACATTTGACCTTGGGCCTCAAGGTCAAATGGCAAAAATGTGCTATAACTCTTTTAATATAGCATTTAGAGCTTAGGTATGTATGAGGCACCTATAGGGAATCAGATATGCCGAACATTGTGAGTCAGTCACATTTGACCTTGGGCCTCAAGGTCAAAGTCAAATGGCAAAAATGTGCTATAACTTTCTTAATATAGCATTTAGAGCTTAAGTATGTATGAGGCACCTATAGGGAATCAGGTATGCCGAACATTGCGAGTCAGTCACATTTGACCTTGGGCCTCAAGGTCAAAGTCAAATGGCAAAAATGTGCTATCACTTTCTTAATATGACATTTAGAGCTTAGATATGTATGAGGCACCTAAAGGGAATCATTTATACCAAACATTCTCGGTTGTTCAAATTTCACCTTGAGTTCAAGGTGAAGGTCAAATGGCAAAAATGTGTTATAACAGCTTAATGTGGCATTTAGAGCTTAGGTATGTGTGAGGCACCTATAGGGAATCATGTAAGCCAAACATTCTCGGCAAGTTGAAATTGACATTGGGCGTCAAGATCAAATGGAAAAAAATTGCTATAACTTGCTGAATATAACAATTAAAGCTCAGGTATGTTTGGGGCATCTACAGGAAACCATGTATGCTGAACATTCTTAGGCAGTCAGTCAAATTTGATGTTGGGCCTCAAAGTCAAGGTTATATGACAAAAATGGCCCATTTTTGTTTAATATTTGTAGAGCTTAGGTATGTATTAGGCACTAATAGCAAATCATGTATGCTGGTTGTTTTTGACAGAAATTAGTATGTATTAGGCACTAAGCTATATATAATTACAATTTTTATGGGCATTGTAACCACATGGTCGACCTTTTTTCACGATCAATTGCGGCAATAAAAACTGGTCAAAACCCATTTTTGGATGTTTGTTCCTATTAGCATCATGGAATAGAAAGAATAATACTAATTAGACCCATTCAGTGGCAGTGTTGTGTAAAAGAAATCATTGTCTGAAAGCAGAGCAGGAACCAGAAGTGAATTGAGAAGATGGCGCACTTCACAAATTGACAGCAGACGACAGTGAAAGTTCAGGTTTGAAAAAAATCTAATCGGATCTCATGATGTAGACTTCCTAAAGATTATATTTTTGCTAAATGGCAGAAGTGTTGCTGTCTGTCACTCATGAAAAAGTGTGACGGTTCAGTCGAGTTGCCTGATAATGGTAATTAAAACCTCTTTCTCACTGAGCTGTGTTGGCCCGCGGAAGTGTGCGGATGAAACAGTTCTCCTCTTTCGCAGAGAAGAATTGATTCGAAGTGACATGAATTGATTTGCAGTGGTACGGGACCATTTGCCATCACCGCCGAAATTCGCGAAAAAATTAAACAGGTTTAATTTTTTTGCGGATGTCCGAGCTGGAGCTTTTTAACGCCAATATCATGTGGACAACGTGTTGCTTTCGCAAGAATTCGTGTTGGCTTGCTGTTGAATCCGCGGACTGATGCTAGTTACTTTTCTCCTGTCGGAGCTGTAACTGCCAGCAACCTTCAGGGCACTCTAGTTTATTGTAGTAGGCTACTGTTGCCAGTACGTCTATGAAAATCTGAAACCAAGGTGTACTAGTAGTTTGAATACACTATCTATCATGTTAAGAAGAAACAGAAAATGCTACCAACCAATTTCTAAAGCTTTTTGCACAGTTTTTTCTTTCCTGGTTCCTTTAAAAATTACATGAATTATGTCTAATGACATTTTACCTTATTGCTATACTGGAACAAATGCTTCTAATACTATGCATGTCATTGTGTTGTCCATTACCATATAAATACATATAACAGTGATTTTATCATGTTCATAGTGTGCTTTAACTGTGCTTACAAAAGTAAAGCCTTAGTACATTGTTTTTAGGTGAGAGGTTAAAGAACTTTGTGGTTGAGATTGGATCTTCTACTGCTTCTGCTGACATCACTTACTGCCCTTGTGTCCACGTACCAGGTCAACTTTGCAATGGAGAGACTCGCAGCCTGTCATGTGACAATCATGTGACTGGTAGATATATCAAGGTCAAGATCAACGCACGATCAATGCTTGGTCTTTGTGAAGTGGAGGTCTATGGACAGCCTGCTGGTAGGTCCTGTGGAATTACTGGTGTGATAATATATAATAGTGAAAACTAGAGTCGAGGTGACGCATACTTAAACAGCACCCCTCATTGGTCAGACTTGTCCCAGTGAGTCAGTGATCAAGGAGATGAGAAGTTTAGATTCACATCACTTCTTCTCCAGCTTCCAATGTTGTGAAAATGCCAGTAAAATAAAATTTTACTCCGATTTTCGCTGACACGTCACTCCTATCACCAGGCATGCTCAATTAAAATTTAATCTGATATTCAAATTGCACTTGTCTACAAATCTCAATATACCCAAAAAAAGAGTAATCTAAAAATAAAACTGAATTCTGAATTGGGGTATTAAAGAAATAGTTGAATACAACTAATTTGAACTACTTCATTTATTACAATGAGCATTATGCCATACAGTGCTCAATAACATGTATTTTACATGAGCCTCACTTTATATGAATTTTGTCACACTAGAAGAGCTACTGCTTGGTCACAAAAATTTAATGGAAGATCAAACTTTTCTTCAAGAACACTGCAGCAATAATCATTGTGTACATATGGCACATCATGGCAACTCCAGGGAAACATGTGTCTTCTCCTTGGCTGATACAGACAATGGTTATCATGTAAATCTGTCGATGGTGTGAGGTATCGTTCAGGAACCAGTCGTGATAACCAGAAGTAGCAAAAAATGTGATTTTATTAGCGAGGGGGTAAACCCCCGCAGGACCGAAGGCAAAAGTACAAAGTCCACAATCCAAAATCACAATCCTAGGGGCAGAATCCAGAGTCAAAAAAACCAGGGCAGCAATACAGAAATCGTAGTCAGGCAAAAAGGATTCGATACACAGGAGCAGATATTAAAGCCAAATCAGAGCCAAAAAGAGGTAGTCGGGCGGTCCAGTCAGAAAGGTAACACAATGAGTACAAGGCGAGAAACAAAAGCAGCACAGGTAAACACGGGAAACGTTCTGACGGGGAACTGCAGTGAGAAGACAGCTTAAATACACTCAAGGGAAGTCACATGCTATGATTAGGATCAGGTGAAGAGGATCAGACTAATTACATGGGAGCAAAACATGAGGGAGAGCCTAACCACATGAAATTGGCAAAAGCCAAAACGCGGACAGGGATCACGAGACAACCTATGACAAAACATACAGCTCCGGTTAGGGAGTTCTAACGTGCACAGATAATGAGAGGCAGGACAGAGTGGAGCAGGTGCGGAGGATCCGCTGAATTGCAGCAAAGACTAAGTGAAGGCAAGAGGCGGAGACTAGAACAGGGCGAGTGCTGAGAGCTTGTTAATCAATTAGTAAGTGCAGCTATACAATCCCTGGTGCTCGTTAGTAATATATACAATGTTAGTCTGGGTTAGTAACTTAATAAAACAACAAACTGTAAGTATTGGTTAGTAAAATAGAAAAGAGGCGAAGGAAGCAAACGAGATTGGAAGGAATGTTTGAAACCCAGAAACCATGAAATCACCTGAACATGTGACACGCAGGACTGGGGAGAAGCTGTAGCTTACAAAAGGGAGACAAAGTGCAATGAAGGCATGGGCAAAACATGGACCGGACTATAACAGAAAAGTTGAATGGGAATGGCAAAAACGAAAACATGGCAAAGTACAAAAACTGAACAGAACATGGCAAAACCTAACAGAACTGATCATAAACATAACAGGGAAGACAGAAACATAATAAACATGGCAGAATCATGACAGAACAGAGCAGAATCATAACAGATGGAAGCAAACATCCCTTGTGACAGTCCTCATATGTTTGTTTACAGTGGCACCAGGTCTCCCTCTTGTGTTTATAATTTCTGTTGCCTCTCCTCTGGCGGTGATTCAGAGAACAAGGGAATGTTCACATGCTTCTACAATTGTGGACAGAAATATATACATGAATCTAAAATTGTATATGTTGATGTTGAAGGATAACACTTTTCTCATATGCCAAATGTGCAAATCTGTCACCCTAATGTAATTTAAGACGGAGTTACTGGTGACGACAACATGATTAACGAATCAGATCTCCTTTCATGGTTCACTTTGAGATTTTCAGAACAGCATAAATTAATATTTTCACCTTGTTGTTTCGAGTCTGAATTGTGTAAATCATTGGGTTACCTAACGATCCTGCCCTGTATCCACAAGTATATCACACATCCCAATGTTGAATGAATGGTTCTTTTGAAGTTTGTCACACATACGGGTCTGGATCGGAAGATAGCCAATAGTTGCAGTCTAATATTGTTTGGGTATAGGCCATTTGTTGTTCATTCGTGGTAAATAAGAAGTTATTGCCCTCAGAACTAAGAAAATACATAACTTTAAATTGAGGGTGTTTATACTAAAGATTATTTTCCGGTTTGGTAAACTATATAGTTTACGTGTGTGTATATTCTATTGTCACTATTTCCTATATAGCTTACATGTGTGTATACATTCTATTATCATTAATTTAATTAAAATATTCTATTATTTTTGAAATAAATACAACTATGCAATATTTACAACATTTTTTGCACTGCACACAGTCACAGAGAAATCAAGGAATCATGACCTCCCCTGCAAAATGTCTGAATCTAATTTACAAAGCAATTATTTTATCAGATAATTACCACAATATGCTCTTTGGCATCTCTTATGTTTCCTGTTTCCTGTTGAAACTAACTGAGCAAGCAAAGTAACAAGCAAAACTGAGATTGAAACTTTCAAGCCATCTGCATTAGCCATTTCAAAGTGGGGAATGACTTTCTTAACTTTTATAACAGCTCCGTTGCAGTCAGTCATGTAACCTGCACCTGGGTACCACTCGGTAAACACTCTAGCCTGGGTTCCTGTACCATTTCTCATCATGATGGGCAGACTGGCTAGCCTTGCTCCACAATCCAGTGCTGCTATGGTTTACATTCGACTGCATCACCAGATAAAACAAACTAAAATTACTCCATTTCATTTAATTTAATCAGCACACACTCATATTTGCAGAGGATTGGCAATGTTGAAACAAAGATCGGTGCCCGTTTTTGCTCATCAAAATGACCATGATGTTCTTAGTTATGTTTATACCGCAAAATCTTCACTTAGGTAGTTTCCCCACATAGCCAATGCTGTCGTTGAACCTGTCACACCAAGCCTTGGCATGTAGTTGATCCACTGCATGTCCATGACCCAGGTCAGGTCCTGAAGCTTGCTTGATGAGGGCCTCGCCACGAGCACTATCACTGTCATCAACTTCAGTGTCAGCATCCTTTCCTGAAATACAGTCTAAGTAGTATTTGGTAAGTTCAGCCAGGCACACTTGCTGAAAACACCGAGGTCACTGTTATTTAGGGTGGTCCAAAAAAAAAATTAAGTTTGCGATTTTCAATATTGTACCCCCCAATTTTTTTCCTTTTTGCAACCTCACAAACATATTAAATATTAACTTTTTAGTGTTAAATTTGCAGGTGCCGCCATGAAGGTGAAGTTTGCAAAAATACACTTTTTAAAGACCAAAATTGGAAAATTTCAAATTAATTTTTTTTTTTTTCAATTCGAAGCAATTTTGGGCCAAGTAGGGTATTTTGGTGTGCTCAGTTCATATTTAGCAGTTAAAACTTTCTCTGTGAACTTTTTCTTGCTTCAATGTGGTGTCGAAAATGGATAAGTGAGACGTCATTGAAGAATATTTATCGGATATCAATCAGGGTACATCAGATGTCCTGACCTGTGAAAATCAACTTGTCTTTGTCACAAATCTGTTCTACCACTCAGAAAACATACCCTGTTCAACTTTTATGCTAATTGAGCTATGATTTGGTATGTCACCGTAACTTTTACATTTTCGTTTTATACGAAGGTATGCCTTTTCCCATAATAACTTGAAAACTAAAGCCAATAAGCCTATATCGACGTGTGAAAGCCAGAAGGTAACAAGCGCCAATTGTGTCATTTTTCAGTTGGAGGTTTTTTCTGATTTTTCGTGTAGCATAAACAGCTCTCGAAAATATTTTTGTTTGACGAATTTTTGCACTAGACCAGTAACAAACAGCAGCGGTAACAGTATCCTGACAGTTAGAATAAGCTAGCTACAGGCGAAACTCATCTGGTGCTTGTAACCTTCTGTCATTTCTATCTGAAGGGAGTCACCCAGCAATGATAATGGCCAAAAGGTTACAAGCGCCACCACAAAACTAAAAATTATTCTAGAAGTATTCACATTTCTCATTGCAGGTGTTGACCTGAAGCATGTTTGGCTCTGTAATTTTCATGTACGACATAATCTGGGAGAAGAAAATGCAATTTTACGTGGAATGGCACCTATTACTTTTTAGCAAATCCTGAGATGGCCCTGAACAAGTTTCTAGGGCGAGCCAAAAGGTCGCAAGTGTTCCTTTCAAGGCTCAAATTAATGCAATCATGTCAAGCATACATGAATATTATGCATGAAACATTTTTGTTATTGAAATACATTATTTCTGGTATATTGGAATCGTCATTTGGTGTGTTTTATTTGGAAATTTCAGTAAAAGGTAACAAGCGCCATGAAGATGGCCAGAAGGTAACAAGTGCCATTGCACAAGTGTGCAGTCAGATCACCCGTAGTTTGCTCAACACTCGAAAACGTCTATTAAATTACAAGGAAAACACTGAATAAAAATCTTCGTCATGCTATGAGCTTATAATTAAAAAGAAACATGCCCTAAAAAGGCAGGTTAATCTGTTTATTGTCATTTTTTAATCGATTTTGTTTGGTGTCACTTGTGACTTTTGGATTGCTTACTCCTGTATTTCAAAAATTCATTCTACATGGGGTGTAAATTTGAAATAAATGCCTTAATCATATTCAAAAATCTTCACAAGGCCGTTTTTCTGGTTATGACTACTTTTTCCAAGAAAAAATTTGTTTAGGATCAGTGAATTTAACAGCATTTCAGAAGGGAAGCAGCAGGATTTTTCCTGGCTTGCAGGCCGTGAGGCTAGAGACACATGCATTTCAAAAATTCCATATGAGCTATTTCTTTGAAATAAATCCTAAAATCACGGTCAGGAATCTTCTCTGGGCATTTCTACAGCTTGCAACTGCTTTTTGCCGCAACAAAATCCGTTGAGAATTAGTAAATCTATTGTGATAAGAGAAGGGATGCGGAGTGAAGTTTTAACGCCTGCCGGCCCTGCCTTGGCCCCCCGGCCACTGGGCCTCCCCCTCATCGGAGCCGCGTCAGCTGTCAATCAAACTTTGTGACGTCGTAACTCCTGCCTACACAATCAAAAACTACTACAATGTAACAAACACATTGCGACGCTGTGTCGCTTGTGACCTTTTGCCAAAATGTCACTTGGCGCGTGTAACCTTTTGCTATCACTGTTTGGCACTTGATACCTTTTGCCAGATTCTGCTGGCGCTTCTTATCTTCTGGCAATGCTGGTTTTCTATTGATGGCGCTCAGGACCATTTACAAAATCTGCTATTACTTTTTTAAAAATTCGTTTTGAGCCATGTCCTATGGCAGAGACATAGATAATTTAGAATAGAATATGAATATGCCAAAATCTCATTTTGCATAAAAATGGCGCTTGTAACCTTCTGGCTTACTATGGAAGTTGACTATGAACTAGGGGTTTCGGCGCATTTTGAGCCTGCTTGCAAGTCTCAAAGTTGACTGGTTCTTGAGATAAGGATTTTCCATAACTTGTCAAATAACTGCTGATCGCGTAAACTGCGAAATATGGCCAATAAAGACTTCATCTCTGTATTTTAGGATTCTTATACTAAACTGGAGTTTGTATACCTTTTAAACCCACTTACAAGTCTCTTGCTAAACTGGTTGTTGAATCATGGACTAGACGTTACATAAACTATGAAATGGCAATGGTTATAGGCCCAACCCATATAGGAAATAATGCAAAGTGATTGCCAAGTTGACTCCTGAAACATTAACATAGAACGCAATGCTAAAGTACCCTCGGCCGTACGGGCATAAAAAATAGAACTAGAATGCTTATGTGATGTGCAGTGGCCAGTGGCAGAAGAAGATAAAGGGGCTGCATACATGAACACATATGTTAAGTAGGGTGATCAGATGGAGTGGGAAAATGTGGGATTTCTCAGGGAATAGTAGGTCAATCTGACCCATCTTCGAACTTGTCCAAGTTATACTTCCCAAGAACAATCCCCGAAAATTTCATGACCCTAGCATCAATAGAAAAGGAGTTATGGTGAGCACAGACGGACGGACGGACGGACAGACAGACACCAGGTCTCTGCAATACCCGATGGCCATATATTGACCTCAGGAAAAAATCATCAGTTTCCCCTTTTCCATTTCTTTTCTTGCTTTCAAGCAACAATGTATGTGTTCTAACTTGTTCTAGGTGCTGGATATATACACTTTTACACACTATATATTTGGACATAATAAGTAAGCAAGTGTTATGTGTATTACATGTGTTTCATTAAAGACTTGTGTATCGTGCAGTGTACTCTCTGAACATTCTACAATAATAAATATACTGATGCTTGTCCCCAAAATCAATGCTTTGTTTCATCTCTAAATTTGCTCTGAATAATAAATTCCTAAATCTTTATTGGCACTAATGCAACAGAGGGAAGTACCAATCATCGTATGATTAAATATTCAAAAGCCTTTCTGACAATTTCAAACAGACTGCTCTGCGAATTCCATGCCTTTGTGTTGCAAGAGGTTGATGCTGATTTCACTCAAGCCATATTGAAGACAGTTGAGGTTGTAGCTGCACACTTTAACATCAAGATGCCAGGAAAGTATTGGGCATTCCTCATGTCAACTTGTCTGCTGATGTGCTGTCTTGGTGTTGTCTAAAGTACTGCAGCATTTCATATACATTCCTAAGCTTGATACTTTTTCTATACATTATCATTATATACATAATTGTATTGTTTTGTAAATATCAGAAAGATAAGATATGATAAGATAATATATTGTAAGACAACATAAGATAAGACAAGATGATATAAGATAGATAAGACAAGATAAGATGTTTTCAACTTCAAACAGCTTAACATGAAAAAAAATTTTGACAATAATTGCAAAATGCATAAAGCTATACTGGTAAATGAATTAAAGTAATAAACTAAGAGTATGTTTCTGGACAGAAAATGTGCTTGTAGGAAAAGAGTGAAACTTAGCTCTAAGGAGACCAGCGAGTCAGTCGAGTGACTGCTTTATTTATGCCATGGCCAATAAAGCTGTGGATGGAAATGCTGATGCTAACTATCACGTAAGACTTTTCATTCATTTTGTTGAAGGGTTTTTCTAAAGTGAAGTATGAATGTAGTGCAATGTCTTTTGTAAGTGTATCACACAAATATTACCACACCTATTTGAATCTCAGCGGAAAGATAAAGTGAATCGGAGAGGATAATGATAAAAACATTAAAATCATTTCTAGTATACATGTATGTATTGTAATGTATTATCTGAAATTTCTATAACAAATGCACTGATGCTTGTCCTAAAAATCAATATGCTTCTGCTATAGTTGTGTCCATTTTCTAAAATCAGAATCCACGTTCAAAATCTTCCTTATCATGCACCTAAAACAAAGTTGCATATTTCTATTGCCTTGCTTATTTTTTTAAAACATATTATATGTATACCTCATCACACTCTTTTACTTCATTTTCCCCATGTGACGTTTTCCCCAAATGACATCAGAAATATTGGAATCTCGTAAACTAACGCTCTGTGAAATTCATTATTTTCCTAAAAATAGCATTTTTCTTGGCTTTGGAAGAACAAAAATTTGGCAAATTTTTGTGTCATATTTCATACCTTAAATGTTCAAGGAGAGCTATGACATTAAAACAAACTTCTAAAGGACAGTGATCCACTTCAGTGAGTCGTCCATGACTGACATTTTAGGCCCTGACCCAGGTCAGATATCTAAACTCCTAAGAATATTACTTAGTCTCACTCAAATATCTTCCTAAGCATTTATCATAACATTTAAGTACACTTTCTATATTTCAACTATCTATACATGAGCGAGATGACAGTACTTATCACCATTGACCTAATTCGGGAGTATGCCAAATAAATTATTGAAAGATGAAAAGTTTCATAGATATCACTTACTTTTATTTGAACGAATTTTACCAATATTGCAGTTGAAATTTCCTTTTGGTTTAGTGTACATGTTATGTTTCTGCTTTAAGGCTGGCTCGTGCTCACACGCAAATGATGACGCACGGTCATGGTGGATGGTTGACCTTGTTGCAGTTTTCAAGGTAACTTCAGTTCGCATTACCAACAGAGGTAACTGCTGTGGTATGTACTTCAAATAATTATTATGTGTCTTTAATAGTTGATAAATGTTATGTGGAAACTTGAAATTTGTGCAATTTTGAGATCGCGCAGCGCCTTTTTCAGAATTTCAAGTTTGTGCGCCCATCTTGAAATTGCACTGCGTCATCTTCAAATCTGTGTGATCTGAAAATGGCGTAAGATGTCACTGAAAAGCAGGTTTATTCATCACAAAAACATTATCAGGCCATTATTCAGCATTGCACCTTGATTAGCATGTCAGAGTGACTCATGCAATTACAAAACTGGTCACTATAAAACTTTAGTGCTGTTGATTCAAATTGCAATTGTAGATCATAGAATCATCACTGTCACTTCTTATCAAATTTTTGCCCAATATTGTGCTGAACTTTTTTGGGATGTTTTACAGTGGCCTACTGGGATGGCCACATTCTGAGTTGATGCAAACTAGGGAGGGTTGCTTGATATCGAATTGGAGCCCGAACTCAAAATTTCCAGTCAGAGCAGAACAATTTCGAAGTGGCCCAAATTTCGAGTTGTTCGAGCAGCCAAACAGTAGCTTAGTTTTACAGTTTTATGACCTTGAAAGGTACATGGGTAAATGACACACTGTTTTGAAGTTCTTGGTCTGCATTTTCTGAAAAAGATTAATCTGATACAATACAATAAAAAATAAAAAATATATATTCTTGAAAAAATATCACAGTATGAGCCTTAAACAAATTACCAAAATCTCTTGCTAAAATGATAGATATACTACAGTTGTAAAGATATCATGTCGTGCATGTGTTATCTTTACCTATACAAATAGACTCATTTGTATGATCTGACATTGGAGTGACTATAAAGTTCAGAACTTGCAAAGCATGTTTAAACTGTGCATACAAAAGTAATGCTTGTGCGTTATTTTTAGGTCATTGGTTGAAGAATTTTGATGTTGAAGTGGGATCCTCTACTGCCTCCGTAGACATCACCTACTGCACTTGTGTCCATGTACCAGGTCAACTTCACAATGGATAGACTCGCAGCCTGTCATGTGACAATCATGTGACTGGAAGATTTGTCAGGATCAAGTTCAACCTAAGGGCACCGCTTGTCCTTTGTGAAGTGGAGGTCTACGGTCAACCTGCTGGTAGGTCCTGTTAAATTACTGGCATTTTCAAGATAGTGAATTTCAAGACAAGAGTAGAACTGATGGAAGCCTCAGTAGCCCATCTCATGGGCCAGTTTCATCCCAGTGTGTAAGTGACTGATGAGAAGATAATGGTGCATGATACGGAGAAGTTATTTTCATTAACTATCTTTATTGTGTACTCCATTTTGAAATGGATTTAAATCGAAAGTATGTCATACAGTTCCCATTGGCATTTATTTCATATAAACATCACTTTAAATGCCTTTTCAGTCACACTGGGGAAGCTATTGCTTGGACAGAAAAATCCAATGGAACAGCAACATTTTGTATAGGAACAGTGCAGCAACAATAAATGTCTACAAGTAGCACAGCATGGCAACTCCGGGGAAACTTTTGTCTACTCCTGGCTGAGGCAAACTATGGTTATCATGTAAACCTGTCCATGGAAACAAACATCCTTGTGACAGTCGTGATATGTTTGTCTACACTTGCACCAGGTGTCTCTCGTGTGTTTATGATCTCTGCCATGTCTCCTCTGGTGGTGATTCAGAGAACAATGGAACATTTACATGTTTCTATAATTGTGGACATAAATTTGTAAATGTACCAAAGTTTGTACATGTTGTTATTGAAGGATACCATATTTTTCATATGCCTCTATCAAATGTACATATCTGTCGCCCTCAAATATTTTAGGACAAATTTGGTGGGGAAAGACATGACTGATTAATGATTCAGATTTCCTTTTCATGCTTCACTTTGAGATTTGTAAAGCAAATATCAACTATGTATTAATAATTCTTGTTCTTGTTCACGGTGGGTAGCACAACAATTGTGTAAATAATTGAAAAAAATACCAGATCCATTTTACAATCAATTCATAAAAACATTATACGTTATAACTGTCCTTCACCGGTGTTAATTTCAAGCATTTCTCGCAGAACGAGTGCCGTGCATTGTTTAGATAAATATTGCCATTTGATGCACAAGGTTCATGTAAATAATATTATAACTTGAGATTATACTTTCAGTGTGTGATTACTGATTTATAGTAATAATCTTAATAAACAAAAAAGGTCTTTAAGGAAATATGTAATTCCCTAGTATATTATTTACACGTTTACTATAATAAAACAGTTCTATGTTCTAATAACCTTTAGGCAATGACCATTTATTATAAGCTAAATTTCTGAATTCCTTTTAGTGCTGTCATAACTGTAGATTCTTATCACAATGTAAAGAATATTTTCTATGTCTAGTTGATTTATATCTTATTATCTATGAAATAAAGCGCAATATTACAACTAGGTATTCTGTACAGATTTTAATGCATACAGAGGAATCGAGTTGACAAAATAATACTCTGGCATATTCTATGTTTCCTTTTTAGATTAACTGAGCAAGCAAAGTAACAAGCAAAGCTGAAATTGAAACCTTCAAGCCAGCTGCATTAGCAACTAAAAAGTCGGGGTTGACTTTCTCACCGTTAGCAACAGCTCCGTTGCAGTCAGTCATGTAACCTGCACCTGGGTACCACTCGGCAAACACTCTGGCCTGGGTTCCTGGGTTATCATCATGATGGGCAGACTGGCTAGCCTTGCTCCACACTCCGGTACTTTGCCAAGATCCTTCAGGTTCTCAATACAAATTTTCTCCGCCTGAAGAATGATTTGATGTACAGGGACAACTTTGTATTTCTCAGATGTGATGGTACCAGCATCGCAGCTCAGTGTGTCTGCTCCCAAACCCAGAATGCTTCTGTTCCTAATCAGCCATTCAGCAGCCTGTTCACTAAACCCAGGATAATGCACCTCACCTTGTACCTCAGTTACTCCTACATACTTCTCTTGGTCACTGAAATATTGGTCCCATCCCGAATACATAATAACAAATGCTCGGTTTGGGATTCGGCCATTTCTTGCTTCCCTGTCAATGATATCTTGCACTGCAACTGTTGCATCGGGGTTGTCTTTAGCTTTGTCTCTGATGTCGATGATAACCACTGGTCCGAGTAAGTCTTCCAGTGGCACGCGGTCCATGTTACAACCATATCGAGAGAAGTGGTATGGAGCATCAGTGTGGGTTCCCATGTGCTCTACTGTGGAGTAGTAGTTGAAGGCCACACTGCAAGAAAGAACATAATTCTCATCACTTTCATCAATAAATAAATCAAAAAATCAACAAGGAATACATGATGGGATTTAATAGCAGGTGTCCATCTGAGAATTTGATTTACATAAGTAATAGAAATAAACAAAACAAATCAATAAACAAAGTAATTTAATTTATAAAATTCAATGGCTATCTTCTAAACTAGGCCCGTATTTGCAAGTTTATCACACTTTGCAATGTTGAATGAATGAATAGCTGTTACAGAATTTGTCACACATGCAGGCCTAATTTGGTAAATAGCCAATTCAACAAGTATGTTTGCACCTCATGTTCTAGGTTATGTATATACCAGAAAATCTGACTGAACTTACGAAGGTCCATCTTCAGTTAGGACGTTGCCCACATCGCCAATACTGTAGTTGAACTTGTAAGGTGCCACACCAAGCATTGGAATGTAGCTGATCCTCTCCATGTCCAATAACCCAGGTCAGGTCCTGAAGCTTGCTTGATGAGGGCCTCGCCATGAGCACTATCACTGTCATCAACGTCAATCATCACAAAAAGGCATAACAAGATTTAGGTATCTTAAGCTACAAATGCAATAGATGACATATTTATTTACATACAGCGTGCTAAAAATAGCATTGAAATACTTCACTTACTGGCCATTGGTGGCATTGCGGATCTGATCTAAATATAGCTCATTGCTAAGCTGTTTCATCCTCCTTCATAATTATCTCTTATTTCATCAGTCTCATCAAAGAATATTAGAAAGTTAACCCAGCCCATATTTCAGTTTGATCATGTTTAGTATTTTTGAATGGTATGGCCAAAGAATTTTGAAGGTTTATACCTTAATTTGTTGGATATGAGACAAATGTCATATCAGTCTACGTAAATGCCTCAAGTGATGGGTATGGCTAAATTGATAAGTTGCTTGCACGTAACCAAAAGGCCTGGGTTCAACTCCCACCCTAGCACACTGCCATATTGCTTATCTAAACTTATTTCATAATTCAGAAAATCCTTGATCTACGTGCAGATTACATTTTTGTAGGTAAAAAAATCGAAGTAGGTCAAGTATGCTCACTATGCACTGTAAGGATTCCATACTGTAAAGGTCTTTTAAGGCTTAAAGCATGATACAAAAACAGGTTACAGTAAAAGTTGCAGTTTTTTCTTACCTTTGAGGAATGAAGCATTGCGGTCCTCTTGTAAGCTTGTTAACTTAAGCCTAGGTGTGCTTAACCAGTTGTGTGGGATCGCACTTTGCCAATGACACAAAACAAGAATCGCCCTCTCTTTTAAGGAACAGCAAAAAGTATCACCTACTTAAAAGTTAGGGGGGTTACCCCCATTCTTTTTTATGGGGGTGTGCAGCTGGGGTTTGAACATCAAGTGTATTATTATATATATTGCTTATAATTCTTTTCCAGTTTTCTTTCCTTTATTTTTTTTTTTTTTTTTGTAAAGTAGCTTTTCTTGAAAACCATCCCTTTTTTATTAGTAAAATCGCCGATTTTGATACCCATACCGTTCACATTCCCATACACTCGATCATCGTGAGTACCCCCTCCCCTTGGGCTTTTGTGGGGTATACAGTACGACACACTTAACCTACTTAACTTCTTTTTGGTAGTAAAACCTGTAAAATGGCGCAGATGACATTGTGTTGTACTCCATAAAGGGGTTACTAGGATATCTTTTTTGTGAAGCTCCAGGGGGACAACCCATGTGACTCTGTGATATAACATACACTGCCCGGAAAAAAAAAAAAAAGTCGCACACTTAAATATTTAGTTGGAACCCCTGTAGCTTTGATTACAGTGCATATTCGTCTTGTCATTGTTTTGACAACTATATGCAATACCAGAACATTTATTTTCGATCAGAAATGCCATAATTTTTGGCCAAGATCTTCTCGACATCTTCGACATAATGGTTGAACTTTGTGGTGGCAAATTTGTTTGTGAAAATGGTGGTCTTTCTTGAGCTAAATCCCAATAACTTTTAATGTGTTTAAGGTCAGGACTTTGTGGTGGCAAATTTGTTTGTGAAAATGATTCCTCATACTTGTTTTTGTCATTCATGGTTTTCTTTGCTAAATACAGGCCAATAACTTGCCCATTCTGAAATACTGTAACATCTTTTCCGCCATCAGGGGATGTGTCTTCCAACATGATTTTTTAAGAAATGAGTAGTGACGTGCTTCATCAGTCAAGGTTAAAATGATTATTGCCAGCTGAAACATATTAATAACCGCAATCAAGATCCAATGATAGAATTTGTTCATTAATTTCCAAACGGTGACTTCTTTTTTGGCCGGGCAATGTATATCACACAAGGAATGTGATAATCTGGGATAAGGTACACTGGAAAGGTAATCTTTTAGTAACATGTGTATGCACAAAGTGTTCACATGCATTACATATATTAACAACACTTTCACACTCAGCCCTCAATGTGTTTGTATGATTTTATTTTACAACATTGGGTATTTTCTTTTCAAGTAAATACTTTTTTTAGTAATAAAGACTTACAGTGAGTAATTATGTAGAATTGTTTCACATGAAGCAAAATGAGGTCAAGCTGGTTATCCTTGAAAATATTTTTGTCAGTTCCATATTCTTGAACACAATCCTTAAACCAAGAAACACTTTTTACAGTAAATTAACAATGGTTTATTTTTTGATATTCAGTATAGGCAGTCCAGTTACCTCATTGCACCTGGTCACATAGTTATACCAAAGACTCGGTTAGACCTAAGGAAGTTTCCCAGTTGCTGCAGTAAAATTATGTATTCAAGAATGGCATATAATGCATATAAATATTTGGAAATAATTAATTCCTGCACATTAATAGAAAAAAAATCAAAACAATCAAAATCGCATGAATGGATGACCAGTTTTAAATCTTATAGCTGAACTACACCCACAAAGGCTACAGTGGTCAGAGAGTCAGAGGCAGCTAGACAGAATAGCTGAAAAAACAAATTGAGAGACACGGGAAAAAAACAATATAGGGTCCCAAAAAAATAGCACTTTAAGGCCCCATGGAGGCTTGGGCCGGCTCTGGCTGAATATATAGCACACATATCGTTCCTGTCTCTCATATTATATATTGTTTGTATTGTATTTATCTGCATTTTATATAATACAGTTGTAAATACACGATATATAAAATGTGATTAGTAATGGTCAGAGACGGTTAGATAGTCAAGAATTTAGCCACATGGGGTTTGTCTAGCATTGTTTATTATACTCTTGCAAGTAAATGGTATATAAAATGTGTTTCACATGTAACATAAAACATAGGTAATAACAACATGATTATTTATGCTAATTTAGTATATACTAATTTCAAATTAGTACATAAATAGTAATGCATGGTATAATGTGTTGTTATATTGATTTATGATTAATAGGGCAGTTATGGTACCATGCCAATATTCCACACACCGGTACTACGAAAACTATAAGAATATACATGTACTGGTACACTAGACATGCTTTCTTCTAGCTCTGTCAGTCTCCATGATGTCGCTGAGAGATCGACGAGAAATGCTGCTCAACCTTGTGTTGTCAGCATCTGGGGAAAGCATGTAAATCATGAATGGAGAGACATTGAAATATTTGGTAATACAATGACAAGTTCTGTGTTAGTTTGTAAGATATATTTCATGTTACATTTTGTTTTAATTCAGGCTCATTTTTATCTTTAATGTTTTTCTCCAACCATGAGGTTGAACTATACTGTATATCATGTGAATTGAAATTCTGAAGTGTTACCCTCAGGTTGTTAAATGGTGACAACAAAATTATACTGTTCAGGAGGTGAATATACAAATGATAAAGTCAAACAGAAATGTTGCAGCGCAACATTCATTAAAGAAATACAAATGACTATTACAAGATACTTACTGCGGATTCTGTCGCATTTCTACGTTTCAACGGAATATAGTTACGGAAGCTTGTATCAGTGGTGGGCGGTGGACGGAAAACTGGGGGGAAAAACATCCCTTGAAACGGATGAGATTGGTGACCCGATTTCAATCATTGTTCTTGGTCAACATGTTAGTTTCCCTTATAATGAAATGTTTAGGCGAGTGAATAATAAATTCTATAAAATGTTTAATTCACATGCCTTGGTAGGCAACTCTTCACGAAAAAAACCACCCTGGATTTTCCGCGTTAAATTTTGTCACATCCTAAGCAAGTCGTCAAACCTGTGCGTAATGATTGTTTAATTGAAAAACATTGAAATGCCCCCTTTTTTGCGTTCAACTGGTGCGTTTGATTTCTCTTCTTAACGAAGACCATTAGCTACACCTGAGAGGGGACAGTTCAAGTATCTTTTACCAGGGAAATTGACTGAATACAGATCAAGACTAATAAGCAGTTTAAAGACATGTTTATCGCCCTCCTTGTTCTCGGTCCACTGCCCGCCACTGGCTTGTATTCAACCTTCCCACAGTGTACTTTGTGCATATGTGTAGTTGGGAGCTGCGCCAGGTATGATTTGACTTCTTCCCAACATTTCCTCTAACGTTATAATTTGTTATCTAATTTAAGCTTGTGCCTGCCTGGCGAAATAAATTGATATTTGCATTTGTTGTGTGTTAAACGAACATAGGTATATTTTCCAGTTCGGAGTCCTGGCTTCCAACTGGGTAACTGTGGAGGATTTTCTCAGCTTGAGTCGTAATAAGAGAGTCTCAGAGCAGGTTAAAAGAAACATGATCAACCGTTTATTGCAATATAATTCTGCAGAATGAGAGAGCAAACAGGGACTCTGTGTCCACAGCAATCAGAGGTTGGTCTCTGCTGAATAATTTTCACAAGCAATTATTATAACCTTCTAGCCAAGCATCCTTCAAGCAATCAATCACAAAATACACAAACATTTTATTCTTTGAAAATTTCTGCTCTAGGGATGCGCTTGGAGGAGTCACATCTTGTGCTTAGGGGCTCAATTTCAAGGCCTGGTACAGATAGAAACAATTCTGTTATCTTGGAAAGTTGGGACATTTCCAAGACATGAGTCGGTAACTCCTATCCAGGTGCATGCACCCCTCCAATCAGTACTTTCCCACAGACAGTTTCCTTGGAGCCTAAAGCTGAGAACAAAAATTAGCATTTACATTTCTAACAAGTATATATTATTTTTTTAAGCAGTAAAACTATATTGTAATAAAATCAAAGTGCACTAAACACTACAACAAGGAATTTTAAAACTATAACAGTAAAAACAAAAATTCCTTCACACTCCTCCCTTTTGATTAAACTTAATCAACCAAAATACATCTTTATCTAATTATCTTCTGTACAAGGACAATTTTGTTCAATATAATGACTTCACAACATTTGTTTACAGAAGATTTTAACAATTTTCCCTTTGCTCTGCGATGTCTACTATGTGTGATATTTTTTTTTTTTTGGTTGCCATTCTGATGTGTGTGTGGTGTTTGTGGTTGTGTTTGTGTAACCTGGTGTATTTAACATCGCTAGTTTCATAGGCACAATGATAACAAGTGCTGCCACATAAAGCCTCATTTCACACAAAAAAGTCTCTCACTGTTCCTCTTTCCAGAGGAGACACTCTTCCTTTGTGTCGAAGCCACGTGACAGTCATTTTTTTTTTTAGTTCGTTGGTGACAGAGAACCTCGTCTGCTGTCACAACTGGTTGGTAGCACAAGAGCTCACTTGCCGCCACATCAGCTGGTGGCACAAATCTCGTTTGCCGCCACTTGGGTGGTAGTGCAAGATCTCGCTTGTCACTACTTGGTCCTTGTTTCCAGGATGTCTGGGCAGTGGCTTGCTCTGGTTGGCAGGGGAATGATCCTTTTACAGTGTGTTGCATGTACCCACTAAGGCTTGTCTCGCCAGTTCTTTCTCTTCACCTTCCTGAGCAGCACCCAGTCACCATTGTAATGTGAAAAAAAAAAGCCACTAGATGGCAGTATTGACTTTTTTTTTTTTTTGTTAAGCCTAGTCTGGAGCTAGGTTTGGGGCATGTCCTGGGCATGCCTCAGAGGGGGCTGGAAAAGAGTATATAAGGAGAAAAATTGAGAGAGTGAAAAGTAGTAGGAGAAATTGCAAGGAGAAATTATGGAAGGATATATTTGACCAGACCTGTCACTCTTTTCAAGATCTGTGAAGCTTTTTGTGGATTTTTGCCTGTGTTGGAGCATTTTCCTGTCCCAGGACATCGCACCATAGCCACCCCATCTCAATTACCTAGGGACAGTAAATATCTCTTTTTTTTTATCAATCTTGGTCAGTAGATGTAGATTGTAGATTAGTTCAAAGTGTGTGTTTAATTAAATCTGTTAAAGTTTTAAAATTTTGTCTGACATCCCTTGCTGTCCGTGACGCCATAACAAATTGGGGCCATAACACCATGTTGGAGCTGGTGGAGTGTCTCCTGGGCTGGTTTCGGTAGGGCTGCTGACCTGTGAGGACACTTGGGGCAGCTTCAGCTTTCTCCAGCACCTGTTCTGCAGGTGGCAACCGATTCTGTATGTGCGACTCAGACACTCGGAAAAGACTGCAATTGTTTTTGTACAAAGAGAAAGATTGAGGTTCTGATTTTAGCTAGTGAACTTCTACATTTTCAGGTGTGGATGCCAGAGCTATGCCTAATTTATACATTAAGTCTCATCCCAAAAGATTCAACTGACATGCAGGGGAGAGCACAAAAGAGTGAGTGAACTCCCTGCCTTGGTCATTTTTGCACAACAATGGTACAGTGAAAAATTCTTTTGCACAATGCCCTGACACATTAGCAGACATTGACCATTTAGCATTCAATGCAGGCTTTGTAGGTAAGGTAGTGCTGGTGATTTATGAATGAGTTGCACCTGAGTCTACTAGGAAAGTAATGTTTGCTCCATTAATCAAGAGCTGAAGTTGGGGTAAGCCCATAAACAGTTGTGTGGTGTAATCTATATGTGCTACAGATGTCTGTGTGTCCTGGCAAAGCAGTTCTTCATTGCTGGTGTATGTGTCAATTGGAACTCAACATAAGGAAGACATACAACCTGTGTCAGTAGAAAACGGTTCCATCGAGTCCATCAGTGTGACCACAGACCCGTGCTCCGCCCGTCAGTCCACCTCCTGGTGGTCCTCAGGTGCCTCGCAGTCATTGTGTCGCGGGTAGGCAGAGCTGCCTAGTCCTTCCCCTCTTTGGGTGGGGTGGATGAGGGCAGTCATGGGACCAGTGCCTGGTTCCGCTGCAGTTGTTACACGTGTCGTTTGTTCTGTCCCGTGGCCTCCCTTGCCATGCTCCTCGTCTCTGGCCACGGCCTCTTCCTCTGCCACACCCTCCTTCTCTGCTGGCCGCAGTTTGCAGAAGTGTGAGCGTCGTCTTGTGGAGGTCACTATCCCTTGCCTCTGCTTGCTTGGCCTTGGCATGGCGCAGCATGCGTTGCGCATGGATGGCATGTCGTTTGATCTCATCCAGGCACGCTTCTTCCGGCAGGATGCGGGACTTGCGGACTGCAGAGACAATAGCAGGTTGTAATCCTCGCAAAAAGGCAGTTACCATGTGACTTTCCCAGGCGGTGGTCCCAAGGTCCCCTGGGTGCGGAATGCCTCCGTAGGTGTTGAACGTCTTGGTCAGGTGGGTCAGGAAGTCCTCCGTGCCCTCGTCCAGTTTCTGCCTGCAGGCACGGATCTTGTCCATGTCCACGCGACGTGGAAAACTGGTCTCTATTTTGGCTGTTATTTCTGTAATGACACCTCTGTAAGCAGCATTAGCCTCATTGTCCCAATCTAAGTGCATGACATCTATGTGAGCCAGCAGTGCGCTGCAAGTGTTGAATTTACGACCGCAACAATGAAGCACAGGCTTGGGTGCCTCAGAGGCAGAGTCAGAATGAGAGACAGGCGATGTACCAGACGGTTCTGGTGACAGCCCTTGTTCCGGTGGGGATGGTGAGGGCGGTGGGGCAGGCGCCGGTGTTCGTTGGTCGTGCCTGGGATCGGCTGTCCGGTCAGTTTAATCCGGTGACTGTTCTCTTCTGGCGGCGGGTGGTGGCTGTTGGTCCGGAGGTGGGACGTTGTTCACTGGCTGATGAGGCGAGTTGGCGGGGCAGGAGTGGGAGTCTGGGTCCCACTTCAGGGCTGTCAGGACCGGATATAGTCCGCTACTCTGTGGTGGAGCAGACGGAGAAGAAACAGAAGAGACAGACACAGGTACGGCCTTCACATATGCAGGCGGCATTTCTGCTTTGTGTGTAATATTACTTAATGCGTCAGTCTTTGGTAATGTTTTACTGTCTTTTTTTCTGCTACGTACATCAGCCTCTTTCTTTCACATACACAATAACCTTCTATTCAATTTTATGACCTCAAGATCTTTCACTTTCTTT
Source organism: Gymnothorax javanicus (assembly GCA_029692085.1). NCBI lineage: Eukaryota > Metazoa > Chordata > Actinopteri > Anguilliformes > Muraenidae > Gymnothorax > Gymnothorax javanicus. The sequence goes on along the minus strand of CM056195.1, from coordinate 10,654,086 downwards.
TTCTTTCTCAACTTGGACTCTTCGTCTGACAATTTACCTTCCAAATCCTTCAGCACCGTTAGTCAAGTCAAGTCTATTAATTGAGAACATTTAAAACAACAAAAGTTGAATCAAAGTAGTGTACAATGATAATTGGCAGATAATAAAATGGGGAAACTAGAACATCTATAAAAATCAATAAATCTGTAAAACGAAATCAAGCAAAAAGAGTTGATGGAATTCACTTAGATCCTTTCTTTACCTGCCGAATAAATCCTAATTCAAGAACTTTGTCTTGTGTATTTTGTCCCCTCGGTCTGAATGTGTTTTACAAAATCATCAATTTCATCGGAATTGTTTGGAATACACTTCCTTGACGATCACAGTGCATGTGCCACCTTGATAAATTATTATTAAAAAAATTCATAACTACTAAATTTGCTCATCCTTGCTGCTGAGCTCCTGTCAATTTTGCATTTACATTTTTTGCAGTATATTCATGATTTGGTATTCCTCTGTATTCTGGGTCAAAAATGGGGCAGTAACAATAATATCTTTTCAAAGTCTTTTTTCAATTAATTATGATTTGAGCAATCCACCTCTGTCTAGGGTTCCGCTAAAAGCATGGAGGAGATGCACAGTCAGGACTTATTAGCCCCAGCCATGACAACTCCCCATGTCATCAGCAGAACCAGGTGGAGTTGCTTTAGACCGTGTTACAATATGCAATTTATTTTTTTATTATTCACAAAAAATGGGTACGTATTGAACATTCAACTGTACTAGTTTTTCTGTTGGGCTCCCAGCACATAAAGGTAAACAATCATCCCAAATCTGGTCAGCTCAGTCAGTCAGTCCCTTTTATTTGAAAGTCCCCATCCTTCTCACTACTAGTTAGAGGATAAGATTTTGTCAGCCTAATCAAAAATAAATTTAGAATGTGATCACGTTATTAGTCGACTTTTTCAATTATATGGTGGTCCACCTTTTGAATTTAGTCTCATGTTAAAACTACGAATTGGATTTCCCCAAATTTATTTTAGAACTCCGCAGCTGTACAGACGAGGAAATACTTCGCACATCTATTTCTAACAACAGGTGCCGTCAGGGACCAGGATAAACAGTTCAAAGGAAACATCTCACAGAAGCACCATAAAAGCACACTGTCTAATTTGGCCAAATAGACAAATGTTTGTTGATGGCGTTTCGGTACTTAAACCTTCAACAAACTTTTTGTCTGATGAAGGTTTAAAAGTGGACGGTCCTTTTTTTTTTAGAACTCCGCAGCTGAATCTCAGCTGGCCAGCAAATCACCTTCAAGGTTTTTTTTTTTTAATTTCTTATCTTCTGCAGTGAGTCCTCTGTGGAAAAGTTTCAGTTGAATGAGTTAGATGCATACAACAATGAACAAAAAAAAAAAAAAAAAACATCAACATAATTTTGTTGTTTTTCCTCTCGCTTGGGTCCTTTCCTGTAAAAGTTAAATAAACAGAGGAAGGTTATTAGCCACTCAGTTTCTTTGCCATCTAGACACTTAGTTCATGTTCAAAACTGAGAAAAGATCTTTCATTAATCATTAATTGCATTTCTTTGGTCAGGAAAGCTTTCAGTCACATTTGTTCACCTCATTTGGAATAAAACTTGGACTCTGTTACTCCTTTGCAGGGGAGAGCTTGTTAAATGTATGAAGAAAATTTCATGTGTAATCGCATTGCTTAGACCACTTTGTTTTATACTCATATAGAAGCTCAAGAACCGCAAATATAATTGACCAATACTGGGCCCACCATACAAATATTTTAAGAAGATGCTGTGTGTATATTGCATTTACGCCAAGCCACATGAAAACTATCAATATTTTTATCACTCAAGTTCCAGAAAGGACAACCATAAAAAAAGTGCAAAATGAGCGAAATAAATAATTCATAACATTGCTGCTACAGCCTCTAAATTTAGTTAAAACACAGTTGAGCTCTATTATAGACCTCATCAACCGCTTTTTAATAACCGCTTTATTTTATTTTAATAACCGCTGAATTATTTTGCATAACAGAATGACCTAAATGCTGGATAGAATTCTCATGCTTGACCACCTCTCCATTCAAGCATAAACTTATATATTAGCATATCCCCTTGATGTGTTTGGAAATACTATTACATGACTTTTAAGTGAGTTAAATTTAACACTGTACTCAAGACCAAATTCCTCGCAAATTCCCAGCAAGCGTTTTGCGGCATTGTTTGAAGGCACATCAATCTCACACAGTCTAATTATTTACAGAACATGCTTAGATTTTCTCACTTATATCCATTCTACAACTCCAGTGTGAGGTATCGTTCAGGAACCAGTCGCGAGAACACAGGATTGCAGGTAAAGTGATTTTTTGAGCGAGGGGGGGTAACCCCCGCAGGGCAGAAGGCAAGGTACAGAGTCCACAATCCAAAAGTCACAATCCAGGAGGGCAGAAACAGAGTCGAAAACCAGGGCAGCAATCACAGTACTCGTGGTCAGGCAAAAATAGGTAATCGGTACACAGGCACAGGTTTGTCAGAGAAGCAAAAACCAAAAACCAGTGGGCGTAATCCAAACCGTTAACAGGGCAGCAATCACAAAAATCGTAGTCGGGCAAAAAAGGGTTCGTAAACACAGATGCAACAATAATCCAAAATGCAGAGCCAAAAATCGTAAGTCGGACGGTCCAGTCAGAAGAGTAACACAATGAGTACAAGGCGAATACGAAAACAGCACAGGTAAACGAGAAACGTTCTGACGGGGAACTGCTGTGAAAAGACTGCTTAAGTACACTCAAGGGAAGTCACATGCTATGATCAGGGACAGGTGAATGGGATCAGACTAATTACGTGGGAGCAAACACAAGGGAGAACCTAACCACATGAAATTGGCAAAAGCCAAAACGCGGACAGGGATCACGAGACAGCCTATGACAAACCATACAGCTCCGGTTAGGGAGTTCTAATGTGCACAGATAATGAGAGGCAGGACAGAGTGGAGCAGGTGCAGAGGATCCGCTGAATTGCAGCAAAGACTAAGAGAAGGCAAGAGGCGGAGACTAGAACAGGGCGAGTGCTGAGAGCTTGTTAATCAATTAGTAAGTGCAGCTATACAATCCCTGGTGCTCGTTAGTAAGTTAGTATTATATACAATGTTAGTCTTGGTTAGTAACTTTAACAAAATAACAAACTGTTAGTATGGGTTAGTAATATAGAAAAGCAAGGCGAAGGAAGCAAACGAGATTGGAAGGAATGTTTGAAACCCAGAAACCATGAAATCACCTAAACATGTGACACGCAGGACTTGGGGAGAAGCTGTAGCTCAAAAGACCAGACAGGGGAGACAAAGTGCAATGAAGGGCATGGGCAAAGACATGGACCGGAATCTAACAGAAAAGTGGGTCTGGCAGGGCAAAAACATAACAGACATGGCAGAAACATCACAGAACAAAGCAGAATAATGACAGACATGGCAAAATCAGAACAGGCATGGCAGAATCATAACACACAGCCATTAAAATGGCTAAACTCCTGCTCTCTGTTTACCATCCAAATTAATTTCACTTACTTTAACCAACCACTGCCATAGACGGATTAAGAGACGTCGGGCCCCTGGGCACGGACATGTGAAAGGCTGCTCTGCTTAATGTCCACCGGTGCTCCATTTTGAATTTTTGTACGTTTTGCGCTTGTTAAAGGATTTCACATTTTAACAGATAAGACCTTATCGTCACCCCACTTTCTCCAGTGCAAACTTTAATAGCGTCCTCTATCGACCAGTTTCTTTATTCATTAATCTAATGGGAATGTGGGCCCCCATAAAATAGGCCTATGCAAAATATTTCTTTTATTCTTGCAAGAAATCTCACTTGTCCCAGTCAAGGCCTAACACTGAAACATACTTCACCCCTTATACCGTGCCTTTCCCCCTAAGTTTTCCCTTGAAAGGATGTAACATAAGATAACACATTTTCTTCCTATTGCAGGACAATGACGCACAAATATTCTGTATCTGCTGGTCTCAGCGCTTCACTGAAGCTGCATTGCACTTATATTGAAAAAATATTCAAACCCAGGGCGCCATGTTTGTATGGTCACAGCATTACTTCAAATGGAAATATCTATATCGAGTACATATTTTATACACATTTCCCTGTTATTCACATGGACATATCTGGGATTGTCAGAAACCTTTGGATCTCCACTAGAATTTAAAATGGGCCTGAAGTTTCACAATTTTGAATATAGCCGCTGCATTGATGGACTCCAATTGGGGGCCTCTCAGGCTTAAAAGGTTAAAGGAGCCTATAATCAAGTGATATGCCACAAAAATAATAAATAAAACTATAAATTAATGAATCAATTAATCAGGAAATCTCTCTCTCTCTCTCTCTCTCTCTCTCTCTCTCTCTCACACACACACACATACACACATATGCAGGCCCATGTTATATGATTGAGGGGCCTTAATGGGTCCTTATGAACCATGACTTTCCAAAAATGCCACATAAACAGCTCATTTGTGTGTGTGTGAGTGTGTGTGTGTGTGTGTGTGTGTGTGTGTGTGGCGGAGGGTCCATATCTATGACCATGTGAGAGGCCCCTTGGACAGAAATTGATCGCACTTGATTTGAACTTGGTCTTTGGATTTCTCCCCACAGAGCTGAAGGGCCCATATTACATGGAGTACCTCTAAAGTCCTGTGGATAAACCAAGGCCATAAACACCCACTTAAAATGCAACATTATGGTTTCTTTCTAGTAATGTCTTCAAAGTGAATTTTTAGGCTATTCCTTCAGTTTGCCAGTAGGACTTTAGTTATTGACAGGAACGATTAGGCCCTTTGACTATGCAACAAGAGATACAAAGTGAATAGCGGTGACTTTGCGCAGAGGCTCAGGGCGCCCAAGGGCCCCCTGAGCCCTTGGGCCCCTGGGCCTGGGCCCGGTAGGCCCGTTCATTAATCCATCCCTGACCACAGCCATTAAAATGGCTAAACTGCTTTAACCAACACCACTTACTCCAACCAACTTCACTTACTCTGACCAACTTCACTTACTCTGGCCAACCCTCCAACAATGTTGCACAATGCAGATTTAATGACTCCATCAGTCATCTCGCACTTACATGACATGCTTACCTACTGCCAAATCCATTCTGATGACAATAACCAGCTGATGTTCTTATTAGCAAAATCATCATTCTTGCCTCTTTGAGAAACAATGTAAAACATTACAACTTAAATCACCATATTCAACAGATTCCCTCGTCATCAAACTTCAGACACTTCAACAACTTGCCAGCTCTCTCTAGTCAGTTTCACTTGTTCTTCTCTCTCCCTAAGGAATGTTTTGAACCTCTGCCAACAGATAGTGTTTGGCTATGCACTCCTAAACTAGTATTTTCTCAGAAAATGTTGCCTGATGTTATGTTTTTAACCATCTACTTGTCTAATCAATGATATCTCTTGTTTAGTTCCATTTGCCTTTTTTTTGTCTTTTTTTTTTTTCAGAAGTTAGACTTAAACTACCCCCTTCAGGAAAACCATATTTCTTTTACCAGAGATTTAATCTGCTCATACTCTCTGAACCATGTTTCTCAATCATAATTTTGACAATATTACTGCTTGGCATCGTTTCGCATTTTGATTGACTTGTCCCCATTTTTAAACTGTTGTGGATTATATTTCAGTATTATTCATTATATTCACTTATATCTCAGCATTATTCATTATATTCACTTATATATCAGTATTATTCATTATATTCATTTATATTTCAGCTTTATTCATTGTATTACTCATAATCAGTAAACTAACAATTAGATTTAGATTATATTTAGCCATCATGATCATAATCAGTATCCATATTATGTATGCAGACACACACACACACACACATGAGCAGTGCATTTAGACACATGCATATGCACAGGCACAAGCAGCACATATGCACACGCACACAGATACACACATACACATTACACGCATTAGCAGCGAGCTTCTGTAGTGTTGATTAGTAAGCAGGCTTCTGTTTAGTTGATTTGAAAACATAATCAGATGATGTATTTGATTTCTGTAGCCTTAATCAATATTTGCTCAGTAAAGTCATAAGTGGTTACTGAAAACATAATCAATCGATTCATTTATATATCTACTTGAATCCTATTCATTTGACTGTGTTTGTCCACTCTTGAACTGTAATTTTCCAGTCCATTTCAGTGTATATTCTTTTTATTTTTTTAAAACCTATACTTCAATTTTCCACCATGGTTTAACAACCAGAGCTGAAGAGTAAAAAAAAGTTAGAGATAAGATGGTTTCAGCCCATGCATTGTGATTGGAGCAGAGTTGGTTGGTTTTTCCCAATAAATATTGCTCTGTAAAGAACGCTGATTTGGTACTTCATGGCCAGGGGCTACCCTCCGGGTTTGGATTATTGCACGATTCAAGGCTGGAATAAAAGATAACTTCTGAAGATCTCGTCTCTCTCCACTTATTTCACAAAACAAGGGGACTTTAGAAAACGTAACCATCTGGGTCCATCTGGTCGGGAAGACACAACAAATTACTGACTCTAGTCCCCGACTAGAGAGAACGCGTTCTGTGTCAATGTAGACGTCTCTACAAAGGGATTTTCGTTTCTTTAGTACAAAATCCTTAAAAACTTTAACCTTATTGTCCCCGACAATATTCAGAATACAATGATCAATGTTATCCGTTACCTTGACAACCCTTTCAGACTGCCGAAGTCCGGCCTAATGCAATGACCAGTTGCAATTCTGTTTTCACATTTAATGGCAGACTACATCAATCAAAATGACACGGTTCATTTACTTATAAATATATAAGTTTACGACTCACCAAATATTGATGGACCGAATCCTAATTTCGAGTTCGTAGGATCTCAGCAATGGAGGTCACGGGAGCCGGTCCGAGGCGTCCTCACAACGCTTAAGAGGAAGCGGTATACGGAGACCGGGAAGCCTTTTCGTCCCGGAATGATCAGTCTCGCCAGGTCCAGTCCGATTCCGTCCAGTTGTGAGATCCCACTTCTGACACCAGATTTGTGGAGGATTTTCTCAGCTTGAGTCGTAATAAGAGAGTCTCAGAGCAGGTTAAAAGAATCATGATCAACCGTTTACTGCAATATAATTCTGCAGAATGAGAGAGCAAACGGGGACTCTGTGTCCACAGCAGTCAGAGGTTTGTCTCTGCTGAATAATTTTCACAAGCAATTATTATACCCTTCTAGCCAAGCATCCTTCAAGCAATCAATCACAAAATTACACAAACATTTTATTCTTTGAAGATTTCTGCTCTAGGGATGCGCTTGGAGGGAGTCACATCTTGTGCTTAGGGGCTCAGTTTCAAGGCCTGGTACAGATAGAAACAATTCTGTTATCTTGGAAAGTTGGGACATTTCCCAGACATGAGTCGGTAACTCCTATCCAGGTGCATGCACCCCTCCTATCAGTACTTTCCTACAGACAGTTTCCTTGGAGCCTAAAGCTGAGAACAAAAATTAGCATTTACATTTCTAACAAGTATATATTATTTTTTTAAGCAGTAAAACTATAATGTAATAAAATCAAAGTGCACTAAACACTACAACAAGGAATTTTAAAACTATAACAGTAAAAACAAAAATTCCTTCACAGTTACGTAGGACTGTAAACGCATGCCTGATCAACATGCTTGGTCTGCGTTATAAGGTGGATTTTCCACGCTTTGATGAGTGTTATTTTGATTGGCGCCAAGAGAATCCGGTATACCGAATAGGAATCGGTCCCTGAATGGAGTTTTCGAGGAGAGTCCATTATACCGAATAGGAATCGGTCCCTGAGCGGAGATCTCGTTTTGGGCCCCGGTAATCCCTAGTCATAGCTATTTTCTACGTCAAATTATCGTGCTTAATAATGCCGCCAGCCTCTGAGTTAATTCACCGAATTGGGTAGTACAGATGTTTTGGTCCGGCGGAGTAAGGTTTCGCTCAGTTCTGGGTCCGATGCACAACATGGCTCTAAATTCATAAACTGGAGTCAGATCAATATTTATGCAAACGCATGGTAACCACAAGTGGTTACAGCTAATGTTAATATCCTAAATTTACTATGGAGTCAGATGAATTGTCACCGCTACGACATTAGGACTGCAGCATCCGCTAGGAACGTTTCAGGCCACTTAAAAGCAGAACGTGAAGGAAGTCATCACGTTTAGTCTGAGGCAGTGGCCAAGCGCTGAAGCTGTAGCCAGACCCCATCATTATAATAGAGACCGGAAAGACTTTCTTTTTCCTGGTTGTTTAGGCAAACATGCTGAGACCCACCGCCTCAGCTAAGACCCTCCTTGGCCTAGTTGCACGGTGTTTGCAGTTGGTGACCCCGACTTGATCGGGAGTGTTCGTATTGTGTCTCGGGAAGTGCTTATCAGCCGAGTGCTGCCTCTAATCAAAGCAGACGTGACGCCTTTGCTAGTGATGGGAACGGCAGTTCTTTTGACTGTACTGAATCCCTAGAATCAGTTCATTAAAATTATTCGTTCAAAAGATTCGTTCACCGAATCGTTCAGTGCTTAGCATGAGCCCTGACTGCATAGAGCATTGTTCTCCGACTCCCTGAACTGATAACCAGCCAAACGATCCGTCATTCAGGTCATGATTCCAGCCCTTGCCTGAGGTTTACATTCACTCTGTTAACACGTTCACTTACTGAGGGACGGTGCGTTCGTTCACGGACCATAGTACACAGTCATTCGCGGGAGACGCAGCTTTACTTTGATTGCAGAGACGTGCGATCAGGGCAGGCAGTGACTTCTCCTTTTTATCGCTAGATTTTATAATCCTGTACCCACGTACTATGCCTGATTGACAATCAATCAATTTTAACTTTTTTTTTTTTTTTTTAACCAAACAATTAAGATCTAGCCTAGGCTATATGTAGCCTGTAATAATTAAGAGATGATAGCGACAAAAAGGTTAATTTCCGTTTACGCTTTGATTCTAGAAAAAAACTCAACTACCTCGGTAATTTCGTGTATTGTTTTGACCTTTTGTTTATCGGTTTATGAAAGAAGACTGGAAATAAACTCCCTATTTTATTTTATTTTATTTATTTTTTTTTTTTTTTGAATGGCATTAATAAGTACGTATTTAAGGGGGAAAACATTATCGTAAACATATTGACCACACATTGTACGCCGCATAAGAAAGGTTTTAATCCTTGTTAATGGCATTGCTTAGATTCCTGTCAGCAAATATGAACAAATTTGCTGCCTCATGGGCATTTTAAGTTCGATGCACTGAGCAATAATGTCGTGGATGAAACTGTCACGCCATTCTGCCGTCTAGTCTTGTAAATTAGTTAATCAATTCTCAGATTGCTAATCAAGCAAATTAATAAAGAGTTATCGTTTGTTTAACGGTGAGTATTCAGCCTCCCCTAACTGACCTCCGACGGCACGTCACTGTTTGGGTGGCAGTTCTGTGTGTGTGTGTGCAGTACGCGAGTTGAGTGACACACCGCCACTCTCAGCACAGTACGTGAACGTGAATCAGCGACAGTTCTCTGTGTGCAGTAGGTTCGCGAATCATGAGTGAGCGAGTGGCAGCGCGAACGTGAATCACGTCCTCAGCGACAGTTCTCTGTGTGCAGTAGGTTTGCGAATCATGAGTGAGTGGCAGCGCGACGTGAATCACGCTGACTGCGTCGTTCGCCGAAGATTCAAGAGTGAGTCACAGTGACAGAATGCGGCAGTTCCACTCCCGGCCGGCACGCTCGCGGCTGAGCTCAACTGAACTGAGAAAGGAACGAATCAGTTCATGAAGTGATTCCATTCAGTACGTTCCTCAAAAGATTCGTTCGTTTGAACGAATCGTTCGCGAACGACACAACACTAGCTTGGGAGTGTGAGCGAACTTCTTATTGAGTGTCTGCGTTGTATGTGGGAGTCCGAACCCCAACCGCCAACGTAACACACCTTACAGAGAGGATCTGTGCCACCCTCCTGGTTTCCAGACTTTTGGTGGTAAGTAATACAATTACCTTATCTACGAGTGTATGTGAGGGAAAGTTTTACTGTTCCACCGAATATAGACACTTTTTAAGGGATCGAAATATCCTCAGTAGGCCTGGGACCGTAGAAACCAGGCATAATCCAGTTTACAACCCCCCACGGGAGTAGAGACGAAGGGTCAGATGAGGATAGATTGTAGATGTACCGTATTGATCCGAATATAAGACGATATTTTTTCCCTTGAAAAATGCCTGAAAATGACGCCTCGTCTTATATTCGGGGTCTAAGGAGTTAGCCATGTAAAACAATAGGTGCCGCCATATGAGCGCTTTTCTCTCCGTCAGTGTTTAGAGCAGTGTGACCCTAGCGTGATCCTGTAAACAAGTCAGCTGGAGTTGGTGTGTTAGCTTATATTTGCAAAAGCTACTGAATGACAGAAAGATGCAGCCAGGGCACAGAGATCCACTTGAAAAAAGTGCTTCCAAAGTCGGTCAGGTGAATAAAAATCAGAGGAGAAGTTATGATGCGAATTTTAAACTTATGGTTGTAAACGAAGCTGAGAGAACGAACAACGTGAGGGCAGGAAAAAGATATGATGTGACAGAGTGCAACGTAATTATCGTAATTGGCAACCGAAGACACGGTTTCTCTCCATATGCGATCTAACAGCGATTAAATCATGGGCTAAATTCAGTACAGTTGCGGAACAAGAACAGAGTTGGGTTGCACAAAACTTCCGTTTAAAACAATTATTAGTCCTGACCTGTCCTCAGTCATTTTACTAATTAACAGAAGGTTCACTCCGAGAGCTCTTAACAGGTGCTGCTTGTTCTCCCCAAAATAGGTAAGACGACAATCATTCATCTAGACGCGTATTTGCTGTATTTAAATCAACGTCATTCAAAATGAATGTGGAAAAAACTGTTCATGGTGTTTTTTTGGATGTTAATGCTCTTACATTTTGCAGACTGTTCTGACACTGTCTGTCAAGCAGATGTGCGCCGTTTATTGCACAAGTTAGGCCAGTAGGCCTATGCCCGTTTTATTGCACTGTTTTCATGGCATAGAACCGTGAAGTGCGTTCTGCGCTTTGCCTATTTGCGGGGCTATAGAGGATTTTATGATTTTTTTCCCCCATGATAAACACCAAAGATGTTGAAATGTACAAGGAAAACAATGAAATGTTTTTTTTATGCAAATGAGATTTTGTTCAAATAAAAAGTATTTTTCCAAATAAGGGTCTTGAAAAAGAGGGGTCGTCTTATATTCAGAGTCGTCTTATATTTGGGCCAATACGGTACTTCGTTACAGTGTTGTGCACTGCTAATGCGATTTAAGCAATGTACAATCTTCAGTTACAAAGTCTTCGAATATAAGGTAAAGTTGGCAACGGATTCACAGATTCGAGGTTTGCGGCTCAATAGCTCATCACCGAAGCACTACCCGGACGCATATGACAGCTCTATCTAACCTCTGCAACACAGAGAAGCAACTACAACCCCGATTTTATCCAAAACGGGCCATCCTCTGCGATCGGTGAATTGTCTGGCTCCCTATAAGGCGCTGGCTACTGAGCGCGAGCTTAGGGACCGTCTGCAAAGTGCAAAACGGCTACGTGGAGAACAGTCAATGGCTTTGCTTCTACTCGGTAAAATGCCACTAAATATAACCCACGAACCCATGAATACCTTCTGCTCATACTACAGCCCTTTGATTTGCCAAATTATAAGAAAATCAGACCAATGTTATCTCAATGACCTGTACTTTTAGAATATCATTTTTGGTGTTTTGAATAAATTTTATTTTAAGTAAAAGCCACTCGCACTGCCAGTTCTCATCCCTGCGCCATACTAATGCATCCATGCATGCAGGGTCTCTCTATGGTCCTACTATAGTTAACAGTTTTAGGGTATTTGATTTTCTGTAATTTTGGTGAATTTTTATTTGTTATAAAATTCAATAGCTCCTCTTATTTTCATGCCTGAGCCAGAATATTGCCTCCATGCATGCAGGGTCTCTCCATGGTCCTACTACAGCCATTAGTTTCAGGATATTTCACGTTCTGTGCTTTTGGTGAATATTTATTTCCAATAAAATTCAATAGCTCCTGTAATTTTCAGCCCTAAGTCATAATTTTGCCTCCATGCATGCAGAGTCTCTCCATGGTCCTACTACAGCAATTAATTTCAGGAAATTGGACTTTGGCTATTTTTGGTGAATTTTTATTTCCAATTAAAATCAACAGCTCCTCTAATTTTCATCCCTGAGTCATAATATTGCATCCATGCATGCAGGGTCTCTCCATGGTCCTACTACGGCCATTACTTTCCGGAAATTGGACTTTGGCTATTTTTAGTGAATTTTTATTTCCAATAAAATTCAGTAGCTCCTCTAATTTTCATCCCTGAGCCAAAATATTGCCTCCACCCATGTAGGGTATCTCCACGGTCCTACTACAGGCATTACTTTCAGATAAGTAGACTTTGGCCATTTTTGGTGAATTTTTATTTCCAATAAAATTCAATAGCTCCTCTAATTTTCATCCCTGAGCCATAATATTGCATCCATGCTAGCAGGGTCTCTCCATGGTCCTACTACAGCCATTACTTTCAGAAAATTGGACTTTGGCTATTTTTAGTGAATTTCTATTTCCAATAAAATTCAATAGCTCCTTTAATTTTCATCCCTGAGCCAAAATATTGCCTCCACCCATGTAGGGTATCTCCATGGTCCTACTATAGTTAACAGTTTTAGGGTATTTGATTTTCTGTAATTTTGGTGAATTTTTATTTGTTATAAAATTCAATAGCTCCTCTTATTTTCATGCCTGAGCCAGAATATTGCCTCCATGCATGTAGGGTCTCTCCATGGTCCTACTACAGCCATTAGTTTCAGGATATTTCACGTTCTGTGCTTTTGGTGAATATTTATTTCCAATAAAATTCAATAGCTCCTGTAATTTTCAGCCCTAAGTCATAATTTTGCCTCCATGCATGCAGGGTCTCTCCATGGTCCTACTACAGCAATTAATTTCAGGAAATTGGACTTTGGCTATTTTTGGTGAATTTTTATTTCCAATTAAAATCAACAGCTCCTCTAATTTTCATCCCTGAGTCATAATATTGCATCCATGCATGCAGGGTCTCTCCATGGTCCTACTACGGCCATTACTTTCCGGAAATTGGACTTTGGCTATTTTTAGTGAATTTTTATTTCCAATAAAATTCAGTAGCTCCTCTAATTTTCATTTCTGAGTCATAATATTACATTCATGCAAGCAGGGTCTTTCCAGGGTCCCACTACAGCCATTACTTTCAGGAAATTGGACTTTGGCTATTTTTGGTGAATTTCTATTTCCAATAAAATTCAATAGCTCCTTTAATTTTCATCCCTGAGCCATAATATTGCATCCATGCTAGCAGGGTCTCTCCACGGTCCTACTACAGCCATTACTTTCAGTCAAGTGGTCTTTGGCTATTTTTGGTGAATTTTTATTTGCAATAAAATTCAGCAGCTCCACTCATTTTCATCCCTGAGCCATAGTATTGCATCCATAAAAGCAGGGTGTCTCGATGGTCCTACTACAGTCATTACTTTCAGAAAATTGGACTTTGGCTATTTTTAGTGAATTTCTATTTCCAATAAAATTCAATAGCTCCTTTAATTTTCATCCCTGAGCCAAAATATTGCCTCCACCCATGTATGGTATCTCCATGGTCCTACTATAGGCATTACTTTCAGATAAGTAGACTTTGGCTATTTTTGGTGAATTTTTATTTCCAATAAAATTCAATAGCTCCTCTAATTTTCATCCCTGAGCCATAATATTGCATCCATGCTAGCAGGGTCTCTCCATGGTCCTACTACAGCCATTAATTTCAGTCAAGTGGGCTTTGGCTACTTTTGGTGAATTTTTATTTGCAATAAAATTCAGTAGCTCTACTAATTTTCATCCCTGAGCCATAATATTGCCTCCACGCATATAGGGTCTCTCCATGGTCCTACGACAGGCATTGCTTTCTGATAATTAGACTTTGGCTATTTTTGGAGAATTTTTATTTCCAATAAAATTGAATAGTTACTCTAACTTTCATCCCTGAGCCATAATATTGCATCCATAAAAGCAGGGTGTCTCGATGGTCCTACTTCAAGCCATTACTTTCAGGAAATTGGACTTTGGCTATTTTTAGCGAATTTCTATTTCCAATAAAATTCAATAGCTCCTTTAATTTTCATCCCTGAGCCAAAATATTGCCTCCACCTATGTATGGTATCTCCATGGTCCTACTACAGGCATTACTTTCAGATAAGTAGACTTTGGCTCCTCTATTCAATAGCTCCTCTATTTTTCATCCCTGAGCCATAATATTGCATCCATGCAAGCAGGGTCTCTCCATGGTCCTACTACAGCCATTACTTTCAGTCAAGTGGACTTTGGCTATTTTTGGTGAATTTTTATTTGCAATAAAATTCAATAGCTCTTCTAATTTTCATCCCTGAGTCATAATATTGCCTCCATACTTACAAGTCTCTCCATGGTCCTAGTACAGTCATTATTTTCCGGAAATTGGATTTTAGCTGTTTTTGGTGAATTTTTATTTCCAATAAAATTCAATAGCTTCAAAATCCACAAGATCCCTTTCAACCCTTTAGTAGTACTTTAAGCTACTACCAGCAGGCAGGTGAGAACAAGATAACAAAGTTATAGTTAAGCTCTATCACTCAGATGATAGAAATTAATTTGATATAAATGCAGAGATACCCAGTTAGTCATCAATATTTGTTGCACTGTGTGAAATGCCATATAAAGAATTCACATATTCATTCTGTCCTACAAGTCCTGATATCTGTGGGGAAACTTCTTGAAAACATGGAGTGAAAAAAAATGTGATTTAAAATGTTAAAATGTGCTCAGGTTATGAGTACTCTTTCTGTTTAATGTGCCCACATACACACACATTAAAATCAAAACAGGACTTATGACCATGGTTCATAACTTTAATGGTTGAAAAACAAATGGATATAACGAAGCTTATTCTGGCAAAAAATACATACAGTCATGCAATAAAAAAGTACACACAATCAAAGAACAATTAATTTATAAAACTACTACAGCTATTAACAGCTATATACAATGTGTAACCCTAGCGATGCGATCAAACTCACCTTTGACTTCTTTATATCATATCTATTGCACAGTGCACAATTCCAAGGGTCATCTCCTTTTGGTATTTGTTCTGCTGTCATCCCAAGGCAGAGTGAATTGTACCATCTTGGGCATGTTCCACACTGGATCTGTGAGATTGATTAGATTCATCATCAGAAGGTGATGACATTGTTAACTTTGAAAAACTTGACCTAATTTATTATACGACATCCCACTATGTAATGTAAATGGTATCTATGGCTTTACAAAACCAATGTGTCTGCAGGACTGCAGTAACTTGAAAGGTGAGCAGTAGAGCATTAGTGTGCAGTAGTGGTGCCAACCCTATGATGCTGCCTCGAAAATCACAATGCTTATGCCTGCAAGAGCACAGCATGTCATTTTCTAAAACAACTCACAATTCTTCTCCCTTTAACAATGACGTCATATCTTCACTACTCCGTCAATAATGAATGACATCTGGGATGGCTTAACATGTTAAATTTTGGAAAGAACCTAGTAAGTTTTTTTTTTTGAAAACAATACATTTTTCAATTGTTGTTTCAATATGGCTTAAGGTTTTATCCAATCAGAGGTACAGTGCAATTTGGTGTCATATGTAGTACCTTACACCTCAAGGAAAGAAGAACATTCAGTTACACTCTGGAATTTGCAACCAAGGTTAAGACCCTTTTGGTGGTGGCGCTAGCCAGGGTCCTGAGATGTGTTGCTAATCGTGTGGTCAGAAACTCAGTGTACACTCCCTTTCCACAGTTCATAAATAGAAGACAAGGAGTGGGTAGCGCGACAACACATCAATTCTGGCAAATCAGCTCTTGCAAAGGTGGAACCTTCCAACTTATAAATGCCATTTTGTTGCATGTGTATGTACTTAATCCTGTCCTGTCACTAATGCTGTTATGTATCATTAATTGTCTTGGAGATCACGGTTTCATCACACTGAATACAGTGTATATAACCTGACAACAATGCAATCCACTTTATTTCTGCCTTGGTATGAAGGCTCTCCTAACAGACCCAAGTCAATTAAGGATGTGCCTATGCCATTTCTTCACCTTTTATTCTGTACTGGCATCCCAGTTGACGGTGTGCTGAGCCCTTCCTGTACTCACTGGTGCACTTGATTGCACAATGCAAATGCATACACAACTTGAGAAAATAACATGAATGATAATGCCTGCTCGTATGAAGATGGAGCACAGGCTAATAATTTTAACAAAATAACTTGCTCAAAACAAAACAACCATGAAGCTCACCTCAGACTTCATGCAGGAACTAAGTAAACAAAAATAAACGAACATTAACCCTCTCTCTACACAGACATAACAATGTCTGGCCTCTTGGGGGGGGGATGCCATGTCACAGCTGATGTCCTTCTGTTAATTATCATTTGAGAGTATGCAGACACAGAGAATGCTGACAATAAGTATCTGGAGAGAATGACTATGAAACCCCAAAATCAACAACACAGGCCCAACAGCACTGATGGATATCTACCATTCATTATGTCATATCAACACTGATTTCTACAAGGCCAAATGGTATCACATGGATTAAATTGCAAAGTTATGCAATTACACTTTTAGACCTCCTGAAAAATGAAGTTGTATTCAAATTTGTGGAGTGCAATAAATGCCTACTTCTGCAATATTACGACACATCTAGTGCAGTTGGTCACCAAGGATGCAAAAGAAAATGCATTTAGTAAATGCTTTGGTGAGACCGTATTTATGCACAGATATGAGTTGGGCTAAACTGGCCGGAATATGTTATCATATCATAGGGTCTGAACTAATATCAAGCAATAGATTATTTTTATATGGACAAATATAACAACAATAAAGTTATCACATTACTGTACATTTATGCAAGTGTGACCTCACCCAATCTGTGCCACCAGCTGCATCTGTTTTTGGAAGATCCTCCTCTCCACAAAAGGAACAAAAGTCTTCCTTTGAAACTTAAAACACGGCATGTTTTATGTCAATTTGGACAAGCAATAACTAAGAAACTTAAAGTGTTGAAGAGATAGCTGAAATACTACCTGATGCCTGGAGGATTTCCTGGGCTATCTCTCTTCTCAGGTTTCGCACAAAGATCGTTGTTTTGATGGTATCTGAAATCTCTGAGGGATGTTGGGAAAGTCCTGCATCACCATCTTGGCCATCTGAACAGATAGAAATTTAAGTATGCACTGTGAATGATCTCATAGAGAATTGATACTGAATTGCTTGAAATCAAATAACAATCACCTGCAGTACAAAGACACCACAGCTGGTAGCATCTTTCTGGAATGTATGCGGGATGTGTCCCGCCTGCCATTTGACGTGCACCCAGTCCTCCTTGCCAAGGCGGTTTCTGCGCATCTTGAAATACTCACTGTAGAAAACAATAGTTATTTTGTTATTACTTAGTCTGTGTATGGAGGGCTTTTTCTTAACCTGTTTATACTATGCATATGTATTTACCCAAATCGGTGGGCAGCTTCTCTTGAGCTCTCCAATTCACTTGAGTCTCGCAGTGGATCAATCACATAAACATGGTTTGAAAGGGCATGAAGGTACTTTAAGCAGAGTAACAAAACTAACCAAAATTGAAACATTGTAATTGTATTATTACAAGCTTGCATGCATTTAATATTTCATTGTTCACATAAACCACTTTAGAATATACATGCATCAAACAATGCTTATTTGTTATGTTGATGTTTTCAGCAATTGCATGTTCTGAAATATAAATGCACACACACGTTCAAAGAGTTTAGGTCAAGTATGTGTGAGGCAAAATTTACCACAAACTTCCAGTGCACATTTCCAACATTGACGAAACCAATGATGCCATCGTACAAATCAAATGTGACCTGAGGAAATATGGGGCAGAATACAAAAAGACACTCTATGACACACAAAATTCATGTCATACATTATCAAAATAACTTTTGGATTGTCAAAGTAAATTTATGGGAAGAAACTTTTACATGTGTTTGTAAAAAAAGAACTACCAAACACACACTTAAAGCTGGAGTTTGCAATTTTTCAAAAAATCACTTTTTGTCATATTTGTTAAAACTGTTACTATGACCTGAAAGTGGGATGTGAGTCAGATGATCTTTGAGAAAATCAGAGTCATCTGGCTCTATCTAGTGCTTCTAATTCCTTCTGCAAGATTTCACCGCGACCGGGACAAAACAACCAATCAGAGCCAGGAGGAGTGACTGACGATGACAATCATTTCTCGTGCACACGCAATTCAATCAGCTGTGTAGCCTAGTTGTGGGTGTTTCTTTACAGCTGGACAAACGCTAGCCAGCATAAGCACTGCCATTTCTCACGGACTCCCATATTTGTGAGTTCAAACTTGAGAAGTTGAGAACGGGAGTACAAATTTCCAAGAACGCGAGGACACGGTAAGCTGAATCTGCAGTTTGATACAGTTGCGTTCTTGTCTACTTAAAGGTGACCTATTATGCTATTTTTCCAAGTTGATATTTTGGTCTTTGACTCCCCTAGAGTACTCCTGATCGCGCAAAGTAAAAAAAGGGCACTTATTTCGCTCATACTGCCATCCTCAAAAAACCCCATTTGTAGTCCATAGTAGTCTCTGCCTGAAACGCCTCATTGGGGTGGCTCTTCCGCTATGGCCCTCACTCCCCGTGTACCCACTTTCCTCCGACTGGCCAGCTCTGTGGAGGGCGGATCTAGGCGGGACGAGGCAGCAGAACGCAGTTTGCCGGGTCCGGCTCCACAGAGTGAAACGGTGAGCACTCGTTCACAGAGCTCAAAAGGACCTCATTAAAATGCAAACCACGTGATTTCAATGAACTGGTATATTCACTAAACTTCGTCCAAAACATCAAAGTTCAAGGTTTTCAAGTTGTCAAATTGTATCTTTGTGGATGCCTACCACATAAATCAAACTTGCAGTGGATTTTTAATGAGAACTTCGGTTTTAAATTGATTTCCGCAACTGGAATCGCTCGCGGTCCTTTGAGTGATGTGACAATTGTTCACCTGCCCTGAAATCACTCGTTCATATACCCCAGAAGGCTACTGCTAAACTTGCAGAATCGGAGCACATTCAAATCACTAACGACTGCAGCTTGCCTTTTTATCCCACTCGCTGATGGAGTGCATCAGCAGGCTATTTTACTAAGATGAAATGCACTAAAGATGTTCAAGTCGACAGCATCTTTTTGGGGTCTTTACAGCCATGTGAACTCCAAGGGACATGCTAGAAATAACTTGTTCGCATACACCAAACGGACACCAGACGGCTCAAGAAATGGTTATTGGAATTTAAAATACAGTTGTAATTTAACAAAGGCATATCCAAGAAAGGGAATTTAGAATTGTAGGTTAAATTCTTTTCAAGTATAATAAATGCATGCAGCTATGTTTTTGAAATTTATTATGCATTACTCTTTGTGTTGGTAACAGGTGATCCAGAAATTTTTTGAAAGGGGGTCCCAAAGCTAAAAGTTTGGTGTTACATTATCGAATTGTGAACTAAGCTACAAATGTTTACTTATGTTTACTTGTATGGGAATAGAATTATTTGGGGAAAGGGAATTTGCAAGATTGTCAAGGATCGCGGGCTAAGATACACAGGCAATTCTTAGGATACCACAATTTGAAAGAGTTAGTGCCCCACACCAGCGAAATAATCAACTTAGTAAACGCCAGTAAACATTGGGCATTCACAAAAAATTCACTGTCTCTCTTTTTGGAGACCTCTGGAATTCCAGGGTGGATGGTATTAGGGCAGCCTGGAATTCCAGGGTGGGTACTCTAGCAGGAGAGAGAAATCCAGGGTGGATAAAACCAATTCTACTTCCACACCAAGAATTTTGTATAATGCATAACTTTTATCCTTGTAAGTATCCCACCCACCAGAAAAAAGAAGAAAAATAGCTGCCTAAATTTACCAACCCAAAGCTTTTATAACTTGAAAAATCAAGTAGCGTTTTTTTTCTAATAATAATAAAAGGTTTAATATGGCTCTTTTCACTTGTTATACACCTAATACTAGTATAAATCCTGATGTGTAGAACTGCTTTTTAATGTTAATAGTTGAAAAGTAACTATAAAATTATTTTGCCTCATTTTTGTTATTTTATTTTTATTCAATGAGTATCTCCAAGGCAATTTTATAGACTGTTCATTTCAGTATTTCCACCTATACATTTATGATCTTATGAATAGACTTATTACATTTGTACAATCTAAATCGCTGTTTTAAAATTAGTGCATCCCGCACTGATGAATATTTCTAAATCCCAGTCAGACTTGGTATTATATTAGAAAAATATACAAAATGTTCATCAGAGGAACAAGAGGGAACAGGTCTCAAACAGCGATTTAGTTTGTCCATATGTGATACAGTAAGTCTATTCATAAGATCATACATGTATAGGTGAAAACACTAAAATGCTTTTCTGGACAGCACTACAGTCTATAAAATTCCCTTTGAGAATCTCATTGAATAACAAAAGAATATCATAAAATAACAAAAATGTGGCAAAATGAACCCTGTGGGACACGTTTTCGAGCTGTTAACATCTAAGACCAGTTTCTAACGTACTGCTGGAGCCAAGTAAATGTTAAGTAAACATGTTCAAGCTTTCCTGGGCACTTAGCCTAACTAATGCATGTGCACACATTTATGTAGGTTAGTTTTAATCTGTACTGTACATCTTATGACCTCTAAGAGATACAGGCAGAGCACTTCCATGATGAATTAGATTTGAAAACTGAGTCTGGAATATTTTCACATGCACGATGAAACCAATTGCCACAACTGTCACAAGAAGCCATATGGTAGGGCTTCTTTCGACCATCCGCAGGATCCCATGGCATGCGGCAACTGTAGTATAGCTCAATGTTAAACTGCTGCTTTGCACATTGCTTGATGGGTGCATGGGTGGTTGGAAAGGGGGTCATTCTCTTCTCCTGCAGACATTTCAAGAGGTGAGGTCTAAGTGAAGGCTGGTGATACTTTACCAGTGCTGGGTCTTGACCATGTAGCAGCGACGTAATGTTGGCTATGGCAAACAATCCACAGTCTACACCACCAGTTTGCTGCTGCACAGGCTCTACATGTAATGTAATTGTTGGGCTCTCCTCTCTTAAAATTGCTGCAATCTGCTGCCATGTATGACTATTAGGTTTTACATTATTCAGGCTATCAAACAATTTAATATTGCCTCTGCTACATCTTAGATTGGAGACAGCAACCCAGTGGATATCCCCAGTGTAAAGGATCTGCGCAAATTCTCCTCCACAAATTGGAAAGTCAAGATTCTCTCCAAGAATTGTGTCCTCTAAACCTTCACAAAGGGGAAACTGTTTTTTAGCAATGCCTGGGCTGCTTTGATAATTCTGTCATTTAGCATTTTGTTCTTATTAGCGATCACATTGATATCTCCATTGCCCAGCACTGTATCAGTTTTTCTTTTCTTTTTTTGTGTACTTGGTTTACCAAACTTGTTTTTGCATCTTTTCTTCTTTTCACTGGATACAAAAGTAATTTCAATTTCATCGGGATCAAACTGGGCTGGATCAGATCTGTTGATGGTAAGTGGCTTTGAAGCTGAGCCAGGATCATTTGGTGGCATCGAGGGTTGACAATTCGGTGGTGGTGATGCAGCTTGTGGGTCTTGTGCAGCAAGGGGTCTGGGCATTTGCTGTTGATCATTTGGAGGCATTGGTGGTGACGATGTGGCTGCTGAATCTCGAGCGAAACAAGGACTGGGTGTCAGCAGTTGATCACTTGGTGTTGGCAATGTGGTTGGTGTTTTTGTAGCTGAATGATCACTTGGTGATTGTGGTTGATCACTTGGTGGGGGTGGTGGTTGACCAATTGGTGGTGGTGGTTGATCACTTGGTAGTGGTGGTGGTGGTTGACCTATTGGTGGTGGTGGTGGTTGACCACTTGGAGGTAGTGGTTGATCTCTTGGTGGTTGTCGTTGGTCACTTGGTGGTGGATATTGTTGATCACTTGGCGGTGGTAGCTGATCACTTAGTTGTTGTTGTCGGTGATTACTTGGTAGAGGTGATCGCTTGTTGGCATTGGTGCAGCTGGCGGGTGTGAAGCTGAATGAGGTGTATCAGGAGCGGACTTGTAAGGAATCTTAGCTGCTGATATTTTGGGCTGTTGCAGTATTTTATCAATTCCCTCTTAAACATTAGTAAGTTTTGACAGTTCATTTGCTCGCTCGCCCACTCTGCCAGAGTACTTTGCCCTCTTGGGTGGTTTTAGCAACTGCCTCAGAGAGGGGTTGTTCTGAACAATAAGCCTTTTAGGTTTTGCCCTTTCTTTCTACTTGTGGTTCTAGATCAATGCCATTCTCTTTTGGAATGTACTCCTGTAAATTTGCAAGAGCTTCTTGAAGGGACATCTTCAGGTCAGCAAATGCCTCAGCATCATGTACCAAAAAGGCAGCAGATTTTATTTGAACAAGCAATTCTCGGCATTCAGAGGCATCACTGCGATGGAATTTGGTTGGAAAGGGAAGAGACAGCTTCTTCCCAGCCTCATTTGCTACTTGGTGATTGGGAGATGGCTTAGGGTTGTCATTACTGGGGCTGTCTACTTGGGGATCCTCTGATGATGCTGACAAATTGAGTGTGCCCATCATGTCATCGTCAAGGCACAGGAAAGGAGAGGATATGAAGAGTGGAGACAGATTTTCCCATTGCCAGTTTGGGAATAGGTTAAAGATGGCAAGAAAGTGTTTACATGGCAACCACCATTTCTTCCAATCAGGGCAACTACACTTACTTAGGTGGTTGGCATCACCAAAGTCAACATCAAAGGTGTTCTTCTGGCTCTTGCTTTTCACTTTGAATTTACCAGGCTCTGTGCCTATCTCTATTTCATGCAGCCTTATTTCAGAAGCTGCAATGGATCTGTCACTGCAGTGGTTCACAAGGAAGCGGGGTTTATCTTGAAGAAATGGTGGTATGTCCTTGTTGTATTTGCGGTACTGCCCACTGTATTTGATGTTGAGCTCCATGTATCTAGAGAGACAAAACTTGGTCTTAATGATGTTTTGAATTCCTCACCTACGTGGTGGCAGGTGCACACAACACACCTACTTCAAGTATGAAGCAGAAACATACTGCAAAGGCTTTTATGAAGCAAGCCAAGGCATGTGAACCATCCAAGGAGGCAGTGTGTCATGAGTTGGAGTCCTCGCTCTGACTCCTCTACAATTCTTTGTACACAGTAAGCTCGCTTGGCGCTGGCCATTTGGGATTCTTAAATTTATTGTATATGTGGGATACAAAAATGTACATGTAATCAAAGGGTAGGACAGACAGGGGGATGTTTAATTAGTTTCCCTACTTTTTCAGGATATTTTCTGTTGCTTTTGGTTGATTTGTAACAAAACCTTTCACACACACATCCCTCCTATAAACCTGCAATCATAATATGATCATTGTCATTAATAAGTGCTCCTTGTACAGCCTGGATCAGTGTGCATACCTTTGGCAGTTGTCTGGAAGGTAATCTTCAATGAGGATAGCAAGCATCCCACTTTGGCTGTTTTGTGTGTACTTTTGTAAGTAGCTGTAATTGAATACTTGATTTTGGCGTTCCAGCCCATTGTTTGTATTTACACCAACCGTGAATGAGTCAGCACGATACAGCCATGCCCATCTCTAAGGGAAGCAAACAAGATGATTATCAAAATGCCTTATACATGTATATTTAATGAAAGTAGGATATGGAGGATGTAATCGTTATGGAGAACATATTTTTAATTTTCAGGTGCGAAACATCATGATAACTTTTTTTATATCAATTTTGTGTACTTCTTCAAACATTAGGGTTAATGTGCACAAAACTCAGGAACAATTCCATTCATACTATATACCCATGTTGAACAGTTCATGCTGTATTGTTTGTAGTTTCAGTAATCAGTACCCAGGTGAAAATAAAACTTGGGATCCCACTTGGGATCCCAGCTGGGATTATTGCCATAAGACATCCCTTGTGGGATATCTCAGCTATTTTATGTGGGATCCCACTATCCTATCCTCCCAGCTGGGATCCCAGTTTTTTTTAGGTTATATCCCACCTGGGATAGCCGGGATCCCACTCAGCCGGGTTTACTGGGTTCCCAACTAATTTTATGGGATCCCCACCTGGGACAGCCAAAAAATCCCAGCTGGGATCCCACATATAAGCTGGGACCCACCTCCAAAAAACCTGGGATCCCAGCTGGGATTAGGTGGGATCCCAAGTTTCATTTTTACCTTGGTAATAGTTGATGTAGTTATCTCTAAACAGTGCCGTGACTAGGGTAACCTTTATGATTATCTTTTTCCTCTGCCAAATGTTTTATATAATGGTGCCCCTCTTTCTGATTGTGCCCCCCCTTCAAAATTTCTGCTGCTTTATCCCTGCTTTATTCTACAGGATATTTGTGCACACATAGTAATGACCTTTATTTGACTAAGCCAGGTGCGAGTAAACAGTTGTTGTAGTTTTGAGTTCTCTTTCCAAACTGTGCTGGATTTGAGGTCTTATAGGGCCTGGTTTAGTTTCTCGCGACTGTCTGCCCATGCCACTCTGCGAAGCCGTGAAAGCACTTCATCTTTGATAGCTGATACCCCATTAGAGGATTTCGAGGTCCATCTCTCCCATGATTGTTCCCGATGGAAGTCACATAAATATACTTCAACTCCAAAAAAAAGTTTTAAAGAATTAGAGTTGTTTTTACATATAGAATAGTTCATGGGCACCAATATCTGCAATTTATCTTTCAATGTTCAAATTGGGTTATTCAATTGCAAGGGCGTGAGTGGATACTTCCTGATTATATCTAGAAGTATGCATTATTCAGAGGTCCTCTCCTGGGTTTACTCTAAATTGTACATGGATTGCCAAAAAATTACCTGGAAAAACATCCTCTAATGCTTGGATCTCTTGTTCACTCAGATCTGTCATGAAGAATGTTGGTTCTCAGTCTGGATTCCATGACCATTCTATTTTCAATGCTTCTTTTATATCTTCAGTCCCTTCCTGCTGAACAACAAATGAGGCTACCACCTGATAGTCCACATTCGTCTTGACAGCAAGAAAAAACAGAGGCAAGGAATAACGTGTGGTACGATATGTAGCATCAAGTAAACAGATGTTGTTGTCATATTTTGCAAACAGTCTCTTTTGCCAGGCTGTCTGATGAGCAAATAGCAAAGGCTGCTTGGATACTTTGCTTGTTATTTTAACATCTTCATCATCAGCCATATCATCCACATGCAGATCAGGATCTTCCTTTGGTATCTGGGCTTCTGAGTAAGGTGTGTAGAAGAAGCTGTCTGTTGGATACTGGGTTTGCCATTCCTTTACCTTCTCACCAACATTGGTTTGGTCACAGTTTGAAAAGCGTAGTTGAACAACAGCCCTGTAAATATGGTTACGGACATCTTTGCAGGTGAGATAGAAGCGGCGGTTATGCGGTGGAGGAAGATCTTGCCCATAGAAGAGATCATTTGTAAGATACTCCCTCAAATGCCGTCGCATCTCATTGACATTTGTGATGCCCTTTCCCACCAGATATTGGATCTTGGCAATTATCCTAGGGTCATTTTGCTGTTGCACACCACTTGCCTTCAAGATGAAAAAGATGAAAAGACTAGTAACATTCAGAACAGCTTTAATTTTTTATCTGTTTCTTTATAAAAGGGCATAATATGTCACACAGTTGTAAATTGGGTTCTGCAATAAAGGCATTTTTACAGGCTGAGGGTTTGTCATCTATTTTTCCTTAAAAAAGGAGAAAACATTTCCTGGCTCCTTCAATAAATTCAATCAATGTTATCTCTTATCTTTAACATTCTATATTTTAGGGTAAGAATTTATGTGAGCCAAGGCCATATATAATTCTCTTTAGGGGAAATTCATTTTTGTATATGGGAGTCCCCCTGGGCCACGATGGTTATAAGGTGGTTATCCTGATTAAGGTATGTCAATGGAAGATGGCAGATAGAAGACAGGTGAACAGTCTCCTACTACTGTTACCTCTCCTGTAAAATGATACTGGTGAGTTCCCCCTGCTGGGAACTCAATAACTATCTTGCGCTCTCCTTGGATCATGTCCTTTCTCTTGCTGATGGCTTTTCTTAAGTTTGTTGAGCTCTTTTTCCTTTGTTTCTCTGTGTCTTTTGTAATCTGTGAACATGATTTTGTAAAGACAATTACGGTGTAATTGAATATTTATTGAATATTTCCATAATAAACCTTTTTTTATTACCCTATATAACTTTTAAAACGTGGTGGTGGGTGGTGAGGGGCTTTATAAGAAGGAATGTATTACAGAAGTGGAGGCTGAATATAGAAAATGTATGAATGGATGCAGATGTGTATGATTCCAGAAAATATCCATACCCTCCTCGCAGAAGGGTGTCTAGAAGTGAACCCCACCCTTCTGGAATTTCAAAATATGTATTTCCAGAAAACAATCCATACCCCTGCCATGGAGGGAGTTTAGCAAGTACTCCCCAGACTCCTTTGGAATTTTCAAATGCAAAATAAAGGCTTTGTATGGGGAATATGGTTTTTTACCCCCTGGAAACTGAGTAAATTAAGCCATCTTCCCTCTGGAATTTCAAATTTCCTCTGTGGTGGGGTATGGATTTTTTCTGGAAATACACATACGATTTTTTATGAAGGTTTTACCCCCTGATAATCAAGTCAAATCGACCTCACACCCCCTCTGGAACTTCCTTGATATTTTCTTGTACCACAAATTATATAAAACATATAAAAATATTTTCGGCAAATACAGTATTGTGTGACTCCAGAAAATATCCATACCTTCCCCACGGAAGGGAATTAGAAATTTCAAAGGGGTGGAGGGTCAATGTGGCCAGAATTTTTCTTATAATCTCTTCAAAAAATCTGGAAATTCCAGAGGGGTGCGTGTGAGGGGGGGGGGGTCAAATCTAAAAACCCTTCTGTGGTGGGGTATGGATATTTTCTGGAATCACACGCTCAGTTGTGAATGGAATAGGATTGCTTTACAAACCTTGAATTCTGGAAAAAACATCACTTCTCTTAGATGAATTTGGGCTGGGCAGTCCATCTTCTTTGTATTTTGTTCTAAGTATCTTCCTCGTACAAATCCATGCTCAGATGCCTGTTGAAATGTAGTGATCATACTTTAGTATAGTGTATCATGAATATTATGAATATTACGCAGCATGAAATGTACCTGTTTTTCTTGATATTTCTTTTTTGCTCCCACATTTCTATCTTTCCCATGTTGGCAGTCAAGAATTTTCTCTGATAGATGAAAATATGGTATACCAGAGAAGGAGATACCTTTGCTTTTCCAGAGCACTTTGCGCTTTTTAGCAAATGGATCTGAGAAAAAAAAATTCATACCTAATTATTTCATATGAAATAATTAGAATACACTCTGTATAGTGAGCACTAAAAAAATGCAAGAATTGTACTTTTAGTGTGCTGCAGGGGCAGATCCAGGGGGTGGATTGGGTGGCTAGTGGACATGTGGGGAAGAAACTGCCCCCTGGCCCCCCCAGCAAAAAGAAACAATGGCTAATAGGCTTGCCCCCCAGACAAAAATTCCTTGCTATGTTTTTGTTTATATGTTTCTCAGCCTCCTTTAAAGGGTCTGTAATGCAACTATGTTACACTTGTTACACTAAAATCTAAGCTAGTTCATTTTTTATTACTCACTTTCTGTAGCAATTTGGAGGCATGAATTTCTAATCTTTGCCTTGGTGGTACCTTCTAGAGGATTGCACTCATTTCAGTACAACTTAGGGTTAAAAGTTCCCGCTGTGCATCCCTACCCACGGACTGCGGAGCACCATCAAAAGTGGGGGGGCTTGTTATAGAGGACATATGGCAAAAGTGGGGGGGCTGAATATACCTTAAATAGAGAGAATATATGATAAAGTTGGCAAAAAGTGGGGGGGCTAAAGCCCCCTAGCCCCTCCCCCTCCGCAGGCCCTGCTACCCCTAAAAGATTGGAGCCCCCTCAGTAATTGCAGAGAATAACTAGAATTAATTCCAGTTAGTCCAGAGGTGGTATAATCCTGCTGCACAAACATTGCAAGTTATTTTCATTATTTTATTCTATAAAAATCAGCTTTTCGGCATAGGAATTAGAGGCATGTAAGAATTTAACATTTAAGCTTTAACTAACTTGTAATGCTCTCATCAATGTTAAGCCCCAGGGGGATGGGTCAGACATGGATGAGGAAACAAACCACCTCGGTCCCAGGGTGGGGGTCATATACAGAGTTTATATGAAATTGTTGCTTTTAGGGGATTTCTGACAAGATTGACAGTTATTTTTTGTCCTTAGGGTGGGGACTTTGACAAAAAGTTTCAGAAAAAGTCAATCCCCCACCCCACGGAGGGGGGTAGGCTGAGGGGCTTCAGCCCCCCCAATCTTCCGGAATTTCCATACATTTTTAGTATCCAGCCCCCAATCTGTGATACATACTTACTAGCCCCCCAATCGAAAATAAGCTCCGCGGTCCCTGTGTGTCCGATCCTCATATAAACATTTGTGGAAATCCCCTCATAAATAAAGTGAGGGCTTATAAAAGCTTACCAGTTTTTCCAAAGCCCTCATCTGAGCAGAAAACACAAAATTTCGATGTTGTCTCAGTTTCACAAGCCTCAATTCGTTCCTTCGCTTCCTCTAGATTATTTAGAGAACAACAATTAACATTCCCTTCCATGTTTGACTGACTGTTTGACCCAAAACCATCTACAAAATTCCTGAATAAAAGTGGCCTCGATTTTGCGTGTAGTTGGTTGCGTGACAATGCGTCATTCGATCGGACTACCTAAAAAAAGACTAAACTATATCAGAGACTAACGAAAGTAATTTATTAATTCATAAGCCGTACATATATGATATGCTAGCTCTAAAGGAGAGAATTCAATGAGAGAATTAAACTGGGCTCGGTCCGTTTGGTGTATGCGAACAAGTTATTTCTAGCATGTCCCTTGGAGTTCACATGGCTGTAAAGGCCCCAAAAAGATGCTGTCGACTTAGACATCTTTAGTGCATTTCATCTCGGTAAAATAGCCACCAACGATGCCTCCATCAACGAGTGGGATAAAAGAAGGCAAGCTGCAGTCGTTTGTGATTTCTAATGTGCTCTGATTCTGCAGAAGTTTAGCGAGAAGTAGCCTTCTGAGGTATGTGAACGAGCGATTTCAGGGCAGGTGAACAATTATCACATCACTCAAAAGGACCACGAACGATTCCAGTTGCGGAAATCAAATTTAAAACCGAAGTTCTCATTAAAAAATCCACTGCAAGTTTGATTTATGTGGTAGGCATCCACAAAGATACGATTTGACAACTTGAAAACCTTGAACTTTGATGTTTTGGACGAAGTTTAGTGAATATACCATAGACTGTATAAAAAGATGGAGGAAGCTACCATGACGTCACCCAATGGTTTCAGCATACCATAAAGGAAGCCTCGATTTTGGCAATTTGAATTGCGCCATGTTGTCATTTTGAAACCGGATGTGATTTCTATTGGACGAGAGCGTGAATTGAAGATCCAGGAAGGAACGTGGCTCTGGATCTGACCGTATCGGACGAGGACCAGAGGATAGCCACGCCCCAAAAGCATATTCTGGCTTTATCCTTTATTCTAGTCTATATGGGACCATAATTTACAAAAATGAACATCATGATATATCGAAGGAGACTTGAAACTTGCTATAGCTGCCATAAAATAATGTGAAAAATCATTATTTAAATGAAAAATCAGGTGGGAAAGTAGGGTCATTTTCTCATAGACTTCTATAGCATTGAACTTATTTCTGCAACCACCGACGTCACCATCTGCTGGCCACTAAATAGAATGCCAATCTACGGTACTTCCTCATGGGCTTCATTTTTCAGACCAGGGTGCTGCGTCCATCTTTTTATACAGTCTATGGAATATACTAGTTCATTGAAATCATGTGGTTTGCATTTTAATGAGGTCCTTTTGAGCTCTGTGAAGGAGTGCTCACCGAGTGAAACTGACGCGTCTCCCGAAGGAATCGACGGGCATATTCTGCTATCAAACGCAGTACATGTGTATAGATCTTAAGAAATTAACTTGTTCTAATAAACGCAACGGCGAAAGTGGAGGAGGCAGTGCGAATGTCTGGCAGGTCAAGCTCGAATTTGCTGTCTACCTACAGCTACAATGGTGAGTACACCGGTGTTTCGGCATCTAAAAGTGGACCAACAACTTAGGGACTGCTTCGGTATGTATAAGGACCTGCTGGTTCGTGTGCATAGCTGTGGTGTGTCGTTAGCGTGGAGTAACGAACAGCTTCTGCGCTGGTGCATGACGAAAGGGCGAAAGCTCCAGGCTAAACGGCCTTTTCGGAAATTGCCCATGGTAATGGTTTACTTATTGCGTCAGAATGACCAGCGTTTGCTCGGAGAACATGGGCGCGATAAGCCGCTTTCACACCGGACTCGAAATGAATTTTTCGCGCGACAGATTACATTCAAAGTCAATGCATTGTCTTTGCATTTACTTTGAATGTAATCTCTCGCACGAAAAATTCGTTTCGCGTCCGGTGTGAAAGCTGCTTTACGCGTCTTTGCATTGTCTTTGAATGTAGCTAATCTGTCGCGCGAAAAATTTGTTTCGCGTCCCGTGTGAAAGCGGCTTGACATGCCCATAACTCGTGTATTCGAGTCTTTGCTTTGACTTTGAATGTAATCTGTTAGTTTCGCGTCCGGTGTGAAAGCTGCTTAACGTGCCCATAACTCCTGTATTCAAGTCTTTGCATTGACTTTGAATGTAATCTGTCCTGCAAAAAATTTGTTTCGCGTACGATGTGAAAGCAGCTTTATGGATAGTACAGGACAGCTAGAGAGAGCTCGGTTATGTTATGAACATAATACAGGTTTTGCAGACCGTAAGTTCTGTTAGCGTGGACAAGTTGCTTATGTGGAGCCAGCAAATCGATCACTTCTACAGGAAAGAATTAACTATTTAATCTCCGCCTTTTTCGGCTTTTTATTACCCACAACAATTTCTAAAGGGGGATGAAATTATGTCACGGTAGTGCAGAGAAATCCTTTGTTGTACCAGACACATTAGAGCTTCTGCATTTCGCGATTGCTTTCACGGTAGAATCAGAGAGCTAACCCAGATATTTGTGATAGGGATCCGGCTGATCCCGGTCATGGATAAGTGAAGCGATCACTAACTGTAGTGGCTACAATCGGGCAACGTTATGATGAAACTGCCACATTGATGCTTACCGAAGTAACACAAGCATACCGATCAGAATTACTGCATATAAGTTAACCAGGAGCATTTTTAATTAGCACGACGGCACGCAAACTAACATACAGTAGCTGGTAACCGAGCGGTCATAACCACCGCAAACCCTTGCAATACAGGTTTTACAGACAGCAAGATCCGTTACCGTGGACAGTTGTACCAAGCATTCAAATTACAAACAAGTATTAAAAGTTCGCTTCAAATGAGGTTTATGTTCACACACCTTCTGCTGAATTCCCTCTGATATTATTCTTGCATATTTAGGACACAAACATTAGCAACAGTAACTTCACTACGTTAGCCGCAGTGCTACAGCCACAACTAACTGGCTATCAGGTGAGGTTGGCTTATGCAGTAAAAGCAACTTACAGCTTCTGTGTCTGTGAGTCACGGACAGTCGCGACCGATCCAGGCTTTATCTTCAGATATTTTACAAAGCCTGCGTTTGAGGCCAGTTGTTAGTGCTAACTATCGCTAGCGGCCCTGCTAGCCACCCGTAACACGTTAGCTTCACTTACATTACTTGCTGTTATATCGTTACTTACAGCTTGTGGCTCCGAGCGCTTGATCATGCAGCTGCTTCAGGTTTGAGAAGCAGCTGAAACGCTTATCCTGTGTCGAATTATCCTTTATTAACAAAGCTGTCTTTGGTGAAATGCTGAGCACAAGCAGCTAACGTTCCCTTTGGCCGTGGCTGTTTGGTGCCAACAAACAAAAAAATGATTTCTGGTGGCATCCTCTTTTGGAAGAGAAATAAGTGTTTTTCTTCGCGTCCAAAAGTAAACAGACAAGCAGCTTTGGGAGAGATACCGACAAAATTGCACCTCAAATGATCTGCGGTTCTTCTTTTGTATTTCCAAAAGTGTCGACGCAACTAAGGCATAGTATGATCTGCCGTTGTTAGTGCCTGCTAGAATAGTTTCCGTTGTGGGTAGGTCCAGCGCCGTGATTGGCTCTGGCTAGGTCTGTACTAATTGGACGGCACAACCTGACGTCAGGTTTTGCCCAGATCTTGCGAAGATCTCAGGAGGAGCTGTTCAGAGAGGAAATCACATTCTTGGATTACGGCAAAACCCCTGTATCTTATGTTTAGAAACTTTTCAGAGGTTGAGTATGGACAACTAACATTATAACATTACTAATATGTATTTAAAGAAGGATCAGCATAATAGGTCCCCTTTAACATTTCAGCGCAATAATTTATTTGTTCACCTTTCTCACAATTTTAATATTGTTAAAAATAAACAGTTATGTGCTTTTTCCTCGGCGGATGCTGTTGTCGCTTACTGTCACCAGAGAATGCTGTCACCAGGGGCTCTGCTGTCACATTAGCTGCAAAAGCCATAGGGAAAAAGCAGGCTACACTTGCCGCCGATAGGCGTTGCAAGTTCGGCTCATAACAATAACTTCGTCGGTAGTTGGTTGCTAACGCAAGTGGGTGGCTGGTAGATACATCGAATATCACCACAGATTATTTTCTGGTTACAAAACCTATGTTTTCATATTTAACAGTCAACATTTCTCGTCTCGTTTCACAAAATATCAAGTCATAAACCCCAAAATTATTAAATTATGACAGGCTTTCTCGGCTGGATCTCTTCAAGTCAGTGGGAAGCCGCTCGCGTTCTGCCACCCGGAAGTATCTTGGCGCATATTGTTAACAAACATTCTGAAATGCCATATAGCTTCATATGTAGGATGTCAAAGGTTACCGTAACACTCCATTGAGAATATCTCATGTTACAAACGTTGCGCTTGTGGCTGACCTTAGCTAGCCTTAGCACTGTAAACAAGCTAAGTGGCTAGCTGTGTTTTATATGTAATATGCTGTAACTCTATTTCTAATATGCCCAGGTATTCGTATTGGTTTGGTCTTTGACCTGAGGCCACATTCATAGGATACTTGTTGATGGTAAAATGTAGATATTTCGCTGTGTTTGCACCTAGCGTTCACACAGCTCCGCTGACGATTGAGGCATAGGACACTGCATCCAGGTAATGGGATGCGAGACTCGCGCTCGTGCATGTGAATCAGGGGGCGTGGCTGTGGTCAGAGACTTGAGGGGAGGGGGTGGGTTTAGAGGTGAGGCTATATTCAAATCTTGCTTGCTGTTCCAAGATGGCCTACTCCAGCTTTAAAGCGCTGTTCTACAGCCTGGGGTCTGTATCTGGGAAGGCAGCGCATAATTGGAGAACTGCAAAATTAATCTTTGCAGAAAGATAATACTTATCATCAAGAGGTTTTGTTCCTTAATAGCACTAAGCACTGTGTTGTTTCCTGTTGCTGTTCCGCTGAGTTTTGCTTCACTAGAATGGAACCAGCGGTTTGCATGCTGCATGAATTAAATTGCATGTGCGCGCTCCGTTCAGGAGGGGTTATTCAATGACAAACTTTCTTGAATACTTACCCCCCCCCCCATAACTGGATTTAAGGCAATTTGGCAAATCAAATTGCATTATTATCTGTACTTTCTTTCAAAATAAAACATGCTGTTTGAATGCCTGTGAAATCTGATCACTCCTTTCTGTCTTTTCAGATCCTCACAGCCCTCCCTTACTCTGCCTGTGCCCTCTGTCTCCACCTCCGCTCACACTTCTTTCTGTCAGGCTTTGTGACTGAGTTCAATATGCAACTTAGGAATGCTGGGACATGCTCTTATCTGAATGCATGACTTCATTTATGTTTAATGTTTCCGTTTTTAACTGTTGACTTATTTCAGATTCTGAACTATGCAGACATTAACCCTGCATAGTGTACTCTTTTGCAGATACACTTTAGGCCCCATCTTCAAGTCAGGGGTCAGAAGGTCTGCGCACTCTGCGGAAGATGAGTGGGGATCCTTAGTGGGGCCATAAACTCACTCCCAGGTCAAACAATAGCAGTAACAGGCCCCCTGGTGCGCACCAGAGCAAACTTTAGAGCACTGATTTGTTTGACTAGAGGATCCAACCATCCCATTCTACCCTTACAATAACACACCGTACATACCAACACAAATCCTAACCCACATAACTACAGCTTATAAAGGAGAATGCAAAAGCAATTCCACATTCATTTCTTTGCGTTTGTTTGTCTTTGTGTGTGGTTCTGGGTTTGTTGTTAATGTTTTCTGGTTGAAAATGCAAAACTGTGTTCAGTTTGATTGAGCCCTGTATACGCTCTATCGGCATTGGAGGGGAAATTAAAATTACATTTAACAGGTTACATTACCATGAGGGAAACCATATTTACCACTCATACGAGTTGTCATGAAACATCCAGTTATATCATATGTGTTTGCACTACTTTACAACTGTTCTCTATGAAAACCAAATGCCAGCCTGACCAAGCGCAGGTGGAGGTAAACCTGGCCAGGCAGCAACCATCCTGGCCAGCTCATCTGCCGGCCCTGCTCAGGAAACATCCACCTAATTGGTGTTGATGCAGGATTCTTAGATCTGAGAAAGGCATTTGACACTGTTAATCACAAAATTCTATTGCCTAAATTAAGCTATTTTAACTTTTCTTCAGATGCAATTCAGTAGATTAAAATCTTACTTAGAATACAGAAAACAGTGTGTCTGCATTAACGGTGTCAAATCACCCTTTCTAAATATCTCTGTTGGTCTACCTCAGGGGTCCATTCTTGGCCCTCTGTTATTCTCAATGTATATTGATGACCTGCCCAACTCATGTTATTAGGTTGAATTTCAAATGTACGCCGATGACGCTGTCATCTTCACTAGTGCAAAAAATACTCAAGAAGCAGCCTCTGTTCTCACCTCAGCGATGGTTCCGGTAAATGAATGGCGATATAAATCTTGCCTCCTATTAAATACAACTAAAACTGTTTGTATGATGTTCACAAAGCAACCATTGAACATCAAACATTCAGGTGTTTTCTTGGGAGGACAGGAACTAGAAATTGTCTCTGAATTTAAGTACCTTGGTATAAAAGATCACTCAAGGTCCTTTATAGAAAACATATGTCATTCCATGTTTGCAGCATTTTAAAAACGTACAACTTTATGAGCTTCGAGAACTTTATAAATTTTAAATTTGCTTGTCTGATGTATAAGGTGTTACATGGACTTGCTCCACCTCCCATGTCTGACTTTTTTAAAATAAAGGCTCAGAGCAGGCATATGACCAGCGCCTCCTCGAGAGGGGACTGTGAGGTGCCATCCAGAAGAACAGCCTTTGGACAAAACTCTCTCTCTGTAAAAGCCAGTAAGATCTGGAACAGTCTCCCACTCTCCCTAAGGGAGTGCCCCACATTACAAACTTTCCAAACGCACGTCAAGCAGTGGCTGAAAGCAAATCAGTCCTGTAATCACTGACTTTTAGGGTGTCAGAAATGTACTGTCTTGTGATGTGTTCTTATTGCGATCTATTGTCCTGTTCTATGTTTTGCTTTTGTGTGTGTGGTGTCTTTGGCGTTATGTTTTTGTGTTACCTGCCTAGGGACAGCGGATGTAAATTAGCACTGTTGCTATAATTCGGCATATTTACATCTATTGTTTTCTGATTAGATGTTCATTAATGTGCATTGTCCCCATTAAATAAATTAATAAATAAATAAAATAATGGGACGGGGTGTTCAAAGGGTGCGTCAGCAGCGGTGCTCCTTTCAACTTCACCCTTGGCCAGGGCTGGTACTCCCAGCACCTTATCGACTTCCTACAAGCCTGGACACACGCCATCCTAACCCTCAAGGAACATGGGTACCAGCAAGGAGCTGCCCAGGGAATTTTCTGTGACTCCTTGGGACAGCTCTGAGATTACCATTGGGTTAGGGGGAGGACTGTTAGCCGCGCTGGGAAGGCAGGGAGGACTGTGTGTCCCTTGTCACAGACCATGGCTGTGGTAGCCTAATCTTAATGGCCCATGCATCCTGACAGAGACACTTCTGGGCTGTGAAATGCAGAGAAAACTAAACTCAGCCCCTTTCTCGCAGACACAGGACTAGTAAAGTACCCCTATTGTCTTAAGGGCCCCAGCACCTGGCAGAGACCTCTGGGATCATGAGAGCAGATGCAATTAGGGTCTGTATGGCGTCACTTGGTCGGCTCAACTTAGTTCACGACAGCTGGAGTGGCCCTCTGCCTCGGGGTTAATGGACAGTCTCTGGGGTAAAGGTCAACGTTCAACGTCTCGCAAACCCCCTGAAAACAGCTGAGACAACATTGGCAGGGAGAATGCCGCAGTGCCACAAACTGGACTTTTCAGAGACTGCATCAGAAAATACTTCACATTACCTCCCTTGATGTTGCAAATCCAATGTGTATTTTTGTTATACAACATAAGCTGATTGTTAACATTAATACCAGTTATCTTTGTAATTATGGACTGTAATGGACGTTTCATGGCAAACTGTAAGGCAAGCATATCGTGTTTGGTATCATTTTACTCCACTAAGATTCCGAAATCGCATGGTGCATATTTCGAAGGGATTAAAATTGTACTAAACTCTCATTCAATACGTATGAAAAGAAATATACTTCTCCTTCTCCTCGTGATAATGTCCCCTCCCAAATTCCCTCTGAGGAGGGGTTGCCGTCCTGAGTACCCAAATGATTTATGACCCTGCTGTAGGAAGCGCTTCTTGAGTTCGGGCATAAAAGGTAGGAAAACAAAGGATTCGAGGAGGATCGCAACCGACTTCCCACACGTGCATCTCCATGCCGTGTGTAGCCAATAGTAGTTATGGAAGGTCGTAGACGACTTCCCACACATGCATCTGTATGTGTGTAGCCGCTATCACAATGGAAGATTGCATTCAACTTCCCCTACGCGCATCTTTATGCCGTGGGTAGCTTTAATCTAGTCATGGAAGATCTTGGGTGAGTTCCCACACGTGCTCTTGCAGTGTGTGCAGACGGAATATAGTTATGGAAGCTTGCATTCAACCTTCCCACAGTTTATTTTGTGCATATGTGTAGTTGCCTTAATAGGCAACTCTTCACGAAAAAACCACTGTGGATTTTCAGCATAAAATTTTGTCACATCCTAAGCAAGTAGTCAAACCTGTGCGTAATGATTGTTTAATTGAAAAAGATTGAAATGCGCTCTTTTTTGCATTCAACTGGTGCGTTTGATTTCTCGTCTTAACGAAGACCATAAGCTACACCTGAGAGGGGAGAGTTCAAGTATCTTTTACCAGGGAAATTGACTGAAAACAGATCAAGACTAATAAGCAGTTTAAAGACATGTTTATCGCCCTCCTTGTTCCCAGTCCACTGCCCGCCACTGGCTTGTATTCAACCTTGCCACAGTGTACTTTGTGCATATGTGTAGTTGTGAGCTGCGCCAGGTATGATTTGACTTCTTCCTTACATTTCCTGTAATGGTATAATTTGTTATCTAATTTAAGCTTGTGCCTGCCTGGCGAAATAAATTGATATTTGCATTTGTTGTGAGTTAAATGAACATAGGTATATTTTCCAGTTCGGAGTCCTGGCTTCCAATTGGGTAACGTAGGACTGTAAACGCATGCCTGATCAACATGCTTGGTCTGCGTTATAAGGTGGATTTTCCACTCTTTGATGAGTGTTATTTTGATTGGCGCCAAGAGAATCCGGTATACCGAATAGGAATCCGTCCCTGAATGGAGTTTTCGAGGAGAGTCCATTATACCGAATAGGAATCGGTCCCTGAGCGGAGATCTCGTTTTAGGCCCCGGTAATCCCTAGTCATAGCTATTTTCTATGTCAAATTATCGTACTTAATAATGCTGCCAGCCTCTGAGTTAATTCACCAAATTGGGTGGTACAGATGTTTTGGTCCGGCGGAGTAAGGCATAGACCAGTTCTGGGTCCGATGCACAACATAGCTCTAAATTCATAAATTGGAGTCAGATCAATATTTATGCAAACGCATGGTAACCGCAAGTGGTTACAGCTAATGTTAATATCCTAAATTTACTATGGAGTCAGATGAATTGTAACCACTACGATATTAGGACTGCAAAATCCACTAGGAACGTTTCAGGCCACTTAAAAGCAGAACGTGAAGGACGTCATCACGTTTGGTCTGAGGCAGTGGCCAAGCGCTGAAGCTATAGCCAGACCCCATCATTATAATGGAGACCGGAAAGACTTTCTTTTTCCTGGCTGTTTAGGCAAAGTGGCTGAGACCTTCCTTTGCCTAGTTGCACGGTGTTTACACATGTAGGATACCGTAAGGAATCTAAGAAGTCTGGGATTTTTATTTTCAAAGTAAAAGTTCTTCGCTATTTATAAGTAGAAGATACTGTTAAACGTATATTTTCGTATTTTCTTGTAAATGAACTATTTGCTTATTATCATAATTCAGTGAAAGTAAAAACAAATCTAACACAAAAACAGGCTGAGATCAGTGTTGAAATGTTTTTTTGCCAATTGTATCTCTTTGAACAAAATACACAAAATTGAAACGAAGTTTTGTATTAGGTACAAGGTGATACGTTCTTTGTCTTCTCAACTCTGTTCCTCGTCGTGACAAGTTTAGCCATTTAGATATTTTATTATACATATTTATTTTAATAGTATTTGAATTGTGGTACACACAATGCTAAACCCAGAACTGCATGTAACGGTGTGTTGATGCTTTGAATTTTCTTGCTGAATCACATTGGGATATCGGGCTATATATGCAAACTCATACTTTAATGGTATTTGCCATGACAATCGTGCCGGTAGCACAACTGATGGTAAGTGAAGCATGTCTCATGTTTGCCTTGCCATTTCTTTGGCACCGCAAAGTAATCCTTATCTTTGCCAGTAGTTTCAGGATCTGCAGTTTGTGATGTTACCACAGGTATGTGGCTAGCACTTGTTTGAGTCGTTCATTAATAATGAGATCTTGCAGAAAAAAATTCACAATTTTGAGGAGTAATGGTTAAAAATAATTCTACTATTGCCTTGACATTGCTTATGAAATACTAAAGTGATATATATTGACTCTGGTGACTGGTAACTGAAATGTGTGCTTTGTCAAAACTAGAAGTATCACTCTGTTCGGTATTTTATAATATGAAAAAAAGTTCTCTTGATAAAGGCAAAATGCAATAGTGTACATACGATCTATTCGTGACACAGGGTAAAAGTACCCCTACTCGTCCAACAAAGTGTACCTCGTTCAGGGTTCCTTAAGTAATAGACAAGTACCATGAGAGATGGAAGAGCCATTTTCAAATTGAGGCTAAATGTTGAGCAGGACAATCGTCATGCAAAATGGCATTAACATTGAGGGTAAGTAAGGCTGGAGGGGTTTTATCAAACCAAGGACATTTAAGCTTCAATGTCCTTGATTAAACTGCTCCTAGATAATGCATGCATGGTGCTAAGCCATTAAACCTATACAAAAATTGTGCGATAGAATGACTGGCGTATTTGTGAAATAGAACAAGAAACAGGTTAAGTCAACTTCAGCAACACACGAAACAGAATTTTTCCTTTCTTACAACTCAAAATTTGTTTGCCATTGCAGGCAGATAAAATATATTCTCCTTCGCAATGCCTGTTTGTCCAATGAATACACTAAATCAATTTACATGATGCAGCTTTCCCAACATCAAGGTTGTCCGCCAAAATACAAAACAGGCAACCATAATATGATGTATTTGTCATGATTGATGCTTGCCATTGTTTAATCACATTCTAAAGTTCTGAAAACTTTAATCTTTTACTATTTATGTTTGCTTTACTCTGGTAAATGTATGCATATACTACAATGTTTTTTGTAGAAATTGCTTTTTATGTATGACTGTTTTATAATTCCTGGGGAGAAAATGTTTTGCGATCATATAAAAGTATTTTTCTATCATCATAATCTACAATGACTTGATTACTAAAAAATTACATATCTTTAGCTATGATTCAAACCATGTAATATCCACAGCTATACCATGACTACATTGATTGCAGTCACCTACAGCACTCAGTCATAATTATAATGGTTTGTGATAATGTTTTTGGTTCTTATTTAAACTGTAATTGACTGCGTTGTACAGTGAAGGTCATGAGATGATAGTCGTCTTGTGGTGTTTGCACCTGCTCAAACCATGTAGACCACATTACTCACCCCAACGTACCCTTACTGTGGTGCCCGGCTCGGGATAGAACCCGCGGTCAAAAAGCCATATAGTTAGAGAGCACATTATCCTTTGTTTAGACCATGGAGGCACAACGAGTTGAGCAAGTGTTACATTGCAGAGGAGCATGCTGGCTGTGTTGGTGTCACAATCAGTTTAGGTTGAATGTGTGTTATGTTGTAGGGGACCATGCTGCCAGTGTTGGTGTCCCTCGTCCTTGCACCCAGCCTGACCTTGAGCAAGCTGCAGGACCTCACCTGGGTCATGGACCCGGACCACATCAGTTACCTCCCTGCCTTCGGTGTCGATCCCTTCCAGTTCAAGTACAACATTGGCTTTGTGGGCAATCTTCCTGACGGTGGACCCTTGTAAGTACTCAACAATCTGATGAGAGCACTGAACAAAAACTTCTCCTCCTTGAATTAAAATATCAAAGAAAACTTTATTCCTGTGTTACATGGTTAATTACTAATATCTTAATATTATCTTCAGTATGTAATTTTATACTCACACTTCAAGTCCAGAAATAATTATTATGGTCTCATTTATACGTAACACCAATCAACCATTTTCAAATGTCTCTATACAGCTGTTTTGTATAACATCTGACCTGGCAGTCAGAATCCTTTCCAATTATATGATTATTCATCACATTCTACACATCTATATTTTGCAATATTTGCTTTCTCTTCCAGTGTAGCCTATAACTATTACTCCACAATAGAGCACATGGGGACCCATGTTGATGCGCCGTACCACTTCTCACGGACTGGTCGTACAATGGACCACGTGCCACTGGAGGACTTGCTCGGACCTCTGGTGGTCATCAACATCTGCAACAGAGCTATGGAAAACCCAGATGCCACAGTCTCTGTGCAAGACTTACTGGAGTGGGAAGAGAAATACGGAATCATCCCCGACAGAGCATTTATTGTTATGTATTCAGGATGGGAGGAGTACTTTGGAGACCAGATGAAGTATGTAGGAACGATGGAACCGGACGGTGCTATGCACTTCCCTGGGTTTGGGGAAGACACTGCAAAATGGCTGGTGGCAAACAGAAACATACTTGGCCTTGGAGTTGACACGCTAAGCATCGATCCAGGAACAACCGAATCCAAGCTCAGCATCTATCCAGTCCACCAGATCATACTGACCCAGGAGAAAATTGGCATAGAGAACTTGAAGAATGTAGGCAAGTTACCAGAATGTGGAGCCAGACTCGCAGTGCTGCCCATCATGATGAGGAACGGTACAGGAGCCCAGGCCAGAGTGTTTGCCGAGTGGTACCCAGGTGCAGGTTACATGACTGACTGCAATGGGGCTGTTAAGAACATTAATTCTTACTTTGATACTGCAGCAGGAAACTCGGTCAAAGTGTCACTTCTCATGGTGCTTGCAGCTTGTCTGATGAACATTATTCAGTTGTAGAGAAATGGTTGGTCTCTTTTATTGAAAACATCAATCACAAACGTTACTTAAGTCCACTTCTATGTACCTATACTCTGACAACATTGCTTTTTTCTGGCAGTATTACTACTTCTTTATGTAAGAATAACTCAAAGTACAATGAACTTATTTTCATGCCTAATGCTTTATTATTTATGAAAACATAAATGTGCAGGAAATTCCTGAAATTGAATATTCCGTGCCTTGTGAAGATATCTGGGTCAGGCTCACTGGCAAACAGAGACTGGTTTAAACATAGGTGTATGCTATCGACCACCAGCTTTGGACCGTACAGTCAATGAAATGCTCTTAAGAGGATTCATGAAAGCTTGTAGAGGAGGAGGACTATTATTATGGGAGACTTAAATTATCCTGGTATTGATTGGGAAATTGTGAAAGGACAGGGTAGGGGGAGGAAGA
This sequence comes from Gymnothorax javanicus, assembly GCA_029692085.1. Taxonomy (NCBI): domain Eukaryota; kingdom Metazoa; phylum Chordata; class Actinopteri; order Anguilliformes; family Muraenidae; genus Gymnothorax; species Gymnothorax javanicus. The sequence continues at coordinate 10,611,693 of CM056195.1, read as the reverse complement.
ATTTCTAGATGTCATAAATGATAATTTTTTGGTGCAGTATGTTAATAAACCTACAGAGAAGGCAATTTTAGATTTGCTGCTCTGTAATGACCCAGATACACTGGAGCCACTTGGGACAAGTGATCACTCTACTATTAATTTTGAGGTTTCATGGGAAGTTAAAAAAGGTGTCTCCAAAAAAACAAAATTTTTAATTTTAGGAGCAAACTTTTGACAGGATGCGGTCATATCTAAGTGAAACAAAATGGGAGACACTCCTGGACTGTGAGTCTGTAAATGAGATGTGGGAAAGATTTAAGGGGTTTTACTTGATTCACAATGTAAATTCATTCCAAAGGTGTCCAAAAGTAAGCTGAAAAAGCAGAATCCTCAGTGGATGACAGCAGCTATTCGTAGGAGTTTGAGGGAAAAGAGGAATCTTTATAAGATGTACATAGAGGATAACAATGAGAAGGGAAAAAAAAAAGCTGAGGAATGCTAGAAGACTGTATGAAAGACAAATTGCAGAGGGGGCAAAAATAACCCTAAGCTTCTTTCAGTACTGTAGCAGAAAAAAGGAAATCAAAGAGCAGGTTAAGTGCATAAAGAGTAAAAATGGATCGCTGCTATATGATAATAAGGATATTGCGGACACCTTGGCGGTTACTTTGTTGAGAATTTTACCTTAGGCGGGTCTTTATTTGGCCAGAGGGCTTGTCCAATGCTCAAGGCGGAAATTGGGGTTAGGGATAACGTCATTATTAGACAAGTTGCATCAACTAAAGGCAGATAAGGCGCGGGTCCTGATGGCTTATATCCTAGAGTGCTCAGGGAAGTTAGTGAGATCATCTTTAAGCCGCTATCTGCCATCTTTAGGCGGTCTTTAGAAACTGGAGAAATACCAAATGATTGGAAACAGGGCAATATAATACCAATATATAAAAAGGGACCGTACTGAGCCAGGTAATTACAGGCCAGTCAGTTTAACTTGCAGCAAAATATTGGAATCTATCATAAAAGATGAGCTGGACTTATTTCTTGAACGTAACAATATCTTGAGGATAGCCAACATGGTTTTTAAAAGGAAGGTCATGCCTGACAAACCTTCTGGAATTTTTTGAAGAGGCCACCAAGACTTATGACCAGAGCAGGGCTTATGACATCATATATTTGGATTTTCAGAAAGCATTTGACACAGTAGCGCATAAGAGACTAATTTTTTAAAATGAGCTCCATTGGAGTTACAGGTGGTATTCTGAAGTGGATTCATAACTGGTTGCAGGACAGAACACAAAGAGTGGTGGTCAGTGGTATATCATCTGAGCTAGGTAGGGTGGGGAGTGGCGTCCCCAGGGATCAGTGTTGGGACCCCTGCTGTTCCTCATCTACATTAATGACCTTGATAGGAATATTGAGAGCAGATTAGTGAAATTTGCAGATGATACTAAATTGGGGGCTTGGCAAATAGTTTAGAGTCCACTAAAGTGATTCAGGATGATTTGGATAGAATTCAGAATTGGGCAGAAATGTGGCAAATGAAATTTAATGTAGCGAAATTAGTACATGTAGGTAATAAAAACATTAGACAGGATTACTTCATGGGAGGTTTTAAACTGGAATGTGCTCCACAAGAGAAAGATCTGGGAGTGATTGTTGACCAAACCCTCACAGCTCTAGCCATTGTGCCGTAGCTGTTAAAAAAGCCAATCGGATGCTGGGATACATTGCCAAAAGTATTGAGTTCAAATCCAAGGAGGTGATGCTTCTTTTGTACAAACACATTCGTCCAGACCACATCTAGAGTATTGTGTACAGTTCTGGGGACCATACTTTAAGAAAGACATAGAGGCTTTAGAAAGTTCAGAGAAGAGCCCAGAAGCTAATTCCGGGTATTAAAGATGAAACTATGAGAAAAGGCTGAAGATCCTTAATCTCTTTAGTCTTAGGAAAAGGAGACTAAGGGGTGATTTGATTGAGGTCTTTAAATATTTAAAGGGATTAACAAAGTGAATTATGTAGGATTCCTTCAACCAAGTGTTGTTAGCAGAACTCGGGGTCACAAATGGAAGCTGACTAAAAGGTAAATTTAGCACTGATATTCGGAAATATTTCTTCACCCAAAGAGTAATTTCAGTGTGGAACAGCTTGCCTGACCATATTGTTGAGGCAGAGACCTTGGGAGTTTTCAAGAGCAGACTTGACTTAAAGCTAGATACCATTGAGTCATTGAGTATCTGAAGTGATATATTCACGATGGTACAAAAGAAACTGGCGAGCCTAGTTGGGCTGAGCGGCCTGTTCTCGCCATTCATGTTATGTTATGTTATATTATGTTATGTTATTATTTCATCAGGCGTGTCCTTCTATATTGCTTATGCTTCTCTTGATTCAAAGCCCATATTGAAAAGTATGAAAGTACACAATTGTGGTTTAATTGAAACTTACTGCCATATTGACCGAATATCTTCGATTATTGTATAATCTTTTATGGTTAATTATACTCTAAATATTAGCAATTACTTTGAAATTCCTAATATACTTATATATTATTACGTGGATTGTTTTGTATTGACCCGAGTATTCTCCCTGCCAGTCCATATTTTGGCCCGAGGGAAAATGTGGACGGGCAGGGAGAATACGAGGGGCAATGCAAAACAATCCATGTCATAATGTGTTTATTCCATGTTCAGTCATGTTTATTCCAAGTTTGGTCACATTTGACAGCAATTTGTTGACGTTTTCTGAGCGATAAAATCGGGTGTTTTGAGCAAGTTGCTTCCACAGCCAAGTTCTACCACCAAATCAATTTCAAACGACCTACCTTTCATTCTCCTGCTCAATCGGATAATCTACTTCAAGAATAGAGTCTGTAAAATGCTGGATTTCCGTATGTTCAGTCATTTTTGCTTGTAAATAACACGTTGAGTTACATTTGTCTGCAAGCGTTTTTGCAGTGTTGCTAACTGATAGCGCTGCTGTAGGCCTGCATATGCGGCCCGCCTCCTAGCATAGTTTGAGGGAAATAACGTATTCTGAGGGAAATAACGTCTTTCAAGGGACAATAACAAAAAACCTGCAATAACAATTTGAGGTGTTCTACATTATATAGAAAACCACAAAGGTTATTTCCCGGGGCAATTTTATTGTTATTGGGGCTAATACGTGGCTGGACATGGAATGAAGTACAATATTACACTAAAATCTTGTAATTCACAAAAAGAGCAAAAGAATACATCATGACAATTCAGAACCAGTTTTTAACATGCTTCTTTGTCACCTTAACAGAATTGAAGGCACCCTAGATCTATTGAAGATTGCATATGTGAGATGGGTTCCTGATAAGGTAGCCCTCAACTACAACATTGACATATTTCACAGCAGTGATGTACAGCCATCCACAACTGAAGTGACAAGTGAAGTCACAACTGCCTAGGGTAGCTTCATTCTTATCGAGGATGCACAGTCTGTTGGTACAAGTGCCACAGCCCATGTTGGTGTAAACAAACAGACCAGGGGCCTGTCACACGAAGCTGGATTTCGGCTTAGCGAGGTAACTTCTGGATTAACCCTGGGTTTTCCGTATCATGAAGCTGGTTCACTTCTTAGCGGGGTACGTTGCCACGGTAACTTATGCTGAACGCCTAACCTGCTCCGGAGCAGATTAAGTTCAGGATAAGATCTCAGCAGGTATGTAAGACCACCTACTGGCCAGTCATTGTCTTGGAAAAATGACCTGCCCATTTCTTGAGAATCCCGTGGAGGAAGCCGCACGGATAGTGAGAGGAGCGATCTGGAGAGAGCGCGTGTTCCACGCCAAAAAAAAAAAAAAAAAAAGGGGCAAAACATTACATGTTACTTAAGCTACTTTCACAATAAAAGGATAATTGTGTTTTAAAAGCAGCCCAGTGTTTTAACATTTGGCGCACTGAAACATACCATGTACATATGCCGTGCTTTGTGAGCTGCTACCTCCACCAGGGTCTGATGACACTCCCCCGCCACACCCTCCGTTATGGGGCGACTCTTATTATAAGATAAGGCCAACTCCTCTGCAGGAGTGTACGGTTGTGTAGGAGGACCCCCTCCCGTCTTTTTCTTGTCACATTTTTTCCTGTGAGCTGCACACAAAGACGGCGTAAAAGGTAAAGCTTTGTGCATGTTGTAGTGTAGACTATTGTAGACAATGTGTGTATATTGTTCACATCATATGTAGCCTGGAAGATATTATAATAAACTTACTGACCGCTTTGAACTATGTTCTTGTATTTATTTTTTACTTGCTCCCAAGTCATTTTGGCTCCACTGGGGTTGCAACTGATATGATGAGGTTAAATTGTCAAAAAGAATAAAAGAAAATCGAAATGGGCACGTACATTTGAGAGACACACACAGTGGTGATTTAATGTTACAATCCCAGTCATTTACGCATTGACAGAGTCGGCGATTTTTGGCAAGATTCCTTGCAGGTTCTGGCAGCTGCAGCAGTGTTGCTTTTTGCCTGAATGATGTCTTTATATTCTTCATACATCCTTAGAATTATTTTTTGCTCCTCCGTCAAGAAATAAGTTGCTCTCTGCGGCTTCTCCATGGTGCGCAATTGGTCAAATGGAGTTAACATGGAGTGGAACATCAGTGGAACTCTATCGAACATTTTAGTAAAACAGCATGTTCTATAGGATTTTCCCTGTGTTTTATAGGAATTTGCTAGAAACCTATATAGCACCTCTATGGAAAAGAAAGTCCTATAAGATTATTGCTGTTCTATAAGACCTTCCTATAGAACACCCTAGTTGAAAAACCTTTTCTATAGGACTTTGATGGTCTTTAGGACCTTCTAATAGAACAAAAGCTTCATGGGAAAGACATCTTAAATAAGGGTTAAATAAAAATGAAAATAAATCTTATGAATCCTTGCAGTGCTCTGTCGAGGGGTTAATTTACCTTATGTGTACCTGGGTTCTAGAAGTGAGAAACCAGACTAATGGTATGAAAATGTGCAATATGCAGTGATATCCACGATACTGAAGTAGCAAGGAAATTGTGTCCCCTTTAACTTTAAGGTGTGCTTAAGAACATGGGGTACCAGGCATATACCAACTCATTGAAAATCTGATTAGACGATTGATTGACTGACCGACCACACAACTTAGCAGTATTTCAGTTACGGTATATGAAGACCTCTTTCCATTTCCTTGGCAGCAATGCAAAAATTAAAATGTAAGGCATTACAACTTTATTAAGCTATAATGGAAAACTCGTGTTCCTCTATTGCTTACAAAGATAGAATTACGTTGAACGTTTGACCTTTTGAACTTTTCCCTTAATTTTAAAAATTCAATCAAATTATGCCTTTCCATTCACATGCATGTGATTGCAGATTATATACAGATTTAGAATTAATTTGAATACAATTTGAGGTCTACTGAGACTTATTCCCACCATCTTTATACATCTAAAGCAGGGGTCACCAACTCTGTTCCTGGAGGGCTACCAGCCTGTAGCTTTCTACTCCAACCCCAATTCAACACACCTGATTCAAGTAATTAGCTATTTAATTGCCCAGCTTGTGATCTTGTTTAGTAGCTAATGAGCTGAATCAGGTGTGTTGAATTAGGGTTGAAGTAGAAACCTACTGGATGGTAGCCCTCCAGGAACAGAGTTGGTGACCCCTGATCTAAAGGTTATTTCTAACCACAAATGTACAAGCTTCCGAATGGCTCACTTGGTTAAACCACTGCATTGCGGAGCAGAAGTGTCTGGATTTGAGCCCCGGTCAGAGTAGCACAGGAGTGGTCATTGTGCTACAGAGATGCAAGTTGGGAAAGGATTGCTTGGAAATGTAATATAAAATGGTAACTTTGTTTGTGGTTGCCTTCCAAATTTGGGTGGGATTGAAGATGCCAAACTGAAAAAAAGTCCTCCAGAGATTTTCTATAGGACTTTAGGTACAAAAGTTCTATAGAATTCTATTGGATTCCTATAGCACATTTATAGGAATTCCTATAGCACATTTTTGCAGGGCACCAACGAAGATTTTTTCAAGCATTCCTGTGATAAAAATAATTCAGTTTTATAATGCTCAAAAGTTCATTAATAGATAATTGGCAAGTAATGTGTTAATTTAAAATTATATAGACAATGGGATAATCTAGATCTGGGATACCAGATGAAAACTAGAAAAGGCAGTTTCTGAAGAAACTGTGAGTGGGATTGCTGTCTGCTGAATGACATGAAATGTTATGAAAGAGTTGACTTAATGTGAGAAAGTCTGAAGTCTTGTGAATGTTTTGAAGGATGAATTAAGTTTCTAGGTGAAAGTATGAATGAGTTGGAAGTGGTTGAGGTTTAGTGTGTTTGAGCTTTTTCTCATACACTGCCATTATAACAAAGGTTTATGAGTATGAATGGTATTGAAATGTTGCATGAGATGAAAAATGTTGAAAAGTTGCTGAATATTTTGAAGTTTGAATGAAGTTTTTATGTGGAAGTATGAGGGAGTTGAAGGGTTTTGAAGATGAGTGGAAAAAACTGAAGTTTTGAAAATTCCGCATTCATTTCAAATGGGAAAAATTTGTCGGAAAACATGGATTACTTCGGAAATTTGCGGTTGCTATGGTGTTCAGGGTGGTTGCTAATGCGTTGCTAGGTGGTTGCTAAGGTGGTCCGGGCTGTTGCTAAGGTGTTCTGGGTGGTTGCTAGGGCGTTGCTAGGCGGTTGCTACGGTGTTCAGGGTGGTTGCTTAGGTGTTGCTAGGCAGTTGCTATGGTGTTCTGTGTGGTTGCTAGGGCGTTGCTAGGTGGTTGCTAAGGTGAACTGGGTGGTTGCAAGGTGGTTGCCATGGTGTTCAGGGTGGTTGCAAAGGCATTGCGAGGCGGTTGCTAAGGTGTTTTGGGTGGTTGCTAGGGCTTTGCTAGGCAGTTACTATGGTGTTCTGTGTGGTTTAGGCAGTTGCTTAGGTGTTCTGGGTGGTTGCTAAGGCATTGCTAGGTGGTTGCTATGGTGTTCAGGGTGGTTGCTAAGGTGTTGCTAAACGGTTGCTTTGGTGTTCAGGGTGGTTGCTAAGGCGTTGCTAGGCAGTTACTAAGGTGTTCTGGGTGGTTGCTAGGTGGTTGCTAAGGTGTACCGGGTGGTTGCTAGGCGGTTGCTATGGTGTTCAGGGTGGTTGCTAAGGTGGTGCTAGGCGGTTGCTAAGGTGTTTTGGGTGGTTGCTAGGGCTTTGCTAGGCAGTTACTATGGTGTTCTGTGTGGTTTAGGCAGTTGCTTAGGTGTTCTGGGTGGTTGCTAAGGCATTGCTAGGTGGTTGCTATGGTGTTCAGGGTGGTTGCTAAGGTGTTGCTAAAGTGGTTGCTTTGGTGTTCAGGGTGGTTGCTAGGGCGTTGCTCTGGCAGTTACAAGGTGGTTTCTGGGTGGCAGTTGCTAGGTGGTTGCTAAGGTGTACCGGGTGGTTACTAGGCGGTTGCTATGGTGTTCAGGGTGGTTGCTAAGGTGGTGCTAGGCGGTTGCTAAGGTGTTCTGGGTGGTTGCTAGGGCATTGCTAAGCAGTTGCTATGGTGTTCTGCGTGGTCGCTAGGGCGGTGTTAGGTGGTTGCTAAGGTGTACCTGGTGGTTGCTAGGCGGTTGCTATGGTGTTCAGGGTGGTTGCTAAGGCGTTGCTGAGTGGTTGCTAAGGTGTACCCGGTGGTTGTTAGGCAGTTGCTCTGGTGTTCAGGTGGTTGCAAGGGTGTTGACAGGCAGTTGCTATGGTGTGGTGTGTGGTTGCTAGGGTGTTGCTAGGTGGTTGTTATGGTGTGCAGGGTGGTTGCTAAGGTGTTGCTAGGCAGTTTCTAAGGTGTTCTCGGTGGTTGCTAGGGCGTTGCTAGGCGGTTGCTATGTGTGGGTGTTCTCGTGTTTGTGTACAGGGTGGTTGCGGTTGCTATGGTGTTCAGAATTGGTTGCTAAGGTTGCTGAGTGGTTGCTAAGATGGTTGCTATGGTGTTACTGGGTGGTTGCTAGGGCTAGGTGGTTGCTATGGTGTTCAGGGTGGTTGCTAGGCGTTTGCTAGGCTAGGATTGCCAGCTGTTGAGTGTTGCTAAGGTGTGGTTACTAGGGGTGTTGTTCTGGGTGGGTTGCTAGGTACTGGGTGGTTGCTAGGTGGTTGTTATGGTGTTCTAAGGCGTTGGGTTGGTTGGTGTTCAGGCGTTGCTAGGGCGGTTGCTGGTTGTTATGGTGTTCTGGGTGGTTGCTAGGGCATTGCTAGGTGGTTGCTATGGTGTTCTGTGTGGTTGCTAGGGCGTTGCTAGGTGGTTGCTAAGGTGTACTGGGTGTTTGCTTGGCGGTTGTTATGGTGTTCAGGGTGGTTGCTAAGGCGTTGTTAGGCGGTTGCTAAAGTGTTCTGGGTGGTTGCTAGGGCGTTCCTAGGCAGTTGCTTTGGTGTTGTTTGTGGTTGCTAGGCGGTTGCTATGGTGTTCCAGGTGGTTGCTATGGCATTGCTAGGCGGTTGCTAAGGTGTTCTGGGTGGTTGCTAAGGTGTTGCTAGGTGATTGGCAAGGCATTCTTGATGGTTGCTAAGGCTTTGCTAGGCAGTTCCTATGATGGTCTGGGTGGTTGCTTGGCTCTGATCAGAGCAGGCTAGAGTGTGGCTAGAGTTCCTCATTCATTTCTAATGGGAAATTTTTTTTTTGGAAAACGTGGAATATCTCGGAAATTATGAATTTTTGGAAAATTCTGAATACACCCGATAATGTCTGAATCGGGCTGAATAATTTGAAGTTTGAACGGTTTGAATATGTTGAAGTATGTGGAAGTAGTTAAGGTCCGTAAAACGGCGGAAGAGGAGGAAGATGAGGAGAAAGATGAGGAGGAGGAATAATAAGTAAACTGGTGGAATAACATATAGTGGGATTTGTTTGCAGCAATCACACTCAATTATGGACAATTTCACTACAAGGTACATAATTTTTATAGAATCCAATACTTTACCTGCAGTATTTCCGAACACCATGAATTCACACAATGCAAGCCTGCCAGCCACATTCTTCCAGATCCTGACAATGCTGCCAGTCACAGTGTTGTCGCATGGGACATAGCGAGTCTCTCCTACACTGAGTTTACCTGGCATTTCCGCACAGATGCTGTAGCTGACAGGGCCATCTGGTGTTTCTTGTGATCCTTCTTCCACTTTGAAGTCTACCATGTGCCCCCCTGAAACATGCACTGCCTTATTCAAACCGCCATTCTCCTGAATTACCCCCATTCCTCTCCATTGCGTCCCTATAAGAAGTGTTCTAGAACGCGTTCTAGAATGTGTTGAAGATTATATTTCAATGTTTCTCATCATATTCATCAGTAGATCAATTGCCATGTTGAATAACCATAATCATAATCAGTATCCATATTATGTATGCAGCAGTAACACACACACACACACACACACACACAAGCAGTTCACACACACATGAGCAGTGCAAACGCACACATACACATGTACATACACACAGACACACACACACACACACACATACAAGCAGTTCACACACAGACACACACACATACAAGCAATTCAATTCACACATGCATGAGCAGCTCACACACACATAAGCAGCAGGCTTCTGTAGCTTTGATTAGTAAGCAGGCTTCTGTTTAGTTGATTCAAAAACATAATCAGGTGATGCATTTGATTTCTGTAGCTTTGATCAATACTTGTTCAGTAAAATCATTAGTTGTTACTGAAAAAAAACATAATCAATTGAATCATTTATGTATCTACTTGTATCCTATTCCTTTGGCTGTATTTTTCCTCTCTTTTCAGTCCATTTTAGTATATATTCCTTTTATTTTTTAAAAATCCTATACTTCTATATTCCACCATGGTTTAACAAAACAAAGTTGGAGAGTAAAAAAAAGTTAAAGATAAGATGGTTACAACCCATGAATTGTGATTGGAGCAAAGTTTGTTAGAGATAAGATGGTTACAACCCATGTATTATGATTGGAGCAAAGTTGGTTGAGTTTTTCCCATAAATACTGCTCTGTAAAGAATGCTGAGTTAGCACTGCCTGGCCAGGGACTGCTCACCGTGGGAATAAAGATGGCTTCTGAAGATTTTGTCTCCCTCCAATTATTCACGAACAAGGCGACCTCAAAAATATGTAAACATCTAGTCGGGAAACCACAACATATTTGGCGAGCCAGCGGCAGGAGTCGGCAAAGGTCGGTTACACTCGTAAGGGTAAGGGTGGGCGGTCTTCCGGTGCTCGGAGTTGGTGCAGGGAGCACACACACACCCTAAGATACCAGCAAACTAAGGATAAGGTGAGCAATTTAATTAATTTGCTTTAATTATCTTGCTCAGATAGATAAGTGAGGGTGTTGTTTTGTGTTGTCCTGGCCCTGATCTGGAGCACTGGAGACAAGTGACCTTTCGGCTCGAAGAATCTAGACACAAAATTGGGGGAAATTAAAAGGAGAGGGACAGAATCTGCAGAATTGATATGTAACTACTAACCACTAACAATGAATTCGCAACAAGTTACTGTGAGTAATTGTTTGTAACTCAGAGCGCGTTCTGTAACTGGTTTGGTGTACGACTGTTGTTATATGTGAGGCCTGTGCTGGGACCCTAAAGGGAGGGAATAAACCTGCAGGCCTCCCCTGCTTGAGATTGGGATACGGCCTGGATGACCTAGAGAGGTACTGGGATATGGCCTGGATGACCTAGAGAGGTACTGGGATCCGTTTTTGCAGTGTTGTCTGTCTTGTTGTTTATTATTTTTACAAAAGGGTGCACAGCACATTTGGCGTATGAAGCTAGCCGATTAATGGGTTTGTGAGGACATTGACTGGAAGTAAGGTTTGCTGGGTCCTAAGGGTGGACTGACTGGTAGTAAGGATTGCGAGGTCCCGTACAGACGCTTTTTGACGGGAACTTTGTTGGGTGGGTGCGGATCCCTTTTTGCATGAGTGTAGAGTAAATGTGGGTATGAACAGTGGTCTTGTTGCATATTGCATTAGTTGGGAGCGTTAAGAGTGCACTAAATATAAATAAATAACCCCTAGTTTACATGCAATAAGTTAAATTTATTATTAATGGTCATTACTATTTGGCAGATAAAAAGAAGTAGTAAATTGCATGTATTAAAAGATTATTTTGATCAGTGTACTATCATCATTGAATAGGTGAGAAAAAAAAAAACAGTTTGGCCGAGAAATGAAATTTGGATTAAAAATAAACAATGATGATTACAGCAAAGCTGGTAGATAGAGGAAAAAAGGAAAAAAGAAGGAAAAAAAAGCAAAAGCAACTGTCTATGTTGGGAAAAAAAACAAAAAAAAGGCAAATGGAACTAAACAAGAAATATCATTGATTAGACAACTAGATGGTTATACACTAAACATAACACTGGTTTAGGAATGCGTAACAAAATACGATCTGTCTAAAAGGAAGAGGAGAAATCGCATAAGCGGGTTAATAATATAAACTGTTTACTGAGCATAGTGAGCAGTGTAACTGGTAAAATAAACATATTGCAATTTAATATGCGGGGGAAAAGATAATTCGGCTAAGTAATAAAATTTAAATTAATACATAGATGACAATGGCAACGTCTGTGGAGGAATTAAGAGAGCAATTTCCTACCTTTGAGAATGATTAAAAAAAAAAAGTCAAATAACTGGGAAAAAAGAACTAAAAAAAAAAACAGACTAACAAAGTGGCCAGAAGAGGGGAAATTTGATCTTGCAATATGTGAAAAAATAATGGGTATAATGACAAATTATGCATCGGCGGCAAAAAAGGATTAAAAAAAAGAATAAAATGAGCTGGCAGTTCTGGAATTGTTTGGAGAAAGGGGAATGTTAAACATTCAGGATCAGGATAAATATTTTGTAAAGCAAAGTGAAGCTGCGTCTCAGTCAAAGCCATCTGAAAAGGTTACTGACAATGAATTGTTTAACCCAGCGCCGTATGCCCCCCCATATTCAGGAACAGAGGGAGAGACAGCAGCTGAAAAAAAACCTGTAATCAGGGGGGAAAAAAAGTGAATTAGCAAATGTTTATTGGTTGGGGGATATAGTAGACCAAATTAAAGAGCAAGTTTGGAGTACCTGGGGAAAATACTGTATGTAGAGGCCCAAATACTCCAGGCTACAGGGCCAGAAACTGAACTGCGTTGTACAATGGTATTCGACCCCACTCAGGACCCAGAATTAGAGAGAGTGAGAGAAAAAAAATGGGCCCTTAATGTTGATTTGGAACAGGACAGGAAACAAATGATTAACTGTCAATTGATAGGGAAAATAAAGCAATTGAAAATTCCTATTGAGAAATCAGAACTTGAACTTAGAGAACAAATTAAGACAGAATTAGACAAATTACCAGAACAGCTGTAGTCTCAACATGATACATATGTGGCAGAATGCTATCAGCAAATCCAGTAATATCCACTATGAATGTGAAGTAATGACACCATTTGAATTAGTTAAATATTTGTAAAATTCTGAAGAACTAGAAAATCTAAGCATATTTCTGTAAATAATTAGACTGTGTGAGATTGGTGTGCTAGAAGCTTATCTCTGAAAGGAAAATGAAGGGAAAGTAATACTGAGAAACAAGAAGAATAACACAGAGCGTTCAAAATTTGCCAAATTACTGATAAACACGATATACTGGCCAATAAAGTCAGTAAATTTAATTGATACAGAGGTTTCTCTATCAAGAATTAGAAAATTTCAATCATGATATGAAAGTAAAAAATTAGGGTAAAATGATCAGAAAGCCAGCAGTAACTATAAAATTTAGTGTGAAATTTAAAAGTACATATTAGATTTATAAAAGAATAAAAATCAAATGAACTATTGTGGGATTGGACACTGGAGACTGGATGGATTTTTTAGCGCACAAAATCAAAATAAGACAGCGAGTGGAGGAATTTGGGACCAAAAGCAAATAAGGAAAAAAAGATAGGTGAAAGGTCGACATACAGAAGTCAGAGAACAGAAGGGGAGAAAGGGGGGTCTAAGCAATACGATTTCTTGTGAAAAATTCTTCATTTGTTTATCAAGAATAAGTTCTGCCCAGAAAATGAGTCATGTGAAGGATCAAATTTTATAACGAGTGGCATTATGATTTAAAAAAGTGACTGAAAGCTTTCCTGACTGAAGAAATTTAATTAATGAATAATAAATCTTTTCTCCGTTTTGAACAGGAACTAAATGTCTTCATGGAAAAGAAACTGAGTGACTAATAAACTTTCTCCAATTTTTTAACTTTTACAGGAAAAGATCCAAGCCCAAGCAAGAGGAAAAGTAACAAAATTATGATGATTGAGTTTTGTTCATTGTTGTAGGCATCTAACTCATTCTATTGAAACTTTTCCACAGAGTGCGCACTCCAGAAGAGAAGCGATTCTTCTAAAATAAATTTGGGGAAATTCAATTCGGAGTATTAACACAAGACTAAATTCAAAAGGTGGACCACCATATAATTGAAAAAGTCGACTAATGACGTGATCACATTCTAAATTTATTTTGATTAGGCATGACAAAATCTTTTCCTTCTGAGTAGTAGTGAGAAAGACAAGGACTTTCAAATAAAAGGTACTGACTGACTGACTGACTGAGCTGACCAAATTTGGGATGATTGTTTACCTTTATGTGCTGGGATCTCAATGAAAAAACTGTATCACGGTTGAATATTTACCCATGTTCTTGAATTAAAAAAAAAAAACTGCTGTTATGTCCCCAATTTGTTATGGTGTCAATTTGTTATGACGTCACGGACAGCAAGGGATGACAGACAAAATTCTAAAACTTCAACAGATTTAATTAAACAAACACTTAGAACTAATCTACAATCTACATCTACTGACCAAGATTGAAATAAAAAAAAAAATGAGATATTTACAGTCCCTTGGTAATTGAGATGGGCTGCTGTGTTGCGATGTCCTGGGACAGGAAAATGCTCCAACACAGGCAAAAATCCACAAAAAGCTTCACAGGTCTTGAAAAGAGTGACAGGTCTGGTCAAATGTATCCTTCCACAATTTCTCCTTGCAATTTCTCCCACTACTTTTCACTCTCTCAATTTTCTCCTTACATACTCTTTTCCAGCCGCCTCTGAGGCATGCCCAGGACATGCCCCAAACCTAGCTCCAGACTGAGCTTAACAAAAAAAATGTCAATACTGCCATCTAGTGGCTTTTTTTTTTTTCCACATTACACTGCATATTGTAACACACGGTCTAAAGCAACTCCACCCGGTTCTGCTGATGACATGGGGAGTTGTCATGGCTGGGGCTAATAAGCCCTGACTGTGCATCTCCCCCATGCACTTAGCGGAACCCTAGATTGAGGTGCATTGCTAAATCAAAATTCATTGAAAAAAAACACTTTGAAAAGAAAGATATTATTGTTACTGTCCCACTTTTGACCCAGAATATGCTGAAACATAAAATTTTGAATATACTGCCAAAAAAAAAAAATTGATTTAAAATTGACAGGAGCTCAGTAGTGAAGGTGAGCAATTTGGGTACTTATGAATTTTTGAATAATATTAATTTATCAGGGTGGCACATCGACAACTCATTGTATTCCAAATAATTAAGGTGACATTAATGATTTTGTAAAGCACATTCAGACCGAGGGGAAAAATACACAAGACAAATTTCTTGAATTGGGACTTATTTGGCTGGTTAAACAAGAATCTGTGTCAGAACTATAATTGCAGCATCTGTTTCAAATTGTTATTGATGAGTTGTAACTTTAACTGTTTCATCTATTATGCCCAGAAAGTTGCTGCAATAGCCCAAATTCAACTGGAATGATCTCATAATTATCCCATCAAGGCTGAGCACCTGTGTGTGTGTTGTGACTCACTCCAGAGACGGGTAAGATCTCCTATCGAGGAGACAGCCTAAGGCAGGGGTGAGTCGACCCCCAGGTGACACGGTTCTGTATTTTGGCATAAAGTCATAGAGTGGCAATGGTTGAAAACAAAGTCTTTTGGGAGTTTATTATTCTGGGCTATTGCATGGAGACGCCATTGTAAGTTCTTGGGAAGGCCTGGATGAAACTGTTTTAAAATGTTCTGACTCCAAAGAGTCTGTGTAGTCTTTACAGCAAAAGTAAATATTATAAAATTTGGTACATGTAAGACTTTAAAGTGAAATTATGCAGGTGCAGATGACCCTCGTTCTGTATGTGCCGAGTGCATAGTGGATCTGCATGTGCCTGTGTCTGTGTTTGTGTTTGTATTTTATTTTCTCACTCCAGTGACGGGCGGGTGGCAGTTTAGCGTACCAGCCGGTCAAGGCCCGCTCCTTCCTGGAGCCTCCCTGAAGTTTTGAACGAATATGCTGAGACAGTGATTCCAGTCATGAAGGCTCGTTCACCAAAACAATCAGATGGAAAAATCGCAAATCAATGTTGAATATGGACTTGGACAATGGACTAACTTTGGACTGATTACCTGCAATACGCAACATTACTGGATTCAAGTGGGACACTAGACTGGGACTTTATTTACCACAGCAACGAAAGGCCTTAAGGCCTTGAGAAACCTTGACGTAAAAACAACTGGAGTTCACATGCTGGCATACATGACAGACTGTTTTTACTCAAAGTGTTACAGTCGGAAAGGACCAACAAAGGACCAACAAATGATTTTATGTTCGGGCTCATAAGAAATTCACTTGTGTGAAGTATGGGGGTCATAGACCAGGGGTAGACAATGCTGTGCTATTTTTCGACCATGTGAGTCCATGATTGGGATGGCCTCAATGGGAGGAATGTTGAAGATTATATTTCAATATTTCTCATCATATTCATCAGTAGATCAATTGCCATGTTGAATAACCATGAACAATAATCATAATCAGTATCCATATTATGTATGCAGCAGTAACACACACACACACATGCACATACAAGCAGTTCGCACACACGAGCAGTGCAAACGCACACATACACATGTACATACACACAGACACACACACACACACACATACAAGCAGTTCACACACAGACACACACACATACAAGCAATTCAATTCACACATGCATGAGCAGCTCACACACATAAGCAGCGGGCTTCTGTAGCTTTGATTAGTAAGCAGGCTTCTGTTTAGTTGATTCAAAAACATAATCAGGTGATGCATTTGTTTCTGTAGCTTTGATCAATATTTGTTCAGTAAAATCATTAGGTGTTACTGAAAAAAAAACATAATCAATTGAATCATTTATGTATCCACTTGTATCCTATTCCTTTGGCTGTGTTTTTCCACTCTTGAACTGTAATTTTTCAGTCCATTTTAATATATATTCCTTTAATTTTTTAAAAATCCTATACTTCTATATTCCACCATGGTTTAACAAAACAAAGTTGGAGAGTAAAAAAAAGTTAAAGATAAGATGGTTACAACCCATGAAATGTGATTGGAGCAAAGTTTGTTAGAGATAAGATAGTTACAACCCATGTATTATGATTGGAGCAAAGTTGGTTGAGTTTTTCCCATAAATACTGCTCTGTAAAGAATGCCGAGTTAGCACTGCCTGGCCAGGGGCTGCTCACCGTGGGAATAAAGATGGCTTCTGAAGATTTTGTCTCCCTCCAATTATTCACGAACAAGGCGACCTCAAAAATATGTAAACATCTAGTCGGGAAACCACAACAAATGAACTAGGGCCAAATTCCGGACTATGCCTATCTTGTTATTCAACTGTGTGCTCTTTTGTTTACAGGGTGAACCAAAAACTTACATTCATGAACCAGCAAACTCTCGGAATAGGACCCTGTTCACTAGTTAAATGCATTGCTCAAATGTTAAGTCAGTGACTATTCCACTAGTTTATCACCTCTTTCTAAAGTTAAGTTTTGGTATAGGGTCCTATTCTGGGAGTATGCCAAAACTTTTGCTACAGCCCCATTAGAAGTGTTTAGAACAAGACATTGCTCTACAACACCCCAAAGTTTGTTCTAGAATGCATCTGAAGTATTTTAGAACAGGGATAATAAAGCAATTCTTACCTTTCTGGCATTTTTACACTTTTCTTTTGTAATCTTAAAATGCTCCTAATAAGCGTATGGCACACTAAAATGTAAAAGAAATCCACCAGGTGTTGAAACTCTTCAATAATTCTCATGTGGGCCATTCTCTGAAATATGAGCCTGGAAGGGCAAATTTTCAAATAAGCTCTATCAAATAACTAGTGCATCTGTTTCTAACTACTATTATTCTAGTTTAGGATGGCAAATGCCAATTTCAGAAATACTGCATTTTGGGGCAAAACTTCCCAACTTTAAAGTCCTTTAGTTTTGCATCATTTTTTGAGATATGGGTCATGCTTGAAATTAAAGTCATCTTTTCATGATTTGGATGAGTGTCAAACTCAGCAGCAGAAATAATCTGTTGTTGAGGTTGTTATTTTTCAACTTTTGCTGCAAAAGTCCCTGCAGACTTAAAAGTTGCCCTCTTTAAGGGGGTCAAAATATATGGTGGTGAATGATGTCACACACGTAACGCATAGCAACAAAAGTTTTTATAAAATTAATAAATCCAAGGGAAAATATAAAAAACCTGAGATTATAAATTAATACCATATTTTTCATGCATGGAGGGCAGCACTTCCTCAATCCCACAAATAGAATTGGTTTTATAGCCAAACATGCACCTGTCACACACGTAACGCGGTGTTACATGTGTGACCAAAGTACAAAGCCTATGCTATGACAGGACATTAATGACCTGTTTCCTTTATCTTTAGACTAATAAAGGTTTAGTTCACACTTCTGTCAAAAGGTGGTCTAAGTTATTTCTATCCAGAACAACAACAACGACGACTAAAGCCTTCAACATGAAGGTCAGCCACCCCATCACTTGACCTAAATATTTTGCCAGATTTATGGAACTTTGATGTGTATACCCATGTCCTAAGCATGAAAGAATTTAGGTGTAATATCATGGAATATGTAATGCTCAGAAAGTAATGTGAAAATGCTGTTAGTTGGATTAAATTAGCCCAGGTGATTCAAATGATTCGCTTATCAAGCAGCTTCTGGGGTTAATTCGCTCGGTGCATGCATCACTTCCTCGTTTAGTGTGAGGATGGTATTATATTTCCTGTGGGTAAGCGGAAGTGCCGGTGTTATGGCCAAAGAATATACACTGATCTTGTACCCTCTTTGTTATGGCTGAGTCCATGAAGTTTACACGATGCCTCTTGGAGTTACCGAAGTTTACCGTCAACGATGTGCGTCGTATCGTTAGAGGATCAAGTACAACGCCGCAGAGTAAACTTGAAAAGGGTTTCAAGTTCTCCGTTTCGTCCTACCTCTGCAATTTTGAAGGTAAGTCGCCGACGCTAATTGTAGCTAATGTTAGCCTGATGTGGCAGCGTAGTGAAGTGACAGTTTTGGTTTGCTCACGAACCAAACCGTCCTGGTTCAGTTTAACCATGTTACTAGAAATGACTATGTTTTTTAATGTGTTTGTATTTCTGATGGAAGTATCAGGCAAAAAATAAGGCTAACGAGATAACAGTGAGGGCCCACTGCTACAGATCTATGAAGAAAACAGATACGCCGCACCAGCTGAGAGTAGGACTGGTTAAAATGACACGTTCAGAGTTCTGTTCAGTGTTACGTTCAAAGTTCTGTTGAACATGTTCAAAAGTTAGTTCAACAAGTTCTATCCATTATACCCTTGTCTTTCTTTCATATAAACTTTGATAACTATAGGCAAAGATGTTGGTAGCCAAATGCAGCTGAGTAGCTGAGTGGGAATCATTAGCAGGCTGGCTATTGGTAAACAAATGGAAGTTTGTTCTACAGGTCGAGCTATTAGCATCTACCTCTATGGTTCAAAAGCAGAAAATGGTCCACCTCAGCTATTCTTCAAACTGCATGTTCTAGCTTGAATCTGTCCTGTCCTGTCATCTTAACTTCTTCATTAACATATGGTCCCACCTCTTATAACGTTACTTAACATACTCCTAACATAATCTGATGACACTCTTCAAGAAGCAGTAGAAGCAAAACCTGCACTGTTATGTTGTTGGTGGCACAAACAAAAAAAAATGTTGTTCTGTTTCACATATGTGTAAGTATTTCATCTGGAGTGGAAATAAAGTTCACATTAAAACTATGTTTAGTTCATAGTACTCAGAAACATCAATCATGAGCTTGTTCAGTGAACTACTGGATTTGAAGTTGGTAGTTCATGCACCACACTGCACAAGAGAAAGATAATATCGCCAAGTGGTGTAAGAGTGATGCAGAACAGCACAAATGTCACATGAGACAGTGGACTTACACCATGCACAAACAACATGACAGGACAAATTTTGCTCCTATTTCCATTGCTGGAGACAGTCTTTTCAAGATATTCAATTTTGCCTCTGTGTATTTCAGATGACATTACGTGATTCAAAGCCAGTTGTGCTGATCAACAGCAACTGCTCTTGTGTGGCTGGTTGTGGAATCTGCAACCACTTAGTTGCATTGCTTTTCCAGACTGCTCATTATTCCGAATGTGGCATGTCTGTCGTCCCTCCTGTCCTTGCATGCACACAGACGGAACAGAAGTGGCATAAACCACGGACAATGGTTTGTCTCATTTCAGTATCTAACACCTGTTTCACTTTTTACAGTTACATTACTAACACCATCTTTTAAATAAATAGGGGGTGAAGCCTGGACCCGTGGATGCCATGGTTGTCCTAAAGCCCAAACCAGGCGCTACTACAGCCAGTGGAGTTAGGTATGTAGCACCAAATTTAATAGGCAGAGTACAGTGTGTTTTAAAAATAAATGCTTTTGATCACCTGATGATGTTATTCCATTATTGCTGTTGCTGGAGACCCTGCTCTCATCAAAATCTGTTTAATTTTACCTCTTTGTGAATCACATAATGTAATCTGAAGTACAATCATCTGTGCTGGTGAACAGAGTACAGTGTGTAAAAATAAATATTATTGACTGTTCTGTCATTTCAGATCTGCACTTTACAAGGGCTACAGCGGTGAGCTCCCACACCCAGCCACCCTCAATCCTGGACCTGCCTACGCTGGAATGAAAGCAGAATCTCTTCCACTCATCTGCACAATGAATATCTCTGCTGACAAGCCACTTGTGGACTCCATGTTTGGCAAAGTACAATATGGTAGTGTACTGTCCTATCAACAACCACCACCTCCATCTGACAGTGTTGTGATACATGAGGATGCACCCCCATTCCCGAGTGTGCCACTAGAAGGTTACCATCTAAACCCAACAGAGTATTCATTTGTGCCAACACACCAGGAACAGCTACATCTGAGCTCACTTTCTGTGACCTTGTCACAGTCACACCTCATTGAGGAGGCAACAAGATGCCAAAGTGCTACACCTGAGTGGCACTCACTTAGGAGAGAAAGAGTGACTGCCTCACATTTTAGAGAGGTGAGCCACGTTAGAGGCCCAGGGCCTGCAGAAAACCTGGCAGAAAGATTAATCCGAGGGACACAACAAACAGCACACATGAAGAGGGGACTGGAAATGGAAACGGGGGCTTTAAAGGACTATGCAGTTCTGAAAAAAACCTGAACCTAACCAAGTGTGGGCTAGTGGTTCATCCCGATGCATCTTGGCTGGGTGCGTCGCCTGATGGGCTTGTATATGACCCGCTTGAACGTCCATCATTTGGGCTTGTTGAAATTAAATGCCCAAATGCACAAAGCTATGTAGACTGTAAATTCTTAAAAGTGGCACAAGGCCTACACAAATTGAAGGAGAGCCATTGTTATTATTGGCAAGTCCAGGGCCAGTTATTGATCACTGGGATGCAATGGTGTGATTTTGTTGTCTGTGCCCATGATGACATCTTTGTTCAGCGCATATACAGAGATAGCGATGTGTTAAAAGAGATGAAAAAGAGGTGCGACATGTTTTTCTTTAACACTTACATGCCAAAATACCTCTCCATGCACAAGTAATTTAAAAAAAAATAAGGAAGACATGAACTCACACAATTATTATTTTTATTCTGTCAAATGTATTACTATTGTATTCATTTCATTTTACAAGGATATACAAGGTAGGTGGCGGGTAGGTAGGTGGGGGGGGGGGTGTCTGAAGTCTGTTGTCTGTTTTTACATATACAGTATAAGTTGTAAAATATATATATATATATATACACATAATGTTGTATTGTGTTGTCAATTTTAACATATAAAAGTGAAAAAGGTGCCTAAAGTGCATGACCTAAAGGGGTCATTTTAAGACACAAATAAGAACTATACATTTACATTAAATATTTACATAATTACAACTATACATTTACAGACACAAGAACAATACATTTACATTACATATTTACATAATTACAACTATACATTTACATTACATTATCATTTGTCTAATTCTGGATTAGAGAGATTGAACATTAGCAATCGCTTGCCCAGGCTTTCACCAAGGGACCATTTTGATAGTTCACCAAAAGACAGGCAACTGCAAAAAGTTGGTTAATGCTGCCTGTGATTGAAAGGGGGATCACTGTACTGAATATTTTATGTTCTTTGACCCTGCGAATCACACGCTCAACATGAACTCTCACTCTGGCAATGGACTGTGTCTTTCTGATCTCTGACCTAGACAGTTGAGCTCTCTTTGACAGAAAGGTGGGTATGTGAACTTTACATGGAACGCAGTCTTCGACAAGGAAACCCTTGTCCACCATTATGGCCATAGATGGGTTAAGGAGGGCCACAATGCCAGACTGCTTTAAGATCTCTTTATCGCTGATGGCACCTTGATATAGAGATGACACAAAGGTCACTGCACCATGAGGGGCTATCCCAATCAACCCTTTGAATGTACAGTGCGATTTGTAGGTGGAGAACACCTCACTCTGGAGCAGAAGGGAATTTGGGGTTTGGCATCGCAGCTCTGTACAATCTAAAATGATTTGAGTGTCAGCGTAGTCCTGAAACACATCTGGGAGGTGAGCTTTCACAGTGTCCTCATCTAGCCAAATATCCACAGCTCCCAATACTGTGTAAAGGAAGTTGGCCCAGGTGTTAACAATACGACTTACAGTTGACCGATGTATTCTAAATCTGTGGGCCAAATCCTTTTGCATCAGTCCCAATGACAGGTAGTTCATGAACAGGAAGAACTCGTCAATTGGTTGAAGAACCTGGGAAAAAATATCTTATTACCCTATTGCAAGACCTACATCGTCTTGATACAAGGATTTATTTGAAAATGGTGACATAACATGCTTTGTAAGGACAACAGTAAAA
The DNA here is from genome assembly GCA_029692085.1 of Gymnothorax javanicus. NCBI lineage: Eukaryota > Metazoa > Chordata > Actinopteri > Anguilliformes > Muraenidae > Gymnothorax > Gymnothorax javanicus. Next base: position 10,589,463 of record CM056195.1, on the reverse strand, counting down.
CATTTAAGCCTACCGTTGCACTGGCAGAGTGAGGGACCTGATCAGTCTTCGCCAGATTCCGTGCTCTTGTAACACGTACAATGTGGGGGGTGGCTGGCTCAATTTGCTTCCAGAAGCCCATCAGGTGAGTGTAACTTGCAAATCTGTGGAACATATGAGTTATATTGATCAGGCTAATTCATTCACATCTATTTTATTTCAGACACCAGAGAAGGCCCATCCAATACTTCTATACTGTCTCCTGTCTCTGTCCCATGCCACTCATACTGTCTCACTGTCCCGTGCTTCTCATCTACTGTATTGCACTACTTGATTACTGTCACTGAGCTGTACTGCACACCCACTTGCATTGTCAGACAGGTGATATGAGCTGTCTCAGCCTTTTCTAGCTTGCCTGGTTGAAATTGCTGTCCCTTGCCAGTCATCACTCAGATCATCTCTGAAAACCAAAACATAGGCTAATTGCCAGCAATACTCGGCTTTGAATTGTAAATATGTAGTCTTAATATTAATTGTCATCTCTATTAGACAACTGGAATTTTACAGTGTTTTAATGAACGGTTTCATTACAATGTTGCTTGTGGGCCCTAATTATGTTGAGTTTATTTTTGCGTTTGTTTCAATGTTTTGTAATTAGCATATAGCTTAGGTTTGTGGTTTGATACGGCTGGTCTTTTGCGTACTTTATGTGCATGGATCACATAGCTAATGGTAATTCGCTAAGGATTTCGGCCGTCGTCCAGTTCAGCACCGCAGACAATGCCAAGAACGCTTTACAATATAATTCCGATACTGGCAATGAATGAAATTAAAGCTTTATTTGTTAAATATCCTTCAAAAAGTAAAAAAAAAAAACACTGCTTTCCAGGATCATTTTACTCATAACGCTGAAAAATCATCATGCCCCCCCGAGTATAGTTAGTGCCCGTCCACGAATTTGCTTCTGTCGCCGGGTCTGACCTGGACCACACACAAATAACGTTACCACCCAAATAATGTTATTTTTGCTGCTTTTAATGGTAACTTATAGGCCTAATGCTCTAAGGTTCTAACCCAGACATGGTGGATATTTTTATTTACCTGGTATAGAACCGTATGTCCTCATCAGACGCAGAAAACCGCTCCAGACCGAACTTGCTGCTGATGGTTAACTCCTCGATTTGTTTTCGGAGCCTTGATATCTCCTTGCGTAGCTCTTCGTTTTCATTGAGGGAAAGATCAAGCGCAGCAGGCTCAGTACGGGAGCAGTAGTCATGTTCATGACACGGCCATGGGTCATCATCACCAGGGTCAGTCTGCATCTCTGTTGGGTCGTCGTTGGGTGGACGCTCTGTTCTTTCCCATACTCCAGGTAGTGGGGTTGGGATACTGTAGTCGTTCCAATGAAAAAGCACAGGAACAGCTCCGGGTCGCAGTCGTCTTCGTCCAGCAGGAGTAGGAGGCTCGATCAGATCAGCGGTGACAAAGTGTCGGGAACACACTCGGGATGTACTAGTGACGATAAAATGGTCTCTCCTGATCTTCACAACCCACTGTTTCTGTAATTCTGAGTCTTTCGGAAATGTGTGGAAGCTCAGATGAGAGTTGGACTTCGTTGATGCTGTGCAAAATGGCACACAGCAGTGGTGGTTAGATCTGCTGTCCGTGCGTTGTTGAAACGATAATTTTGTCCGTTTACATGTCATGTTAGTAGCCTATGTAAATGGACAGGAGATGGGGACAAAATTATCGTTTCGTAAAGTAAATAACGAAAAGATTCGCGGTGAGGTGACAAGTAGCTAGCTCAGTATTCGCGCTTTCAATGGCAACCGGATGTGCACAACCATCCTGACTTTTTTGCGGAAATTACGTCACGTTCCGGCGTGCACAAAGGCTATTATGACCTGATCATTTGAATCACCTGCGCTGGAGCAGGGAGAGATCTAAAGCATGCAGGACAAGGGGTACGCCAGGAGAGGCTTGGGAAACACTGTGGTAGAGAAACGGGGCTGCAAACATAAAAAACCTTCATGAAAATTCTGCATTGAAATTATTAAAAAAAAAAAATACTGAGGCTTAGAAAATAGCTGGGGGTTAAAACGATACATTTTTGGGATCTTTAACTCCGAGACCACAAGTATTCTTCATCTGAACATTAAATCTTATTTGGCTTCGAAAGAGGAAGCCAAATGAGACTGCTCTCCAGGTGGCTCCTTAAACACACACAGCCTTCAAAATGGCGCACTGTCAAATCATAAAATAATCCTATTTTTTTACACAAATCAACTTCTGATGCCTGAAATTCAATACGAATGAATGATTTTCTGGTTTAATTTAGCAAGAGTTTATCAATATAGGCGCATCTGGACATCAATGGTCACCAGTACCCACTCCAAACCAAAAACATGCCTTTTCTCCATGATAAAGTTCAGAGTTTCGTCCATTTTTCTACAAAGCCGCATCAGCAAGCACACTTACTCATTAAAGGAACTGCTTATTTTACGGTCAAAACGTTCACTCAAACGGAAAGCTTGCCGTTTACAATTCCAATTTGAAGGTGACTAAAACTAACCTGTGAAATGTTTTGTTCACTTCTGTCCACCATGTTAATACTGTTAAAACCCAATATTCTTGTCATGAACATTGACTAGTACAAAGGATGTATGTTGAACACCTCCATGCTTACTTACAAGGACCTACAATAGCCACAGATATGATTTTACTTAAATGAAATGGACTTAAGAATTGCAGGATTTGCACGCAGTCACACACGTAACAAAGGCGTCACACATGTAACGCATGCAAATGAGGCTTTAGTATGCAAATGAGCAAGGAAATTTTAATTAAAGATTTAATTGATGCAAACAGGAATAACTATTGCTAAAGTTGATGAAGCCAAAGTGTCATAATCTTCGTTCAAATCACAGAACTTTTGGAATGTAAATTTAATGTAGCAACTGACCCATTTTCTGAGTCACACACGTAACGCAACCACTTTCTGGTCCTGTAATTCCAATGTTTTAGGCAAATATCAAGTTAATGCACCACATTGATAGGGAAGCCCAGGTATCTTGTGGTTGTCCTATATTTATCCCCATCTGCAACCCAATAAAAGTATAGTGCATTGAAAAATGTCAAGAATACCTTCTAAATGTCACACACGTAACGCGAGAATCACCCATATATTTCTGATAAAAGTGTGACCAATCATTTTCTTCGGTCCGAATAAAATGACTTGCCGAGCTTTCTGTCTGTCATTCGTCGCAGCGCCCCTTCCAGTTGCCGACAGCTGTCACTGCTTGCAAGTCACGCGCCTCTCTGGCAGAAAAAAAATGATGCATTTGACTGTAAACAAACGGGTGCTGAAATGCTATAATTACGATAATAACATTAATGGTAGTTCGTCAGACTATAAAGGTAACTAAACGTTACGAGTGCATTTTATTTTATACCACATATAAAATGGAATATTATGTCATTACTGTTGGTTAGTTTTCACTTACCGGTGCCTCTGAATCTGACTCCATTGACCGGTTTCACTCTCCTACGAAAAAAAAGTATTGCGTGCGGCGCGAGGAAGTGATCAGCGCGAGTGAAACGGGTCAATGGAGTCAGATTCAGAGGCACCGGTAAGTGAAAACTAACCAACAGTAATTAAATAATATTCAATTCTATATGTGGTATAAAATAAAATGACCTCATAACGTTTAGTTACCTTTGTAGTCTGACGAACTTATTAGTTATATTTTTTTTCATAGGAGAAGTCTGGCAATCCGGGGGAAGAGGGTGGGACTTTGGAGGCAGGCGGAGTTGTTCATGTTCAAATTTTTACTAAGTGCTATGCCACATGCCAGAAAGGTAAGAGTTGCTTTAAGAACAATGCCATGAGAGTGATGGGTGATGGTGACACCCTGACTTATTGTTGGTCTAGTTAAATGTTGTTGAAATATTGACCATGATCTCTGCTAGTGATAGAAACAGCACTGATTGTGTAGTCCCTCTCAAGCCAGACCATCCACCATGTGTTAGCTTTAACTTGTGTATATGCACATGACCATCTCTACAGAAAAAAGACAAAATTCATTTTAATTAGACCAAATTCTAAAACATTATTTCTCTAGTGTACAGCCTGAGGGTTCTTACAATAGAGTTACTGAGTTATATGATGATCCTTGACATGTTTTATTTCATTTATTTATTGTTTTGTAACATAATTAAAATTAAAAATATATGGCCCTCAATGACCTTCGTACACAGGAGGTCCTTTGATGCCGATCAGGACGAATGGGAAACTGAGGTGGAGGAGTTTAAGGCTGTTCCAGGACCTGAGACTCAACAGTCAGAAGTCCCTTCCAAGAGTGATCAGTCAGAAGTCCTTTCCAGGAGTGATCAGCCAGCAGATCCAAGTCTGGTGATGTTGTTCAGAGACTTTTTGAAGGTGCAGGAGAAAAGGGATGAGGACCTCCGACGTGAGCTGGGAAGCTTGCGTAGCTCAATACAGACCAGACAACAGACAGCAGGTGAGTGGTCTGAGAGCGACAGGGAGAGTCAGAGCCAGAGGTTGGAACTCCCAACTCCAGCATCCAAGAACCAACCTTCAGAATCTGAACAGTGGCACAGCTCAGCAGCTCGAAGCAGGGGCCGTGGTCGAAGCTCCAGCCCGCCAACCTACTTACGAAAAGGACCGAAGATGCCAGCTTACCAGCCAGATGAAGACATCGAAAATTATCTTCTCCGATTTGAACGGATGGCAAGAACCTGGCAGTGGTCTGTGGAAGAATGGGCCTGCCGTCTGATTCCATTGCTCACAGGTAAAGCTTTAGAGGCCTATACAGCGAGGGATGAAGATCTGTCTAACAGCTACGGTGACTTGAAAAAGGCACTGTTGGCGAAGTTCGATATCTCACCAGAGACCTATCGTCAGCATTTCAGGTCAGGTTCTGTTCCATCTGGGGAGTCGCCAACAGAAACCTATTATCGCCTGAGGGGTCTCTATCGACGGTGGATACGGCCAGAACAACGGACGAAAGAAGAGATTGGTGAGGCAGTAATTTTGGAACAGTTGCTGCAGGTCCTGCCACCAGATATCAGAACCTGGGTCCGTGAGCATGAGCCGGAGGACGGGCTCACTGCAGCCAGGTTGGCTCTGCGGTATCAGAATGCCAGGAAGGGGGAGCTTGCGTGATCTGCACCCCGTTTCAAGGACACAAGCCACTTCAGGGATACTGCAGGTAACTCTGGGGGGATGGGGGTTGTGAAGACAGAAGGCAAAGAACAGACTGTAAAGCAACAGAACTTTAAAGGTTTTGTATGTTTTCACTGTCAGCAGCTAGGTCACAAAGCAGCAGTATGTCCACTGAAAGAAGCCAAGGTGTCTGGTGTGTGTTATGTGCCTAGGGGGGGGGATGGCAATAATGGGGAGGATGATGCTGGGAACCAGAGAGAGGAGGAGTCTGTAACTTTACTGGTAAAAGTGAATGGTAAAGTAATCCCTGCAATGCTTGATTCTGGTAGTTCCATGTCCTTAATCAAGAAATGCCATGTCCCTGGTGGGTGTGTAGACTATGGTCACCAGACACTGGTTCAGTGTGTCCACGGAGACTGTAAGCCTGAGCCCCAAACTGAGCTAACCGTTGAAATTTATGATCAAAAATATCTTTTAAATGTTGGGGTCTTGGAAAATCTCCCAGTTGAAATGGTTTTGGGGAGGGATTTACCAGTGCTTCGTGAGCTTCTGGGGACGGAGCAGTTTTATGTACAGTCCATGCAAAAAGGTGATGTTCATGTGTCCTGTTTTATGCTGACTCGTAGCCAAGCACAGAGAGGCTTGCAGCCTCTACCAAATGTTTGTGACAGTCTCTGTGAAGGTGGAAACAATGGGCCTAAAAAGTCACGCTGGCAGCGGCGTTTGGAGAAGCATGCAAACTCACCTATGTGCAATGTATCTGGTTTAAAGGTAGATTGGGATGTGCCCCATGACATTGCTTCCCTTCAACAGGCAGATCCGACGGTAAAACCTTTGTATCACAAGGTTTTAGCTCAGGAAAGCCAAACTATGTCTATTGGGGGTTCAGTGTACAGTATTCACAATCATGTACTCTACCTTGACCCAGATGCAGACCATAGTCGACTAGTACTTCCCTCTCAGTGCAGACAACAGGTTCTCCACCTGGCACACACTATCCCCTGGGCAGGGCACTTAGGTCAACACAAAACATATCTCCGGTTAGGTTCCCGTTTCTATTGGCCAACCATGTACACTGATATGCAGGCATATTGCAATACATGCCCAGAGTGTCAGAAAACTAGTGCTGTTCGACAATCAGACCGGGCTCCATTACAGCCAATGCCTGTCATTACCACCCCATTCAGACGCATTGCAATGGACATTGTAGGGCCGTTAGAAAAGAGCAGTGCAGGTTATCAATACATACTGGTGGTCTGTGATTATGCAACCCGTTACCCAGAAACATTTCCTGTGCGGTCCATCGCCACTCCCAAACTTATCAGTGCTCTTGTCCAGCTCTTTTCTCGGCTAGGCATCCCGGAGGAGATCCTTACAGATCCAGGGACCACCTTTACCTCCCGGTTAATGGGGCAACTTCAGCAGGAGTTGGGGATCACCTCATTGAAGACCACACCCTATCACCCAGAGACGGATGGGCTCACTGAAAGGTTCAACCAAACGTTGAAGCGAATGTTGAAAAAGTTTATATCAGACACTGGGAAAGATTGGGACAAGTGGTTGCCCTTCCTACTTTTCGCTAATAGGGAAGTGCCTCAAGCAAGTACTGGTTTCTCGCCCTTTGAGCTCCTCTATAGTTGGCCCATGCAGGGACCACTGAACCTGCGTAAGCAACGCTGGGAGGGGCCTGCAGGTGCACCAAAGGAAAAGGCGGTCCTTCAATACGTCTTGCAGATGAGAGACCAGCTGGAGAAATATCGGGAGGAGGCCAACCTCAACCTACAGCAGGCCCAGAAGGCTCAGAAGACCTAGTACGACAAACATGCCTGCCTGTGGGAGTTCAAGCCCGGGCAGAAGGTCCTGCTCCTCTTGCCTTCATCCACTAGTAAGCTCCTTGCCAAATGGCAAGGGCCATTCACTGTGGTAAGGAAAGTGGGACCTGTGACCTATGAGGTGGAGCATCCCGAGAAGAGAAAGGAGCAGCAGACACATCATGTTAACCTCCTGAAGCTCTGGAAGGATAGGGAAGATTCAGTGAATAAGGCATCCCTGCTTGTCTGGCAGGTGGCTGAGGAAGATGATTCTGAGGGGGTCATGGAGGATTGGAAGAGGCCGGGGAAGGTGAATCTTTCCCACCTGGATGGGAACCGACCAGTGGAGTTGCAGCGTGTCTTTGATGACTTCCCTCAACTCTTCCACCAGGAGCCTGGTAAGACGAGGGTCGTACAGCACAGGATCCGGCTCAAATCTGGGCAGGAGCCAATCCGTCAACGTTGTTACCGAATGCCAGAGCGACTTATGGGGGCCCTGAGAGAGGAAGTCAAGACTATGCTCAAGATGGGGGTGATTGAGCCATCGAACAGTGAATGGAGTAGCCCCATTGTGATTGTCCCGAAGAAGGATGGTTCTCTACGCATCTGCATTGACTTTCGTAAGTTAAATGCTGTGTCTTGTTTTGATGCATACCCCATGCCCAGAATAGAAGACCTTCTGGAGAGGATTGGCAGGGCTAATTTTATCACCACCTTAGACCTATGCAAAGGGTACTGGCAAGCGCCGTTGGAAGAAATGTCCAGACCTCTTACCGCTTTCCGTACCCCACGTGGCCTCTTCCACTTCACCATCATGTCTTTTGGCCTTCATGGAGCCCCTGTGACCTTCCAACGCCGAATGGACAGAGTCCTCCAAGGCTGTGATGACTGCAGTACTGCCTATTTAGATGACGTGGTCATTTACAGTAACACCTGGAAGGAGCACCTGGAGCATGTGCGGAAGGTCCTGGGGGTAATCCATGCTGCGGGACTTACCCTCAGCCTCCAAAAGTGTGAGTGGGCCAAGCAGGAGACTAAATACCTGGGGTACCAGCTCGGACGGGGAAAAATAAAGCCTCAGGTTGATAAGGTGGAAGCCATCCTGAACAGCCCTCGACCTCAGACAAAAAAACAGGTGTGATCCTTCCTTGGGCTTGTTGGGTGGTACCGAAGATTTATTCCCCAGTTTGCCACTCTTGCTGCCCCCCCTCACTAACCTCACAAGCAAACTGTGCAGTAACCCCATTAAGTGGACAGAGGAATGTGAGAGGGCTTTCCAAAATCTCAAGCGGCAAATGTGTTGCTCCCCAGTACTCCAGAGTCCTGACATTGAGAAGAGGTTCCTGGTCCAGGTGGATGCGTCAGGAGTAGGAATTGGCGCAGTATTGGCCCAGGAAGAACCAGGTGAAGAGCGCCCAGTTCTCTACCTCAGCCGGAAACTCCTTCCCAGGGAAACAAGGTACTCAACTGTTGAGAAGGAATGCTTAGCCATCAAGTGGGCACTTGACAGCTTGAGGTACTATCTGTTAGGCCGGGAATTTGACCTGCACACTGACCACCGAGCACTGACCTGGATCCAGTCCATGAAGGATTGCAACTCGAGAGTAACCCGGTGGTACCTAGAACTTCAACCATTTAAGTTCTGTGTGCGGCACAATTCAGGGAAGGAGAACGTGACAGCAGATTACTTGTCTTGGCTGCCAGACATCGTCGCCGCAGGAGAGGAGGGTGGTAATGCGACAAAACTGTCCCAGGCTGGCAGCAGCACTGGGTAAACTGCGCTCTTACATACATGCACACACGCTCTTCCCCTCCCATTTTAGCTTGTTGCGGTGAATGCACGCACCGCACTTGCTTTCATATTAAAAACGCGAAAACATTCCATTTAGCACTCTCCCCTCAGTAGTTAAGCAAAAAGGATAACAGACATGGTAACATTCATTAAAACTCGAAGGTTGTGTTTATTGTTTTACTTTTATGAATGACTGTTGGGTGCTGTTTTTTACCGGTGTCTCTCCTCTTCAGTTCCGTGTTTGCAGGAAAAACCGAACTACGGGAAGAGAGGAGTGACATAAAGAGTAGTTTCGCGTCCTGTGTAAGCCCTTCTACTGTCAGGTGAAAGTGCTAGGCACTGGGCCACTGAGTTATAAATACCTTTTATGCAAATATTACTATATAATTTCCAAAGCTATGTGAACAAATGAAACTACATTGTTTCAAAACTCACAGTGATATTGCCGCCATGTCGTCCATCCACTGCAAGAGAAGGCATGGCTTGGTCATACACACTGGACTGATTTGCTGACTTGCTGAGGGCAAAATTAGTCTCATAACCTGAAACTGAATCAACTCAAAAATTATGCGATGAAAGATAGATTTTTACTAAATATCATTATGGGAAAAATTCACACAACTTACCATAGTGCACTTTCACTAACGTAATAAGAAGTAGTTAAGTTATAAGTGAATCCATCATATTCATCTTTCTGGATGGTGATATCTATTGGCCTCTACAAGACACCACATCGAGAAGCAAGAACGATTGATCAGCCTAATGGTGACACCTACTTGGTGCTCCTTCCTGTTACTACAACAATGTTAAATAATTACACTAGAGCCCCAATACTACCATAATTATATAAGTTAAAGTTGTTCTACTTGCTTAGGTATGCCACTATGCCTGGCGGTTATAGCGGTTTCCAACACAAAAAAATGTGGTGCGTGCACCTAGTTGACAGGATGTCCCTTATAGAGAGGTGTCCATTATAAAGATATGTCACTCATATGTAGGCCCACTGTGTAACTTATTGATTATAGTAGGTGGACGTCATGAAATCGAAGCCACCCTTCACAAATGACTCTTAAGGACCATGGGAAACTAGCAGCTGTCGGCCTTTTCTTTGGGTTATTGATCAATATTGCTAAGATGACAATTATCCTAGGTGTGTATCCTATCAATTTTACATTGTCAATATGGTCAAAGATTATTTAGTATTTTAATAGAGACACCAACCAATTATTTGGAAACTTCATATTAAATAATTTAGCAGCAACTATTTTACAGGTGTATATTTGATAAATAATAAAATAATCAAAATACAATTTATTACTTGACTGTAGATTTTACAATTAAGATAACAATAGCATCATATCACCACCTTTTGCTAGTCCAGGTGGAACCCTGAAGTGTATGTAGTACGATTCGTGATGCAGTTATAGCCATGCACTGCCAGAGCAGTTGTTCTGCTACTGCCTATCCTTCCATACAAACACTGTGGAAATAATACATTAAAGAACTCTGATGGATACTAGCTTTTGTGATGTCATCTTAACTTCAAAAACCTTTGTCAACTTAGAAACAACGTTTGCCTTTTTATGCTATTGATTTACTCCTAGGTCTATCACCCCTGAAAGATCGACCAAAGCACAAATTTACGTTTGAAACAGACCCTGGCTAATCCAATAGTATATTGACTGAAACCTGACTTCAGGAGTTTCCCAGATATGCATTTTTGGTCAGCTATAAAATTCAAACTGACCTACGGCACGTTAGGGGTGGCACAGACAGGTGTCTCAGGTCAGGAGATTTATGGAAGCCCATCAGAAGGGAAACTCAGCATCTTAGATACAGCTGTAGGTTGCTATACTGACATATTGATGAAATCTCTGCCCTGAAAAAACAAAAGGCAAGAAGTCCTGATTTTGTGTTTTCGGCAAAATGCATTTAGTGTTTTTGGACTAGCCATTGCAGAATCTAGGTCTAACACCTCAAATACTACCATTGTTTAACTTTGGGACTTCTGGTTTATTCATTTTGAGAACAAAGTTTGTCGAAAAATATTATTTTATCCCATTTTTTGCCATTTTACATACTTTTGTCAGTGGTTTACATAAAATGACGAAAGACAGAAAGTGGCCCTATTTTTTATTTTTAGTATTAAATCCACAAAATGCATGTTGCAACGGTATAATTATTCTGAATGTGAAGAAAAGGTAAAACCTGCATGTAACTGCATGGTTTACCCCGGTATACCCTGTTACTGTGAAGAAAATGGGTTTAGTATTTGCCGAAAACTCTAATTTTGGACTTACTGCCTTTTGTAATTGCAGGGCTGAACGTTTTTGTCTTGTTTCTCCTAATTGGCTAGTCTTGTTGTAAACATGAACGTGATTGGTCAGATGCTTTACTGCCTGAGGTCATTGTATACCGATAAGACTTACTGCCTTCTGTCACTGAATTATATGAAAACTGATAGCACTTACTGCCTTATACCAATGCACTATCTCCTAAAATATGAGGATTAGACAAGCAGTAAGTGTATGGGTAGATGGATAAAGGACCCGTTGCAGCAAATATCCTACTTACTGCCTTTTGTCATTTCACGGCAGATCTGCACTCTGCTGTCAAGTTCAATGTGAAGAACTTCTAAAAAAAATTGTTTTTAATGTTGCTCTCGCTGTTTTCTGTGATACTATTTTTATATGAACATTGTTTACTAGAAAGACATCATTGAAAATTGCAAATGTTTGAAGTATATCTTTATCTTAAAACACAAAAATGCAGCAAATGCTTCAGATGTAAACAGAATTTGGGCCATGTGAAATAGCAATCCACACGATTCATATTTGTCTAAATGTACAACAGAAATTTGAGTGGTAAATTATACATTTCTTCGACAACTGGCAAGTAATTACCTGATTTTGAATTCATATACTTGCAAAGTTATAGAACCTCCCGTAGAAACACTTTGATATGTATGCGAAAAAAAAGGCTCGACTTCTTGATTAATACAACCATGCTTTATTTCCACAAGACAATGATAACTTTTCTGAGGATCGCTCAGGAATTAGGAAACTGTATCTATAATCCTACACAACATACACCATAAAGCAAAAATATTTTCATTATTTGCGTACGAGAAAAACAAAGAGAAAACATGACGCTAGTGTAATAATTTGACATATTTTACATGTACTACCTTTTATCTTTACACACAATAATTACAACTTCACAATGAAATCTTTCTTCCTGTAGACTATGTGTCTATCTCTTGAAGACCATGGTGGTTCCATCGCCCAGAGGTAGGATGTTGCTGTAGACTCTCTTGTCCCTTGTATATCTTGTCGTTGAGAACCTTGACAGCCACAGTCAAGGGGTGTTGGTTGTCTGGGTCTGCTACTGTGCCACCCCACAACACCTGCACAACCAGGAAAGATAAGGTAAGATAACACAAGATAGAACAGGACAGGACAAGATGAGATAAGACAAGACAAGACCATGTGAGATTAAGTGATTTTGAGACAAAGCAGTAAGCATTTTTGAATAAGAGCTACTCATTTAACATTGGGATGTGTAAAAAACTTGTAAATAAGGGAATATATCGGTAGATAACTAAGTACTCACATTATCCAAAGCTATAACTCCTCCAGGACGAATCAGTGTCAAACACTTCTCATAATAATCATCGTAGTTTTCCTTTTCACAATCAATGTAAGCGAAGTCCCTGCTTCACCTCCATCAATCAGACTCTCTGGAAGGAAAGCACCTGATTATTCATCTTCAAAATCCAAGCATACCCGCGCTTGTTGCAACTTCAAGCAGTCACTTTGCACGCAGTCATCTCAAAAATTGTTTTTAAAAGCTTATAACTTTTAAAATCATAGAAAGTTGTGCATTGAAATGTTCTCGCTGCAGAAACCTAAACAAATATCACTGTAATGAACGTATTCAAATTTTATAATAAAAAAAGGACATATTTCCGACTAGATTGTTCCTAAAATATGGTAATCATAACATAAAAAGAGCACAAAAAAGATGCTATGAATGAACTCTTTTCAAGTTATTGCCGTCGACTAGTTTACTGTATTCTTCCAAAGGATTTAAACTTCGTCAGAAGTGGGGTCAACCTCTGCAGCTAATCTGAACGGCAAGGGACTGAAACTGAATAATCAATGAGCTGCAACCAATTTTTACAGCACAAGAAATTGGTCAGTTTCAGTCACTGACCTGCTACATAAGCTGACGACACTGACGTCATCCATTTGAGAACAACAGTAAGAGAGACAGTTACGTAGTGTTTGAGCAGCGGGGCCTATCCTGATGTCAATCTTGTGGTCAACGCCTGCCACCCGCCAGTAGGGACGTCCTATCTTGATGTTGACGTCTGACAGATCGCAGGCGACGCACTTGCCGTCAGCTGGCAGCACTGTGGCTATGGACATCGCGCTGTAGCCTATGTATGTACCTGTGTGTTAAGTGGTTTTTGATTGATTTTGATTTTGCTGATGTTTTAATATAAGAGTTGTCACTGTGCCACATTGTTTTACATTTATTTATTCAATTTTTTGTATTTTATCTTTTCGTTATTCGAAGGGCCCAGATGTAAAAGAGCATTTCAGCTGATTTCAGCAGCAACTGCTGCTGTTCTGGTTTTTTTCCCCCCTTTAAACATAATGGGCTCTAAATTCGTAGACCAGGCGCAAGCGCGGCGAATAGGGGGAGCGCCGTGCCAACGGGGTGTGTCCAGGCGTATGTTGCAATTTCGTGCCTGGCGTAGCCTGGCGTAAGTAATCCTCTGTCCTGCCTCTGTCCCTCCTCCCGGCGCAAGAGGCAAAGAGGGAGGAGAAAAGGCTTAAGTGGGTTTAACACAGCCGAGTCAACTCTTCACCAATAAAATGAGCTCCTCTTCTCACCTTTAAAGTGTTGAAATAAAGAAGCCTCTGTCCTATATCTGCATGATGCGTTAATGTTGCATTTTACTTTGCTGCTTCAGGCATGTTTTCTACACCGCTTACGTCTATATTAAGCATTACAAATATGAGGCATTCTCGAATTATTACCATTAGCGAACTTGAATGGAATTTCAAAACGAAACTACGTCAGATCATTCAAACTTATGAAGTTGGAATGAAATACGACGGTTGCTCATTTATTTCTTCTGCCTGCATCATTGGGAAGAGAAACGATGGATAGCGTGTTCCTATTATTACACCCTCTTGCTGCTTAAAATTTTAGGATTAACATGCATGGACAACAATGCAAGATACATTACACATTTATTTTCAATATGTAATCTTAACTCAGCACGAGATCATAGCAATCAGGCTGTATTCCTTTCCCCCACTAAAAACGATAAAACCTAAGTGACAATAATAGTAGTATTAAGCAGCTTGCACACTGGATGCGAAACGAATTTTTCGCACGACAGATTGCGTTGCTGCGTTGAATGCAGTGTCTACGTGTCCGAAAGTCAGACAGGTTTTAATATATCTCCGTGTCCGACAGTCGGATGGTTTCAATATAACTCCGTGTCCGACAGTCGATTATTGTTTTTAATTTCTTCAAATCTACTGAATCTTTTAGATATTAAACGTGAATGTTTTGATAAGAGGGCTCAGTTCTTCAAGATGAGTACCGAGAATTTCAATCAATGTTTCTGTTTAAGCTCTGCTCAATAAAGTGAGTTGACATTGGCGCGGGACAATGTGCAATGCCTGTCGAACATTAAATGCAAAATACTCCTTGTCTGACGGCAAAAAAAAAAAAAAAGAAAAAGAGGACGATTAGAACAGATTGATAACGAAATAAAGAATAAAAAGAAACATTTTAACAACAAACAGAACATCCAATGAACACTGCGATTTATTTATTTGCAGGCCATCTTTTTTGGATGTTCTGTTTGTTGATGATATATTTTTATTCTTTATTTTGTTATAAATCTGTTCTCATATTGTTACGACCCGGTCTAGGACAGGCAGCAACAGGTAGAGAAATGTGGGAAGGACAGGCGGGGAGAACTGTAATAGGCACAAGGTTGCGCACTGATCAGTTACTCCGGTCCCCAACTGCCTAACCAGAACTAAACTAATCCTACGGCTAATCTTCAAAGGTTCGCCGGGCTCGGGGCGGCTTTTGAACACTGAGCTCCCGAACTCTCAGTCCGCAAATGAAGACTGAGGGAACGAATAGTGTACCCCCTATGGAAACACGTTTCCGCCCAGAATCACCTTCAAAAATAACAAAGGAAAAATAAAGCAAAATAACAAAGAAGTGCCCCAATGGAAGGACTGTGAGATCCAGCTGGGAGCACGCTACCTAACCAGAGCAAACATAACAGCGTGCAAAAAGGGGCAAGGCGAGAGGGGTAGTCAGTACAGAGACCGAGGTCAAACACCAGGAATTCACCAAACAACCCGACCAAAACGCACGGGCTAGAACTCGAGTCGAAATGGGACAGGCCAAAGGTCAACCATCACAATCCAAACGAACCAAATAATGGGCAAGGCGAGAATCGTAAATCCAAAGGCAAACCGAATCAACAACGTAGGCAGCAAAATACTCACAGTATGTGAACGCTAGGTACAAAAGCAGAAGCGCTAGTCTCCAACTGGCACTTGCAAGCGGTGGCCTTAAAAAGCACCGCCCCCGCTGGAAGTGGAAACATTCAATTAAGAGCAAGGCGAAATAAATACTACAGAGCTCGTAACTTTCACTTTTTGCTGGCTGCCGGACATGGAGTATTTTGCATTTCGCGTCGGACAGTCTTGATCGTGCATGCGATATTTAATTCACAATGTCAGTGGTCATGGAATTGATTTCGTCACTGACTACAAGCACTATTTTATCTCTGGTGTGGAAATAAAGCGTGAATCTGTTCGATCCATCTGACTAATTTTCAAAAGAGAGACCGAATAAAGACTGTTGTCTATCTTCAATGGAAGAAAACAGACGAATAAACAGACGTGTGTATTCGCGTCTTTGCATTGACTTTGACTGTAATCAGTCGTGCAAAAAATTCATTTCGCGTCCAGTGTGCAAGCGACTTTACTGAGCGTAGAACGTAAGCATTATATATATATAGGCAGTTTGTGGTTGGCTGAGAAAGATGTGAAGTCGTTAGTTTGCATCACAGATTCAGCTGCGTTGATTAAGCCAGGCTGAGTTTCCATTACGCGTGCCAACCACCTTTAATCTGACATCAGGACAATCGATACAGTTACAATAATTTATGTCCTGATTCTGATAGTTACATTAAATAGTGCTTGCTGTAATTATTTATCTCATTGAAATGTGCCTGACATTCTGGAAACCTGCCTGTGAGGTTTCGGTGACGTGAGCGCACTGTGCGCCGGACAGCCAAATTACCACTGCACAGAAAGTAAACCAGGTTGGAGCTGGCAAGCTTTCTGCGCAACTTCAGCGGAGACTTTTTCTACGAAATTGTCACTGCGTCTTGATGAATATGTGACACCTCCCCCTACTACGCCGCCACACCCATCTCGGCGCATGTCCGTCTACCAAATTGCCAAAGTGGCTGCGCACGGTGTTGCACCGCACAAAATTACCAATGCGCGGGCTGCACCGGGCGAAATTACCACTGCATGGGCTGCGCCACGCTATGCCACGCTGCGCCACCCTGCGCTGCGCCAAGAAATTATATGTTAGTAGGCCCAATATGTTAAAAGTACATCAAATAAAATAATTATAACAACTAATTATTTTGGCAATAAAATTTAAAAAGTATAAACAAATAAAACAAAAACAATGAGAAATGTGACCTACCAACATCGAGGGTTTTTTTGGGCTTGAGGAGACGAGCCATGTTCATGAGGAAGTCCATCTGGTCAGTGTCTGACACTATCACCCCCCACGGCAGCTTCCGGGTAACCTCGAATGAAAACATGGGCAAGGGTCAGAACGGTACACACCCACAACGGCTACGACCCATAAGGGCTACACATCCACAACGTCTACAACCCAAAACGGCTCCAAAACCATAGAGTCTGCAACCCATAAAGTCTACACACCAGAACGGCTACATGAAAAACTTGTTTTTTGTCAATATTGCGTTGAGTATTATGCTCTTTTTATTTCTTTTGCTTTTTGTTTCCAGGATATCTGTCAAATCTGATGAGCTTATGAACTTCAAGGTAATATCTCACAACTTTCATATATCAGCCTAGCATTGGCGTGGCAAGCCATTTTGCAGACATAGCAAATGAAATGAATTTTTTTGAATTTCTCTCTTCCAAAAATTTTCTATTTTTTCAGAAGTTTAAAGCATGCCTTGAAATCTCCAGAAAGAATTGATGTTCTAAATGTAAATTCAGAAATGTGTCAGTTTATGAACATCAAGACAACTTTTTTACAAAACAAAGTATGATATTTTATAGCCCAAAATGTTGGAAAGTCAGTGTCTAGTGGACAAAATTCGGAAATTTATCATGTTCCCAATCAGAACTAGGAAACTTTAAGTCAGTTTTATCTAGTTTGAAAGTATACTTTAATGTGAATCATTTTGCTGAAGCTTCATGAAATTTCAGGAATGATACTATTTTTACTCAAAACCAGGCCTGGAGGCGACTAGAATCTACTCGGTTAATAATTGTTTCTTCTCTCAAAATCAGGCCAGGGTGGGGGTGGGGTGGTGCTTTAAAATTTGACTCGCATCTGCTAGGCTATACATTTGATGCAGTAGCAGAGTTAGAGGTACCTGGCAGAGCTGTTCCTGTTCTGGGGTCAGATGTGCAGAGTGCTCCTGTATGTACTTCCTGACCTTAGGTTCTATGAAGTTCTTGAGGCTGGCTGGCAGAGTGATTGGCTTAACATCGTCAGTTGTGTTCATTTCTGTGGAACCGAGGAATCTAATCAATCAATCAATCAATCAATCAATCCGTAATTTTACTCACCAATTTGTTTGTGTTTTAAATTCTCTTTCTATAAAAGGGATATTTCAAGCAAAACAGTTCATGATATGTTTAATATAATGGAGAATATAAACCGTCCAAGTTTAGTACAGATGGGGCAGCCGCAGTAGCCCCATCAGTGAATTTACCAAAAACATATTTTGTTACCAACCCTACCATTTTATTGCCGCTTTCATTAGAATGGAAACATTTTATCAGTCATTTTTGCTACACGTGTAAGCTGTTGTGGTTGCCGCAAATGTTTCCATGCTGATGTCGTAAAAAAACACGTTATAAACATATTTAAGAATATGTGAAATGTAACTGTAAAGTAATTCAATTACATACCCAAGTAATAGTAATTGTAGCTAACTACTCACACCTATTTTAGCTAAAGTAATAGTAATAGCATTACAGCAAGGCAAAGTAATAGTAGTTAACTACATGGCTATGTACCCCATGTCTGGTTTCCATACTATAGAAGGGCAATAAAACATATGAAATAGGATACAGATATATGCATCTACACCTCATTTGAATCCAATGATTTCTAGTGAACTATAAAAACAAGACAAATGGTGTAATGGCTATAGACCTTATGCAGCTGTAACTAGTGTAAGCAGCTCTGCTGAATGGCCACGTGGAGTTTCCCCTGGGTGTGATGCTGTCTGATGCAGTTTCAGGTTGCTGAGTTGTCACAGTGGCAGATCACATTGCTTTAAATACCATTTACCAGTGAGACCCAGCCAATCATAATGCCAGTCACCCAGCAAAGGTACATGCGTGTATGCATCTAGGATGTAGCATTTTGATCCATTTACATAATATAATAACCATATTAGATTTTCTATTTCCTGCCATGTCTGACAAGGCCATATGTGTTTTATACTGCAGAGCTTCAATCAAACGAATTAATTAAAACACTAAGCTATCTACCGAATTAGGTCCGTATTCACTAGTTTATCACATTTCTCCAATGTTGAGTGAATGACTGTTCCACTAGTTTATCACCTTTCTCTTGTTGCCTATATTGCATGTCTGAAAATGCATGCTCTGACAAACAATCTAAAACAAAAACATTAATAATCTGCTGGGAATTTTTTTTTTCTTTTTTGGAGAAATAGCTTTTTTTCTTCAAATTTTAGTCATCACAGTTTATCACACCTTCCGAAAAGTGCTCTATATTTGCAATGATGAGCAAGATTTGTTTCTTAATTGTTGAATTTAATCAATGAGTACAGTCTGTGAAACTTTAGATAAAATATATCAGCTGTCTGCAGAAACATTGAAATTGAGAATTGGGTGTATCACACACCATGAGACTTTCAAACACTGGTTTTCTATTGACTGTGCTGTAGCTCACTAATGCTGCTTGTAAACAAAATAGCACACACTGTATTCAAACTTTGGCTATAAAGAGTAGCTACATATGATTTACATGCCATAATCAGTGAGAGCAACCTCTGTTATCCCTTACAAACAATGTCATCTTGGTCAAGGTTTAATGATTGATTGATGGGAAAGTGCAGCCCTCTAAGTCAAGTTCTTTGCACTTGCGAGGGTTGATTAATCAGAGGAGAGAGAGGAGTGGAGTCCACTACATGTTACTCATTTACTTTTGTACCTCATGTGTGGGATCTTTTACTTTCCCCAGGTAAGACACTGGGCACAAGACACCTCCAATTTTACGTCTCATGCGATCGACAGGCAGCTGGGATACTGCTCATGAAAGATACCCGGGTCCAAACCATGATTCGAACCCACGACCTTTAGTGGTGCAGGCTAGCACTGAGTAACACTCTCACCATTAGACCACCCAGCTACCAATGTGGTTAGGTGAGACATTTGTGACTCCAAGCTTGACTTGTGTGCTATATATTTCTTGTATTTTTACAAAAACGGCTGATACTAGTTACCACATGCATTGTGAAAATATCTTGTTATATTGTATGACAAACAAGCTCATAAATATACATGCTGTCTGGGTTATATCACTTTTCTTGAGTAAGTCTGATGACAAAGGAGCTGAAAAGATAACTTGGTTTGCATCAGTGAAAACCATTCATTGTCTTGTGAGGTGAACTATGACACCGATTTTTTTGACGGAAGAGCAGATAAAATAACCAGTATGTGTGAGGTCAACTAGTTCTGGCATGTTTTGCAACATAAATTAAGGTTTAAGCAACAAACCGCAGGAAGTACGATGTTGGTGTTCTCACAGGTACGAGGGTTACTGGAAAAGTCTTGCCACGCTGTAATAATTTTTCCCCTTATTGGCATACAGCTATGATATCTTTCTTTCATAAAATTGAGGCAGTAATTTGAAACTAATTGTGAGAGTCACAAGTGCTCCATGCAAATGTAAGTGATATTTCGGGGGAGCTATTTAAACAGTGTGCAGACTTTTGTTCTATTTTCTACATTGTCCCTTTGGGTCGAGCACCTGTGAACTTCTGGTCTGGATGTGTGTGCATTTTTCTGCTTCTTGATATTTCTGCCGCCACATAAAGCACCACTTTTGAGGATCACCTTTCTGAACTCCTAAAAAATGGAAACAATATCTTTATTTATGTCATTGTTTCTAACTAAAAAAATGAGATAAGTTTTTCTTGTGACAAATAACAACAACACCTTAAAGTCTTGAACTAAAATAAAAAAAACTAATTTCATTACAAGGTTTCCGTAGCAGTATTTATAAAATTAATTCCAGTTAATATATAGCCCTCTGGGAAATAATATGCAAATAAAATATCCAAAATATTTGGAACAACTTTCGCATAAAGAGTTGAACAACTAAGGTAATTATATGTGAAAAAGGGCAGAGCGGGCCACAGGGTACAGTTACTGTAGGTCACCATTCCAGCTGTAAACATGACAATCAGGTCATGTGCAACTATTTGAAATTAAAAAATGAGGTTGAATGATTATGGTCAACTGAGACAATTTTTGTTTTTTCAAATATTCAATGGTGCGTATATTGTGTGCAATACTACAAAATTGAAAAGAAAGAAATGAAATATAACAGTGCATTTATCTACCTTTTGCCATATATTTAAATAATAATTATTTTTCTCATCTGTTCAGAACTGACACAATATGTCTGGTGTGCCCATTACAGCTGAATGAGGTCACTAACATTGTTCATGAACTGCATCTCAACAGAGTTTTTACATTGTTTATTTTCAATATCATCGCAAGAGTTTAATATGTTTAAATAATTCTGATAAATATGATTCTACTCATTTATTTTCAAATTGCACTGTACCATCCTACTAAGTACGAATAAATCATATTAAAAATAATAATAATAATAATGCATGCCAAGTAGCACAACTCCCTTGGCCGCAGTCCCGCGGAGCAGGATATAAAAGGAAAAGTGACCTAGTAGCAAGTTTGAGGAGTGAAGTGCTAAGGCAAGGATCATGAAGCGGAAATGGGCAGGAGATAGTGATGAAGCTCAGCCGGAGGTGTTCAACACGGTGCCACCCCAGCCGGAGGTGCTCAAGCCAGGCCAACTGACCCGGGACCAGGTCGAGCAGTACTTCAGGGATGTAAGTACACACCGCCATCCTCTCTTCATTTCTGCCTTCTCTTCAATAGATTTCAATAGATATTTAGAGAAGTCGTATAACTTAGTTAAAGATCATATAGGTCATAAATTTCATATGTACAAACAATGTTGCAGAACACATAAACAAAAACATTTTGATACACAGATGAGTTTAATCCCCATCTTTAGAGCTTAGAAGTTTAAATGTATATACCTTTAAAAAGAAATTGAAATGTATATTTCATTTTGGTAGGGTGTATGTATTAGTTAATCTTTAACCCTTCCCCTTGTTATTGTTTTTACTATATGTTTCTAGCCATTTTGAATACTATTCTCTTCCACCCCTCAGGTTTCTTCTATTGTTCTCCTCTCATCTATTTTGAACTCATGTCCACTCTTTGCCCGTCAAGCCATCAAGTCTCTACTAATTCCTGATCCTCCTCCTCCCCCTCCATTCCACACTCTACTCTACTTCCATCTCTTTCCCTTCCCTCCATTCTCTTCTTTCTGCCCAGTTGTTTCAATCTCACAATGTCTTTGCGATACTACACTGAGCAAGCTAAAAACCCAGTACTTTGCAAAAATTTTACACAAGTTGGGAAACTTTTGAAGCCATGGCACTTGGGTGCGAAAAAAACTCCAAAGGTAAAAAAAGTCAGGGTTTCATCACCCTTTGTGAAACTTTCAAGAGAGTCAAATACTATTTAGAGGCTGCGAATTTCATTTGAATTATACCCATATTACTCAATAGAATTATTAAAAAAAATGTACAAAAATGCTTCGAATAGGATATCATAAGATCTTTGGATGTTTATTTAACCCTAGTACCTTAAAAAAGTCCTTCAGATTTGTATTCTATTTGACCACATAAAGTGATAAACATTTTCAAATATTTAAGTCAAACACACCACTCAGTCATCTGTCTATTTATCTATTTCAACTAATTTTAGCGCTTGTTGACTTAGACCACACACTGGCATACAGATGGCCTTTTCCAAATTATTCATGTTTCCAGAAAAGCAGTGTAAATTGAGGAATAAGTAGTATGAAACAAAAGAAATTCTGTAAAATTAAGCGATAAAGGATGAGATGCAAGGATGTGGAATCGTAGATGGCTTCCAAATTGGTGACATAGGATTTCTGCATAGAACATGGAATCCATTGCTCCGAGAGCAAACAGTTGTATTCACAACGTAACTATGTCAATGTGAGCATTCTGGTCAGTGTTATTGCAGGCCCAAGACTTCTTTAACATCAGAATATTAGACTAGAGACCTCAGATTGGTCAGTGAGGGAGAACTGGGCCTCAGATGGGACCCCTCCAAGGTCCAGCGGCCCTCCCCCCCGATCCCTCAAGATACAGCCCTCCCTCTCCTGACAGTGAGTAGTGTAGTAAGACCCACTTTTTGGTACCTCTATAAAGCAGACATCAGTGGACGTTGACATATGACACGTTATTACAAGATTTTGAGGATATACCAATGGTGATTTGAATGTTATTATTCTCCAATAACACAACCCTATAGAAAAAAGTGGTTGCGTTTCTACTTTTGGTCATTCTAGTAGCTCTTGAGGATGATTCACACCAGAACGCGACTGCAACCTGCATCAGATTGCGACGATGCTGCAGCGACAGGCCCTCGATCGTTCCTGGGCTAACTGTACTGACCGCAACTGTGCATCATTGCAGCCGGTCTTGTATGAAGTATGCAGTGACTAAAATGGCAAATATTCTGAAATTTTCTGCTAATTTCAGTCCTGAAATTGTGGTTTACTGAATATCTCATGGTCAGGCTGTCGCTGTCGCGTTCTGGTGTGAATCAGTCTTTAAACTGTAGAGCTAATGTGAGCAGCTGGAATAGTTAGACGCATTGAATACATGACATATATGAGGTAATGTAGTGTATTGATGAAAGTTTTGGCTTTCTATTCTATAAGGCTGTGAGTCTACAACTTGCTTCTCCCAGTTCACAAAGGTAAGTATTTTTACTTGACCCGGCAAGACACTGGGAACAAGGCACAGATCCTGATTAACAAATGCTTCATATGTCATATTTGCAGGGCTTCCTGCTGACTGAGAACTTCTTTGACCCGGAGAAGGACTTGGATCCTGTTTGCAGGGATGTTGCTGAGCAGGCTGACAAGCTAGCTAACAGACTCTACGTGGCCAGAAAAATTTCAAGTATGTTTTGATACCAAAAAACCAAACGCATATCTGACTTCAGCTAGCCAATTATCTTGTTCAACAACTATCTAGATATCATTTGGGGTAAGATAAGAAAAGATAAGATACTATATTTTATCATATGCATCGGGAGATCGGAAACTACCTCTAGCTCTTAAAGCATGGGAACAGTTACTGTAGGCCATTGAATAGCTGTTTAACTATAAAAATGCGGCATACTCCCGGAATAGGACCACGTTCACTACTCAATCACACTGCTCCAATGCTGAGTCACTGACTATTCCACTAGTTTATCACCTCTCTATAATGTTCAGTTTTAGTATTGGGTTCCAGTACGGGAAAAAAGCCAAAAATGCTTCATGTGTACCACATTTAATTGAAGATAAAACTCCATAAAGGTATCAGAATTTTATTCAAAGATGTACTTGTTGTTTTTCTAGGCCTGTTTAGTGAGTATGATTTCTTCCATCGGCTTATCAAGATGGAGAATAAGTTCAAAGGATCCAAAATTCTGGTGCACAAAGCGGCCTACCTCTCTCCGGTAATAATTATAACAGTAGCAGGCTATCTACTCATCCAACCCCGTATCCACAAGTTCATCACACTTTCCAATGTTGAATAAATGGCTTTTTCGAAGTTTGTCACACATATGGGGTTGGATGAGTAGATAGCCAAAAGTTCTGATTTGGAATTTTATAACACATTTTATTACATAAACTGAAGATTAAAAAAAACTGTTATCAAAGCACAAAATATTTCTGAAGCTTAATTTTCACATTGATAGTACCACTAATAGCACTCGCACTAATGACAACTAGCAAATTCATTCCTCTCGGCTAACAAACAAGGAGTCCGGTTGATATTGTCTGACTGTTTTGTGGCGCACAGGCGATGAGGAAGATGTGGTCCAACCCAAGGATTCTCAACATCATGGAACAGGTGCTGGGGACTGCAGACATCATAGGCCATCCCGTGTGGAATCTGAGGACCAAGACACCCAACAACAATGCCACCAATCTACCCTGGCACCAGGGTATGACAAGTAAAATCTCTGACTGGGAAGCCCTGCGTTTGTTGCCGCTTTTATTCGTATGGAATGATTGGCTGAAGTGATGTCAGCCTCTAGTGCATAAGTAGATGGTCAGTTTATATACTGTATCTGACTGATATAATATTGTGCAGACATAAGTATCTGTTGAAATAACAACTTTGCTACTGGCAAAAACACAAGCTGTAGAGACCTACGTCACTTAAGGCCTAAGCTACATGTTCCCATATTGCAATTCCCAATGTCCCATGTCAATATATTAATTTTTCCCCTGCATACTAAATCACAATGGAATGTGTCTATTGTTGCCACATGAAAAAACTGAGGGGGTCCCTACACCACCACTTGATACCTGCAGTTAGTTTATGCTGGCCTCCCAAAGTGAAGAAATACATTATAAATGAATGTTATACTCCATCACAGGGTGTTTTCTTCTGTTCTCAGTCAAGGTATAATCAATGACCCTAACGTTATATCCTGCCTGAGTGCAAACAGCAACTGTGTATGTTGTTTTGAAGCCTTAAAGTCAAAACATATTAGTTGAATGATGGAGTATATTATCAAGTATCTTGTCAAATAACCAGCCATCTGGATGGTTATTACCCTTCGCCTTTAGTCGGGTAATAATCAACCAGATTGTTGGTTATTAACCAGATACTCAGAATTGAGCCCTTAAGAACCATACTGGGCCAACCCATGTTGGGGAACTTTTGAGAAAATGGGACTTAAAGTTGCCAGCCTCCTGTGTCACCTAGAGTAACTGGGAACTAGAAACACTGCTTATGTTAAAAACTCATGATATGTTCGACACGTAATGCACTTCTTTTTGCAGGTTTTGGATGCCCTTCTGTTTCGTTTAAAGTGAAAGGTACCTCCTTCTGAAGCGGAATCATCATCTTCTGATTAATTTGGGACAAACTCTGGGTCTCCATTATCTTACACTTCACCATCATCATCAATCATAGCAAGCAGTTCCTCATCAGTGAGATACCTAGCCGCCATGTCTGCAATGAATTATGGGAAGGTTCTGGGATGGCCTATTATGGATAAGGCAGTGCAGTGCATATGTACAGGGGCAGAGAGGACGTTTGCTTGTATGAACAATCCATGTGGGTAGATTGGGTTGGCTCATTTAGGAAATGTAGATCTTAGTTTTCTGCACATGCTGACTACCTCAACTCTATTTCGCCAAAAGTGCGGGATGGCCCGGTATGGTTCTTAGGGGCTCAATTTAACTATTACATATTCAGATGTGGCATACTTGGACAACATCGAATATAACGTGCTACAGCCTACTGCCTGGATTCCCCTGCTGGACGCCGATGAAGTCAATGGCTGTATGCAGGTAGGTCTTTTGAACAGCATCCCATCGTGCTACTTTTCTAAGTAACTTCCCGATTATGCTACTTTTCTCAGTAACTTCCCATCATCCCCCATTCTCAGATAAAATCCATGAGGCTACTATTCTGAAGAGCTTCCCATCATGCTACTGTACTCAGCAACTTCATAGCATGTTCCTGTTCTCATATTAGCAATTTCCAATAATGCTCAGAATTTAAGCAACTTCACATCACGTTTTGGTGCAATTTGGTGCAATTCATAATGCCCCTCTTCTGAGCAATTTCTTATCAGAGCAGATTCACATCATGCTCCTGTTCTGAGCAAATTTCCATCATTCTCCTGTTCCCAGGAACTTCCCATAATGCTCTGATCCTAGCAACTTCACTGACGGTTTGACCGATTCCATTCATCTTTGGTCTCAAGGTGTATTAGGGGCGGGGGACATAGTATTCAACTCCGTCCGTCTGTCCGTCGGTCATGTCCCGTTTGTTGTGAACGCGATATCTCAAGAAAGGTTTGACCGATTCCATTCATCTTTGGTGTCGAGGTGTATTAAGGGAGGGCTCACAGCCCACTCGATTTATGTGACCTTGCCATTATTCTCAAGGTCATTACGACCATTTAACCACTTGCAAATACCTTGTCAACATGATATCTCAAGGACGGTTTGACCGATTCCATTCATCTTTGGTCTCAAGGTGTGTTAGGGGCGGGGGACATAGTATTCAGCTCCGTCTGTCCGTCCGTTCGTCCGTCCCGTCCCATTTGTTGTGAACGCGATTTCTCAAGAACGGTTTGACCGATTCCATTCATCTTTGGTGTCAAGGTGTATTAGGGGAGTGCTCACAGCCCACTCGATTTACGTGACCTTGGCAGTATTCTCAAGGTCATTACAACCATTTTACCTCTTACAAATACCTTGTCAACATGATATCTCAAGAACGGTTTGACCGATTCCATTCATCATTGGTGTCAAGGTGTATTAGGGCCGGGGGACATAGTATTCAGCTCCATCAGTCCATCTGTCCAGCCGTCCGTCTGTCACATCCAGTTTATTGTGAACGCGAAATCTCAACAACGCATTGATTTTATTCATCTTTGGCTTCAATGTGTATTTGTGTGATACGCCAACCCCAGTCGATTTCCGTCACCTGGTGAGGGACATGGCCAGGTTTAGTGGCAACACTTGTTAATTAAGCTGTTAAAGCTTTCAACTACTAATGGTCTTCCTTGGCTTGAGCCCCGGAATTGCCGCTTGCGGCTATATTTTTAACTGTTATTTTACAATAAGTTTACCACGGAGTTCAGTGCATGTTCAGTGTAAACCAAGGTTAAATGCGCGCAGGACTCCACTTACAGTTAAAATGACAAGGAGACAATGCGTTAATTTAACTGTTAAATTCAGTCAGTTTATAACTTTGTAGGAAAGCCGAACTGGCCTGGTGCGAAAATAAATAATGGCCTGTTGCAAATACCCGCTTGGTTCTTATAAACGCCTGGGGTCCAAGTCGATTTTGCGAAATAAACGCCCGGGCTACTAAATGATCATATACGGTAATTACGAAAAATTTTCTATGAAAAGTAATCGTAGAAAAAAGTAAGCCTTTGTAACTGAACCGCACATGCCCAGCTCAAGACATAGCCCCTTTAAGAGTCCTATTGAAAAAGCCTTCCCCGCCAGCCAGAGAAGAGAGAGAGGCTGGGAGGAAAGGTTGTGTGTAAGACGTATGTGGAAGTATGCATATATATTGATGGAAACCTTCAGCTGCTGGGGGGGGGAGATTGATTGAACCCCAATTCAGTCTTCTGTTCAGCAACCTAATTTGGAGCTTACAGTACTCATTTTCTCAGTGGCAGATTTGATCTACCCATGACACACATGGAAATTTCTGTCAAAATGTGGCTTCAGATGTTAAATATGAAATGCGCCTTATTAGGATAGGTTCGCAGCTGTTGTTGACAGAAAAAATCGACACATACAGGGGTTCCCCAAGAGCGCGTTTGGGGACCACTGCTCTGAAGTTCTGGTCTGGACACTTACTGCAGTGTCTGGTGAATCCAGAAGAGGGCAACATGACACCTAAGAAGAATCATTACTGAAATGCCTTCTGCGGTGCAAAGTAAATGAAGGACTTTTGATATAAGTGAGCTTCTAAATGTATACATGTGCACACAAAGACAAACAGGTCAAACATATTGAGGATTGTGAATGTGCTTTTATATGATTTCAAATTTTTTATTTTGAACAGCATTACTGTAGGGAGTAGTTAAAGTAGTTTTAAAAAACAGGAGAGAGATAAAAAAAGAATACAGTGCACTGGGATAATATAAACCACAGGCAGGCAAAGAAGAAAGAAACAAACAACAGAGTTGGCCTGCAGTAGGCAGGGAACAGTGCAGTGCAGTCCAGAGTTAAAACTCTGAATCTTAGTTTGATGCTTGAACTTAAATTCTGCCCATCCGACTGCTACAATTGGAGAGCGGTTTGAGCGTGTGTTTGAGTGTCCCACGGGATTTCACTGCCAAAGCAGAAGGGCACACCCTCCAGTTGAGTTAACTGCACAAATGCCCAGGTACAAACAATCAAGAAAAATGGCCGTGACTTTTGCGCTGACTTTACAGTATTCTTGAAAAAAAGAGTATTATTGTTTTAATCTCCTCATATAAAGTTATTTGATGGTGTAAATTGGGAAAAGGGGGGTTGGAGCCCCACTGGCGCTGATGAGTGCATCTGTGACACTGCAGCAAGACTGGCGGGCCTTCTGAGCATCAAAAGACTTCAACGCCATGCAATATAACAAATTGCTGAGTTCCTGAGGACAGGTTGTTGTTTGTCAGGTTTAGTGTGAAGGGAAGTGGGGGTGGTTTATGCCCGTAAGAGACTGGAGACCAGAACTGGGGGATGCAAAGTGTGAGCAAACTGTATCTGTGAATGGCCGGACAGGAGGAGGCAATAAACCCGGCCTCTGAGCTGGGAGTGGGGGTTTGCATGGTTTCTGCGCCTTTGATGTCACCCTGCATGGGAGGCCTTTGGCTTACCCAATGCTCTATATTGCCCTCAGTTATCTGTTGTAAGACTGGACCCTAACTTATCTGTTTTAAATAATCTAAACCTCTGGGAATGTCACAATATGCTCATATGTTCAATATACTGCTACGAAATCACTTCTGTACTTATAACACAATTTACCTGTATAATAATTCAGCTTAAGACTTTTTCATGACAACTGCATCATACTCATACATTTTCCTGGCTTGTTTGGTACGTATGTTTTGTTATAATTCGAGGAGTTGAATGGCATGTATTTCATTGTTATGATTCTGCTCTGTTCTGTTCATGTTCTGTTCATGTCTTGCCATTGCCTTGTTCCATGCCATGTTTTGTTTCTGTTTGATTCTGTAATTCCTGCCATAGTCCATTTCCCTCAGTTATATTCCGGTCATTGTTTTGCATTTCGCCATGCTTTGCACTTTGTCTCCCCTGTCTGGTCTTGTGTTATGTGACAGCTTATTTCCCCTAGTATTGTGTGCCACGCTTTCAGGTGATTTCATGGTTTCTGGGTTTCCAATCATTCCTTCTAATCTCATTTGCTTCCTTCGCCTTGCTGTTCTGTCTTTACTAACAATACTAACAGTTTGTTTTTAGTTAAACCTACTAACTCTAACTAACATTGTATATAATACTAACTTACTAACGAGCACTAGGGACTGTATAGCTGCACTTTACTAATTGATTAACACGCTCTCAGCACTCGCCCTGTTCTAGTCTCCGCCTCTTGTCTTCACTCGATCTACTTGGCAGCGTTTCAGCGGATCCTCCGCACTTGTTTAACTCTGTTCTGCCTCTCATTATCTGTGCACGTTAGAACTCCCTAACCGGAGCTGTATGTTTGTCAATAGGCTGTCTCGTGATCCCTGTCCGCGTTTTGGCTTTGCCAATTTCATGTGATTAGGCTTCCCCTTGTGTTTGCTCCTTCGTAATTAGTCTGATCCAATTCACCTGTCCCTAATCATAGCATGTGACTTCCCTTGTGTGTATTTAAGCAGTCTTCTCACAGCAGTTCCCCGTCAGAACGTTTCCCTTGTGCTACGCTTGTTTTCGCCTTGTATTCTTTGAGATTCTTTTCTGACTGGACCGTCCCCGTTTTCGATTTTTGCCTCTGTTTTGGATTATTGCCTGCATCTGTGTACCAAACCCTTTTTGCCTGACCACGATTTCTGTGTTTGCTGCCCTGGTTACAACTTGGATTACGCCCTTTGGATTTTGATTTTGGATTGTGGACTTTGTACCGTTGCCTCCTGCTCTGCGGGGGTTCGCCCCCTTTCCAAATAAAATCCCATTTTTCTGCACTCCTCTGCTCCCGCGTCTGGTTCCTGAACGATATCTAACATTCATATCCAATGAAATTATAATTCATTCACTTTTAGAAACTCCCTAAATTTGTGTAAGGTAAAATCTCCTCTAGGGTAATAAAGTTTCATGCCTTTTGTCTGAATGACCCCTCCTTCACAATCAAATGGCCTGACTCTGTCGCAGTTCTGAGACCTGTAACCCGATATCCCACCTGGTTAACTTATGGGGCTCTCTGGTTGGAGGAGGGGGTAGCTGGTTTGGTTTATAGGAAAGAGAAATGAGCTGTTTGGGGAAGATCGTATCCGATCTCTCCCTGCGCACGTTAGTGCGTGAGTAGTCCTTTTAATTATGGAGTATCGTAATTCAAACTTCCCGCACGCTTTCTCCGTGTAGCCATTTTCGCCAGGTATGACTTCACTCTCATTTTCTAAATTGGTTGTAATTTGTGATTGGTTTAACTTTGATTTGTTCGATTCAAGCTCTTGCCTACCTGGTGAATAAATTATTGTTATTCCTTTAAGCTTGCGTGGTCTCTGTGACTCCTAATCCTTTTATTCTTTCTAGCCGCGATGCGCCGGATACCTAGGGGTTTAATCCCAACCGAGGAACGACTGGCCAGCGGCCCGGTTATGGGAATTGGTTGTATTAAGTTGGAGAGACAATCATGATCTACTTACGTAAAGGGTTTATGTATTGCCGGTTCTGGGATTTTCGCCTTAAGGAAACCCATGGACGAAAAGTCGGTTATCTGTTAAAATTCCCTGAAGGAACCCATGGGCGTGCATAGATCTGGCTTTGTAGTATTCATGCCAAAAGATGCTGTTGCAGTGATGGCTGACTTCCATCCTCTAATATAATCGACGAACCTAAGATCCGGTAACAATGCTAATACCCAGGAGTATATGTTTAGTGACGGCGGTTGTCTCCGAAGAGTTCGAGGTATAGTCACTTCGAGATCCACGCATGTTTTCCCTAGATTATGAATTCTAATTCTAATTTGGAGTCAGATATTTAACGAGAGAATAACTAAATTTGGTATTCTAAATTTATTATGGAGTCAGATTAATTGTAACCATTGTGCTTTTGTGCCCCATTCTTCGAACAGAGAAAATATATCCATTTTATTGTGATTCGCACCAGCCAGGAGGTTGTGCGTGCTAATACCAGCCCAGGGAACACCTGGAGCCTTCGCCCCTGCAATTTCCGCTGTTGTTATTGTTTTGTGGGTTTTAAAATGGCAGCCATGTTGCTTAAATTTCACATTTCGTGGTTAAAACACTGTTGTAGCTAATAAGCATGGGCACCTCTTAGAAAGTTGATTTTTTTTTTTTTTTTAATTTCCTTTGATTGATTACAGCTGTTTAATTTGCCATTACTCTTGTTCCCTTTCTTACTCATGGAACTATTTTATTGTTTAATGCATATGGATAATTTTCTTGCATTTTTTCATGAAATTTTTTTTTATATTAGTTATTTAAAACCGCACATCACTCTTTGGGGTGATGATGAGAGCCAGAAAATGATGGCTATTATAAGTTGCTAATTTGTTGCCAGTGATGCAGACCAGTGTGTACCATGCTAGCAGGGAATGTGGCGTTAACAGCCGAAGAACTCTTGAGTTTTGTAATGAGAGCTCAGCCATTTTCCCCGTCGAGTCAAACATTCATTATTTATTACCTGTCCACCCCGGAGACATGAGTATAATGACACCTTGTTTGCACTTTGGTTGAACAAACAAGTTAACTCTGTGCAGTTGCGGAAACTATTGCAGCTACCGCTTGACTGGCTATTCTCGCCAATGGCATTCCACCTCTCTGATCGGCCATTAGTTCTCAAATCGCACAAACAAAAAATGTTCAGATCTAGTCTGAAGCATTTTGATTCCTGTAGCTTTTAAACAATATGCTGTGAAAATAACCAAATTTCATCACTGGTACTTTTGAACTTTTTTTTTGGGATAAGAGTAACATTATGTCCGATATCAAATTTGATTCTGCAGCATATACATATGATGAGCCAAAACATAAAGACCACCTGCCGATTATGCTTCCTCCATGTTCAGCCAAAACATTCCAGTCAACTTGGACATTTCCCAGCATATCACATTACTTCCTCCAGTTTGTCTTCTTCTCAAAGTGCATCTTAGCCCATCTCTTCCCCAGATGAACATTTCACACATACTTAGCCATTGAACATGATGCAAAAGAAAATGGAACTCATTATACCAGGCGACCTTCTTCCATTGCCGCAAAGTTCGGCTCTGAAACTCACAAGCTCATTGTTGGCGTTTTCAACGGTGGACAGGGGTTGGGCGTTACGGAAAAACCTAGTAAGTCTAATTTTGGTCTAAACTGAGTTGGGATCATTATTGACCTCACTAGACTATGCCTCGTCACTTATAGTAAGATACATAAACAATAATCCCTGGTTCCCTGTATTTTGCAATGGCAAAACCTGGCAAGTCATCGGTATTTAATCAATAGTGTTACATGCCATGTTTTTTTTCTTTTCTGCATCCCCCTGCTTTCCCTTGTGCTGCTGTGTCTCTCTATTGGTCCAGATCCCTGCCAGTCATCATTACCCCAAGTCCCGCCTCCACCAATCAGAGGGATCCGCTTCCTGCCTGTTCATCCAATCACCTTTCAGCCCTTCATTCTGGACATCCAATCAGCTTTAACCCCCGCTATTTTTAAATCTGGATCCTGTGACCTGAAGAGAACTGATTTGTTACCCCCATTTTTGTATCATGCTGTATTGTGGGTTTTTTTTTGTTTTTTTTTGAGTTTTGGGGACAGTTTTTTTTTTTAGTTCCAGTCTATGTCTTGTTTTGTGTATGGAGGTTTGCGTTGACCACACTGAGGCCAGGGAAGGGTAAGACAGAGGCCTCTATACACTGGCACGTAGGAAGAACTCTTGTTAGACACACTAGTTTAGGAGTGATTGCCAACCGCTGTATTTTGGTTTGGGTAGTTAGTGTAGTTAGATAGGCTTTTTCTTTGTGTACATAGGAGACAGCAGTTAGCTGGCTTCCCCTTTTTGGCTTCTAGTAAACGGTATTTGGTTTTGTTGATTTCTTTACTTGGGCAACACTCAGGTCCCCGGACCTTGGATGTGCGTCTTGTTTGTCTACGTTTCCTTTGGGCTGTAAATATTGTAAATATTGTAAATATTGTATATACCTTTTTTTGCACCAGTAAAACACCACTGCGCTCTTAATTCGTTTCTGGGCTCTGTGTTTATATTTTGCCCCCCCTTTATATGTGCTTAGTTGCGGCCCGTTCGGGCTTACTCTATTTTCCACCTACCCGGCTAAAGCCAAAGTGCGACCCCAAGCTTCCCTAGGTGCCGGGGCTCGTAACTGTTTTTCTTTGGCTCAATGGTTTGATCATTACTCATGTCCTGTGTTAATCTGAACTTATAGCTGCATCCTGATAATTTTAGTGTATACTTGGTATGTACTTGAATTGGAAAGAGTAGAAAGAATCATCCATAGTCGCTGATAGCAGTTGAATATCGATGGATGTACAAAATCGTCTTGAACTGAGGCCAGTGCACGTGGATCCCAGCTGACACAATGTCAACACACGAAACAATTATCCATAAATTTGACCAATTATTATGATAGACCCTGCAGAGTAATGCTGGCTAAAATTGGTGGAAAATACATGTGTCTGTTCTTTTGTGGCCAGGGGCACGCAATTATACCAATAAACAAAGAATATCATAAGTTTTGCCTGACAAAGGGCGCTGTTTGCGAAGCCGGAAATTATTTGCGGAACCGGTCAAAGGACGTGACACTAAAAAATGGCTGTGCAAGGCTTTATTCCTAATGGCTGAAGAAAACTAATTGATCTACAAAGTGTGTGAGTAATTTCCGCAAATTCGTGAACAGATAACTTTGCCACCAAATGTTGTATCGATACCAGGCGCTTCAGACAAATTCCGTTTGCGGAACCGGTCAACGTACTGTACCCACGATGTCAACAAAGCCATTAAAGCCCAGCTATCCCAGTGGAGCAGGCTGCTTATCGTAATTATTTAAGTTATTTTACATTGCCTAAGGTTGTTATAAGGCAATATGCCGGGTTCACATTGTTCAGTCTGTGATTGTCCTAACGGTACACGCGGGCTTAAGAGGTGGATGGAGGAATTTGCTCTATTCACGAGTGCAATAAAGAAACAACATGCTGTGTATGCGACCGACCATATGTACTCATCCCTTTTCCCACCGAAAGAAAAGATCCAGTATGATGTGTAGATTGGACTAAATTAGTAAGATAGACTTAAAATATTTTATTTTGCAGATCAGTAATGCAATTTGTACTGGAAATTAATAAGCCCACATGTATTACATGTCCCATTTCCTAAACCTGTAGTCAGTAGTGCTGTACGTGTCAGTGACCCATATACAAGTCCCTAGCCTGTACAGCTGTATGTATACATGTTTGATGTAAATATGTAAATGGGCTAACCTCTCATTTATGACATCTGTATTGTACATAAAATATCAGTGACAGCTAACAAACAGAAAACAGAAGGTGCCGTTGACCCGTATATTGACCCATGTCCAATCATTAGCTGTAACACATTTTCCCAATGATATCAATAATCCATTGACAGTTAAACGCACAGCTTCCCTCTCAATGCAATGTTCAGGCCAGAAAATAATAAATCCAAAAAAAAGGTTTTATTCATTTGCTGAAATAGGTTACTCTATACGAAATGAAATAGCCTGAACTACTGCATTATACGAGTTAATTTGGCATGTCCTGCAAAGCAGTTTGTCAAACCTGCGCTTCATGATCAATTTAGCAAATGTATTTCACATCCTAATAAAGCGTTTTGTTTCTTTACTTCTGCTACCTCAAAGAAGCGAGTTAACCACAGTGAAACAGCTGAATGTTCGTAGAGTCACCAAATCTTTAATGAACGAAAGTGATTGAAAACGGATGAGATCTCATCATGTTTATAAGCATGCATTCCGCCCTCCCGGCTTTCTGTTGAGTAGCTGTCACTTTATGCTAGGTTCCCACTATCACAATTCGCAGCACGATTGAAATCGTGGTCTTAATCGTGGAGTAATTGTGGTGATCCTATCAGATCTTATCAGATCTTGAGGTCAGTCGTGGCAATCGTGTTGATCGTAGAAAAGTTTTGGATGGTTCAAAAATTTCCTACGATCAATATGATTAATTGTCAATCGTGATCATCGCATCCAAACCTGAAATTTCAGAGAAGTTCCATGATCAGCTACAAATGGCCAATCATGGCGTTTGTAATGGAGCGCACAAAAGTGGGAACTAAGCATTATATGTGTATGCAGATTGTAAAGGCCTACGATGAATATTATGTACCCCAACCGTTTATTAGTTCTAAGGGATCTAGATTTGTTAACCGCCAGCTGTCAACATCATTCGCGAGCAAGGATTTATAGTCTAGTCTGACAACCTCCCGTCCCTGTTGTTCTGTTAACACTATGGGGGCCTTTGGCAATGATAATGGTTGTAAATCAGTGTATTTTTGCTGTGTTTTATAGGGTATTCATTTAAAAATAGTCTTGTGCAGATTATTTTTAGTTTGTGTGAGTAACACTGATCATTTTGTCATATTGTGTTGACTGCGAGTGCAGCAAAGAATAGGGAAGCCTCTAGAATAGTCCAGGAAATCCCCTCTGACTCCAGTGATGATGATTATTGTGACAACAGTGATGATGAGAGACTGCCAAAGAACAATAGGGACAAAGGAGCTGAGGATGATGAAGGAAATGCAGCGACTCAGGAGGCAGATAGTCAGGATGCAGGCAGTCAAGATGCAGATAGTCAGGATGCAGACGGTCAAGATGCAGATAGTCAGGATGGAGACAGTCAGGATGATCAGAGTCAGGATGCAGGCGGTCAAGACGCAGATGGTCAGGATGATGAGGGCCCGGATGCAGATAGTCAGGATGCAGGCGGTCAAGATGCAGATAGTCAGGATGCAGACAGTCAGGATGATAAGGGTCAGGATGCAGACGGCCAAGATGCAGATAGTCAGGACAATGAGAGCCAGGATGCAGATAGTCAGGATGCAGTCACTCTAGATGCAGATAGTCAGGATGCAGGAGGTCAAGATGCAAATAGTCAGGATGCAGACAGTCAGGATGATGAGGGCCAGGATGCAGACAGTCAGAATGCAGACGGTCAGGATACAGACAGTCAGGATGCAGATAGTCAGGATGATGAGGGCCAGGATGCAGATAGTCAGGATGATGAGGGCCAGGATGCAGATAGTCAGGATGCAGACAGTCAGAATGCAGACGGTCAGGATGCAGGCGGTCAAGATGCAGATAGGTCAGCGTGATGAGGGAGTTGTGAAAGATGTGCACATGGTACCTGGCCGCACTGAAGCCCGCAAAAATGTCTGGAGATTCCAAGACAACGACCTTGATTGAGACTTGCCTCTTTTTCTAGGAGACTGGAAAGTAAATGTTGATTGAAGAGATCCAGTAGATTTCTTAAGGCATCTGTTTCCCACAGATCTCAATGATGATATAGTGCACACCGCCAACTTGTATGCTCTCCAAAAAGGGAGAGAAAATCTGGCTGTGACAAGAGAAGAAATGCTGATTTTTTTTTTTAGGGATCAACATGGTCAAGGGGTACATTCGGTACCCCAGGGCACAAATATACTGGTCTAGTGAGGATGGCCTTCGTCTCAGATTAGTTGCAAACGGCATGTCTGTGAACAGATATGATCAAATTCTGGGTTACCTGCACTTTGTGGATAACTATACTTACCAGCCAGCAAACACCAGTCGGCTCTTCAAAGGAAGACCAGTGCTGAGTGTACTTCAGGAAACAGTGCACTTCCAACAGTCACCAAAGTACCCCGTGAGGTCAGCACTGGTCCCAACTCACCGAGATGAAAAATTCAAATAGAGGCCTCGATGCTGCAAGCACTCGAAAGACCAAATACATGTGCGTGCAGTGCTGTGTGCCACTATGCCCTGGATGCTTTGCTAACTTTCATACAGCCGAGGTTTGATGAACTGACCTGCAGAGCGCATTACAGAGGTTTTTTTTTTAAAAGAAGTGTTCAGAGATGCAGAAACTAACATGTCTGTTCTTGTTGCTGAGAACATATTAATGCTAGTATAATGACATGGTAATACCAGTCCTGTCTCCATAAGGAAGTATGAAGACTCAGAATAATGTTCTTCTTGTTGGAAATATTTTGAAACAGACTTTGCTTAGGTATGAGCTTCACAGTTATGAGCATTGTTTGTTTTCCTACTCAGGCCTAAACAATAGGCCAATGCAATGTTAAAATGTGTGAGAATTTGTTGAAATGTTTTTCAAAGCATGAAAAGAAATAAATGTTCATGGATTTACCATAAAACACAATTTTCTTAATTTTTACATTAAGTTCATACTGTTTTATGTTGAGTGCTCAGGCATATGTAGTCCACTGGAGTGGACATGTGTGTAACTCTGAAAAAAAAATCACATTTTTGAAATAAAAAAAGTGAATATTTGTTTTTTGCATGTCCTAATAAGAATAAAAACACTAAAGAAAAAAATCTTTGACTCAGCCTTTCATAATCCATGCACCAGAAAGTTAAAATGGTGCAAAGGCAATATGTCAAATGTTGAAACTCTGATACTTTATTGTTTTTGGAAAATATGTGCTCATTTTGAATTTTAAGTCAGCAATAAGTTTAAAAAAAAGTTGGCACTGGGGCATGTTTACCACTGTGTTGACTCATGACCTCTTCAGTCAACACTCTATAAGTGTTTGGGGATTAAAGAAACAAACTGCTGTAGGTTTGAGAGCAAAATGTTTTCCCAGTCTTGCTTTATGCGGGATTTCAACTGCTCAAAACTTTGGTGCTCCTTTGTCATATTTTTCATTTCATAATGCCCCACATATTGTCAGTGGGTGACAGGTCTGTAATGCAGGCAGACCAGTTTAGCACCCTGGCTCTTTTACTACAGAGCCATCTTGTTGTACTACATGCAGAGTATGGAGTTTGGCATGGTTTCGCTGAAATAAGCAAGGCCTTCCCTTAAAGAAGGCATCAGGATAGCAGTAAATGTTATACCAAAGCCTAAATATAGTATATCATTCGCCATTAATGACGTCCTCACGGATGCACAAGTTACCCATACCATGTGTACTAATGCACCCCAAACTATCATGGATGCCGGCTTTTAAATTGACAATGACGGATGGCCCCTCTCTGCTTTTGCCCAGAGGACGTGGCATCCATAATTTCCAAAAAGAATTTCACGTTTTGATTATTCAAACCACAGGTCAGTTTTCCACTTTAAAAGAGCTTGGGCCCAGTGAAGAAGGCAGTGTTTCTGGATCTTGTTTATATATGGTTTAATCTCTGCATTGTAGTTTTAACTTGCATTTGTGGATGCAGCGACAAACTGTTTACTGACAATGGTTTTCAGAAGTGTTCCTGAGTCCATCCAGTGATTTCCACAACAGAATCATGTCTGTTTTTAATGGAGAGCTGCCCGAGGACCTGAAAATCACAGCCATTCAAAATTGGATTTTAGCCTTCTCCAATGTGTACAGAGATTTTTCTGGATTTTCAGAATCTTTTAGTGATATGTACTATAGAGGATAAAATCTTCAAAGTATTTACAATTTTAAGTTGAAAACATTATTCTTAAATTGTTTTTAACTATTTTCTATTTTCTATTCTATAAACTATTTTCCCATGCAGCCTTTCATAGAGTGGTAAAGCCCTCGTTATATTAACTTGAGAAAGACTTTTTATACCCAATCATGTGACTAACCTGTTGCTAAATAATGTAATTGGTTGTGAGATGTTCTGCCAGTTGTCTTTTTTAGCATCATGCAACTTTTCCAGTCTTTTATTGTCCCGTCCCAACTTTTTAAAAACATGTTGCTGTCATCAAATTCAAAATCAGCAGATATTTTTCAAAACATCACGCGTTGCTGAATACCCCTCGGGCGGACAAATTTTCCTGCCTCAAGGTCACAGCGCTAAGGTCAAAGGTGAAATCCAGCAAAAACATGACCTTGCACATCCATGTGTCACAGTGAGTTACCATACCAAATTTGGTGAAGCAGCGATCAGTAGTTGCTGAGTACTGACCCTGACAAGATTTCAGGGTCAAGGTCACAGAGCTAAGGTCAAAGGTCAAATCCAGCAAAAAACATGACATTGCACATGCTATGGGTCATAGTGAGTTACCATACCAAATTTGGTGAAGCTGATTTTTAGTTGATAAACAAGATTTGCAGGGTCAAGGTCACAGAGCTAAGGTCAAAGGTCAAATCCAGCAAAAAACCTGACAAGACTGCATGGGTCATAGTGAGTTACCATACCAAATTTGGTGAAGGTCAGTACTGACCTAGGCTAAGGTGAAGGTCAA
Source organism: Gymnothorax javanicus (assembly GCA_029692085.1). Taxonomy (NCBI): domain Eukaryota; kingdom Metazoa; phylum Chordata; class Actinopteri; order Anguilliformes; family Muraenidae; genus Gymnothorax; species Gymnothorax javanicus. Next base: position 10,549,932 of record CM056195.1, on the reverse strand, counting down.
ATCCAAAGGTCAAATCCAGCAAAAAAACCTGACGTTGCACATCTATGGGTCATAGTGAGTTACCATACCAAATTTGGTGAAGCTGTGAGAATTAATTGCCGAGTACTGACCCGGAAAATATTTCCAGGTTCATGGTCGCAGCGCTAAGGTCAAAGGTGAAATCCAGCAAAAAACCTGACATTGCACATCTATGGGTCATAGTGAGTTACCACACCAAATTTGGTGAAGCTGCAATAATTAGTTGCCGAGTACTGACCCGGACAAGATTTCCAGGGTCAAGGTCACAGAGCTAAGGTCAAAGGTCAAATCCAGCAAAAAACCTGACCTTGCAAATCTATGGTTCATAGTGAGTTATCATACTAAATTTGGTGAAGCCGCGATCATTAGTTGCTGAGTACTGGCCTGGACAATGTCACCCGGACAAGATTTCCAGGGTCAAGGTCACAGCGCTAAGGTCAAGGTCAAATCCAGCAAAAAGCCTGACATTGCACATCTATGGGTCATAGTGAGTTACTATACCAAATTTGGTGAAACTGCGATAATTAGTTGCCGAGTACTGACCTGGACAAGATTTCCAGGGTCAAGGTCACAGCGCTAAGGTCAAAGGTCAAATCTAGCAAAAAACCTAACACTGCACATCTATGGGTCATAGTGAGTTACCATACCAAATTTGATGAAGCTGCGATCATTAGTTGCCGAGTACTGGCCCGGACAATATCATGGACGGACGACGGACGACAGACAGACACGCAGCTGACGACAATACCCCTCCGGCCAGAGTCAGCTGAGGAATAAAAACTAAAAAATTTACCAGTTGCAACAAGTGATACGTTGTCTTTGTCCTATTTTCAATTAAATATAGGGTTTTAATTGATTTGCAAATCATTGCATTCTGCATTATGTCCCAACGTTTTTGGAAATGGGGTTGTATTTTTTTTTTTTTTTTTTGTGCAGTCAGGGGTGCCAGTAATTTCAGAGTCCACTGTATATACAGTTTTATTTTTTATTTCATGCTTTGTATGGTACAGTTTTTTTAAATTCACAAACTACTAATAACTTGGGCTTTAGATGTCATTGTCACTGACTGTCTCCAGTATGGAACAATTTTCAAAGCATAAATCCTTTAGACACTATGCGAGGAGATCTACTTAAAATCTCAGTCACTATCTGTAATTTACAGTCTCTGTTCACCTGGTTGTGTGTTTTACAAAATAACGTACAAGCATAAATCTAAATTATTATTAAAACTGCTGTGGTTTGACGATATTTATGTCTGTAAGTAGTGCCGCAATTTAATTCTACAAGGGGCCTTAATTACTCTCATAGTGCATTTTGCCATTATTCAGAATGTTGCCTGTTATAGCACAAGTAACAGTTACATTAAAGTTGCATTGGCACAATAATGGTACTTGATTCTTTGTTGAAAACAACTGAAATTCCGTTACTGGTAACTGAGTTTCAAAAAAGTACTACCATATTATATGGAGAAAAATATTAAAATTTAATCAGTTGAATATACCGAGCAGTAGCGGTCCCTCGGCAGAAGCAAAGGCCTTTGGAAACCTCACCTTTCTATACTTAATAACCTAAACCTCTCGCAGTTTACGTTTTCCAGTTAGCAACAGTTGCTCAGATTAATTGCTTGAACGACAGTCAAATTTATTTTTGATAGCATTGTTATACATTGCACCACAAAATTATGAGGCGTTTTCTTCCGCACATAAATGACGACTTACAATATCAATATGTCTTTATAAATTCTGTGCTCATGTAGCTCATGAAGTGGTTCAGATTTGCATTAATTAGTTTGCGAAGCTCAATAAGCAATGAGCCACGAAAATCCGTTCTTCATTGTGAATATGGTCACGGCTAAAGGGCGTTGTTAGGCACGATGCACAGCTGAGTGACAATTGCAAGGAAGGCAAATATAAATGCTGCAAAGTCAGCGAAAGTTTTGGATTTTTTGCAGTTATATTGCCATCCTTACAATGCCATATCAATTATATAAATGTAGGCAATAGGCATTCACTTTCTCATGATCATTTCTTATTATAGGTCATGTATTGGTCTTGGTTGTTCAGTCAAGACATTTTTTGATTGTTTTTTGGCTAACTATGAGAACAGCTTGAGAGCAATCAAGCGGTGAAGGGTGAGGTTATTGAAGGCCCTCTGAACATCTGACAGCACGTAGCTAATATCTAATTTAAGTAGGTATCAATATGCTGTTTTATGATGATATCAGCTTTCTTGCCCAAATTTGTTTTCTGTGAGAAGAAAAAAGATAACTTAGGTCAACGAATTTCGAGTCACAGAATTTCATCTTTTTTTCATAAAAACCACCATTTTATCAATTCAATGACTATATCACTATTCAGGTTATTAAATCATCACATATGGATTTTATAACCACAAAGAAACATATTCCCATGGTTATACTTTGTTAAAAATTAAGTTCCTGAAAGGAAGGTTTGATAAGTCACAAATATAACTAAAATTTTCCCCAATTCAATCTGTAATAATTTTTGAACTTTAATAGCCAGAGTAAAATCAAGATACGTTTCAGAAACGAGAGGAAGAGATTTTCAGAAATCTGAAGCCTGAAAAGACATATTGAGGTTTATTTTTTTACCTGAGATGTTAACTCCTCCTTGAACAAGCCCAAAGTCTTCAAAGTCTTCCCCATTCTCAATCTATTTATTTATTTTTTTAAATTTATTGAGCTTTGACGTCAGTCAGGAAGTGATCGCACAGGTGACAAGGCACCTATAATGAAGCAATCCTCCAATAACATATACACAGGCAATTGATTAAAATAAAAAAATGACAGCAAAATAACGAAGTGTAACATCAGGAGGACAGAATCATAAATGTGGCCAAAAAATTGAGCTATGTGAGTCAGCAGCGTGTACAATGACATTTGCTGACCCATGTGCAGGAGTTGTAACTTTAATTTAAAAACAGCTGTGGTATCAGAAGGTTGATAAAGTTGACTGGCATTCCACAAGCAAAATAGTCAGTTAAGATATGAATTATGGTATTTACTGTCTCTGGCATGAGTACACACTCGCATCTGAGACACGATAGTCAAGTGTGAATCAGAGGCAACATTTTGGAGCAGCGAGTCAAGCAAAGCTGAGCACACAACCAAAGTGGGAGAATGGTGTCGCTCTATCTAAATTAATTTAGCCTTTGATACAAATAATTTGGCAAAGAAACAATACAATATGTTTTAATCAATCATGTCTTCACTGCGAAAACTTTTGCATACACTTTCCTGTGTGTTTGAAAAATGGAGCTTGACGTAAATTCTGATAGGCACGGAGTCAAGCTTGCCAACTATAGGAGCCGCTTCTCGAGCTTGAGAATCACCTGAGTGCTCATGAATGTCATCTGATTTGCTGTCACATGATTGCTTGATTGATATGCTAGTTTAAATTCGCATTCTGAGCAAGGCATGATTTTACGCTTAACATCCCTCCTCCTCCCCAGCTCCTCCCGTCGATTTTTAGCATTCTGCAATCCTGTTAATTTATGACTAAACTGTTGGATAACAATGTCTCTTCTTTTTGAGGTCATTATTTGCTATAATAAACTGTTCAATATGTTTTAGTTCCAACCAGGATCTCTCGAATAGAGCCATACCGCCAAACTCAATGTATGCTTGTATGCTTTTAATAAATATTCTCTTTGACAAAGTGTCCTATCAGAATTGACATTATGTGAAAAAAAAAAAAAAAAAAAAATGAAACTGAAAACCTTTTCTTTGTAAACTAGCTGGACTCGCGAGAGCCCATACCTCTGCCAGCATAGCTGGATTTGAACTTTGGCCTATATCTCAGCTGTACTTTGGCCTAGATATGCCAAAATTTAACCACTTGTTTTTCTTGTGCTACTCTAACATCATGCGAAGTTTGGTTAAAATCTATGCAGTCATTTTTGAGATATCCTGCTAACAGACAGACAAACAAATAAATAAACAAGTTGAAGCAAAAACATAACCTCCTGGTGGAGGTAATTACTAAGAACCAGAAAATTCTGGAGATATTTTTTTGCACAGCCCACAAAGGGCGATGTATTTCAAAGTTTTGAAAAACTTTTCATCCCTTAAACCGTACACAAGTGGACTGAGACATCTTGGAAGTAGAGTGAAAACAATATAGTCAAAATATCTCACCTTTATGAACAGTTGAAAATCAATCTCCAGCAATGCCATCTCTATAAACGGGCACCACAGCTGAATCAAACACAGGAAGAGCTGAATTGCATGAAGGGCCACAGTTTTAAGGCCCTTGTTGGCGGACTTCTTGTCCGTTGATGCAAGACTGGCAGCGCTCCAAATTTTTACATATGCGAAGACAATGACACTGGATATGAATAAGAAGTAGAACTGAGAAATGGCCGACCTGAGGTGACCCTGCCATCTGTACACAATGAACACCTCCACACTGCAAACTCTCTCAGCTGTGTAAACGCTCAGTGGGGCTGTGGAGGCGAAAACAGAGGTGATAATGATCATCTGTATGGAACTGAGGGCAAGGATGATGGGGATGCAGCGTATGGCTTTAGAAGGTGTGGAGATTTCAGCATGTTGCAGGGGTAAACAGATAGCCACATAGCGCTCCACACTCATGGCCATGAGCGTCAGAGGGGTAGAAAATGTAAGGAGGCTCGAAAAGAAAGAGATGCACAGGCACAAACCAACTACGATCGGGATGCTAAAATAGGACAGAACAAGGATGACGTTTGTCACAGCTAGAAATGCGCTGTCGCAGAACAGAGTGTGCACGAACAGGATGTAGCGCACATTACTACGGAAGAATTCTTTCTTGAAAAAAGTAAAGATCATCAGGCTGTTCACACAGAGGAAAATCCCCACCAAAACCTCCACTATTATCAACTTCTCATTAACTTGCCGTAGTGTGGGGCTGCTGTGTGTACTGTTGTTCAGTGCTGTGCTGTATTCAGCCATGCTCACTCTCCAGTGTCTGCAGGAGGAAAATGTACAACGAGTCATAAAATAATGCACAAATGGATATACGCACATCAATTTATCCAGTATAAGCATTTCCTTAAATTAAAATCCTTTCTTAATTCTCGGACTCACTTTAGAATCATTATGCTGGTTTATGCTCATTGATTTTCATTATGTTATAAATTAATTATAGGAATCTGCATTCCTTTAGTATTACCAAATAATAAAGTCTTCTTGACAGTTCTTGGAGTACACAACTGAACAATAGCTTTCAGTACCATGTCTTTATAGGCGCTTCCAAATGGATTAATGTTCCCTGTGGGCCTTGTTCTGAGGTTGCAGATACTGGATGCATCATGTCCATGGCAACAATGATCACTAACTACAGAAATGGTGACTGGCTTTTAAATCATGAAATTTGAACAATGCAATTGATGCTGTCACTTTAAAGGAAATTGAAAACAAATGTGTTAATCCCAATTGACACACTTTACATTAGCAGCAAATTATTGATGCAAAGCAGGGTGTACAAATTGCTGCTCTTTCAACAAACAATTTTCAAAAAACTGGATGGTGCTATTTAAGCCTTGCAGAATCAATACTAAAACAGTATAGTTAAATGACAATAAATTGCACTTTGGAGATGCATTTTCTCTTCCAAGAGATGTAGTAATTTTACCTCATTGAACATTTGTTTCCAATAGCACTGCTTATTGACAAAGATGCACCAGAAGTGCTTGCTTCCTTTGTCAATGTCTACATTAATTCACCAAATACCATGACAATAGAACAACACATTAATATCTCAAAGCTGTTGTACCTCAGTCTCAACAATTTATTGGAGCGAATTTTCAGTTACCTCATGTAGACTATGCTCAATTTTGCAAAGATTGCTTCAGGTTTGTAGAAGTTAATTCAAAATCAATATTGCTGAAAATCTGGACTCTGCATCACCCACTAAAATGAGTAATTTGCAGTTTATGGTCAGTTAGTCAATTTCTATTTGGCAGAGTTTAAACTTGCATTTGTGGATGCAGTGACAAACTTGTCTACTGAAAATGGTTTTCAGAAGTGTTCCGGAGTCCATGCAGTGATTTCCAGCCCAGAATCCTGTCTGTTTTTTAATCGAGTACTGTCTGAGGACCTGAAAATCACAGTCATTCAAAATTAGACTTTGGCATTTTCCCATGCGAACAGACGTTTTTCCGGATTCTCTCAATCTTTTAATGATATTATGCACCATGGAGGATAAAATCTCCAACTTCGTTGCACTTTTAAGTTAAAAAAGTTATTTTTAATGTTCAACTATTTCCCCATGCAGTCTTTCAAAGAGTGGTTAAGCCCTCACCATATTTACTTATGGAAGACTTTTTATACCCAGTCATGTTACTGACCTCTTGCTTAGTTATCTGTACTACCCCAATTCCAAAAAAGTTGGGATGCTTTGTAAATTGTAAATAAAAACAGAATGCAATGATTTGCAAATCTCATAAACCCACATATTATTCACAATAGAACATTGACAACATATCAGATGTTGAAAAAGAGACATTTTCCCATTTAATGAAAAATATTAGCTCATTTTGAATTAGATGTCAGTAAAACATCTCCAAAAAGTTGGGAGAGGGGCATCAAAAGGCCGGAAAAGTAAGTGGTACTGATAAAAAAACAGCTGAAGGAGCATTCTGCAACTGATTTGGTTAATTGGCAACAGGTCAGTAACATGACTGGGTATAAAAAGAGCATTTTAGAGTGGCAGAGTCTCTCAGAAGCAAAAAACTGCATCTAAAAATTGTGGAACAATTTCAGAAGAATGATCCTCAAGGTAAAATTGCAAGGACTTTGAATCTACAGTACATTATATCGTCAAAAGATTCAGAGAATCTGGAGAAATCTCTGAGCGCAAGGGACAAGTCTGAAGGTCAATATTGGATGCTCATGATCTTCGGGCCCTCAGGCAGCGCTGCATTAAAAACAGGCATGATTCTGCACTGTAATACACTGCATGGGCTCAGGAACACTTACAGAAATCACTGTCTGTGAACACAGTTCGCCATGCGTTCTACAAATGCAAGCTAAAGCTGTATCATGCAAAGAAGAAGCCATATGTGAACACGATCCAGAAATGCCGCCATCATCTCTGGACCAAAGTTCATTTGGTAAATGTTGACATGACCCCAAATCGCTTTACAAAAATGCCTCTCATTCAACCTGATGGCGGAGGCTGCCATGCATGGTGGCAGCCTGCACATCAGGAGCAGTGTGAAGTTCAGTGTCTTGCTCAAGGACACTTCAATACGTTCTCTAGAGGAGCCAGGGATCAAACCAGGACCTTTTGATTCCTAGACCTCCCACTCTACCTCCTGAGCCATGCCGCCCCCTAAATTCTTTTTAGAAACAACGGACGCCGTGTCATGCGTTCTGAAGAGGAGAGGGACCATCCAGTTTGTTGTCAGCACACAGTTCAAAACTCTTAATCTCTGATGGTATTGGGTTGCATTAGTGCCTATGGCATGGAGAGCTTACACATCTGGCAAGGCATCATCAAGGCTGAAAAGCATGTAGAGGTTTTACAACAACATATGCTCCCATCCAGACAGCTTCTCTTTCAGGGAAGGCCTTGCATATTTTAGCAAGACAATGCCAAACCACATACTGCATCAATCACAACAGCGTGATTTCGCAGTAGAAGAGTCTGAGTGCTGAACTGGCCTACCTGCAGTCCAGACCATTCACTAATAGAACACATTTTGCACATCATAAAATGAAAAATCCAGAAAAGAAGACCCAGGACTGTTTAGCAGCTAGAATCCTACATCTGACAAAAGCGGGAAAACATTCCTCTCTCAAAACTTCAGCAAATGGTCTCCTCACTTCCCAGACATTTACAGACTATTGTTAAAAAAGAGGGGATACCAAACAATGGTAAACATGGCCCAATCCCAATTTTTTTGAGATATGTTGCTGCCATCAAACTCAAAATGAGCTAATATTTTTCATGAAATTTTAAAATGTCTCACTTTCAACATCTGATTTGTTGTCTTTGTTCTATTGTGAATAAAATGTCTGTTTATGAGATTTGCAAATCATTGCATTCTGTTTTTATTTACATTTTACACAACATCCCATTTTTAGAATTGGGATTGTAATTAGCTGTGAGATGTTCAGCCAGTAGTCTTTTTTGCTTCATGAAACTTTTCCAGGCTTTTATTGTCCTGTCCCAACTTTTTTTTAAAAAAACATGCTACTGTCATCAAATTCAAAATGAGCAGACAGTAAAAAAAAAAAAAAAAACAATAAAATTTCTCAGTTTCAACATCTGATATGTTGCCATTGTCCTATTTCCAATTAAATATAGGGTTCTAATTGATTTGCAAATCATTGCATTTTGTTTTATTTACAGTGTTCCAACTTTTTTGGAAATTGAGTTGAAAATTTAAACTCTATAATTGATTATTTTGAAGAGTAATGCTCAATATTTCATCAATCTGTCCACACCAATTAATCTCCATCACACCAATTATTGAATAAATGTTTAATTTTGTCAGTCATGAACGACTTGGCCAGGTTGGCTGCTTTGATCAAACTAAGGATTCTAAAATTAATAGTGTATGAAAGTAAATGTTGAGCAGCTTTATGTTTAAAGAGGACTTGTGCTTGAAATGCACATAAATATAACCAGGAAGCGAAGCGAAGTGTCCACACACCTTTGGCTATAATGCATCGTAGTTGCAGTTAAGATCAACATGCAAATTAATTACTCAAATTATAAGGTTTTAGCGCCATCTGCGGATGGAGCCTGCATCAGAAAGAAATACCCACTGTATTTTAAAACGGATAATGAACACTTATGAACCACTTGCAGATTGGTATCAAATCTAAAATTGAGGTATTCAAAGCCCAATCAAGATATATCATTTCTTTGATCCAAATATTACAGCGCAATTTGTTTGTATACACGTGCATTACCAATACAAAACATCCTTGCATTATCAATTCAAAACGATTAGTAAAGAGTAGATTCGTAGAATCAATATACAGACAGGGCCATAAAAATTTGGACAATGACAGAGTTACTGTAATTTTAGTGGTTCACCACAGCATATTGGAGTTGAATTAAAATATTATTACAAAGTGCAGACTCTCAGCTTTCATTGAAGGGTTGGAAGGAAGGGAGCAGCTTGGGGTGTTGCCCACTAGATGGCAGTACCCAGCCCACAAAGAAATTCTCTTGAGAGAGTTAAGGTTAGGGTTGGGAGATCATAATCAGGGGATAATTTTCATGATCTGTGTTAGGTGAGGCGATCCGTCAAATTTCTGATCATCTCGTGTCACCAGTTCTAATTTATTCAGAAATCTTTTCATTAGCCTGTCAAAGGGGTTGTGTCACCAGCTAAGCTTGCAGAGTTTGCTTCTGGCTCACAGGTGCCAAATCAATGGCAAAAAGGCACTTCTTTTAGGTTTTGCAGGGTGGGGAACACTTGTTGGTCCATCCAGCTGCATTTGAGCCTTTTCTTACAAGCCTTTTGAGTCACGAAGAGGTGTTCGGGATCGGGAGTTCGCATTGGTCAGCCAATGACAGGACTTCTCACATTTGGCTTGGCCGATGCCATATTTTGAAGTCCAAATTACATAATTGCGAAAAAATTTCTATGAAGAGTAATCGTAGAAAAAAAGTAAGCTTTTGTGACTGAACCGCACATGCTCAGCTCAAGACATAGCCCCTTTTAGAGTCCTATTTAAAAAGCCTTCCCCGCCAGCCAGAGAAGAGAGAGAGGCTGGGAGGAAAGTTATGTGTGAGACGTAGGTATATATTTTGATGGAAACCAGCTGATAACGGGGGGGGGTTGGAGGTGGGAGACAGGTGTGGGCTGGGGCAAGGGGAGCTGCTTGTTGGATCCTGGTTGCTGTGGTGTCTCTAGTTTTACTTTTTGGGTTGTCTTCAGTTATTTAATGTCCTCAGTTCAGTTAAAAAAAAAATTACTTTTTGCTTATATTTCCTAGTGCAATCTCCCTTTTTGTAATGGCCTTTGATTTGGGTCATAAAAAGATGCATTTATATTTAAAGCAGTTATTTACCCTCAAAGTCAAATTTTCAGAGATATCCACACATGCCATGAAGAATAAATATTCCATATTCATGGTTTTATATAAACAACTGCATAAAAGGGGAGAAATTCAACCAATCAAAGTAAACAATCAATAGGTTCCTGATTGGTGAAGACAAGGACAAATCGCTGTAAAAGCTATTTATTAGCCAAGCAGATGATTGTCAAACCTATTTTGTGTCACACTAATGTCAATTAGTTTGAGGAAATTATTTTGATTGAACCCCAATTCATTCTTCTGTTCAGCAACCTAATTTGGAGCTTACAGTACTTATTTTCTCAGTGACAGATTTGATCTACCCATGACACACATGGATGTTTCTGTCAAAATGTGAGTTTTGTAATGAGAGTTCAGCCATTTTCCCTGCCAAGTTAAATATTCATTATTTATTACCTGTCCACCCCGGAGACATGAGTATAATGACACCTTGTTTGCACTTTGGTTGAACAAACAAGCTCATTCTGTGCAGCTGTGGAGACTATTGCAGCAACTGCTTGACTGGCTATTCTGGCCAACGGCATTCCACCTCTCTGATTGGCCATTAGTTCCCAAATTGCACAAACAAAAAATGTTCAGATCTAGTCTAAAGCATTTTGATGCCTGTAGCTTTTAAACAATATGCTGTGAAAATAGCCAAATTTCATCACTGGTACTTTTGAACTTTTTTTTTGGGATTAGAGTAAGATTATGTCCGATAACAAATTTGATTCTGCAGCATATACATATGATGAGCCAAAACATAAAGACCACCTGCCAATTATGCTTCCTCCATGTTCAGCCAAAACATTCCCATCAACTTAAACATTTCCCAGCATATCACATTCCTTCCTCCAGTTTGTTTTCTTCCCAAAGTGCATCCTGGTCCCATCTCTTCCCCAGATGAACATTTCACACATACTTAGCCATTGCACATGATGCAAAAGAAAATGGAACTCATTACACCAGGTGACCTTCTTCCTTTGCCGCAAAGTTCAGCTCTGAAACTCACAAGCTCATTGTAGGCGTTTTCAACGGTGGACAGGGGTTGGATGTTATGGAAAAACCTAGTAAGTCTAATTTTGGTCCAAACTGAGTTGGGATCATTATTTAAACTTTGCCATCACAAATAGTAAGATACATAAACAATAATCCCTCCTTCCCTATATTTTGCTATGGCAAAACCTAGCAAGTCATCGGTATTTAATCATTTTTGAAAAAAAACTGACACTCTGATCTTAAAGGCTTTTTCAAAATGAAATTTTCTTCTTTTTGCAATGGCATAGCTTTGCAAGTGAAATCAGCCAATTATGAAGCAGCATATGTATCACATGATCTGTCGGGTCAGTTCCCTTGCAGAGCACTGCTTGTGAGGGACATTGATGTTCTGAATTCAGAATTCACAAAATTAACATGCTAATAACAACTGAAAATGGCTTCATTAGGGAAGCAGATGGTGGAGTTAGCACTGTAAAAAAAAACTGTTGAACGCCACTGCAACTACACAATTGCTGGGTTTTTGTCCATCATTTTGAAAATTTATGTTTTGCATTTTTGGATGGACAGAAAAAACTAGTTCAGTCATATTGCCATGGATACTGACAAAAAAAAGAAAAAAGTCCCCTCTTAATATTGCTGGTTACGCGATTAAGTCATTTTCATGTTGGACACGAGCTTATACCCAGAGGCATACAGTTTTCTGTCTTTTTCTCGAAGTGTGCTTTTTGTTACTTACTAGGTTTGTCCAGAACACTCAAGAGGGGTTAGAATGGCCACTTGGACTAGTCTTTTTAGTTACAAACAAAGGCCTCATTGCCAGCCTGGTGCGACGCACTGTGTGATGTGACACATTCCTCCTGTTACCATCACATAAGCTTCCTTTGACTTGTGCTGCAGTAGCCCTTCTGTCGGTTGATGAGCTTTGGGCGGCAAACACCCTGTCATAGGTTTGATGTTTATCCCTCCTTGAACCAGGATTAGTAAGCAATCACACCTTGGCATGCGCTATTGTTTTGAAATATTCAAAGTCATCCGTTTCATCTGAGTGCGATCATCATGTTTTAACTCACCAGTGTACACATTCTGCAATAGATTGCCTAAACTGGTCTTGCACAGCGTACATGAAATTCAGTTATGGTAAACCATCATGTTATTAACACACAACTAATCTTATATCCACAAAAATAAAGAGAAATACACCTGCACAACAGTAGCGTAAACAGATCTAGCATATGCTAAACTTTACAGAAGAGACAACAGAACGGAAGAGAACAGACTTTAATAAGAATTTCAATAAAAGTGCCAACAGGACTGTTAGTAACTTACAGTTAAATTCAGTGGTTGTGTTCTTGTTTCCAGTGGTTTCATTTTTCATCTTCACCTTGAAAATTTGAACTGCTGTGTCACCAAGAAGTCACCACTAGAGTTGCTTTCAAAACCAGACACATCTCTACTTAGCAACCATGTGTGCTCACTAAACTTTTCTTAAATGGACTGTATTTTATTGGGGGCATACAAGTATATCTTGCAGCATCCTACAAACACATAATTTTTCAAAACCAGGAAAAATTTTTCATCCCTCAAGCCGTACACAAGAGGGCTTAGGCACCGAGGTGCAAGAATGAAGACGATATAGTCGAAAGATCTCAGTACCAAATACACATTTACGTTAATTTCACGAACTGCTGTCTCGATCAGTGGCAACCACAGCATGATCAGGCAGAGAAGAAGCTGGAAAGTATGAAGACACACAGTCCTGAGGCCCTTGGAGCTGGACTTCTTGTCGTCTGCGGATGCCCCCCTGGCTGCCGCCATGATTCTGACGTATGTGAAGGCTATTGTGATGGACATGAACAGGAAAAAGAGCTGAGACATGGCGGATCGAAGGTTCTGTTGCCACTTTATTACGACTAGACTCTCCACGGAGCAGAGCAGGTGCGACATGTAGAAGCTGACTGGATTGATGGACACTACCATGCTGAGCACTGTGAGCGGCATTACTGCACTGAGAGCGTGGATAATGAGGATGCAGTGGGTTGCATGGCGGGATGAGCCAATTTCCGCATATCTCAATGGCAAACAGATAGCCACATAGCGCTCCAGACACATTGCCGTCAGGGTCAGAGGAGTGGCGAAGTTAGAAATGTCCATAACAGCATAGAAGATCATACACATCCATGCAGGCATTGTGGCCTTGCAGAAAGTCAAAATGAGAAGGGTGTCTGATGCTACTAGAAGCAGCGTGTCGCAGAACAGAGTGTGTGCAAAGAGGATGTAGCGCATATTGTTACAGAAGGCCTCCTTCTTGAAAAAGGTGTAGATCATAATGCAGTTCACACAAAGGAAGATCCCCACCAACACCTGCACTATTACTAGCAGTGCACCTACAGATCGTGAACGCAGAATAAGGGATCCATGTGTGGCATTTCTAGTCATTCCTTAGTTATAGGAAAGAAATGAGAAATTGGTTTCGGAAATGTTAATTAATACTACATATATTAATCCTCATTTAAGTTTCAATGCAAAATAGTTTTTAGTCTCATTCTAAATTTATTCATCAACACATCCTGTCATTTGTTGCAATAGAACTGGGTACTGACATAATATGAACTCTGGGAAAAAAAATGCACAGTAAGTAATAAATAAATATGAAATGCAGCAAAAACTGATCTTATATTGAAAGAAAAAGGTAGTTGGTTTCATTACAGATAAGTTGCATTACAGAAACTTCTCTAAGAGAGACATTTCACAATTACCTTTAAGCTGTCCCTTCAAAGCTGCAGTGTCGATAACATGAGGGCTCCTAGTTTTATACCCAGAATCACGCACACTGATCAGCTGGGGATGCAGGTTCTTTTCTTTTTTTCCTGCAAGAAACTCTCAATACGGCACCCCGTTGATCATCATGGCCAATAATCTTTGAATGTAAAAATATACCATAACAATATTGGTTAGAAGCTTAATTACGGTACAAAAATAGCACAGGTAAAAACCTTTGGTCTCTAACCCGAGCCTTGGAGGGCCCCATGCTGGATGGTTTTTGACTACTTGACACCAATTTAACTGATCAGTGAAGGCAGTTAGCTGTTGGGAAAAAATGAGCTCTTGCACCTTTCACCTTATTCTTGTACACATCATTTGATAATCATTTGATACTCCCAAACATTTGTGTTATATTCCCATATGGCTTATAGTCAAACTGAATAAGCACAGATGAAAAAGTGACATGCAGCATGCCAGCCTCTTTGTGTCCGGACAGATTCGGCATTTGGAAATGAGACAAAGTCCAGAGAGAGGTAGCGTGCGATGAGGGGGAGCTTGCCTTGGGAAATGCTTATCACTGTATATATTATAAATATATCTTTATCTGCACATTTTAATCCAGTTGCTTAACTTTTTTAATGTACCTCAAGTTCAATACCAGTGCAACAGTGGGCAGGCAGACACTGTAGACGCCACACCAGAAGATGTACCTGAGTAAACTTGACCTTCTGCATCAAAGTGATAGAAGTCACTGGAACTGTAGACCAAATTTGGTGGACTAATAAGACACAAGAATAATTAATTGTCGAAGTAGTTGGTGACAGAGTTTAGGTCCTGTCACAAGTTTCAGACAGAGAGAGGAGAAGGAGTGATTAATGATGTCTGGACATAACTGCTTTAGGGACAAAAAATATCATCAGGGAGATGAAAGAGTGTAAGAAGTGTTATGTAAGGTGGGATGTGTCAATCCATCATAAAAAATGACAAGAGTCGCCCATAAAAATGGGAGAGATCCTGGAGAAAATCAGTTCCTTTCGTCATTTCTTGGTATAAGGTGCTCAGTCCTTTTTGACAGTTGAGAGTGTGAATCTTTTATGATCTGTGCAGATCAGCCCAGGTTTTTGTATGTTACTTAAGAGTTCTATACCAATAAACCCAAATCATATCTGACTATTTTGGTTTGTTTTCTGTTATAAAGGTAAATTGTAATTTGGTGTGGGGTAGACCCCCAGTCAGCTGGCCCTGACTGAGGTGAGCAAAAATGAAAATAAGTTGTTTTTTTTTTTTTCTCCACATTTTTGGTGAGCGAAGCCAGGAGAGATTGAGAATTCTGAGAGGTGGAAAGCCGTAAGAGGCCCCTCTGTCAACTCCCCTCGGTGTGGTCACACAAGGTCAGCAGTTTTTTTCGGTGAATTTGAAAAGCTGAATGGGACTTAGGTGGGGCTTGCCTTTCAAGTGCTAAAATGATCAGCAAAATAAAGCTCGACAAAAGTCTCCATTTCATTGAAATTGTACATTGGCTCTTTGTAGGAGTTATTCGCCTTAACACATCAAATATGATGATTTTTGTTTTATTTCACAACAGCATCTGAATAAACCATCACATTCAATTTGCTCATTAGATTCTTGAAATGATAATCAGAGTCCCCTGGAATTTCCGTTTGAATCAAACTGATTTATTTATTTCTTTTCCATTTAAAAATCGATTTTGCGAAATTATGGGACGAGGTCGGAATCGTAATCATGTTTTTTGGTATTTCATTAAAATCTTGTACCTTATTACTTGTATGCTGCAGTAGATTATGTTTCTGTAATTTTAAGAATTAGTTACTTTTCATACAAATCAAGGTGAGCAATTCAGGCTCTCTAGAGCCTCTAGTTGCCTTTCATTGTTCTTAGGCATGGATATGATGACAGAAATTGAAGGTAATGGTTTGCTGGGTAGTCTATGTCCATCCAGTGTGTGGGGTGGAAACATGGGATTGCTCTGCTCTGTCAAATTCAGTTGCTTAACCCTGGAGAACCCATGGGGTCAAATTTTACCCCACCTAATTAGCCCCGACCCTAAATTAGCAGATGTCAATCTTTATGCTAAGTTCATCTTTTTCTTGAGGAAAAAGATGTCCTGGGTTCTCCTGATATATAGATATAAGATATAAGATAAGATATATAATGCCTTTGATCACAATATTATGGCGGCATTTGTTTGTATATCTGTGCATTATCGATACAAAACATAATTGCACTAATAATTCAAACAGATTAATAAAGAGTAAACTTGTTGAATCAATATACAGCCAGGCCCTTAAACATATGGACAATGACACAGATACTGTCATTTTAAAGGTTTGTCGCAGGATACTGAAGTTGAAATAAAAGTGCTGACTCAGCTTGAGAGTTGGCAGGAATAGAGCAGTTTGAGGTGCTGCACACTAGATGGCAGTACCCAGCTAACAAATGCAGTGGCTTATTGCCCTTTTAATTAGCCTATCAAAGGGGCTATGTCGCCAGCTGGGCATGCACAGTTTGCTTATGGCTCACAGGCACCAAATCAATGGCATAAAGGCAGGCCTTTTTTGGGTCTTGTAAAGTGGCGAACACTTGTTGGTCCATCCATCTGTGGTTGGGCCTTTTCTTACAAGCTTCTGGAGTCCTGAAGGGGTGTTCAAGAATGAGCACTGGTCGGCCAATGACAGGCCTTCTCACATTTGGCTTGGCCAATGCCATATTTTGAAGTACAAATTACATAACTGCGGAAAATTTCATAAAAACTATTTTGTTGTTTAATGCATATCCATCATTTCTTTGTTTTTTTTTATCATTGATCTTTTTGATATAAGTTATTCATAACCACACATCACTCTTTGGGGTGATGATGAGACCCAGACAATGATGGCTATTATAAGTTGCTAATTTGTTGCCAGCGATGCAGACCAGTGTGTACCATGCCACCAGGGAATGTGGCGTTATCAGCCGAAGAGCTCTTGAGTTTTGTAATGAGAGCTCAGCCATTTTCCCCGTCGAGTCAAACATTCATTATTTATTACCTGTCCACCCCGGACATGAGTATAATGACACCTTGTTTGCACTTTGGTTGAACAAACAAGGTCACTCTGTGGAGTTGCGGAGACTATTGCAGCTACCGCTTGACTGGCTATTCTCGCCAATGGCATTCCACCTTCATGATTGGCCATTAGGTCCCAAATCGCACAAACAAAAAATACCATAACATGAGTGGCGAGAACAGGCCGTTCAGCCCAACTAGGCTTGCCAGTTTCTTTTTACTATTGTGAATATATCACTTCAGATACTCAATGACTCAATGGTATCTAGCTTTAAGTCAAGCCTGCTCTTGAAAATTCCCAAGGTTTCTGCCTCTACAATATGGTCAGGCAAGCTATTCCACATCGAAATTACTCTTTGGGTGAAAAAATATTTCCTAATATCAGTGCTAAAGTTATGTTTGGTCAACTTCCATTTGTGACCCCGAGTTCTACTAACAAAACTTACATAATCCTAAAGAATCCTACATAATTCACTTTGTTAATCCCTTTAACATATTTAAAGACCTCAAACAGATCACCCCTAAGTCTCCTTTTCCTAAGACTAAAGAGATTAAGGATCTTCAGCCTCTTCTCGTAGCTTTCATCTTTTATACCTGGAATAAGCTTAGTGGCTCTTCTCTGAACTTTTTCTACAGCCTCTATATCTGACTTAAACTATGGTCCCCAGAACTGTACACAATACTCCAGATGTGGTCTGACGAGTGTGCTGTACAAAAGAAGTATCATCTCCTTGGATTTGTACTCAATACTTTCGGCAATGTATCCCAGCATCCGATTTGCTTTTTTAACTGCTATGGCACAATGGCTAGAACCTGTGAGGGTTTGGTCAACAATCACTCCCAGATCTTTTTCATGTGGAGCACATTCCAGTTTTAAACCTCCCATGAAGTAATCCTGTTAAATGTTTTTATAACCTACATGTACAACTTTACATTTCGCTACATTAAATTTTGTTTGCCACATTTCTGCCCAATTCTGGATTCTACGTATCCAAATCATCCTGAATCACTTTAGTGGACTTTAAACTATTTGCCAAACCTCCAAATTTAGTATCATCTGCAAATTTAACTTATTTGCTCTCAATATTCCTATCAAGGTCATTAATGTAGATGAGGAACAGCAGGGGTCCCAACACCGATCCCTGAGGGACACCACTCCCCACCATACCTAGCTCAGATGAGATTCCACTGACCACCACTCTTTGTGTTCTGTCCTGTAACCAGTTTTGAATCCACTCCAGAATACCTCCAGTAACTCCAATGGAGCTCATTTTAAAAATTAGTCTCTTATGCGGTACTGTATCAAATGCTTTCTGAAAATCCAAGTATATTATGTCATGAGCCCTGCTCTGATCATAAGTCTTGGTGGCCTCTTCAAAAAAATTCCAGGAGGTTTTCCAGGCATGACCTTCCCTTATGGAAACCATGTTGGCTATCCCTCAAGATATTATTACGTTCAAGAAATAATTCCAGCTAGTCTTTTATTATAGATTCCAGTATTCTGCATGCACTGCAAGTTAAACTGACTGGCCTGTAATTTCCTGGCTCAGTATGGTCCCCTTTGTTATATATTGGTATTATATTGTCCTGCTTCCAATCATTTGGTATTTCTCCAGTTTCTAAAGACTGTCTGAAGATAGCTGAGAGCGATTTAAAGATGATCTCATTAACTTCCCTGAGCACTCTAGGATATAAGCCATCAGGACCCGCCGCCTTATCTGCCTTTAGTCTATGCAACTTGTCTAATACTTCATTATCCCTAACCTCAATCTCCGCTAGATAATCTTGAGCATTGGACATGCCCTCTGGCCGAATAAAAACCCGCTCCGAGGTAAAATTCTCAACAAAGTAACTGTTTAAAGTATCCGTAATATCCTTGTTATCATATAGCTGCGATCCATATTTATTCTTTATGCACTTAACCTCCTCTTTGACTTTCCTTTATCTGCTACAGTACTAAAAGAAGCGCTGAGGATTAGTTTTTGCCCCTTCTGCAATTTGCCTTTCATACAGTCTTCTAGCATTCCTCAGTTCTTTTTTGACCACAGCCCGCATTTTACAGTATTCAGCCTTAGTGTTCTCATTGTTGTCCTTTATGTACATCTTATAAAGATTCCTCTTTTCCCTCAAATGCCTACGAATAGCTGTGGTCATCCACTGAGGATTCTGCTTTTTCAGCTTACTTTTGGACACCTTTGGAATGAATTTGCATTGGGAATCAAGTAAAACCCCCTTAAATCTTTCCCACATCTCATTTACAGAGTCACATGTCTCCAATTTTATTTTGCTTAGATATGAGTGCATCCTGTCAAAGTTTACTTGCCTAAAATTGAAAATTTTATTCAGATCTAGTCTGCTGCATTTTGAAATTCATACAAGCAAATACTTTCCTTTAGCTTTTAAACAATATGCTGTGAAAATAACCCAAATTTCATCACTGGTACTTTTGAACTTATTATTTTTCTGGCAGGAGACTAAGAATATGAATTTTTTTCCAACAACAAATTTGATTCTGCAGCACATACATATGACGAGCCAAAACACCTGCTATTTGTGCTTCCTCCATGTTCTGCTAAAACATTACTGTCAAATTGACAGCTAAATGAATGCTTGGTGCCAGGGTTTCCCAACAGAACATTTCCCAGCATATCTCATTCCTTCCTCCAGTTTGTCTTCTTCTCAAAGTGCATCCTGGTCCCATCTCTTCCCCAGATGAACATTTCACACATACTTAGCCATTGTACACGATGCAAAAGAAAATGGAACTCATTATACCAGGTGACCTTCTTCCATTGCTGCAAAGTTCGGCTCTGAAACTCACAAGCTCATCGTAGGCATTTTCAATGGTGGACAGGGGTTGGGCGTTACGGAAAAACCTAGTAAGTCTAATTTTGGTCTAAACTGAGTTGAAATCATTATTGACCTCACTAGACTATGCCTCGTCACATATAGTAAGATACATAAACAATAATCCCTGGTTCCCTGTATTTTGCAATGGCAAAACCTGGCAAGTCATCTGTATTTAATCAATAGTGTTACATGCCATGTTTTTTTTCCTTTTCTGCATTCCCCTGCTTTCCCTTGTGCTGCTGTGTCTTTCTATTGGTCCAGATCCCTGCCAGTCATCATTACCCTAAGTCCTGCCTCCACCAATCAGAGGGATCCTCTTCCTGCCTGTTCATCCAATCACCTTTCAGCCCTTCATTCTGGACATCCAATCAGCTTTAACCCCCGCTATTTTTAAATCCGGATCCTGTGACCTGAAGAGATCTGATTTGTTACCCCCATTTTTGTATTGTGCAGTATTGTGTTTTTTTTTTTTTTTTTGAGTTTTGGAGACAGGTTTTTTAGTTCCAGTCTACGTCTTGTTTTGTGTATGGAGGTTTGTGTTGACCTCACTGAGGCCAGGGAAGGGTAAGACAGAGGCCTCTATACACTGGCACATAGGAAGAATTCTTGTTAGACACACTAGAGTAGGAGTGATTGCCAACCGCTGTATTTTGGTTTGGGTAGTTAGTGTAGTTAGATAGGCTTTTTCTTTGTGTACATAGGAGAAAGCAGTTAGCTAGCTTCCCCTTTTTGGCTTCTAGTAAGCGGTATTTGGTTTTGTTGATTTCTTTACTTGGGCAACACTCAGGTCCCCGGACCTTGGATGTGTGTCTTGTTTGTCTATGTTTCCTTTGTGCTGTAAATATTGTAAATATTGTATAAACATTTTGCACCAGTAAAACACCACTGCGCTCTTAATTCGTTTCTGGGCTCTGTGTTTATATTTTGAACCCCCCCTTTATATGTGCTTAGTTGTGGCCCGTTCGGGCTTACTCTATTTTCCACCAACCCGGCTAAAGCCAAAGTCCGACCCCAAGCTTCCCTAGGTGCCTGGGCTCGTAACTGTTTTTCTTTGGCTCAACGGTTTGATCATTATTCATGTCCTGTGTTAATCTGAACTTGTAGTTGCATCCTGATAATTTTAGTTTATACTTGGTATGTACTTGAATTGGAAAGAGTAGAAAGAATCATCCATAGTCGCTGATAGCAGTTGAATATCGATGGATGTACAAAATCGTCTTGAACTGAGGCCAGTGCACGTGGATTCCAGCTGACACAATGTCAACACACGAAACAATTATCCATAAATTTGACCAATTATTATGATATACCCTGCAGAGTAATGCCGGCTAAAATTGGTGGAAAATACATGTGTCTGTTCTTTTGTGGCCAGGGGCATGCAATTATGCCAATAAACAAAGAATATCATAAGTTTGGCCTGACAAAGGGCGCTGTTTGCGAAGCCGGAAATTATTTGCGGAACCGGTCAAAGGACGTGCCACTAAAAAATGACTGTGCAAGGCTTTATTCCTAATGGCTGAAGAAAACTAATTGATCCACAAAGTGCGTGAGTAATTTCACAAATTCGTGAACAGATAACTTTGCCACCGAATGTTGTATCGATACCAGACGCTTCAGACAAATTCCGTTTGCGGAACCGGTCAACGTACTGTACCCACGATGTCAACAAAGCCATTAAAGCCCAGCTATCCCAGTGGAGCAGGCTGCTTATCGTAATTATTTAAGTTATTTTACATTGCCTAAGGTTGTTATAAGGCAATATGCCGGGTTCACATTGTTCAGTCTGTGATTGTCCTAACGGTACACGCGGGCTTAAGAGGTGGATGGAGGAATTTGCTCTATTCACGAGTGCAATAAAGAAACAACATGCTGTATATGCGACCCACCATATGTACTCATCCCTTTTCCCACCGAAAGAAAAGATCCAGTATGATGTGTAGAATGGACTAAATTAGTAAGATAGACTTAAAATATTTTATTTTGCAGATCAGTAATGCAATTTGTAATGGATATTAATAAGCCCACATGTATTACATGTCCCATTTCCTAAACCTGTAGTCGGTAGTGCTGTACGTGTCAGTGACCCATATACAAGTCCCTAGCCTGTACAGCTGTATGTATACATGCTTGATGTAAATACGTAAATGGGCTAACCTCTCATTTATGACGTCTGTATTATACATAAAATATCAGTGGCAGCTAACAAACAGAAAACAGAAGGTGCCGTTGACCCGTATATTGACCCGTTTCCAATCATTAGCTTTAATACATTTTCCCAATGATATCAATAATCCATTGACAGTTAAACGCGCAGCTTCCCTCTCAATGCAATGTTAAGGCGAGAAAATAATAAATCCAAAAAAAAAGCTTTTATTCATTTGCTGAAATAGGTTACTCTATACGAAATGAAATAGCCTGAACTACTGCATTATGTGCGTTAATTTGGCATGTCCTGCAAAGCAGTTTATCAAACCTGCGCTTCATGATCAATTTAGCAAATGTATTTCACATCCTAATGAAGCGTTTTGTTTCTTTACTTCTGCTACCTCAAAGAAGCGAGTTAACCACACGTGAAACAGCTGAATGTTCGTGAGAGTCACCAAATCTTTAATGAACGAAAGTGATTGAAAACGGATGAGATCTCATCATGTTTATAAGCATGCATTCCGCCCTCCCGGCTTTCTGTTGAGTAGCCGTCACTTTATGCGAGGTTCCCACTATCACAATTCGCAGCACGATTGAAATCGTGGTCTTAATCGTGGAGTAATTGTGGTGATCCTATCAGATCTTATCAGATCTTGAGGTCAGTCGTGGCAATCGTGTTGATCGTAGAAAAGTTTTGGATGGTTCAAAAATTTCCTACGATCAATATGATTAATTGTCAATCGTGATCATCGCATCCAAACCTGAAATTTCAGAGACGTTCCACGATCAGCAACAAATGGCCAATCGTGGCGTTTGTAACGGAGCGCACGACAGTGGGAACTAAGCATTATATATGTATGCAGATTGTAAAGGCCTACAATGAATATTATGTACCCCAACCGTTTATTAGTTCTAAGGGATCTGGATTTGTTAACCGCCAGCTGTCAACATCATTCGTGAGCAAGGATTTATAGTCTAGTCTGACAACCTCCTGTCCCTGTTGTTCGTTAACACTATGGGGGCCTTTGGCAATGACCATGGTTGTAAATCAGTGTATTTTTGCTGTATTTTATAGGGTATTCATTTAAAAATAGATAGTCTTGTGCAGATTATTTGTAGTTTGTGTGAGTAACACTGATCATTTTGTCATATTTTGTGGACTGCGAGTGCAGCAAAGAATAGGGAAGCCTATAGAATAGTCCAGGAAATCCCCTCCGACTCCAGTGATGATGATTATGGTGACAACAGTGATGATGAGAGACTGCCAGAGAACAATAGGGACATAGGAGCTGAGGATGATGAAGGAAATGCAGCCACTCAGGAGGCAGATAGTCAGGATGCAGGCGGTCAAGATGCAGATAGTCAGGATGCAGACGGTCAAGATGCAGATAGTCAGATGGTCAGGATGATGAGGGCCAGGATGCAGACAGTCAGGATGCAGGCAGTCAAGATGCAGATAGTCAGGATGCAGACGGTCAAGATGCAGATAGTCAGGATGCAGCGGTCAAGATGCAGATAGTCAGGATGCAGACAGTCAGGATGATCAGGGCCAGGATGCAGACAGTCAGGATGCAGACGGTCAGGAAGCAGATAGTCAGGATGCAGGCGGTCAAGATGCAGATAGTCAGGATGCAGATAGTCAGGACAATGAGGGCCAGGATGCAGATATTCAGGATGCAGTCACTCAAGATGCAGATAGTCAGGATGCAGGAGGTCAAGATCAAATAGTCAGGATGCAGACAGTCAGGATGATGAGGGCCAGGATGCAGATAGTCAGGATGCAGGACAAGATGCAGAGGATGCAGATGGTCAGGATGATACAGGACAGACAGTCAGGATGGCAGGATACAGAGTCAGGATGCAGATAGTCTGGATGATGAGGGCCTGGATGCAGATAGTCAGGATGATGAGGGCCAGGATGCAGATAGTCAGGATGCAGACAGTCAGAATGCAGACGGTCAGGATGCAGGCGGTCAAGATGCAGATAGTTAGGATGATGAGGGCCAGGATGCAGATAGTCAGGATGATGAGGGCCAGGGTGCAGAGGGAGGTCAGCTTGATGAGGGAGCTGTGAAAGATGTGCACATGGTACCTGGCCGCACTGAAGCCCGCAAAAATGTCTGGAGATTCCAAGACAACGACCTTGATTGAGACTTGCCTCTTTTTCTAGGAGACTGGAAAGTAAATGTTGATTGAAGAGATCCAGTAGATTTCTTAAGGCATCTGTTTCCCACAGATCTCAATGATGATATAGTGCACAACACCAACTTGTATGGTCTCCAAAAAGGGAGAGAAAATCTGGCAGTGACAAGAGAAGAAATGCTGATTTTTTTTTTTTTTAGGGATCAACATGGTCAAGGGGTACATTCGGTACCCCAGGGCACAAATATACTGGTCTAGTGAGGATGGCCTTCGTCTCAGATTAGTTGCAAACGGCAGGTCTGTGAAGAGATATGATCAAATTCTGGGTTACCTGCACTTTGTGGATAACTATACTTAACAGCCAGCAAACACCAATCGGCTCTTCAAAGGAAGACCAGCGCTGAGTGCCCTTCAGGAAACAGTGCACTTCAGGAAACAGTGCACTTCAGGAAACAGTGCACTTCCAACAGTCACCAAAGTACCCCATGAGGTCAGCACTGGCCCCAACTCACCGAGGTGAAAAATTCAAATAGATGCCTCGATGCTGCAAGCACTCGAAAGACCAAATACATCTGCATGCAATGCTGTGTGCCACTGTGCCCTGGCTGCTTTGCCAACTTTCATACAGCCGAGGTTTGATGAACTGACCTGCAGAGCGCAGTACAGAGGTTTTTTTTTTTAAAAGAAGTGTTCAGAGATGCAGAAACTAACATGTCTGTTCTTGTTGCTGAGAACATATTAATACTAGTATAATGACATGGTAATACCAGTCCTGCAGCCATAAGGAAGTATGAAGACTCAGAATAATGTTCTTCTTGTTGGAAATATTTTGAAACAGACTTTGCTTATGTATGAGCTTCACAGTTGTGAGCATTGTTTGTTTTCCTTTTCAGGCCTAAACAATAGGCCAATGGGATGTTAAAATGTGTGAGAATTTGTTGAAATGTTTTTCAAAGCATGAAAAGAAATAAATGTTCATGGATTTACCATAAAACACAATTTTCTTAATTTTTACATTAAGTTCATACTGTTTTATGTTGAGTGCTCAGGCATATGTAGTCCACTGGAGTGGACATGTGTGTAACTCTGAAAAAAAAATCACATTTTTGAAAAAAAAAAAGTGAATATTTGTTTTTTGCATGTCCTAATAAGAATAAAAACACTAAAGCAAAAAATCTTTGACTCAGCCTTTCATAAACCATGCACCAGAAGGTTAAAATGGTGCAAAGACAATATATCAAATGTTGAAACTCTGATATTTTATTTTTTTTGGAAAATATGTGCTCATTTTGAATTTTAAGTCAGCAATAAGTTTAAAAGAAAGTTGGCACTGGGGCATGTTTACCACTGTGTTGCCTCATGACCTCTTCAGCCAACACTCTATAAGTGTTTGGGGATTAAAGAAACCAACTGCTGTAGGTTTGAGAACAAAATGTTTTCCCAGTCTTGCTTTATGTGGGATTTCAACTGCTCAAAACTTTGGTGCTCCTTTGTCATATTTTTCATTTCATAATGCCCCACATATTGTCAGTGGGTGACAGGTCTGTACTGCAGGCAGACCAGTTTAGCACCCTGGCTCTTTTACTACAGAGCCATGTTGTTGTACTACATGCAGAGTATGGAGTTTCGCATGGTTTCGCTGAAATAAGCAAGGCCTTCCCTTAAAAAAGGCATCAGGATAGCAGTAAATGTTATACCAAAGCCTATATATATATATATATATATATATATATATATATATATCATTCGCCATTAATGATGTCCTCACGGATGCACAAGTTACCCATGCCATGTGTACTAATGCACCCCAAACTACCATGGATGCCGGCTTTTAAATTGACAATGATGGATGGCCCCTCTCTGCTTTAGCCCAGAGGACGTGGCATCCATAATTTCCAAAAAGAATTTCAGGTTTTGATTAGTCAAACCACAGGTCAGTTTTCCACTTTAAAAGAGCTTGGGCCCAGTGAAGAAGGCAGTGTTTCTGGATCTTGTTTATGTATGGTTTAATCTCTGCATTGTAGTTTTAACTTGCATTTGTGGATGCAGCGACAAACTGTTTACTGACAATGGTTTACAGAAGTGTTCCTGAGTCCATCCAGTGATTTCCACAACAGAATCATGTCTGTTTTTAATGGAGAGCCGCCCGAGGACCTGAAAATCACAGCCATTCAAAATTGGATTTTAGCCTTCTCCCATGTGTACAGAGATTTTTCTGGATTTTCAGAATCTTTTAGTGATATGTACTATAGAGGATAAAATCTTCAAAGTCTTTCCAATTTTAAGTTGAAAACATTATTCTTAAATTGTTGAACTATTTTCCCATGCAGCCTTTCATAGAGTGGTAAAGCCCTCGTTATATTTACTTGAGAAAGACTTTTTATACCCAATCATGTGACTAACCTGTTGCTAAATAATGTGAGATGTTCTGCCAGTTGTATTTTTTAGCGTCATGCAACTTTTCCAGTCTTTTATTGTCCCGTCCCAACTTTTTAAAAACATGTTGCTGTCATCATATTCAAAATCAGCAGATATTTTTCAAAAAACAAAAAAATTTATCAGTTGCAACAATTGATACGTTGTCTTTGTCCTATTTTCAATTAAATATAGGGTTTTAATTTATTTGCAAATCATTGCATTCTGCACTGTGTCCCAACGTTTTTTGAAATGGGGTTGGTTTTTTTTTTTTTTTTTTTTTTGTGCAGTCAGGGGTGCCAGTAATTTCAGAGCCCACTGTATATACAGTTTAATTTTTTATTTCATGCTTTGTATGGTACAGTTTTTTTTATACTCAAACTACTAATAACTTGGGCTTTAGATGTCATTGTCACTGACTGTCTCCGGTATGAAACAACTTTCAAAGTATAAATCCTTTGGACACTATGCGAGGAGATCTACTTAAAATCTCAGTGAGTACCTGTAATTTACAGTCTCTGTTCATCTGGTTGTGTGTTTTACAAAAAAACCTACATGCATAAATCTAAATTATTACAAAAATTGCTGAGGGTTGATGATATTTGTGTATGTAAGTAGTGCCGCAATTAAATTCTACAAGGGGCCTTAATTACTCTCATAGTGCATTTTGCCAATATCCAGAATGTTGCCTGTTATAGCACAAGTAACAGTTACATTAAAGTTGCATTGGCACAATAATGGTACTTGATTCTTTGTTGAAAACCACTGAAATTCCGTTACTGGTAACTCAGTTTCAAAAAGGTACTACAATATTATATGGAGAAAAATATTTCATCAGTTGAATATACTGAGCAGTAGCGGTCCCTCGGCAGAAGCAAAGGCCTTTGGAAACCTCACCTACAACACTTAATAACCTAAACCTCTCGCAGTTTACTTTTTCCAATTAGTAACAGTTGCTCAGATTAATTGCTTGAACGACAGTCAAATTTATGTTTGATAGCATTGTTATACATTGCACCACAAAATAATGAGGCGTTTTCTTCCGCACATAAATGAAGACTTACAATATCAATATGTCTTTATAAATTCTGTGCTCATGTAGCTTTTGAAGTGGTTCAGATTTGCAAAAATTAGTTTGCAAAGCTCAATAAGCAATAAGCCACGAGAATCCGTTCTTCATTGTGAATATGGTCACGGCTAAAGGGCGTTGTTCGGCCTGATGCACAGCTGAGTAACAATTGCAAGGAAGGCAAATATAAATGCTGCGAAGTCAGCGAAAGTTTTGGATTTTTTGCATTCATATTGCCATCCTTACAATGCCATATCAATTATATAAATTTTGGCAATAGGCATTCACTTTCTCATTATCATTTCTTATTATAGGTCATGTATTGGTCTTGGTTGTTCAGTCGATACATTTTTTGATTGTTAAGCAGGCAAACTTAACCTTCATCCTACCAAGTGGGGTCCATATGGACCCCGCACCAACATATTCCTTTGCCATTTTAAAAATATGTGACATACTGCCTCACCGTTTTATGAATTTGTCAGAATTTATGTCTCAATTAAAACACTAAAGCACCGGAAGATCAGCTCTCTGCATTGTGAAGGTATAAATAATTTGTTACTGGGGTCCAACCGGACCCCAGAGTAAAACTTATCTGTCTTTTATTTTATAATTGAATAGCACACTGAAAGTTAGCTTATTTTTAGTTGTTTCAGATTTATGATGGCCAACAGGCAAAGACAAGCCAGATACACAGCAGCAGAGGCCTGAAGGCCTACACTACAAAACAAAACCTCTACATTATTTTAAAATTACTTTTTAGTTTTAAATTCTGTAAGAAAGACAGAAGTTTTAATCCAGAATGTTCTACAGCTGCATGAGCTGCAAAAATCATGTATATGATGCCAAAATTTATTTTGTGGTGCTATAATTTGCTCAGTGTATGCTAGTTATTGCAATATTATTGCAGTGTTATTGCATTTATAATACATTCAGCAGTAGTGGATTTTGTTCTTCAATAAAGTTATGTGTGTTTGCGGCATTGAATTTGTTCTTACTGCATTGATTTCAAGGTATTCCCTCCTGGGGTCCATACGGACCCCGCCTGGTAGTTTGTGTATGTCAAATTGGCCGGTAGGATGAAGGTTAAATGAGAACAGCTTGAGGGCAATCAAGCGGTGAAGGTTACGGTTATTGAAGGCTGTCTGAACATCATACGGCACATAGCTAATATCTAATTTAAGTAGGTATCAATATGCTGTTTTTTTGATAATATCAGCTTTCTTGCCCAAATTTGTTTTTTGTGGTCAAGAAAAAAGATAACTTTGGTCAAGGAATTTCGAGTCACAGAATTTCATCTTTTTTTTCGTAAAAACCACCATTTTATCAATTCAATGACGATATCACTATTCAGGTTATTAAATCTTCACATATGGATTTTATAACCACAAAGAAATAAAACCACATATATTCTATGTGGTAGAATATTCCCATGGTAATACTTTGTTAAAAATTAAGTTCCTGAAAGAAAGGTTTGATAAGTCACAAAGATAACAAATATTTTCCCCAATTCAATCTGTAATAATTTTTTAACTTTATTAGCGAG
Organism: Gymnothorax javanicus; assembly: GCA_029692085.1. Classification (NCBI taxonomy): domain Eukaryota; kingdom Metazoa; phylum Chordata; class Actinopteri; order Anguilliformes; family Muraenidae; genus Gymnothorax; species Gymnothorax javanicus. The sequence goes on along the minus strand of CM056195.1, from coordinate 10,520,885 downwards.
AGTAAAATCAAGATTTGTTTCAGAAATTAGAGAAAAATAGATTTTCAGAAATCTGTTGCCTGAAAAGATATATTGAGGTTTATTTTTTTACCTGAGATGTTAACTCCAGCAATTTCAAAGTCTTCCCCATTCTTAATCTATTTTTTTTCAAATTTATTGACCTTTGACATCAGTCAGGAAGTGATCGCACAGGTGACAAGGCACCTATAATGAAGCAATCCTCCAATAATATATACACAGACAATTGATTAAAAGAAAAAATGACAGTAAAATAACGGAGTGTAACATCAGGAGGACAGAATAAGAAATGTGACCAAAAAATTGAGCTATGTGAGTCAGCAGCGTGTACAATGACATTTGCTGACCCATGTGCAAGAGTTGTAACTTTAATTTAAAAACAGCTGTGGTATCAGAAGGTTGATAAAGTTGACGCATTCCACAAGCAAAATAGTCAGTTAAGATATGAGTGGCGGTATTTACTGTCTCTGGCATGAGTACGCACTCGCATCTGAGACACGATAGACAAGTGTGAATCAGAGGCAACATTTTGGAGCAGCGAGTCAAGCAAAGCTGAGCACGCAACCGAAGTGGGAGAATGGTGTCGCTCTGCCCCAGTATCACCAGATATGCTTGACCTAACAGGGCACTGAAGAGTGTTAAATTGGAAAAGCATGATTTTTCAGTCATCTACTTTCAGACTACTTAATTTAACCCATTTAAACCGGGACAGTATGTGCGCATTTTAACCTTTAAAACCGGGGACGCTGTTACGCATTTCTACCCTTCAGGCCGGGAAAGCGGATACGTCATTTTGTTGTTTTCATTATTTTTCCGACCATTTCCGGGCTCATTGCTGTTCTTTTACTGGCACTTTATACTAGGGCAGATGCCATAGTAACACTTCAAGACACTTTATATTTTATATTTTTATGTTTTATTTTTATTTTATTTGAACGGACACTTTATCATGCCTGCCACCCAGTAGCGGAGCTACAGGGGGGGCAAAGACACGTCCCTTTTAGTCCTGGCTAGATCTCAATCATTTTCCTTTATTGACGTCTTTTCCAATTATCGTAATTGGCAACTGAAGACACGGTTTCTCACCGTATGCGATCTAACAGCGATGAAATCATGGGCTAAATTCAGTGCAGAAAAATAATTTACTTATTAATTGGCCAATGCTTCGCGTGATTGAACTGGTCCGTGTTCCAATGAAACGCGGACTTTCACTCTTGGTATTTCGTGGGTTGATTTAAAAAAAAAAAAAAAAAAAAACAGTGGTACTCGGCAGTTAAATAGCCTAGGTTATAACAAGCGTGCGGCTCAAGCCATTTGCATGAGAGTTGACATGAGGCTATGCAATTTTGAATAACGTAGATTTAAATACAGCAAATACGCGTCCAGAGGAATGATTGTCGTCTTACCTAATTTGGGAGAACAAGCAGCACCTGTTAACTGCGGAGTGCTCTCGGAGTGAACCTTTTGTTAATCATGAAGATGACTGAGAACAGGTCAGGATTTATGATTGTTTTAAACGGCTGTTTTGTGCAACCCAATTCTCTGTTCCGCCACTGTGCTGAATTTAACCCGCGATTTAATCGCTGTTAGATCGCATGTGGTGAGAAACCATGTCTTCAGTTGCCAATTACAATAATTGGAAAAGACGTCAATAAAGGAAAATGATTGAGATCTAGCCAGGACTAAAAGGGATGTGTCTTCGCCCCCCCTGTAGCTCCGCCACTGCAGTGCCACCTGTTCCAGAGAAAGAAAAAATGATTGTTATTCTCTAGTGCAGAGCTTATACTTTTATTTATTAGGCCTCTTTATTCCATTTGAGTTGTGCATGTTATGTAGATAGAGATTTGTTATTTATTTTATTGGTTTTATTATATTTTATAGTTTGTGATAGTTTGTTCAGTGTTTTAAATATTGTGATGAAGATTTGCACAAATAAAAAACATAGTTCTTATGAAAGCCACAGGTGTAAGCTCTCAAATACTTTTTGAATTTTGTTTCTATCTGCAACAGAGGCTGAGATATCAGCTTTTTACTAGACGTTGACACCTGGGTGCTGTTTTCCAGAAAACCTCAGGTTTTAGGGGTTCTTTTCAAAATCGCCCATAGGTTTTCATAGGCGTTTTTTGAATAGGCCTCAGGCCTAAAAGGGTTAACAAATAAGATCAAGTAATTTTCAAGCTCAAAGCACAATAATGATCGATTAATTTAGCCTTTGATACAAATTATTTGGCAAAGAAACAATACAATATGTTTTAATCAAGCATGTCTTCACTGCGAAAACTTTTGCATACACTTTCCTTTGTGTTTGAAAATTGACATTCTGTGAAAAAAAAAGGAAAAAATGAAACTGAAAACCTTTTCTTTGTAAACTAGCTGGACTCACGAGAGCCCATACCTCTGCCAGCATAGCTGGATTTGAACTTTGGCCTATATCTCAGCTGTACTTTGGCCTAGATATGCCAGAATTTAATCACTTGTTTCTCTTGTGCTACTCTAACATCACGCTAAGTTTGGTTAAAATCTATGCAGTCATTTTTGAGATATCCTGCTAACAGACAGACAAACAAATAAATAAATGAAAGGTCATTCATAGAATGATGACTTGTCAAAATCGTGCACAGATCTCTCAAACAGAAAGAACAGAATGGAGTTCGTTTCAAGTCCATAGCTGTAATAGTAGCAAATTTATGAACCAAAATGTGTTTTTTACATTTTTGGTGAGCCTTGCTTTGACCTTGACCTTTGACCTATGAACTAAAAAAAATATAGGTTTCTGGCGACGAACCTCTTCTATCATATGGTGAAGCTTCATGAGCATAAGCGACATGGAAAGGGTAAAAAAGCGTGTTGCTAACAAACAGACAGACAAACAAACAAATGAAAAAAATTTGTAAAATCAAAAGTTGAAAAATTACGTCATATTGTGACGTCATTTTGACGTACTTGCGATGACGCTACTTCATGTTTGATGGCATGATTCTTAAAGCTTTCTCCACAAGGAACAAAATGGCGTTAAATTGACAATGATATCACGAATAGAAACAAAGTTATGAGTCAAAACGTGTGTAGCCAAGTGGAAAATACTGTGTTCCCACAAAAAAAACCACATGATGGCACTGTGCCCTTTTGGGGTCCCTTGAGTGAGATGTGTGCTTGATGAACTATCGTGGGTTGGATACGGAAGTGGAATGTCTTTTGCAAGCACTGCAGCGGTTCCACATGTGTCGGTGCTTCATATTTTAAGTGGGGTAAATATGTCTAAAATAATGTCTCTGTGCAAAAATATCAACAGATGTACATTAATTTGATTGTATAGAGACGTAAACTAGAATGTTCGCTTGGATGGAAATCCAGATGCTCCGATGTTTGCGAGTATATCCGCATAACTAAGCTGTTTAATTGAAGGAAGCGTGGTCATGCTAACGTGTTCTAGAAACATGCAAGTTTAGCTTATAAGAAGTGTTTTATTAGCCGCTGTATTCGAAATGTAATCAGTGCACATTGTTCTGAGAAAATGTTTTTTTTCATCATTTAGCGCTGTGTGAAGTTGACGGCTGGTCGCCGCACATGCCTATGATTTAGCAACGATAAAGTTGCGTGAGTATCTTGGAAAAGATTTCATTTTCATGTGATACAACGGGAAATGTGTGTATTCGGTGTAAATTGATTGTATGTGGTTATATTTTGTTTCCATAGGATGCTACCACTACAGTTATTCATGTATGCTATTCATGCCCGTATTTATGCACGCTTTATTTTACGTTTTGGTGTACGTTTATTTGTACAAGGTTATTTGTGCGCTCGGTTACTTGTGCTGCAGCTATTTCTGCCGAGTTACTCTGCCTAAAGTTAGCTATGTACTTTGAAATTTCTGAATGAAGTATTTCTTGTGGACACTTTGAGCTAGGTTAAGAAAGCTTGAATTGTTCCAGTAAAAAGATCAGATCGGGAATTCTTCGGTTTTAAGGGCATTTCATACGAATGGATAAGTCGCGTTTTTTTTTTAAAAGTAGACTTTGTGTCTGTAATGTAATGGTGTTAATTTTCCACTAATTGAAAACTCTAAATTACATTAATGCTGTTCTCCCTTTCATGAGAGCAGTCGGGTAATAAAGAACCCCAAATTTAGTTTTGTGTCCTGTCTTATATTAAGTTTGCCAGGCTACATATTTTGGTACCAGGAGTGGGGTTGTCCATTACTTGGAGATTTAAAATTATTTGGAGAATAGCCATTGGAGTTCGGATTAGACTTAATTTGTAAAGTGCATGAATAACTGTAGTAGTAGCGAGCCATCCCTGTGCTGGAGTGGATCTACATTGGAGAGGCCTGCCGAAGTTGCGGTGGAGAACCAGTGGCTAGTGTGTTGAGATCCAGGGAACATAGGAACGTGGAGAGACCCGATCATTTCAGGAGAGGATCTGCAATCATCACACCGATCTCAATTTGCTGATTTGCAAGGGACTGAGTTGAGCTAAGTAGTACCAGGACATTCCAACATGTCCGGGAGAGGCAGTGACAGTGAGCAGGATTCCGGAGAAGAGACTGGTTCTTTTAAGCAATTGCAAGGGAAAGTGACTGAACTGAGCGAGAAACATGATAAAGCCATGGAGGCTATTGCTGCTTTAAATAGTGGGTCAAACAGGTCATATATTTATGTGCCTAGAGAGCGGCACATCCAGCCTTTCAGCGGGGATCCCGCCAAAGATGGCCGCTCAGTTGACGAGTTTATTGAGGAAGTAGAACGGGTTATTAGAACCAGAGCTCAGAACTCTTGGGATCAAGCTGATTTTATTCTGTCTCTTTTAAGGGGTTCTGCGTTGGAAGAAATGAGACTTTGCATTGATGGGGAGTACTCGCATGCTCTCTCCCAGATTTTGCGATTAGTCCTGAAACAAAGACCAGATGCGGTTACCGATGCTAAGATAGCAGTTAGAGACCAGTTCATTGAGGGTGTGCGAGATACCACTCTGAGAAGAGAGCTGCGTAAAATGGTTCGAGAAAAACCCTTGTGCTCTCTTTTAGATGTGCGTGAGGAGGCCATTGCCTGGTCCCTTGAGGGCAAAGCTGGTAACGCTAAGGTTGCTAAGAGCAGGAAAGTAGCCTGTGACAGTGTTAGGGTAGAGGGTCAGTGCTCAGGTAACTCCCAGGAAAGACAGTCCAGCACTCTAGAGGACATTTTGAAGGTAGTTTAAGAACAGACTAAGGCTATAGGGGAACTAACTATTGCTCTGAAAGAGGGTCTCGCCCAAAGGGAAATATCTAACAAGGAAAGGGGTGGGAAACCTAGGTTTAAGCCCCATTTTTTAGGAACGGAAAGACCATTTGCTTTAAATGTAAAGGAGTGGGACATATTGCGAAGGAGTGCGCACAGCGCAAACTTGCTAGCCAGTCTACTACCACGAGTGTCTCTGTTCAGGAAAACTAGCCCCCTCGGTTGCCGAGAGCCGGGCAATCCGAGGTGAGGCTAAAGGCTCAAATACCCTTACTCGTGAGAGGTTTTTCGAACGTGCAGTTGGGAAATGCCCAGAGGTTGAAGTTGAGGTGGGAGGAGTTAACGCCAAGACCATTTTAGATACTGGGAGTCAGGTTAGCACTGTCTCAGAGACATTTTTCCGCTAACACTTACTGGGTGAGAATAAAGACTTAACCTCTACTGCAAATTGGCTTAAGCTTACTGCAGCTAACTCTTTGCCAATCCCTTACATAGGTTACATGGAGCTAGATGTGCAAGCCATGGGGTTAATTGTGCCTGAGTGTGGGTTTTTGGTGGTAAGGGACAGTGTCCCGGAACAGACCAGACCAGCAGACCAAGAGCTAGTTTCTGATGAATCCAGGATAGAAGGCAGGGATGCTGAGCTGCAAGTTAAGATGGAAGACTGCCGACCAGAAGCACCACCTCCTGTCCTCATCGGGATGAATGTGTGATTAAGCGATGTAGGGAATTAGCTATTGCTAGCTTTGACTCAGTCAGTGGAGGAGAAATAACCTCAGTCTGGAGAGAAGCTTTTCAGAGGGTGCAAATTTGTGAGGTGTTAACAAAGACATCTACAGCCAGGGTAGCTGGTAGAGATCCAGTGCATGTGCCAGCAGCGTCAGTGGCCACAGTTTTTGCGAAAGGGCTTCAGAGACTCTCAGATAATGACACCTTGATGCTATTTGAGCCGACAAACACCACCCTGCCCAGTGGTCTTGTTGTTGTCCCTACTTTGGTTGAGACTGACAAGCACGTGTTTCCAGTTAAAGTGGTGAACTTCTCTGAGGAGGATGTGTGGCTGCCGCCTAGGACCCGACTTGGTATGCTTAGCAGGGTTGAGTGTGTTGAGGGAGCAGCTGAAGTGCATTTCAATCGCATTTTGACTGACCATGAGGAAGTGTCAGTGAGAAAGAAAGAAGTTGACATGACAGACAGTGCAGTACAGTCCTTGATAGAGCAGCTGAATATTGGTGGTTCTGCAGACGAACAGGCAAAGTTAGCTGTACTTTTAGCTCAATATGCCGATGTTTTTGCTTTCAGGGATGAAGATTTAGGTTACACTGAGAAGGTTAAGCACGAGATACATCTTGTTGATGATGTCCCAGTTACGCAGCCCTACCGACGCATACCTCCTACACAGTACAAAGAGGTCAGACACCACATAGCCCAGCCTCTAAAAAAGGGTGTTATCAGAGAGAGCACTAGTGCTTATGCCTCTCCCATTGTACTTGTGAGAAAGGCAGACGATAGCTTGAGGTTGTGTGTTGACTATAGGCGTTTAAACTCTAAGACCAGGCGTGATGCATTTCCTTTACCACGGGTGGATGAGTGCTTTGATGCTTTGCATGGTGCTGAGTTTTTCTCAACCATAGACCTTGCCAGTGGTTACCATCAGGTGGCAGTGGATGAGAGGGACATGCACAAGACTGCTTTCACGACGCCTTTCGGATTATTTGAGTACACAAGACTTCCCTTTGGCGTTTGCAATGGGCCAGCGACTTTCCAAAGACTCATGCAAGCTACTATGAGTGACTTAGTCTTTCAGGTGATGCTGGTGTATTTAGATGACATACTGGTCTATTCACAGACGTTTGAAGACCACCTGACCCGACTACAGACAGTGTTGCAGAGACTCAGAGATACGGGGTTAAAAGTCAAGGTAGAGAAATGTCATTACCTACAATCTAGCGTACGTTTCCTTGGTCACCGGATCTCAGCTGAAGGCATAGGCACAGACCCAGATAAAGTAGCTGCAGTGAAGCAGTGGCCAGTTCCCACCTCAGTTAAAGAGCTAAGATCATTTTTGGGATTCTGCAGCTACTACAGAAGGTTTCTGCAGGGATTTTCCCAGCTGGCAAGCCCCTTGCATGATGTAGTCAATGTCTGTATCAAGGAAAACAGCCCAACTAGGTCTAAAAGCCTTTTTAACAGTGTTTGGACGCCCGCTTGCAAAGAATCCTTTGAACAGCTAAAAGAGAGACTTATCAGTGCCCCTCTGCTAGGTTATGCTGACTTCTCCCTCCCGTTCATAGTTGAGACTGATGCCAGCAGTTTAGGGTTGGGTGCAGTCCTCTATCAGGTGCAGGAAGGCAGGAAACGTGTGATAGCCTATGCTAGTAGGAGGCTAAGAGGAGCCGAGAAAAATGACCGAAACTACAGCAGTATGAAACTCGAGCTTCTTGCCCTCAAATGGGCTGTGTCAGAAAAATTTAGGGGATACCTGTTAGGTTCCAACTTCACTGTAATTACCGATAACAACCCCCTGTGCCACCTTAACTCAGCAAGGCTAGGTGCTATTGAACAGCGCTGGGTTGCCCAGCTAGCGCCCTTCGACTTTGAGGTGCAGTACCGCCCTGGTCGTTGTAACACTGCAGCTGACACCCTCTCTAGGCAGCCATTAGCAGGGGAGCCCCAGCCAGTGGGAGATGAGGAAGAGTTTGATGGGTGTGTATCTATCTGCAATCTGGTCAGGAGGGGAACAGCTCTCGGGGTGGATTTAGTTAGTACTGGGATTAAGTGTTGTCAAGTCAGGCAGGCTCGTGTCACTGTGGCAGAGCAGGATAGTCAGTTTTCTAACTCCCAGGGTAATACACCAACTCTGCCAGGATACTCTAAAGATGAGTTGAGACAGTTCCAGAGCACTGACCCTACACTTAAGTCATTCAGACACTTTTGGGACCAGAAGGAAAAACCCACCCGTCAGCAGAGGAAAAATTTGACCAAAACTGTTATCTCTCTGCTCAAGCAGTGGCCCCGAGTCAGGGAAGTTGAGGGATTGCTGTATCGTTACATTGAGGATCCCCATTTAGGAGAGTGCCACCAGTTCCTTTTGCCCACCTGTTTAAAGACAGCTGTTTTAGGAAGTGTGCATGACAATATGGGACATCAGGGGATAGAACGTACACAGAACCTATTGAAACAAAGGTGTTTTTGGGTGGGGATGTTTGAAGACGTGGAACAATGGGTTAAACAGTGTCAGCGTTGTGTACTCACAAAATTGCCGCAACCCCAGATACGGGCACCCATGAAACCTTTTTTAGCCACAAGGCCATTAGAGGTTGTTGCAGTAGATTTCACTGTGTTAGAGACTGCTTCCGATGGGCGAGAAAATGTACTAGTGATTACGGATGTTTTCACCAAGTTCACCCAAGCCTTCGCTACACGGGACCAGAAGGCTGATACAACAGCGAAAGTCCTTCTCCGTGAGTGGTTTATGAGGTACGGTATTCCGGAAAGATTACACTCAGATCAGGGCAGGAACTTCGAGAGTGAGGTCATACAGGAGCTGTGCAAATTATATGGTGTTAAGAAAACTCGCACAACACCGCATCATCCCCAGGGTAATGCACAATGCGAGCGTTTCAATCGGACGCTGCATGACCTCTTGCGCACATTGCCACCCGAAAAGAAACGCCGTTGGCCTGAATATCTGCCAGAATTAGTCTATGCATACAATGCAACTCCCCATGCCACCACAGGTCACTCTCCCTACTACCTCATGTTTGGTGTACATCCACACCTTCCGATTGATGCTTTGTTAGGTCAGGAACAGGTGCTGGATAGGAAACACGACTGGTTTGCGGTCCACCAAGAGCGTTTAAATGAGGCACTCCAAAGAGCGCGACAGTACTCAGAGCAAAAAGCTGCTGAGAGAGTTGGGCAGCATAAGGTTCATTGTCCCCCTGTAGAGGTAGGTCAGCTAGTTTACTTGCGACACTGGCCACAGGGTAGAAACAAAATACAAGATGCCTGGAGTCCAGTCGTTTATAAGGTTCTTGAGGCCCAGGACAGCACATATGCAGTGGAGCCGGTTGAGGGTGGCCCAATGAGAAGGGTCCATCGGACTAATCTTAGACCTTGTGTTGGTCCAGTTCCTGCACCCAGAAAAGGGAAAGTGGGTAATCCCACTGTTAGGGCAGTCCCACCTACAGAGGTTACATCTGACTGTCCTGATCCAGGCCCTGAGTATGTAGTCCTAGAAGAAACATCGTGCCCACGCCTATGCCAGAAGAATGGTGAGGAGAGCCATGAATTTTGTGATGTTAGGCCTGATATCTCAGAGCCAATAGATGTGGGTGAGTCTGCGGTTACTGTTCCGTCTGTTGCTGCAGAAGTGTCTGAGCCCAAGTTAGCAACAACTGTTAGTCGCGGCCGGTCTGCTAGGGATATTAAGGTCACTGTACCTACTCCAGCTCCTCGCCGGAGCCACAGAGCAAATGCTGGAGTGCATTCAAACCCACACCACATCCCTAAATCCGTGTGTAATGCTATCACCTTAAGTCCAGATGCGCTGTCTCAGTTGTTGACTAGTATGGGTACTGTGTTCTTCAGAGAAGCAGTGAATGAAGTTAAGAGTGTGAATTGAGTCACCGGGGACGTTGACTTTTTAGCAGGCGAGTGTGTAGCCAAGTGGAAAATACTGTGTTCCCACAAAAAAAACCACATGATGGCACTGTGCCCTTTTGGGGTCCCTTGAGTGAGATGTGTGCTTGATGAACTATCGTGGGTTGGATACGGAAGTGGAATGTCTTTTGCAAGCACTGCAGCGGTTCCACATGTGTCGGTGCTTCATATTTTAAGTGGGGTAAATATGTCTAAAATAATGTCTCTGTGCAAAAATATCAACAGATGTACATTAATTTGATTGTATAGAGACGTAAACTTGAATGTTCGTTGCGGATGGAAATCCAGATGCTCCGATGTTTGCCGAGTATATCTGCATAACTAAGCTGTTTAATTGAAGGAAGCGTGGTCATGCTAACGTGTTCTAGAAACATGCAAGTTTAGCTTATAAGAAGTGTTTTATTAGCCGCTGTATTCGAAATGTAATCAGTGCACATTGTTCTGAGAAAATGTTTTTTTTCATCATTTAGCGCTGTGTGAAGTTGACGGCTGGTCGCCGCACATGCCTATGATTTAGCAACGATAAAGTTGCGTGAGTATCTTGGAAAAGATTTCATTTTCATGTGATACAACGGGAAATGTGTGTATTCGGTGTAAATTGATTGTATGTGGTTATATTTTGTTTCCATAGGATGCTACCACTACAGTTATTCATGTACGCTATTCATGCCCGTATTTATGCACGCTTTATTTTACGTTTTGGTGTACGTTTATTTGTACAAGGTTATTTGTGCGCTCGGTTACTTGTGCTGCAGCTATTTCTGCCGAGTTACTCTGCCTAAAGTTAGCTATGTACTTTGAAATTTCTGAATGAAGTATTTCTTGTGGACACTTTGAGCTAGGTTAAGAAAGCTTGAATTGTTCCAGTAAAAAGATCAGATCGGGAATTCTTCGGTTTTAAGGGCATATCATACGAATGGATAATTCTCTTTTTTTTTAAAAGTAGACTTTGTGTCTGTAATGTAATGGTGTTAATTTTCCACTAATTGAAAACTCTAAATTACATTAATGCTGTTCTCCCTTTCATGAGAGCAGTCGGGTAATAAAGAACCCCAAATTTAGTTTTGTGTCCTGTCTTATATTAAGTTTGCCAGGCTACACGTGATTTTGACCTTGATCATGATCATGACCTTGTCTTTGAAGATATCAACTTCAAATTTCTTACAGCGACATACATAATATTCCTGATTTCAATAATAAATCAACATTTAGTCTATGCAGAAAGGAAATGGTTTAACAGCAAAACGAAAATAATGGTTATTTTTGTAAACTACGACTTTGACATCAGAAAAACCTGCATTACGTCACAACCGTTTGACCGATTGGGCTCAAATTGGGTGTGTGAGGTACTTGAACAATGGGCTATGTGGTGAAATAAAAAAATTTGAGTAAAATCAAAAATTGAAAATTTGCTTCATTTTATGATGTCATTTTGACATACTTTGACCGGAGGATTGTCTTCAGAACCCGTAACCGCTAAAATGGGCGACATATGGTGAAAAAAAAAATGGCATTAGATTCAAGTCGTTATCTCAAATACAAACAGAGTTATCAACCAAAATGTGTTTTTGTTCTTTTACCTGATAATGACCTTGACCTTGAAGTATTCAGAAACAAAATCAATAGGCTTCCATCCGGGACATGCCCGATAAGAATGATATAGCATTGAAGGTAATCAACGTGAGTTAAAAGGCAAAAAAGTGTGTGAGTAACAAAAAGACAAACACACAAACAGACGCAACGCAACCGAGTAACATACTTGCTGATTTCGGCAAGCAATAAACAAGCTGAAGCAAAACATAACCTCCTGGCAGAGGTAATTACTAAGAACCAGAAAATTCTGGAGATATTTTTTTGCACAGCCCACAAAAGGCAATGTATTTCAAAGTTTTGAAAAACTTTTCATCCCTAAACCGTACACAAGTGGACTGAGACATCTTGGAAGTAGAGTGAAAACAATATAGTCAAAATATCTCACCTTTGCGAACAGTTGAAAATCAGTCTCCAGCAATGCCATCTCTATAAACGGGCACCACAGCTGAATCAAACACAGAAAGAGCTGCATTGCATGAAGGGCCACAGTTTTAAGGCCCTTGTTGGCGGACTTCTTGTCCGTTGATGCAAGACTGGCAGCGCTCCAAATTTTTACATATGCGAAGACAATGACACTGGATATGAATAAGAAGTAGAACTGAGAAATGGCCGACCTGAGATGACCCTGCCATCTGTACACAATGAACACCTCCACACTGCAAACTCTCTCAGCTGTGTAAATGCTCAGTGGGGCCGTGGAGGCGAAAACAGAGGTGATAATGATCATCTGTATGGAACTGAGGGCAAGGATGATGGGGATGCAGCGTATGGCTTTAGATGGTGTGGAGATTTCAGCATGTTGCAGGGGTAAACAGATAGCCACATAGCGCTCCACACTCATCGCCATGAGCGTCAGAGGGGTAGAAAATGTAAGGAGGCTCGAAAAGAGAGAGATGCACAGACACAAACCAACTACGATCGGGATGCTAAAATAGGACAGAACAAGGATAACATTTGTCAAAGCTAGAAATGCGCTGTCGCAGAACAGAGTGTGCATGAACAGGATGTAGCGCACATTATGACGGAAGAATTCTTTCTTGAAAAAAGTAAAGATCATCAGGCTGTTCACACAGAGGAAAATCCCCACCAAAACCTCCACTATTATCACCTTCTCATTAACTTGCCGTAGTGTGGGGCTGCTGTGTGTACTGTTGTTCTGTGCCGTGCTGTATTCAGCCATGCTCACTCTCCAGTGTCTGCAGGAGGAAAATGTACAACAAGTCATAAAATAATGCACAAATGGATATATGCACCTCAATTCATCCAGTATAAGCTTTTTCTTAAATTAAAATCCTTTCTTAATTCTTGGACTCACTTTAGAATCATTATGCTGGTTTATGCTCATTGATTTTCATTATGTTATAAATTAATTATAGGAATCTGCATTCCTGTAGTATTACCAAATAATAAAGTCTTCTTGACAGTTCTTGGAGTACACAACTGAACAATAGCTTTCAGTACCATGTCTTTATAGGCGCTTCCAAACGGATTAATGTTCCCTGTGGGCCTTGTTCTGAGGTTGCAGATACTGGACGCATCATGTCCATGGCAACAATGATCACTAACTACAGAAATGGTGATTGGATTTTAAATCACATAATTTGAACAATGCAATTGATGCTGTCACTTTAAATTAAATTGAAAACAAATATGTTTATCCCAATTGACACATTTTACACTAGCAGCAAATTATTGATGCAAAGCAGGGTGTACAACTTAATGCTCTTTGAACAAACAATTTTCAAAAAACCGGATGGTACTATTTAATCCTTGCGGAATCAATAATTAAACAATTTAGTTATATGACAATGAATTGCGCTTTGGAGATGCATTTTCACAAGAGATGTAGTAATTCTACCTCATTGAATATTTGTTTCCAGTAGCACTGCTTATTGACAAAGATGAACCAGAACAAGTGCCTGCGTCCTTTGTCAATGACTACATTAATTCCTCAAATTTCATGACAACAGAACAACACATTAATATCTCAAAGCTGTTGTACCTCAGTCTCAGCAGTTAATTTAAGTGTCATTTTCATTTACCTCAGGTAGCCTATGCTAAATTTTGCAAAAATTGCGTCAGGTTTGTTGAAGTTAATTCAAAATCAATATTGCTGAAAATCTGGACTCTGCATCACCCACAAAAATGATTAATTCACAGTTAATGGTCAATTAGTCAATTTCTATGTGGTAGAGTTTAAACTTGCATTTGTGAATGCAGTGACAAACTGTCTGCTGAAAATGGTTCACAGAAGTGTTCCAGAGTCCATGCAGTGATTTCCAGCCCAGAATCCTGTTTGTTTTTAATTGAGTACCGTCTGAGGACCTGAAAATCACAGTCATTCAAACTTAGACTTTGGTATTTTCCCATGCGTACCATAGACATTTTTCCGGTTTCTCTCAATCTTTTAATGATATTATGTACAACCATGGAGGATAAAATCTCCAAATTCGTTGCACTTTTACGTTAAAAACATTATTCTTAAATTGTTCAACTACAAACCCGATTCCGAAATAGTTGGGACAAAGTGTAAATTGTGAATAAAATCAAAACGCAATGACTTTCAAATCACACCAGCCAGCATTTTATTCACAATAGAACAGAGATAGCATAGCAAATGTTGAAAGTGAGAAATTTTACAATTTTATCCATAAAATGAGCTCATTCTAAATTTGATGGCTGCTACAGGTCTCAAAAAAGTTGGGACAGGGGCCTGTTTACCATGATGTAGCTGTAATGGGCAGTAGTATACGGAGGCCAACCGCAACAACAGAGAGAAAGAGAGCAGCACGAACTCGGTACAAACACTGAGAATAATATAGACCAAACGCAAGTACTCGCACTTCCAAAGGACGTATAATAGTCCGAACCACAGAAGCAAAGCGAGATAGGAAAAGGGAGAAGAAACTCCAACAATTAGAAGATAGAAAGTCATACAAAACCTGACTACAGATATCTTCGGCTATAGTGCGAAGCTAAACACAGACACTCTAGGGAAGGAGGCGTGGCGGACGTCCTACTTATATAGATTCTGGGAAAGCGCCGCCCCAGCTCAATCAACCAGCTGGGTAAAGAATTCGATGGCCCAGGAATTCGATATCGTCCCGGGACGAGAGCCGCAAAGAAAAGTCCAAACAACACGCACACCTCACAAACCATGACAGTAGCATCCCCTCTTCTTTTTAACACAGAGTGGAGGCGTCTAGGCATTGAGGAGACAAGTTTCTTGAGTTTAGCCATTGGAATTTGATCCCATCTTGTTGAATACAGGCTTCTAGCTGCTGGAGAGTTTTGGGTCTACTTTGATGGACTTTTCGTTTAATTATGCACCAAATGTTCTCAATCGGTGAAAGATCAGGACTGCAGACAGGCCAATTCAACACACGGACTCTTCTACTACGAAGCCATGCTGTTGTAATAGCTGCAGTATATGGTTTTGCATTGTCCTGCTGACATACACAAGGCCTTCCCTGGATTAGATGTCGTCTGGAGGGGAGCATATGTTGCTCTAAAACCTTTATATACCTTTCAGCATTCATGGTGCTTTTTAAAACATGCAAGTGTCCCACACCATATGCACTAATGCATCCCCATACCATCAGAGATGCTGGCTTTTGAACTGAACGCTGATAACAGGAGGGGTGGTCTTTCTCCTCTTTAGCCTGGAGGACACAATGCCCATTATTTCCAACAAGGATGTCAAATTTGGACTCGCCTGACCACAGGACACTTTGCCACTTTGATACAGTCCATTTTAAATTAGCCTTGGCCCACAGAACATGGCGGCGCTTCTGGATCATGATCAACAATGGCTTCCTTTTTGCATGATAGAGTTTTAGGTGGCATCAGTGGATGGCATGGCGGACTGTGTTTACAGACAGTGGTTTCTTGAAGTATTCCTGAGCCTATTTAGTAATGTCAATGACAGAACCATGCCGATGAGTGATGCAGTGGCGTCTGAGGGCTGAAGATCACAGGCATCCAGTAAAGGTCTTCAGCCTTGTCCCTCACGCACAGAGATTTTTCCAGTTTATCTGAATCTTTTGATGATGTTTTGCACTGTCGATGATGAGACCCTCAAAGCCTTTGCAATTTGACTTTGAGGAACAATGTTCTTAAAGTATTCCACAATTTTTTACGCAAGCCTTCACAGTTTGGAGAGCCTCTGGCCAACTTTACTTCTGAGAGACTCAGCCTCTCTACGACATCCCTGTTATAGCCAATCATGTTACACACCTAATGCCAGTTAACTTAATTACTTGATAAATGTTCTTTCAGCTGATTCTCTTTACTTGCTTTTTCAGCTCTTTTTTGCCTGTGTCCCAACTTTTTTGAGACCTGTTGCAGCCAGAAAATTTGAAATAAGCTCATTTTGTGGATAAAAATGTACAATGTCTCAGTTTCAACATTTGAAATGTTATCTATGTTCTATTGTAAATAACATATTGGCTCATGTGATCTGAAAGTCATTGCATTTTGATTTTATTCACAATTTACACTTCGTCCCAACTATTTCGGAATTGGGGTTGTATATTTAGTAGATAACAGCACTCGCAGCAGGCCTATAACCGTTCGGTCAATTGAAAATACACAATTTCAGAACATATTTTAAAAATTCGTAACAAAAAAAGTAGGCTGAACATCATTCTGATTTCTTTTTTGTCAGACATTGTTCACATTTATAAGATTGCACAGTAAAAATTTCAGAGAGAAAAATAACTGGTGACATGGTCATTTTTTGCCCCAAAAAAGGGCATTTTGGGTCAAAAACCGGAAAAATTTACTTAGAAATTATTTCATTAAAAAACTTCTACAAATGATATAACTTGGATTACTGCATACATACAGAGAGAGATATCATAAAATCATAAAAAATGAATTCTAGCCTTTTATCTTACTTAGTTCCTGAGTTACAGGTCATAAAATGTGGTGTCGTTTTTGGGCGTTTTGTGTTTTCGGCTGATTTTGAGGCTTAACCATATAAAGGTAGATCAAGATACACAGAAGCTAAGGCCATTTTCAGATTCTAGGGGATGAACATGGTTAGTATACCCAATTTCAGCCTTGCATAAGCAATCAATTTGGGAAAAATAAGTTGCCAAAGTTGGTTGAAAATGGGTTCGCCAAAAAACTTAAAATATTATTCAAATTTCAAAGGACTATAACTTGAAAACTATTTGAGGTACTGGCCCAATATTAGAAATTTTTTCATTTTGTGTGAATGTTTACTCGTGAATTTTTTCAAAAATTTTTGAGGAGGTGACCTGGAAAATTTCTCAAAATCTGGATGATTTGACATGGAATGACCCATGACCAATTCAAACAGATTAGTAAAGAGTAGATTCGTAGAATCAATATACAGCCAGGCCCATAAAAATTTGGACAGAGTTACTGTTATTTTAGTGGTTTACCACTGCATATTGGAGTTGAATTAAAATATTATTTCAAAGTGCAGACTCTCAGCTTTCATTGAAGGAATGGAAGGAAGGGAGCAGCTTGGGGTGTTGCCCACTAGATGGCAGTACCCAGCCCACAAAGAAATTCGCTCGAGAGAGTTAAGGTTAGGGTTAGGAGATCATAATCAAGGGATAATTTTCATGATCTGTGTTTGGTGAGGCGATCCGTCAAATTTCTGATAATCTCGTGTCACCAGTTCTAATTTATTCAGAAATCTTTTCATTAGCCTATCAAAGGGGCTGTGTCACCAGCTAAGCTTGCACAGTTTGCTTCTGGCTCACAGGTGCCAAATCAGTGGCAAAAAGGCAGGTCTTTTTAGGTCTTCCAGAGTGGTGAACACTTGTTGGTCCATCCAGCTGCGTTTGAGCCTTTTCTTACTAGTCTTTTGAGTCACGAAGGGGTGTTCGGGAGTTAGCATTGGTCAGCCAATGACGGGACTTCTCACATTTGGCTTGGCCGATGCCATATTTTGAAGTCCAAATTACATAATTGCGAAAAATTTTCTATGAAAAGTAATCGTAAAAAAAAGAAAGCTTTTGTGACTGAACCACACATGCTCAGCTCAAGACATAGCCCCTTTTAGAGTCCTATTTAAAAAGCCTTCCCTGCCAGCCAGAGAAGAGAGAGAGGCTGGGAGGAAAGGTTGTGTGTGAGACGTATGTGGAAGTATGCATATATTTTGATGGAGAACATCAGCTGATAAGGAGGGGGGGGGGGGGGGGAGACAGGTGTGGGCTGGGGCAAGGGGAGCTGCTTGTTGGATCCTGGTTGCTGTGGTGTCTCTAGTTTTACATTTTTGGTTTGTCTTCAGTTATTTAATGTCCTCAGTTCAATAAATTATTTTTCACTTATATTTCCTTGTGCAATCTCCCTTTTTGTAATGGCCTGTGATTTGGGTCATAACAGATGCATTTATATTTAGAGCAGTTACTTACCCTCAAAGTCAAATTTTGAGAGATATCCACACATGCCATGAAGAATAAATATTCCATATTCATGGTTTCATATAAACTGCATAAAAGGGGAGAAATTCAACCAATCAAAGTAAACAATAAGTTCCTGATTTGCGAAATCAAGGACAAATGGCTGTAAAAACTATTTATTAGCCAAGCAGATGCTCGTCAAATCTCTTTTGTTTCACGCTGATGTCAATTAGTTTGAGGAAATTATTTTGATTGAACCCCAATTCATTCTTCTGTTCAGCAACCTAATTTGGAGCTTACAGTACTTATTTCTCAGTGACAAATTTGATCTACCCATGACACACATGGATATTTCTGTCAAAATGTGGCTTCAGACGTTAAACATGAAATGCGCCTTATTAGGATAGGTGAGCGGCTGTTGTTGACGCAAAAAATCGACACATACAGGGGACCACTGCTCTGAAGTTTAGGTCTGGACACTTACTGCAGTGTCTGGTGAATCCAGAAGAGGGCAACATGACACCTAAGAAGAGTCATTACTGAAATGCCTTCTGCGGTGCGAGGAAACGAAGGACTTTCGATATAAGTGTGCTTCTAAAGGTTTACATGTGTACACAAAGACAATCAGGTCAAACATATTTAGGATTGTGAATGTGCTTTTATATGATTTCAATTTTTTACTTTTGAACAGCATTACTGTAAGGAGTAGTTAAAGTGGTTAAAAAAATAGGAGAGAGATAAAAAAAAGGAATACAGTGCACTGGGATAATCTAAACCACAGGCAGGCAAAGAAGAAAGAAATGAACAAAAAGAAAAACAAACAACAGAGTTGGCCTGCAGTAGACAGGAAACAGTGCAGTGCAGTCCAGAGTTAAAACTGAATCTTAGTTTGATGCTTGAACTTAAATTCTGCCCATCCGACTGCTACAGTTGGAGAGCGGTTTGAGCGTGTGTTTGAGTGTCCCACGGGATTTCACTGCCAAAGCAGAAGGGCACACCCTCCAGTTGAGTTAACTGCACAAATGCCCTGGTACAAACAATCAAGAAAAATGGCCGTGACTTTTGCACTGACTGACTTTACAGTATTCTTGAAAAAAAGAGTATTATTGTATTAATCTCCTCATATAAAGTTATTTGACAGCAGCCATATTGCTTAAAATTCACATGGTTAAAACACTGATGTAGTTAATAAGCATGGGCACCTCTTAGAGAGTTGATTTTTTTTTTTTTTAAATTTCTGTTCATTTATTACAGCTGTTTCATTGCTATTACTCTTGTTCCCTTTCTCGGTCATGAAACTATTTTTTTCTTTAATGCATACGGATGATTTCCTTGCATTTTTTGTCACTGATTTTTTTTGATATTAGTTATTCATAACCGCACATCACTCTTTGGGGTGATGATGAAAGCCAGAAAATGATGGCTATTATAAGTTGCTAATTTGTTGCCAGCGATGTAGACCAGTGTGTATCATGCCAGCAGGGAATGTGGCGTTAACAGCCGGAAAGCTCTTGAGTTTTGTAATGAGAGTTCAGCCATTTTCCCCGTCGAGTCAAACATTCATTATTTATTACCTGTCCACCCTGGAGACATGAGTATAATGACTCCTTGTTTGCACTTTGGTTGCACAAACAAGGTCACTCTGTGGAGTTGCGGAGGATATTGCAGCCACCGCTTGACTGGCTATTCTCACCAATGGCATTCCACCTCTCTAATTTGACGTCAGTTCCCAAATTGCACAAACAAAAAATGTTCAGATCTAGTCTGCTGCTTTTTTGAAACTCATACAAGCAAATACTTTCCTGTGCCTTTTAAACAATAGGCTGTGAAAATAACCACATTTCATGACTGGTACTTTTGAACTTATTATTTTTTTGGCAGGAGAGTAAGATTATGAAGTTGGGTCCGACAACAAATTTGAGTCTGCTGCACACTTGATAATCCAAAACATAAAAGACCACCTGCCCATTATGCTTCCTCCATGTTCTGCCAAAACATTACTGGTCAACTTGAACATTTCCCAGCAAATCACATTCCTTCCTCCAGTTTGTCCTCTCAAAGTGCATCCTGGTCCCATCTCTTCCCCAGATGAATAGTTCACACAAACTTAGCCATTGAACACGATGTAAAAGAAAATGGGACTCCTTGCACCAGGTGACCTTCTTCCATTGCCGCAAAGTTCAGCTCTGAAACTCACAAAGCTCATTGGAGGCGTTTTCAACTGTGGACAGCAGTTGAGAGTTACAGAAAAACCTATTAAGTCTAATTTTGGTCTAAACTGAGTTGAGATCATTAATGAATTTTCTAGACTTTGCCTCATCACATATAGTATTATACATTAACAAGAATCCCTGGTTCCCTATATTTTGCTGTGGCAAAACCTAGCAAGTCACCTGTATTTAATCAATTGTGAAACAAAAACCTTACACGCTGATCTTCTTGTCTTTTTCAAAAGGAAATTTTCTTTCTTTTGCAATGGCATAGCCCTTGCAAGTGAAATCAGCCAATTATGAAGGCGCATACGTATCACGTGATCTGTCGAGTCAGTTCCCCTGCTGAGCACTGCTTGTGAGGGACATTCATGTTCTGGATTCAGGATTCACATAATTTACATGATAATAACGACTGAAAATGGCTTCATTAGGGAAGCAGATGGTGGAGTTAAAATAAAAAAAACTGTTGATCGCCACTGCAATTACATAATTGCTGGGTTTTTGTCCATTATTTTGATCAGAGGCGGTCCATCGGCAGTAACGAAGGCCTTCAGAAACCTTTCAATATGTAATAACCTAAACCTCTCAGTTTACTTTCCCGATTAGAAATGGTTGCTCAGACTGTCAAATTTATTTTTGATAGCATTGTAATACATTGCACCACAAAATTATTTGGCGTTTTTTCCGCACATAAATGGCGACTTCAAATATCAATATGATTTTATAAATTCTGCGCTCATGTAGCTGGGGAAAAGCTCAGATTTCCGTAAATTGGTTTGCAAGGCTCATAAAGCAATACACCACATGAATCCGTTCGATAGCCTCTTCTGAATGTAGTCACAGCTAAAGGGAGTTGTTAGGCACGATGCAGAGCTGAGTGACAATTGCAAGGATGGCGAAAATACATGCTGCAAAGTCTGTGAAAGTTTTTGATTTTGTGCATTTATATTTCCACCCTTCCAATGCCATATCAATTATATAAATATAGGCAATAGGCATTCTTTTTTTCATTATCATTTCTTTTTTAGGTCATGCATTGGTCTTGGTTGTTCACTTGATAAATTGTTTGATTGTTAATCAGGCAAACTTAAATGAGTGCAGCTTGAGGGCAATAGAGCGGTAAAGGGTGCGGTTACTGAAGGCCCTCAGAACACCTGACGGCACGCCGCTGATTTGGATCATTTATATTTTACATTTTTGGATGGCATAAACTTGTTCAGTCATATTGCCATGGATACTGACAAAAAAGAAAAAAGTCCTCCCGAAATATTGCTGATTATGCGATGAATAAATAACTGCCGAGTCAGTTCTATGTCGGACACAAGATTAAACCCAGAGGGATACAGTTTTCCGTCATTTTCTCAAAACGTGCTTTCTGACACTTACTAGGTTATTCCAGAACACTCAAGAGGGGTTAGAATGGCCACTTGGACCAGTCTTTTTAGTTACAAACAAAGCCTCATGGCCAGCCTGGTGCGACGCACTGTGTGATGTGACACATTCCTCCTGTTACCATCACATAAGCTTCCTTTGACTTGTGCCGCAGTAGCCCTCCTGTCGGTTGATGAGTTTTGGGCGGCAAACACCCTGTCATAGGTTTGATGTTTATCCCTCCTTGAACTAGGATTGGTAAGCAATCACACCGTAGCATGCTCTATTGTTTTGAAATATACAAAGTCATCCGTTTCATCTGAGTGCGATCATCATGTTTTAACTCACCAGAGTACACATTCTGCAATAGATTACCTAAATTAGTCTTGCACAGCAAACATGAAATTCAGTTATGGTAAACCATCATTTTATTAACACACAACTAATCTTCTTATATCCACAAAAATAAGGAGAAATACACCTGCACAACAGTAACGTAAACCGATCTGGCAGTTGCTAAACTTTACAGAAGAGACAACAGAACGGAAGAGAACATGCTTTAATAAGTATTTCAGTAAAAGTGCCAACAGGACTGTTAGTAACTTAGAGTCAAATTCAATGGTTGTTTTCTTGTATCCAGTGGTTTCATTTTTCATCTTCACCTTGAAAATTTGAGCTGCTGTGTCACGAAGAAGTCACCACTAGAGTTGCTTTCAAAACCAGACAAATCTCTACCTAGCAAGTATGAGTGCTCGCTAATCTTTTCTCAAATGGACTGTATTTTATTGGGGGCATACGAGTATATCTTGCAGCATCCTACAAACACATAATTTTTCAAAGCCAGGAAAAATTTTTCATCCCTCAAGCCGTACACAAGAGGGCTTAGGCACCGAGGTGCAAGAATGAAGACGATATAGTCGAAAGATCTCAGTACCAAATACACATTTACGTTAATTTCGCGAACTGCTGTCTCGATCAGTGGTAACCACAGCATGATCAGGCAAAGAAGAAGCTGGAAGGTATGAAGACACACGGTCCTGAGGCCCTTGGAGCTGGACTTCTTGTCGTCTGCGGATGCCCCCCTGGCTGCCGCCATGATTCTGAAGTATGTGAAGGCTATTGTGATGGACATGAACAGGAAATAGAGTTGAGACATGGCGGATCGAAGGTTCTGTTGCCACTTTATTACAACTAGACTCTCCACCTGGCAGAGCAGGTGTGACACGTAGAAGCTGGCTGGATTGACGGACATTACCATGCTGAGCACTGTGAGCTGCATTACTGCACTGAGAGCGTGGATAATGAGGATGCAGCTAGTTGCGTGGCGGGGTGAGGCGATTTCCGCATATCTCAATGGCAAACAGATAGCCACATAGCGCTCCAGACACATTGCCGTCAGGGTCAGAGGTGTGGCGAAGTTAGCAATGTTGACAACTGCATAGAAGATCATACACATCCATGCTGGCATTGTGGCCTTGCAGATAGTCAAAATGAGAAGGGTGTCTGATGCTACTAGAAACAGCGTGTCGCAGAACAGAGTGTGTGCAAAGAGGATGTAGCGCATATTGTTACAGAAGGCCTCCTTCTTGAAAAAGGTGTAGATCATAATGCAGTTCACACAAAGGAAGATCCCCACCAACACCTGCGCTATTACTATCGGTGCACCTACAGATCGTGAACGCAGAACAAGGGATCCATGTGTGGCGTTTCTAGTCATTCCTTAGTTATAGGAAAGAAATGAGAAATTGGTTTCGGAAATGTTAATTAATACTACATACATTAATCCTCATTTAAGTTTCAATGCAAAATAGTTTTTAGTCTCATTCTAAATTTATTCATCAACACATCCTGTCATTTGTTGCAATAGAACTGGGTACTGACATAATATGAACTCTGGAAAAAAAAATGCGCAGTAAGTAATAAATAAGTATGAAATGCAACAAAAACTGATCTTATATTGAGAGTAAAAGGTAGTTAGTTTCATTACAGATAAGTTGCATTACAGAAACTTCTCTAACAGAGACATTTCACAATTACCTTTAACAAGTCCCTTCAAAGCTGCAGCGTCGATAGCATGAGAGCTCCTAGTTTTATACCCAGAATCACGCACACTGATCAGCTGGGGATGCAGGTTCTTTTCTTTTTTTTCCCTCAAGAAACTCTCAATACGGCACCCCGTTGATCATCATGGCCAATAATCTTTGAATGTAAAAATATACCACAACAATATTAGTTAGAAGCTTAATCATGGTACAAAAATAGCACAGGTAAAAACCTTTGGTCTCCAACCCGAGCCTTGGAGGGCCCCATGCTGGATGGTTTTTGACTACTTGGCACCAATTTAACTGATCAGTGAAGGCAGTTAGCTGTTGGGAAAAAAATGAGCTCTTGCACCTTTCACCTTATTCTTGTACACATCATTTGATACTCCCAAACATTTGTGTTATATTCCCATATGGCTTATAGTCAAACTGAATAAGCACAGATGAAAAAGTGACATGCAGCATGCCAGCCTCTTTGTGTCCGGACAGATTCCAGGTGTCAAAAGTTCACGTGTTTGGAAATGAGACAAAGTCCAGAGAGAGGTGTTGTGCGATGAGGGGGAACTTGCCTTGGGAAATGCTTATCACTGTATGTATTATAAATATATCTTTATCTGCACATTTTAATCCAGTTGCTTAGCTTTATTAATATATCTCAAGTTCAATTCCAGTGCATCCGTGGGCAGGCAGACGCTGTAGATGCCATACCAGAAGATGCACCTGAGTAAACTTGACCTTCTGCATAAAAGTGATACAAATTTGGTGGACTAATAAGACACAAGAATAATTAATTGTCAAAGTAGTTGTTGGCAAAGTTTATGTCCTAAGTTTATATCATAAGTTTCAGACAGAGAGGGGAGAAGGAGTGATTAATGATGTCTGGACATAACTGCTTTAGGGACAAAAAAATATGAGGGAGATGAAAGAGAGTAAGAAGCGTTATGTAAGGTGGGATGTGTCAATCCATCATAAAAAGTGACAAGAGTCGCCTATAAAAATGAGAGAGATCCTGGAGAAAATCAATTCCTTTTGTCATTTCTTGGTTAAAGGTGCTCAGTCCTTTTTGACAGTTGAGAGTGTGAATCTTTTATGATCTGCGCAGATCAGCCCAGGTTTTTGTATGTTACTTTAGAGTTCTATACAATAAACCCAAATCATATCAGACTATTTTGGTTTGTTTTCTGTTATTAAGGTAAATGCTAATTTGGTGTGGGGGAGACCCCCAGTCAGCTGGCCCTGACTGAGGCGAGCAAAAAAGAAAAGTAGTATTTTTTTTTACCACATTTTTGGTGAGCGAAGCCAGGAGAGATTGCGAATTCTGACAGGTGGAAAGCCGTAGGAGGCCCCTCTGTAAACTCCCCTCGGTGTGGTCACACAAGGTCAGCAGTTTCTCGATGAATTTGAAAAGCTGAATGGGATTTAGGTGGGGCTTGCCCTGAGGCTGGAAACTTGCGGATTCTCCTCTTGAAAGAATCTAAAAATAAAGTTAAAATTTGGGAAAATAAAAGAGTTTGATGTGATGTGTGCTTAATATGAATGTTATGTGCATAAATGTTTTGTGTGAATCTTAAATGTTATGTGTATGTGCCGCGCTATGAAGGTACATTTGTGTCTTTATTATTCAATCAATAAAAGTTGCTTCAACCAAAAAACATATTTTCAATCAAAAAAACATTTTCAATCAAAGGAAAAAAGTGTTCGAATGCAAAAATAAAATTGAGACCCAAAAAATTGCATTTGAACCCTGTTTTTCTTTGATTGAAAAGATTTTTTTTTATTGAAGTGAGTTATTTGATTTGAAATATTTTTTTTGGTTGAAGCAACTTTTTTTTTTGTTCCATATTATGGGTAGGACATTTGTGTCCTTATTATTCAATCCCAAAAAATATCACTTCAATCAAAAAATGTTTTCAATCAAAGAAAAAAAAATGTTCAAATGAATTTTTTTGGGTCTCAATTTTATTTTTGCATTCAAACACTTTTTTTCTTTGATTGCAGTGGAAAAAAGTTTTGGAGGCGTTTTTTTTTTTTTTTTTAATTGATTGAAGTGAAAAAAGTTTTGGAGTCGTTTTTGTTTTGATTGAAGTGAAAAAAGTTTTGAAGTCGGGTTTTTTTTTTTTCGATTGAATCATTTTGACACAAATATCCCGCAGTGCTTCCCCATTAGTCAGACATGTTTGAGTGACAAGTGCTTTCACCAATGACGTTTGAAATAGGAATCTCTTTCTAGAACAAGGAAGTCACCATTTGCAATGTAGGCCTACAGGTATGCGGTGAAAATCCGTCTTCCGTCCTTTCGATATGCACAAATTTTTCAAACAATGGCGGCGGATGGAAAAGCACATAACAGTAAATTGTAATTACCAATACATTACCGAAGTTTGAATGTAGTTTCAAGTGTGTCCATTCGTAGTTTACCCTCCAAACCTGTGGGCGACATATAGAGCCCACTTGAATGTAAGGTCTAAAACCACGCTTACTGGGAAGCCTCAAAGATGACCGTGGTGTTAGCACTCAGGCTTCCCCACCGAGAGCAGCTTCTCTCAGATAGTCCCTTTGAAATTTGTCACTGAACATAACATATGTCTGTCGTGGTTAGATATGAAATGTAATTCGTTTGTGGTACATCTAATGCAGTGGGTCGCAACAAGGGGGAAGCGACCCCCTCCTGGAATGTTTTTTTAGATTAGGGCCTACATCACCTGCAGTCATATAATTTGCCTTAAAACAGATTTTATTAAGGGTAATTGTGGGTATCAAAGTGTCAAAGTGTCAGCAGCATCAATAACTGAGGAACGTAAGGTGCCACCGGCGGGTCAAAAGGAGCCCCGAGCTAAGCTTCGGAAATTAATTTATCAAGAGGACGGCTGCTTCTCCTAACCTGGACTGTGTGTGTAACAGTTTATGCAAACAGCAGAACATTATAACATTAGATCCCGACCGATCCTGTCGCACGTCTGGATATTCAAATAATCAATGAAGTTACGGTGCTGTGCCTTGTGCGTAAAAGCACTGAGACATGAGTGGAGAGATGCACATAGCCTATTATTTCTGCTGCAGGAGGATCCGTGCAGCAGGCATTTAATAAGCCAAACAAAGACATATTTTCTTGGAGGAATCCTGTAGCTACTTTCACTTCGTGCACCTGCAGACCCGTTTCCTCTTGTAATGTGGGGGGGGAAAAAAAAAAGCCACTAGATGGCAGTATTTACCTTTTTTTGTTAAGCAGTCTGGAGCTAGGTTTGGGGCATGTCCTGGGCATGCCTCAGAGGGGGCTGGGAAAGAGTATATAAGGAGAAAAATCGAGAGAGTGTAGGGTAGTAGGAGAAATTGCAAGGAGAAATTGTGGAAGGATACATTTGACCAGACCTGTCACTCTTTTCAAGACCTGTGAAGCTCTTTTTGTGGATTTTTGCCTGTGTTGGAGCATTTTCCTGTCCCAGGACATCGCAACATAGCAGCCCCATCTCAATTACCAAGGGACTGTAAATATCTCATTTTTTGTTTAATATCAATCTTGGTAAGTAGAGTAGATTGTAGATTAGTTCAAAGTGTTTGTTTAATTAAATCTGTTAAAGTTTGAAAATTTTGTCTGTCATCCCTTGCTGTCAGCTACGCCATAACAAATTGGGGCCATAACAAACTGGGGGCTCGGGTCCGGGATAGACCATTGTGCGAGTCATTTATTGAAAATCTAAAATTTCAAATTGTGAAATTGTTTTTTGAATTTTCCTAGATATATATTGGCAGATCAACAGCAATGGATGATTTCTTTGCATCACCCACCGTAGAGGTTTTGAAGTCTTTTAAAAAGACAGAACTGCTAGAAATATGCAGACAGTTAGAGCTGACAGATGTAAAACCAGCCATGCGAAAAGCAAGACTGGCTAGAGAGATTGTTGAATATTACATTGATGAAAATGTGTTTGCACCAGGAGATCTGGAACAGTTTCCAGTGGAAAATCCAAAAGTAGAAATGGAACTTAAATTAAAAATGCTAGAGATTGAAAGAGAGGAAAGAGAAAAAGAAAAACAACGAGAGTTTGAGAGAGAAAGAGAAAAGAAAGGGAGGAAAAAGAAAAACAAAGAGAATTTGAGAGAGTGAAAGAGGAAAGAGCAGAAGGAGAGACAGAGAGATTTCGATTTAGAAAAATTAGACAGGAAAGAAAGGCTCCAAATGGAGCTACTAAAAATCAAAATGGAAGCTGAAAACAAATTTCATGCTAGCCAGGAGGTAAAGCTGGTGCCTCCATTCTCAGAGAAGGAGGTTGACAAGCATTTCCAGTGCTTCGAGAAGGTAGCTAAGAGTTGTCAGTGGCCAAAGGAATACTGGCCTCTGATGTTGCAAACTGTCCTCAAGGGTAAAGCTCAACAAGCCTATTCGGCTTTGTCTGCAGTTGATTCCTCTGATTATGAGGTTGTCAAAAAGGTTATTTTGACAGCTTATGAGTTGGTTCCAGAGGCTTACCGACAGAAATTCAGAGGTCTGAAGAAATCTGACCATCAGACTTATGTGGAATTTGCTAACGAGAAGAAGGTTTGCTTTGAGCGCTGGTGTACTTCTATGGAGGTCAAGGATGATTTCAACTCACTAAAAGAGATGGTGTTAGTTGAAGAATTCAAGAACTGTGTCAAGGATGATATTAAGACCTACCTTAATGAGAAGCAAGCACTGAATTTGCAATCAGCTGCCAAGTTTGCAGACGAATATGTTCTCACACATAAGTAAACCCTCACAGGCTCTAACCATTGTGCCGTAGCAGTTAAAAAAGCCAATCGGATGCTGGGATACATTGCCAGAAGTATTGAGTTCAAATCCAAGGAGGTGATGCTTCTTTTGTACAACACATTCGTCAGACCACATCTAGAGTATTGTGTACAGTTCTGGGGACCATACTTTAAGAAAGACATAGAGGCTTTAGAGAAAGTTCAGAGAAGAGCCACGAAGCTAATTCCGAGTATTAAAGATGAAAGCTATGAGAAAAGGCTGAAGATCTTTAATCTCTTTAGTCTTAGGAAAAGAAGACTAAGGAGTGATCTGATTGAGGTCTTTAAATATGTTAAAGGGATTAACAAAGTGAATTATGTAGGATTCCTTCAACCAAGTGTTGTTAGTAGAACTCGGGGTCACAAATGGAAGCTGACCAAAGGTAAATTTAGCACTGATATTCGGAAATATTTCTTCACCCAAAGAGTAATTTCGGTGTGGAACAGCTTGCCTGACCATATTGTTGAGGCAGAGACCTTGGGAGTTTTCAAGAGCAGGCTTGACTTAAAGTTAGATACCATTGAGTCATTGAGTATCTGAAGCGATATATTTACGATAGTACAAAGAAACTGGCGAGCATAGTTGGGCTGAACGGCCTGTTCTCGCCATTCATGTTATGTTATGTTATGTTATGTTAGGTCCAAATTTCAGTCCAGCAGTAACAATAGATGGTCCCAATTTCAGAAGAAAGGTAACGGTGATACCCAAGATTCCTCACCCAAAGACAAAGACAAATCTGGTGATGGTGCTCAGAAATCCAGAAAAAGGTCTGATCAAAGTGTGCAAGCTGACAGTGACAAAAGTGGTCTAGTTTGCAATTATTGCAAGAAATCTGGTCATGTTAAAACTAACTGTTGGTTCCTTAAAGCTAAGAAAGAAAAAGAAAAGGATACCAAACCGAATGCCTTTGTGAAGACAAGGTTAGAAACCCCTGTAGTAGATGACCGATCTGCTAAATTGCCTGCTCCTTGTGAGGCTAAGAAGCCTGATACTGCTGACTTTGTGAGGGAGGAATTTCTTCCATTTGTGTCAGAGGGATTTGTGGCTCTGAATGAGCATTCTCCTCCTGTCCCCATATATATCCTAAGGGATACCGGAGCTTCTCAGTCACTTTTGTTGATGGACTCCTTTGAGTTACGTGATGAGACCGCTTCTGGGGATTTCATACTTGCAAAAGGTATTGAAGAGAGGACTGTATCTGTACCCCTGCGCTCTGTATTCTTGAAGTCAGATTTAGTTACAGGACAGGTAAAGGTGGGACTTATGTCAAGTCTACCTATCAAGGGTGTTTCTCTGTTGCTAGGCAATGACCTGGCTGGGGGCAATGTAGTTTCCCCTGTTCATCTTACTTCACAGCCGAGCACTGAAGATGGCGATGAAGACCCATCTCTGTATCCTTCCTGTGTAGTGACCCGTGCTATGGCTAAGAAGGCTCAAGAAGAAGATGATGTGGTGCCGTCCAGCACATTGAATAGTCATGACTCAGGTGGTTCGCCTCATGACTCTGTTCAGCCTACTATGGTTTCTCCGTTTGAGGACTTATCAGACACTTTTATCAGTTCTCTGTTCAGCCAGCCAGATGGGTCTGGTGATTCTGATGTGTCTGGAGACTTGTCTCTGTCCAGAAAGCGGTTGATTCAGGAGCAAACCAAGGATCCTGAAATTTGTGTACTAAAGAAGAGAGCCCTTCCTGATGAAGAAATAGACGCAGTTCAGTTGGGTATTATCTCAAGGATGGAGTGTTGATGCGGAAGTGGCGCCCTCCTGATATCCCTGTCAATGCAGATTAGGCAGTGGTCAAGCAAATTGTTGTTCCGAAGGTCTACAGGAATGAGATATTAACAGTGGCTCATAGTTTGCCTTTAGGAGGTCATCTTAGTGTTAACAAGACTGTTGACAAGATCATGAAACACTTCTTCTGGCCTGGACTTCGGAAAGATGTTTCCAACTTTTGCAAAACCTGTCACACTTGTCAGGTAGTTGGAAAACACCAGTTAGACCCACCTGTAGCTCCATTGCCGCCTATCCCAGCATTTGGGGAGCCCTTCTCCAAGGTCATCGTTGATTGTGTTGGTCCATTACCCAAGACTAGATCTGGAAATCAGTACTTGTTGACAATCATGTGTGCATCTACCAGATTCCCTGAAGCCATGCCTCTACGCAACATCAAGGCAACTGCAATCTCGAAGGCTTTGATAAAGTTCTTCACGTTGTTTGCCATTCCCAGGGCTTGACCCAGGCTAACCTGACTGTTAACCTGAACAAGAGTGACTTTGGTTGTGCTACTGTCACGTATCTTGGCTACTTCAGAGGCCAGGGTAAGGTGGCACCCATAAATGCTAAAGTCCAAGCCATCATGGACTTTCCAGTTCCTGACAACAAAAAAAGCTTTGCGCCGCTTCCTTGGAATGATTGGGTACTGCCGCAAGTTCTGCAAGAACTTTGTTGAGATTGCTCTCAGTCTCACTAACCAACTGAGGAAAGGCGTAAAGTTCACTTGGAATGAAGCATGCCAAAGAGCCTTCGATCGCCTGAAGTCTCTGCTGTGTCACTTCCCCGTGCTCAAATCTCCTGACTTCAACAAACCGTTCTCCATGGCGGTCGATGCTAGTGACCAAGCTTGTGGATCTGCGCTCCTACAGAGAAGTGACTCTGATGACATTGAGCATCCCGTGGCATACTTCTCCAGGAAGTTCAATCGCCACCAAAAGAACTATTCCACAATTGAGAAGGAGCTGTTGGCTCTGGTTCTATCCTTACAACACTTTGAGCTTTATGTTTGTACAGGGCAAAAGCCAATGATTGTATATACTGACCACAATCCGTTAATGTTTTTGAGTAAGATGAAAAACAAGATTCGGAGATTGTTGAATTGGAGTTTGATTTTACAGGAGTTTGACTTGGAAATTAAGCATGTAAAGGGTACTGACAATGTAATTGCTGATTGCTTATCCCGTGTTTGAGTATGTGTACATATATCACGTGTTTGTTAGCATATTGTATTATATGTGTATATATATATATATATATATATATATATATATATACACAAGTGTCTACTTAACCATTTTTGTATTGAAAAGAAAAATTTTGCCTTCATGAGTCAAAATTTTTCCCTTTTGGAATGGAGGTGTAATGTGGGGGGGAGCCACTAGATGGCAGTATTGACTTTTTTTGTTAAGCAGTCTGGAGCTAGGTTTGGGGCATGTCCTGGGCATGCCTCAGAGGGGGCTGGGAAAGAGTATATAAGGAGAAAAATCGAGAGAGTGTAGGGTAGTAGGAGAAATTGCAAGGAGAAATTGTGGAAGGATACATTTGACCAGACCTGTCACTCTTTTCAAGACCTGTGAAGCTCTTTTTGTGGATTTTTGCCCGTGTTGGAGCATTTTCCTGTCCCAGGACATCGCAACATAGCAGCCCCATCTCAATTACCAAGGGACTGTAAATATCTCATTTTTTGTTTTATATCAATCTTGGTAAGTAGAGTAGATTGTAGATTAGTTCAAAGTATTTGTTTAATTATATCTGTTAAAGTTTGAAAATTTTGTCTGTCATCCCTTGCTGTCAGCTACGCCGTAACAAATTGGGGCCAAAACAAATTGACGCCATAACAAATTGGGGCCATAACGCTCTGCAGAAGGAAAGAGAAGTAAATCTACATTGCAGAAAGTCAGGGCGATATTTCTGAGGCTTGGGGCTCCTTTTCACCCGCTGGCACCTTACTTTTCTCCGTTGTTGATGCTGCGGACACTTTGACACCCACAAATACCCTCAATAAAATCTATTTTAAGACAAATTATATGACTGCAGGTGAAAAAAAACATTCCAGGAGGGGGTCTACCTCCTTGTTGAGACCCACTGCATTAGATGTACCACAAACAAATTACATTTCATATCTAACCACTACCGACATATGCAGGGACATGCGGTCAGGGTAGGCAGTGACTTCTCCTTTTTTATCGCTAGATTTTGTCAACCTGTTGCCACATACGATGCCTGATTGTCAATCAATCCATTTGACCTTTTTTTCTGGTCAATTAAGCCTGTAATGATTAAGAGGTGATAGTGATAAAAAGATTAATTTACATTTACGCTTTGATTCGAGACTGCAAGGAAGTAAATCTTAATAATGAATTAGGAAAAAATCTCAACTCTCTCGGTAATTCTGTATATTGTTTTGATCCTTTGTTTAACGGATTATGAAAGAAGACTCAAAATAAACTCCCTATTTTTTAAAAAATGGCATTAAAAAGTACGTGTTTAAGGGGGGAAATATTATAGTTAACATATTGACCACCCATTGAACACCGCATAAGAAAGGTTTTAATATTTGTTAATGGCATTACGTTAGTTTCCACTAAGCAAATATGAACAAACTTGCTGTCTCATGAGCATTTTAAGTTCGATGCACTGAGCAATAATGTCGTGGATGGAACTGGCACGCCATTCTGCCGTTTAGTCTTGTAAATTAGTTAATCAATCCTCAGAATACTAATCAAGCAAAGTAATTGAGTTATCGTTCTTTTAACGGTGAGGATTCTGCCTACCCTAACTGACCTCCGACGGCACGTCACTAGACATATGTGATGTTCAGCGATGAATTTCAAAGGGACTATCCGAGAGAAGCTGCTCTCGGTGGGGAAGCCTGAGCGCTGACACTGCGGTCATCTTTGAGGCTTCCCAGTTAGAGCGGTTTGAGACCTTACATTCAAGTGGGCTCTATATGTCACCCACAGGTTTGTAGTTTAAACTATGAAAGGACACACTTAAAACTCTATTCAAACATCAGTAATGTATCAGGAATTACAACTTATTGTTGTGCGCTTTTCCATCTGCCGCGGTTGTTTGAAAAGTTTGCGCATATCGATAGGGCGGAAGATTAAAATTTGACTTCTTTTATATTAGACAAGAAAGCGTAGTTCTGCATTCATAACTTGACATGTTTCGACGGGAACTCCCATCTTCCTCAGAAGTGTCACATGATGGTGTTGTGACGTGTCTTATCAGCTATTTTTACTGAGGCGTGACCATCCTGCCAGGTTTGACAGGACGGTCACGCCTCCTGCTGTCAGTTCGCCTCCTCAGAACCGCACTCCACGTGTGAGACAGCATGTGCGCCCCCTCATCCCGGTTCATCGTTCTTTGGGCTTGCTTTCGGATTTCTATCGCCTCCATAATCCAGCGTTGGTGTTGGTTTTCCTCAGTGCGGATAACTTTGGCCTTTTCCCAGTCCATAACATGGTTTTCCCTCTTACAATGATCCGTAATGGCTGATTTTAGGTTTTCTTGCAGTGCCTTGTCTTTTATTGATCTCGTCTGTCTCATCTCAGTTTCTTTTTCGCATTCTGTTTTGTGTTCTTTTTTCCGTGTACTGAAGCATCTCCCTGTTTCTCCAATATAAGTTTTGTCGCAAGAGTGGCATGGTATTTCATATATGACATTGCATTTATTGTCCTGTTGAATTTTGTCTTCTGGATGCACTAAAAGTTATCAGTGAAAGCAAACTCCATTCAATTTCCTGGTCAGAAGTCTTAAGAGTGAATGCATGCAAAAATCAAGCAAAATGGCAAAATCATGGCCACAGTTGTAAAATCAACCTACTCTAATTTTGAGTTTATGGGAAGGGATTGGTGAGTTTTAAAGGGTTCTGGGGTTTATTTTAAAATTCTCGTCGAATTGACCGAGAAAAACGGGATTTTAGAATTTCTCCAGTCCGTGACTACAAATTTGGGTCAAATACACTGGCCTAAAAAACTGGCTTTCCGAAGCCAAACAATGCTTTTTCCTCACTTAAAAACACCTAATTTGCACAAAACAGACTTCAAACAATTAATCTATGACAGATTTCTGGTTTGAGAGGATTTTCCTGACAGCTAATTAGTGCATTCTTGTAGAGCCAAATAACAACAAGGTAGTTTACCGTGAAAACTAAAATGGCTCTAGCACTGGGGGCAGCGATTTTCATTGCTTCAAAATCAGGATTTGCAACCTTAAAACATGCTATTTCAAATATATCAAATCATTTTTTTGGCGTCTTAAGCGAGCGCCTTAGAAATTGCCCACGAACCCGGCCCAAATCTGTCAAATTTGCTTGGTGAGTGACCATTTACTTGACCCTTTTGTTTTGAAGTGAAAATCCCCAATAAAACACAATAACAATACCATGAAATACAAAGATAATAGTTTGGTTTGACTTATGTTCTGAGAGTGGTCACTCAACGGCAATTCTGGACGGACTCTTGCATTGCTTAGGCATTCTTTGGCGTTCAAAATACCAGGACGAAGGGTTCGTTAGGCATTATTCACATGTCCAGGAGCGGTAGCCTATTTCATAACGCAGGAAATCTCAAAAACCATCACCAGACACAGACGATCCACTGCTATTTTCATAGTTTGAACCTCTGGAATCTAGGTCCTAATTGAACTCCTGTAGCTAAGTGCTCTACGATGAGTCCCGAAATGAGTCTCCATTTGAACCAACAGCCAAGCTCGATTGCGTGGCAGGCTGTCAAATAAGCCTGTCAATTTTCAACCCTTGCATGACATGTATAGCACAATCGTTTCATTCACTAGAAATGGTGTACGCTTAAAAGTCAGCCCGTGAAAATACAAAGAAAACACTTTTTTTTATTTAATTGTTTTTCAAGAAAGGGAATTCCGTGACTGCTAAACTGCAATAGAGCGCAACTTTAGTATAAATATGTCAAAGTTTTTGAACCGTTGTTGAGGGCCAGTGCTGTGCCATTTTTCCACTCCCTGCCAAAATCCCACTCCCCTCTCGTGAACGCGCTTTCGCTATACACTACAGCCGACTTTGGTGGCATGAACGGCAACATGGACTGCTTTTGACAAGGATTGCTTTTATTGTGTGATGCAAACATGATAATTGAAATGAATACGGAAATAAATAAATACTGTAAATAAATCACAATCTCTCAAACCTATTGGTGGGCTATTTGCACCGTATTGTATCTTGCAACACTGACGTCAATTCTCTCATAGTAAACATTATAACTTCCGTGGTGGAATTCACGCATCCATGAAATGAAGCTTATTTGACTAAAGGTATCGCTTTTGAATATTTAATGGAATAAACTGAATAAGCTGACATGTTCGAATGGCGGAAGCGCGACATTACAAAGGGGAAGAACCCAACGCTGTTATAAACTAACTGAATTTAACAGTTAAATCAACGCATTGTTTCCTGGTTATTTTAACTGTCAGTGGAGTCCTGTGTGTATTTAACTGTGGTTTACACTAAACATACACAGAACTTTGGTGTAAACTTACTATAAAATTACAGTTAAAGTAACTGGCAAAAAAAAAAGGTATCAGTTAAATTAACTGGCAAAAAAGGTGCAAGTTTATAACAGCATATGTACAAAATTTTATGCCAACAACAATAAAAGGAAATCATCAGCCAATAAACAGTGGTGTGCAAAATGTCAGAAAGCCTTGCATAAGGTGATATTGAGTATCAGTATCAATATCAACATTAACTCTGGAAAATGCAGCATCCCAATTATCTTATCTTCGCATAGTGCGTTGTCAAGGAAGAAGCCAAAAGTGCTGAGGTGTCTCAGTAAAGCTGGATCAAAAACTACTGCAGGAGACAGGAGTTTTCCTCTCTGTTGGGTCAGGTAGGTTTCAATTGCAAACTGATTTAGATGGTAAGGTTATTGACTAAATAACACTAATAGTGTTCTGTGCGAGGCCAGAGAAAAACGAATGCGCGCACCCAAAAGGGATTACACAGTACATCCATTCCTCTCCCATATTACCTCTTATTCCCACTTAACGCTTTACGGAATGAATCACAGGAGTGTTAGTGTTTTTTTTTAGGCAGAGAAATCGCATTGTAGATGCTGCTCTAGACAGCCCTTTTTACACATTGACAGCCTTTTTTTTCCCAAGTCATATTCCTTTTTTGGGGGATTTTATTCTCTTATACAGTGAACGCGGCAAAGTAGGCTACACTTTGACTGTCCAAACTATAAGCTTGATTTACGAATGCATGAGCAGGAGTCGCGAGCTAACATGAGTCAATTGTTTATTCCACCAAAAATAACAACATCACAAACACACAAAAACAAATAATTGATTGGTTTTGTGAATTGAAGCAGTTGGCAAACAATTTAATCAAAAATAAAGGAATGCTTTGATATTTGTAATGAGTACAAATAAAAGCAACTTTTTGATAATCAATCTGTAATCTTGGCGTTACTATGTCACGCAAGGGTTGAAAATTGACAGGCTTATTTGACAGCCCGCCATACAATCGAGCTCGGCTGTTCGGTTCAAGTGGAGATTCCATCATTTCGGGATTCATTGCAGAGCACTTTCAGGAGTTCAGTTAGGAACTAGATTCCAGAGGTTCTAACAATGAAAATAGCAGTGGATTGTCTGTGTTTGGGGATGGTTGTGAGATTCCCTGCGTTATGAAATAGCTACCACTCCTGGACATTGCCTAAGCAAAGCAAGAGTCCGTCCAGAATTGCCGGTGAGTGACCACTCTCAGAAAATAAGTCCAAACTACAACCTCAATTCCTTAATAACAGAATCAGCTGAAAGAACGTTTAGCAAGTAATTTCATTAACTGGCATCAGATGTGTAACATGATTGGCTACAAAAGGGATGTCTTAGAGAGGCTGAGTCTCTCAGATGTAAAGATGGCCAGAGGCTCTCCAACCCATGAAGGCTAGCATAATAAAAACTGTGGAATACTTTAAAAACAATGTTCCTCAACGTCAAATTGCAAAGGCTTTGAAGGTCTCAACATCGACAGTGCATAACATTATCAATAGATTCAGATTCAGAGAAACTGGAAGAATCTCTGTGTGTAAGGGACAAGGCCGAAGACCTTTACTGGATGCCCGTGGTCTTCGGGCCCTCAGACACCACTGCATCACTCACCGGCATGATTAGATTAGATTAGATTAGATATACTTTATTTTCCCACAAGGGGAAATTTGTCTTGGGCAAAAGTGCATTTATTCCGCATCCACATTTAAAAACACAGACAGACAACAGGCAATTGCAGCAATTGTACGACATTAAAAGTAACAAACAACCCTGGCCCTACACTAGCAGCAATTGTACAACATTATAGGTAGACAAACAACCCAGGCCCTTCGATTTGGGCCGTCCCCATGACAAATATATTGAAGTGCAAATAAAATATAATATAGTAGTAAGAAAAAAAAAAAGTACTGTACACAAGAACAGAATGATCATAATCATAATAAATAATGAGCGGACAAGAGATCCCACCCACACTGATTCTGTCATTGACATTCCTAAATGGGCCCAGGAATACTTCAAGAAACCACTGTCTGTAAACACAGTCCACCGTGCCATTCACAGATGCCACCTAAAACTCTATCATGCAGAAAGGAAGCCATTGTAGAGCATGATCCAGAAGCGCCGCCGTGTTCTGTGGGCCAAGGCTCATTTAAAATGGACTGTAGCAAAGTGGCAAAGTCTCCTGTGGTCAGACGAGTCCAAATTTGACATTCTTGTTGGAAATCATGGGCGTTCCCCATCGCGTTCTACAGCCCTATTTATTTTGAATCAAGTGCCAAATTGCGAACCACTTCATGAACCAGTCACGAGGTACGGCCGGCTGGCGAGGATTCCGAAGCCATCACATGACAGTTATTTATATACAGTACAAGTGGAAGTTTATGTAACATTTGGGTCAAGACAGCCATATAGAATCACGTGGTTAAAATACTACTCAGGCAGACAACTTAACAGCCTTAAGATCACACGCAACTGTTTGTGGAAAGAATGTCCAGTACATTGAAAACTTCACACAGTGAGTCCACAGCATCAAGGAGAGTGGGTTTGCTTAAGTGCCCATCTTCTAAAAGCAAATACTTGAGAGCATTGGCTGTGGTCTTTAAGGCCAAGGAAGAAAGGGAAGGGAAATCAACATAATAAAGAACCACAATATTGAACATTGGACAAATAAATCTGAACAAATAAAAAATCTAAACACAGGGTGTAAACTGCTTCTGAAGATTTCAGCCACATCTTGCGGCATTTCTCAGTGGATGGAGTAGCTCAGTTCTTAAGATGGTCTGATGTTGGATGTAAATGTCCTTGAACTTTCTTTGACCATCCATGAAATTGTGGTTGATGACCTTTGACCACTTTCCAGTGGATGGAGTGGTTGGGTATGGTCTGGTATTCTGACACATGATGTGTTTCCACAGCCCTTTGTGTTTCTTTGGCAAAGCTGTTGAAAAAGAGGAAAAATGATCAAGGGATACTGTAGCTCAACTTACTCTATGTCTCAATAGGCAGGTTATGGAGGCAGAAGGAAATGCATTGCTTTGTCTAGATTACCTTGTGAATCACAATACACCACCAAGTTAGTGCCAGGGCTTGGTGTTATTACCAAAAATAAAATGAAAATGTGTTTAATTACCTCCAAAAATATTGTGTCCATTTTGTTGAATGCTGAGTATGCTCCAAAAATTGTTCCCAAAGTATGTCCAAAGGCACTGTTTCCTCCTCAGTACTTACACACATTCGGCTGATTCATCAGCTGATTTGCATAAATTAGACCAATCACTCTAGCTGAGAGAACTACTCAATCTACCCCCCGCCATCCTTGTTTCCTTCAGCATTCTGTATCCCATTGATTAATGTCGTGTATATAAGTCACTAAGTCGGTGTAAATTGTTGCTAGATTGTTCTGCCTGACTGAAGTTTCCTAGTCAGCTCTTTATCTCGAGTCCTAGTGCTCTCCATCTTCAGTTATCTAGGTAGAAGTAGTATAACTGATGCAACTCGTGCAATTTAATAGGTACAGGATCTCCCTGTTCTCGAGATGCCTCCAGAGCAGAGATGGACCCCACTCCCACACAGGCACCAGTGGATGCCTTGTTCTGCAGGCGTTGCAAATCATCTTGACCACCCAACATCTGACCCTGAACTGTTGATGAACATGGCGTAGAATTGCCGTTTCTGACGTTGTTTGCTGATAGCCTGAACTGGACTTTCTGACCACTGTTTCAGTCTGTGCTCCTGTCACAAGTTGTCCTTGGTGTTTTCAGCTCATTAAAAGCCCTGGAGGCATCTTCTGCTGATCTGCGCTTGGTCTCGCTCATTGGCAAGCTTTGAATTATTTTATGGCTATGCATTTAGTGAAGGTAAAGTGAACTGAATGAACATGTAACATAAGTTACAGTAACAGCAGCTGTGTAGTTTGATATCTTGGGTCACTTTATGGTTAGGAAACCGGTGTGCAGCATTGCAGGCTGTACTTACATGCTTTAAGTCAGTGAAAGACCTCTTGTTTTCTTCAAAGCTTGGGTCACATACGTCTTCCAATTTCTGTTGTCAAGGGATGACAGCATCACGGTCAGCAGTCTTCAGGGGAGGGACCTTCAACATCTGAATGGATAAATTTTTGTATCATTTAATGATATATTAACTTTTTTTAAAAAACAAAATTGTTTTAAAAGCATTGTTATTCCAAACCATTCCAACAGGCAATCTCTCTCCATGGTGAACAAAAGCTCCTTACCCAACTTTTTCTGGCTACAGAAAACTGGAGAAGCCATTCCAAAAGTGCATTTATGTCCCAATTTATGATGAGCACCCCCTGAAAATGTTTACTTTCCATTTTTGCTATATATACAGACAACAGAAGAGAGAGAGAGCAGATTTCATAGATAAAGCATTTAAATACATTTTTATTCTCAATGAACAATAAAATGGCATAATACAAACTGAAAAGTCACCCAATTTCTGATCACAAATCTTTTTAAAAAATTATGACTTCTCAATCCATCACCATTCAACCAAATTCGGTTGGCAAGACTTATAAAAATACTTTAACAGTTTCTCAATTCTCTTCAATTAATCCTCTTTCTGTTCATAAATCTGAATTTTTATTTTACAGTTATAGCTTTCTTTCAGCAGTACATCAACATTGGATAAATAAGCATCACAAACTAAGTGGCCATGCTTAATTCTTTCCACTATCTCAACTTTGTTCCCTCGGCCAAAAGCGTTGACGTCATTCATCATAAAGTGCTCACTAACAGTTTGAAAAACTGAAGTTTTACCAAGTTAGCTAACGTTCAGATCCTACAAACACACAGCCGACTGAAGACTTTAATGCACTGGAGCAACTTTGCTTGCTAGCTAACTTAGCTCGCAACACAGCAACTCAGACAATCGCTGCTGTAACACAATCCCATAATAACGCACAGTTCGGTCATTATAAATGTCAAATCCCCCCACTTCGAACAAATCTACGGCGGTAATGTAACGTTTATGCTAACCAGTCTGACATACGCTAAATGCAGTTGGCCTGACAGGGAATTACTAATCCTGTTTTCATTGGCTTTATTTTCCTTACTGTTACCTGGCGTTTGCTTCCATCCGTCCTCTCATATAAGCAGCAGTAACGTCAAGGCAGCGAGCCGTAATTTAGCCAGGATATTAATATTACCGTTATTAATATGAGCGGAACTAATGCTAACATCAGGACATGCTGGTACATTTAGCTTTCCTTTTCAAACTCGTCATCTTTGTCAGAAGTAAAACAAAGATAAGTTGTGGTTACCGTTACCTCCTCTAGAGCGTGAGTGAGCTAACTGCGGCAGCACCGATGGGTTACCGTTACCTACTCTAGAGCGTGAGTGAGCTAACTGCGGCAGCACCGATGGGTTACCGTTACCTGCTCTAGAGCATGAGTGACCTAACTGCGGCAGCACCGATGGGTTACCGTTACCTCCTCTAGAGCGTGAGTGAGCTAACTGCGGCAGCACCGATGGGTTACCGTTACCTCCTCTAGAGCGTGAGTGAGCTAACTGTGGCAGCACCGATGGGTTACCGTTACCTCCTCTAGAGCGTGAGTGAGCTAACTGCGGCAGCACCGATGGGTTACCGTTACCTCCTCTAGAGCGTGAGTGAGCTAACTGCGGCAACACCGATGGGTTACCGTTACCTCCTCTAGAGCATGAGTGAGCTAACTGCAGCAGCACCGATGGGTTACCGTTACCTCCTCTACAGCGTGAGTGAGCTAACTGCGGCAGCACCGATGGGTTACTGTTACCTCCTCTAGAGCGTGAGTGAGCTAACTGCGGCAGCACCGATGGGTTACCGTTACCTGCTCTAGAGCGTGAGTGAGCTAACTGCGGCAGCACCGATGGGTTACCGTTACCTCCTCTAGAGCGTGAGTGAGCTAACTGCGGCAGCACCGATGGGTTACCGTTACCTGCTCTAGAGCGTGAGTGAGCTAACTGCGGCAGCACCGATGGGTTACTGTTACCTCCTCTAGAGCTAACTGCGCGTGAGTTACCGTTAGCTCTAACGTGAGTGAGCGGCAGCACCGATGGGTTACCGTTACCTGCTCTAGAGCGTGAGTGAGCTAACTGCGGCAGCACCGATGGGTTACCGTTACCTGCTCTAGAGCGTGAGTGAGCTAACTGCGGCAGCACCGATGGGTTACCGTTACCTGCTCTAGAGCGTGAGTGAGCTAACTGCGGCAGCACCGATGGGTTACCGTTACCTCCTCTAGAGCGTGAGTGAGTTGCGGCAGCACCGATGGGTTACCCTACCTCTAGAGCGTGAGTGAGCTAACTGCGGCAGCACCGATGGGTTACCGTTACCTCCTCTAGAGCGTGAGTGAGCTAACTGCGGCAGCACCGATGGGTTACCGTTACCTGCTCTAGAGCGTGAGTGAGCTAACTGCTAGGCGTGTGAGTGAGCTAAGCACCGATGGGTTACGATGGGTTACCTGCTCTAGAGTGTGAGTGAGCTAACTGTGGCAGCACCGATGGGTTACTGTTACCTCCTCTAGAGCGTGAGTGAGCTAACTGTGGCAGCACCGATGGGTTACCGTTACCTGCTCTAGAGCGTGAGTGAGCTAACTGTGGCAGCACCGATGGGTTACTGTTACCTGCTCTAGAGCGTGAGTGAGCTAACTGTGGCAGCACCGATGGGTTACTGTTACCTCCTCTAGAGCGTGAGTGAGCTAACTGCGGCAGCACTGATGGGTTACCGTTACCTGCTCTAGAGCGTGAGTGAGCTAACTGCGGCAGCACCGATGGGTTACCGTTACCTCCTCTAGAGCGTGAGTGAGCTAACTGCGGCAGCACCGATGGGTTACCGTTACCTCCTCTAGAGCGTGAGTGAGCTAACTGCGGCAGCACCGATGGGTTACCGTTACCTGCTCTAGAGCGTGAGTGAGCTAACTGCGGCAGCACTGATGCTTTTCATCAATGGGAAGGAACAAACTGAGGCACCTTGCTGGCCAGCTTACCTTGTTAAAAACCTATATTTCCACTACTCCATTACGCAGCAAAAATACACCCACGTTAAATAATTCGCAGTTAAGTAACTAACATACCCTTATCGAACTCTTTTCTCAGTTCTTAACTTGAAGTTTCAGTAAACGCTAACCGTTATTTTAGCTGGCCAAATAGCTGACGCTATGCAAAGTTGGTAAAAAATAATGACGGTGAACTACAGTTTTGTCGATGTAAATTAGTGTAAAAAAACGATCTGATGTATACATAATGCCACCTATGTTAACCCTTGCAACCCCTTTTTGCAAAAACTGATAAAAAGAACACAATTGAAATATAAAATACTTACATGTTTTGTCCAGTAACTCCAGTAATTGCTCATTTTTCTTCCATGGGAGATCTGAATGGGAAGCACCAAGCGCGTGAAGAACAGGCACATAACTGTATCTATGACAACCCAACAGCAGGGTTAGACCAAAGAATCCAATATTTCAGAAAACAACCCATCAAATTTATCCAACTCAAGCAATCCTATGGTTGAGTTAAAAAATCAACCCATCATTTTTGAGTGTGTACATTGCAAATGGCGACTTCCTTGTTCTAGAAAGAGATTCCTACGTCAAACATCATTGGTGTAGACACTTGTCACTCAAACATGTCTGACCAATGGGGAAGCATCCGCCCACTGCGGGATATTTGTGTCAAAAAAATTCAATCGAAAAAAAACGACTTCAAAACTTTTTTCACTTCAATCAAGTGAAACCCCTTTTTGTGGACCCCTTTGAAAATCAGCCATGCTGAAAGGGCCATCCACCCCATGAGTGGAAATAAGTAAATAAATAAAATTTAAAAAAAACCAAAGAAAAAAAGTGTTTGAATGCAAAAATAAAATTGAGACTCAAAAAAATGCATTTGGACACTGTTTTTTTTTTTTTGATTGAAGCAAGTTATTATTTGATTGAAAAATATTTTTTGATTGAAGTGAT
The DNA here is from genome assembly GCA_029692085.1 of Gymnothorax javanicus. NCBI lineage: Eukaryota > Metazoa > Chordata > Actinopteri > Anguilliformes > Muraenidae > Gymnothorax > Gymnothorax javanicus. Next base: position 10,477,366 of record CM056195.1, on the reverse strand, counting down.
TTTTTTTGGGGATTGAATAATAAAGACACAAATGTCCTATCCATAATATGGAACAAAAAAAGTTGCTTCGATCAAAAAAAATTTTTCAATCAAATAATAACTCGCTTCAATCAAAAAAAAGTGTTCAAATGCATTTTTTTGAGTCTCAATTTTATTTTTGCATTCAAGCACTTTTTTTTCTTTGATTGAAAATGTCTTTTTTGATTGAAGTGATGTTTTTTTAATTGAAAATATGTTTTTTGGTCGAAGCAACTTTTTTTTTTTCATTGAATAATAAAGACACAAATGTACCTTCATACTGGGCCTGCAAGTTTAATTGTCATTTCTGTTGCCACATGTGTGAATTAAGCCGCCTGAGTGTTTGAGTATGAGCAAATGTACAGTTACAACCTAAGGTCTTGATTGTGCATATTGCATCCCAGCTGCTACGCTTATTGTGTGTATAAATTTGCTAATCATGAATTGATACACAGTAGGGAGGGGATTAGGCCCCCCCGAACCTAGTCCGTAACAGGCGGCGGAATTGCAAAGTTCCGAGGCCACATTAAAGACAGTACATAGTGCTGGGGAGAGGACTGAAGGCCTCCGTATCTAGTAAAAAATGAATTGACATATTGCTGTGGTACTGTCTAGTTGGCATGTTTGTCGCATGTAAGTGTGTGGGCAACACGTGGTATGTGGGTGACAGCCCACACGTAGCAGAGGGGCGTGAGAGGCGACCTCTGTGAACAGGCGAGGCTGGTGAAAATGGTCAAAGTTTCTATACCCATAGCAAAGTGGGGTAGGGATCAGACCGTTGGTTCCCACCTGAGTGGCTGGTAACCACTATGGGATTCGAGGGTCGCTATCGACTGATTCACCGGCCAGTTGGGTCACAGATAGCAGTAAGAGCACAAGGAGGGTGGCCACCGTGCTCGGCTCAATGTACAGTCAGGCCACCACAAGCCAAAAGCGAATGCGTTAGGAGGCGAGTGGTGTTTCTTTGATCAGTGGGCTTTGAAAAGAAGACACCCAGAAGCAGAAGGTAGAGTTCTCAAACAGAGGAAGACTGGGCAAAGATCTCTGTGGAAAGGGATGTAGCCTGGAACTCCTTCCTGGGAATGGGCAGTTTGAAGGATGTAAGTGACTGTGCTATCCAGGCATAATTCCTGGATTTTGATTTGTTTATTTTGATAGATTTGACATTTCAATCGCCAAATTTTATCCTGCGAGCAAGGGGGCTTGTTTTTGTTTGGCTTGTTCCCGAGTCTTCAAGCCTGGCAGAGTCGATTTATGCGTTCATTCTTTTTTTTGTTTGTTATTTTTTTTGGTTGAGAGGCTGTCTATTTTGTGACGAGGGGCCACTTTTATTGAAGAGAGGGAAAAGGTTTCCCCATACCCTCACTCAGGGAAGTGAGTGACTTAGCAAGCGTCCGGTTGTACGCTCTGCAGCAAAGCTCATGCTGGCATTAGGAGTCCCATTCAGGAGTGAAGATTCTAGTGCCATCTCTTCCCGTCACATGTGCCAGCAGTGGGTGGCATTGAATAATCAGGCAGGAGGTCCTGATTTTGACATCATTTGACATGCGGGACAGAACATAAACTCTGATGAAAAGAACAATAAATCGGACGGACAAACACCAAATCCTAAACTCTTTCAAGGAGTTTCCTCTGACTAAACGCTAAGGGCTTCGTAGGTCTCGCAAGAGTGACACAAAAGCACCAAACTGAGCCGGAAGCATCTCTTAAATAGTCTCTCAACAGCTGCAAACAATAAACCATCAACCACCTGATCACACAGCTGGATAGCCCTCAGGTGGCGAAGAAAATGCACGGCAGGCTGCAACCCCCCAAAACCATGACAGCAATGTAAAGCAATTTTCTGTAAGAATTTATTTTGTGTGAAATTAGTGTACTAGAAACGTATCACTCGAAAGTAAATGAAGAGAAAGTAATAATTGGATAAAAGGTAAAGACTATGAGGCATTTTAAAATTTGTAAAAGTGCTACTAATTATGTTTAGCTATATGTGGCAAGAGAGTGTGAGTAGCAAATTTAACTGACACAGAGACATCCATTTCAAGTTTTGAAAGATAAAAAATGATGATTATATGCCCAGACAAGCTGCCGTTAATATTATACATAGTATTAAATATAATGATGCATGCAGGTGTTTAAAAGGAATGAATCAAAATTCAAGTGATATTTTGAGAGAGTGGACAGGTTATTTGCATAAGAAACAGCTCACTCAAGTGAATGAAATACCACAGCACAATGTGATTGGTAGATAAAATATATATCTATATATATAGTCAGTCTTTTCCATGAAAGTACATTGATCAGACCATGAAATGGAAGGGGAGCTCTTAGAAGTTCAAGTGTATAAGACTCTCATATGGTTTTTATTTTTTCTTCCATCAGTATGTAACGACAATAGCTTTCCCAGGAGAATGAGCAATGTGAATGATCAAGTTTTATTCTAATGAAAAAGAGATGTTAAAATGCTTTTTTGATGAAAGAAATTGGTTGATGAAAAATTTTCTTCTATTTTTAAACAGGAGATACAAGTCAACTGTCAGTTTATGGAAGCTGTGCCGCAACTAACAAACCCTCTTATTCTTTTTTGAGCTTGTGTATTACATGTGACTCAATTGAGATATGAGGAGGGATTAAACTGTGTGTTGGTTTTGCGAATCCAACTGTCAAGTATCTTTACAGACCATGAACTGCAGGAGACAAGAAACTAGAAAAGAGTGAGATATAAAACTGCAAAGGATGAAAATTATTCATATAAAATGCACACTATAGTCTGGCCAACTAGTGAGCATTTTAAAAGAAATAGCCTTAAAATAATTTTAAAAAATTTTTTGGGTGGATTCAGTGCTAAAATTCTTAATGATGATATACATACAGGTGGTTCCACCAGTTACTTGAAATGTTGACTTATAAAATGTGATCACCTTTCGTTTTCTTTTATGATTCTGTCACAAAATCTTCTCTATATTCAAAAGACTCTGAGGAAGATGCATTGTGTCAAAGCGTTAGTCTTGGCACCTAAATAAATTGAAGCAAAAGACTCGAGTGCTCCAGTCTCGTCTTTTATTTCTAAAATTTGGCATATTTATTATTTTCATAGAGATGAAAAGTGTGAATTTTTTTCAACTGATTCAGAGGGGGTCACGGAGGGAAGTACTGAAAATCATGGTGAATTCACACAGAATGACCTACTGTTATTGGGCTGATTAAAAAAAAAAAAAAAGCCCCTAACAATGTAGAGTATTTCATTTTGTACAGTATATCATAAGTACCATAGCATTGTGAAGCTACACTTATTTATCTAGAACTGTAAATTTGTTATTTATACCAAAAAAATTATTTCTTAAAATAAAATGGAGACAATTATAGTACATTCTTATATTCCTTTTCATGGGCATTAAATCGGTTCATAGTGCATATTGACAGTTGCGTGTTTTGAGTCAGTCACCAAGGGAATCTCTAAATGAGGGCAACAAAGGTTAATTCAGCCTGGGGAAAGAAATACCATGAAACAATGCCCAGTCTCCTCTAAGTAGTCAGTTTTGCTTAACGGCATAGCTATTCATCATTTCACATACATTCCATAAATTAGGTGAGATTATGAGCATTTCCAAACAAATCGTTCATGTGTGCTCTTTATTAATATGTCATGACGCATATTTCATGGAATGATGTGTTTCTCATCTCATTAAAGTGGCCATTTCTTAAATAAACAGTTACTCAAATTTAGTCAACATCAACTTTATTTAAGTGTTTTGACTATGTGCATTTGTCATATATCTTATTGTTCTATCTATTGTATATTTACAGTGATTTCTTTCCTAAATATACTGTGCACATTAAGTTGATACATATATATATATATATATATATATATATATATGCTATGGAAGAAGTGCAAGCATACTTCTTTAACCAAGAATAGATTATCCTTAAAAACAGTTACACTCTACCGCAAATTAATCGAAAAAGGCAGTGAAAAGGGTAAATGATAGATTTTTTTCCCCAAATTTAAAGGGGACTTTTATAGTGAATCATATTGATTTCCTCATAATACTTCATAATGTGACCTCCTCAGTTTTTAAGACTGAGAGACTGACATCAACTGCACTAGCTATATCCCTGTATCACTTGCTGATGTGTTCCTGTAAAGTCAGGATCTATGCGCGCTTTCTCGGTGGCACATCCATCACAAACAACGTGGGGGTCACAAATAACTATCTAGAGTAACAAAAGACCACAAATAACCAATAAACACGTGGTGCAATACCAATTGAAGTAATAACTGCACATGCACAATTTTTACATCATGCACCCCACAAATATTATCTTCTTATGCGGTATGATTTCATTTTTTCTTGCTTGAAAGAGATGCAAAAACGAAAACAAAAAGGCAGGTTTTTGCTTGTAAATTTGTAAGATTCTAATTCTCGGATTTCACTCAAGGAAATACAATCCATCCCACACTTACTGATGTTAGTGGGTTGCCCTTTGGCTAAGGGTTCATTTTTGAGGGGCCGCATGGGAAGACCTTCTTCATGTGGGCCCTGAGGCTCTCGTCCCGCAGCCCGTAAATGAGGGGGCTGAGGAATCGGGGCAACAGGGCAAAAGAGAAGTAGTTTAGGAAGGGGATCTGCTCCCGAAGCCAGGGTACATGCACTGTTCTGACCTGCTCTGTGGCAGGTTGCGTGAAGGTCATGATGCAGAGCAGCAGCTGGAGTCCATGCAGCAGAACCGTGGACAGGGCCTTCCCCGTGGCCTGGTCCCTCCTCATCCTCCTTGCCTCCAGCAGGATGCAAACATAGGTGAAGAGGATGGTCAGGGCCATCACTACAAAGAAGATCCCATACAGGGAGATCTTGATTAGCATCTGGAGGGGCGAGCTGTTCAATTCCTTGCTCCGACAGAGCACCAGGGTGGTGAAGGCGCTTGTGCCAGGGTAGCGCCTGCCAAGGGACAGCTCTATGGTGGGCACAGCAAAGCTGAGCAGCAGCGTGGGGAGGATCACAGCCCAAATGCAGTCTGCGCGCCAGGCAGCCGGCCGGCGCAGGGGGTAGAAAATGGCAACGTATCGCTCCAGTGACATGGTGGCCAGGATGAATGGAGTGTTGAGGAAAGTGACAGTGGAGATAAAGACCAAAAACAGGCAGATGATGATGGAAAACTGAATTTGAGCCAGGTAGACAAGGAAGAGCACAACAGAGCTCACCACCAACACAGTGTCATTGATCAGCATGTAGCCGAAGAGAATGTACCGTGGATTCTCCAAGAACTCTCTGTGTGACGCCATGGTGTGCAGCATCAGGACAATGAAGCAGAGGAAGATGCAAAAAAGTGGGACAACAATTGATATTTTCAGTGCTACAATCAGGCCAGCGTTTGTGTAGTTTCCTACTTGCTCTGTCAGATTTTGCATGATGTACTTGGGCAGTGCAAAACTGCAGGAACTTGAGGTAGCCTTGTTAGAAAATGTAAAATATGGAGACATGTAGGCACACAGTGAGTTCAAGATACATCCTTAACGCGACAAAGCAAATGGTTTCAAAAATAAATACATTCAGCATTTTTCTTGAAACTCACATCAGTATCGATCCAAGCATTACCATAGAATTATGGGGGTAGATTGGAAAAAAATAAGTTACTAAAATTTCCTTTTAAGAAGACGTTGATTAAAAATATTAAAAATAAACATATTTAGAATGCCCCAACAGAATGTATTAGTCACCTTATAGATTTATACTGCATGCACTCCGACCCTTGCTTACCTTATTAGTATCAGATGACAAATGCTGACTTTCAGATGAAGTTGTTGCCGTTATATAATTGTTTTTCCATAAGGCTTAATTAGTTCTCAATGGGATTTTCTGTTTTTGGACTCACTTTAAGGGGTGCTGCTTCTTTTATACCTTCCCAAGGGGTTAATGAATTTCATGGCATGTTTTCACCACATACTTTTTCACATTTCTTGAATTTTTTGGTGTAGTTTTAAATTTTTTTTTCCAACCACAGAGAGAATATGGTATCTCAGCGACTTGAAGTTTTTAATGAGATGAACTTTTTTATTTGCTCTTTAATTTAACATACAAGTTCAACTGAAATTAGAGGGATTTTATGGGTGTGTGCTTTGTTTTTGGACTCCAAGTTTAATTTTCAAAGAAACCCTCGGCAATCAGCCAGTTGAGAGGGAATGGTCATTTTATGATCTGTTACGTGAGGTTTGAAGACCAATTGTAATGACATGGAATGAGTTTTGATTGCTGGGCATGGCAGCGTGAATTTGGCCTGCCAACCCACTGTAATTACAATGGAGGGCCAGCAGCTACTTGGGGTGCAAGTCTTAGGCTTATGCAACATATTTCTTGGCATGATAGGCAGATGACAAAACAATATTCTGAAAAGGGACACACAGGCTCACTAGAGAGAGGCAACCACCGCTGGAAAATGAACATTCAAAGCTGTTTTATGTTCCTGTTCAATGCAAAGACCTCATTAATTTTTCAACTAATGAACCCATTTGTGGTTTTAGAGAGGAATGTGAAATCTAGTTAATGTTATCATTTTAGCTGGGCCTGGGTAGTTTTGTTGAAACTTTCATTTGCGATTAATTATCCAAAGCAACGAGGGTGGAAAAGCTATTTAAAAGTGATTTGCATATTGTAGTGCCCTGTCACAACCCTCGTATGAATAACTTGTGTGTCTCCTTCCATTCAGCCACTTGTGTATCTATTAGAAGTAATGTCTCCTTTGATCGGTTTGCATCTTGTGTGCCTCCTACTCCTCGGCTGTGTCTTGTTTTTTAGCTCTCACTGTTATGATCTGTGATTTTCTGCCTGTTCTAATTTTTGTTCATTTCCTCTTGGTTTGTTTAGTTTATGCTTTCAGTATCATCTACCAGTTATCGTTTTCCCCTGTGATGTCTTGCGTTTCTATGTTTCCTGCCAGTGCATGCCCCTGTCTGCGAGCTGTCACATTTCTGGTGATTTCGGGAAGTTTCCGGTGTTTCACAAGTGCCTTCATGCCTCGTTTACTTCCTTCAACACTGATTACTATTTAAGTACCAATCACACTAACACTGTATGTTTTGTATAGTTTATCTACTAATCCTTACTAATATACTAATCCTGTAAATAACTAACATACTAACTTGTGCTATTTGGGTAAAATTATTACTGCACTAACTACTAACATTACTAATTGAATCTCTTGCTTTCCACATCAATCTGTAACTCCGCCCTCTCTTTGCTATCCTGGTCCTTGCCTGAATTTCTGCAGAAACCTTGCAACTTTCTCTTCTACTAATCTGTTTCTTCCATCTCTCCCCACTTAGGCACTCCTTGAATGGAGCCGTTGTTGTTTAAAGATGTCGTGTGAAAACTAGTCTTTATCATTGATTCTCATTTGTATTGTTTAATTTCCTCTTGTGTTTCCCCCTCTCAGTTAATGTTTAGATTATCCCTCACACCTGTTGCCTGTTACCTCCCTTGTGTGTATATATAGTCCCTCATTTCTGCTCAGCTTTGTCAGACTGTTGATCAACTTTTCTCTGCGCAGAGCCCCGTGTATGCCAGTGATCTGTTTGTCATTCTGTGACATCCTTTTGCCGGATTCCGATTTCTGTCTGTGTCTGCCTGGATTTTTTTGGTCTCTGATTACGACCCATTTTTTGCCCGACCATGATTATTATGCATTGCTGCCCTGGTTTTTGAATTCGGGTTTCGAACACTCTACTCTCCTACTGCCTAGTCGCGGTGATGCAGCATCTGCAGATCCTTTCTCACAGCGTGGCGGACCTGGCCGGTTCTGTGCAGATTAGCCAGCTCGTTCCTGCTCCGCTACCACCACCTGCTCCTGCTCCTTCTGCTCCACCTACTTCGCCTCCTATTCTATTGCACAAACCCCGATTTCCTCCTCCTGAGAAGTATGCGGGCGAACCTGGTACCTGCCAAGCCTTCCTTAGGCCGGGTTCAGACTAAAGGATTTTCGGGCCGATTCACCCCTCCTGACAATCGGCAGAGAAATCTTGTCTGGGATCTTGGTCGGTACCGATGTTCGGTCCAGATTTTCTGGTAATGTGCGGGGTTTACCGATCCAATCTTAACCCTCCCAATTGGCTCGCAGACTGATCGGGGTCGCCCCGATAATTTTCAAACATGTTTGATATTTCGGAGTGAAAATCTGGATGATTACGTCATTACTTTCCGAATGGAACCACAGTAGCCAACGAGAGACAAGACTCAAGTTGACGGAGCTGAATGAGAGTAGTTTGAAATGGCAACGGTGAACAGACAGCAACAGCAACCTGTTGTACAGGTTTATTGGATGGCTGAGATGGAGGAAAGGCTTGTGGATATGTGGCAGGAACAAGAATGCTTATATAACGTGTCTTCCAAGACATATCACAACCGCACGGACAAGGAGAAGAGCTGGGGAGAACTCGCCTCGGCTTTGAACATACCAGGTAAGAGGGAAATGGGCAGGTGTGTGTGTGTGTGTGTGTGTGTGTGTGTGTGAGAGAGAGAGAGAGAGAGACATTAAGTACGTATCTCTATCATGCATTAGTAGGCAACAACTTCAGTGGACGTGTACAATTGTCAATATTGCTTGCTGGTGGCCGCTGTTTCAGCTGCATAAACCCGGTGACCAGCTGTTTCTTACAGTCGCTACATTTCCTGCCTAAGCGTTGTGATATTCGAAAAATCCAAACAGCGTGCACACTCCGCAAAAACCAAACCTCTCCTGGTGCAAGGTCCCAGATACATTCAATTAAAGAGAAGGAAAAAGACCAGCACAAAGCCATCAGCTTTGTGCAAAAAACGCCGTTATATTTTTTGGGCCTGCTGGCTTGGCACAATAAATATAAAAAGGACACTTGAGTGCTGGTCTTTCCTTCTCTTTATTAAGCGTTGTGATATGTCACAGTAGCGCCAATGGTTTATTTTCATTACAGAAACACAATTCTACATTTCAACTGTGGACAATGTCGCTTTAGAACTAGCTAGCTAAACTTTAGCGTTACAACCTAACGTTAGGTCCGGGGCAGTTGACCGAGCAACGGTAAACATTTATAGCCATTGAGACTAATCTAGTATGCTACTGTTGACAAATAGTAAAAAAAAAAAAAAACTAATTGGAAAAAAATTCACCTCCAGTTCTCGCTGAAGAACTGACAATCCGTGCTGACTGCGTCTCCAACCATTTTCTCACCCAGACCTGTTTCATTTTTTGTTTTCTCTTGTCACTGCAAGTGATTATAATAGCCAGTATGTGCTCAATGTCACACTCCTTTTTTACATTTTTAAATCTCCGGGCTTCCCCATGAGATCACGAGATCACGTCAGGTGGAGCGCTGCTCCCTCTGGAACGATAATCTTAATAATATCCTGTAGTGTGAAATGCACCATAATTTTCAAATCCTTTAGTGTGTTCATGTTTAAGATTAGACAGCAGATTATCTGTGAAGATTCTCCTTATCTGTGTAATGCAACCCGATTTCAAAATCAGTTAGGATTTAAAAAATCCTGTAGTCTGAACCCGGCCTTACTCAGTGTGAGCTCATCTTCAGTCTGCAGCCGAGCACGTTCCTCACTGAGCAGTCCCGAGTTGTATACATCACCATCCAGCTCACCAGAAGAGCTAAGCAGTGGGCGACCGCAGCTTGGGAGGCAAAGCCACCCTGCGTCCAGTCTGCGGACCTTCTGGCTAAGGAGATGAGGCGGATTTTCGACCGTTCTAAACATGGGCATGAAGCTGGGAGGGAGATTCTCTGCGTTCGTCAGGGGGCCAAGTCTGTATCGGACTACGCCATCGATTTCCAGACCCTAGCCAACAACAGCAACTGGGAGAGGTGATCCCTTTACAATGCCTTCTTCCATGGGCTGACAGAGAGCGTCAAGGATGAACTCCTGACCTGCGACCTGCCTGAAGACTTTGACCACCTTGTTAATCTGGCCATTCGAGTCGATTCTCGGCTGGGGGAATGTAGATGAGTTTGCCGAGCCAGACTATCCAAGGAGGAGCGAGAACGGCGCATCCGGGAACAAGCCTGTCTGTACTGTGGTGTGGCTGGACATTATATATCACGGTGTCCTTTAAAAAGGCATCTTCTGTTGAACTCTCCTCAAAGAATTGCACCATGCACCTGTCTGCCCGTCACCGTGGAATGGGAAGGGGGTTCCAGAGAGGCGTCTGCCCTCATGGACTCAGGAGCCGAGGAGAGCTTTCTGGACGCTGGAGCAGCTGAACGCTGGGGGATCCCACTGGAAAAGGTTTCGCCCCTTCTAGTGGTCAACTCTCTCAACGGCCAGAAGATCGGTCAAAATCGCACTCCACGATCCCTATCAAGCTCCTAACCTCCGGCAACCACTGAGAAACCGTCCGCCTCTTCATCATCCAATCCTCTCACTCTCCTGTTATCCTGGGGCAGCCCTGGATGGCCAAATACAACCTGGAGATGGATTGGAAGAAACACCAGATGCAAAGTTTGCAACTTTCATAGTTCATCAATTCAGTCAATGGTACGAACTATGTAAGTTAGCATCTGCGATTTCGGGAAACGCACCACAACTGTGCAAACAAGGCCTCATTTGACCTGTAAGGGCCGTGTTGTTTGTCAAGTCTGCTTTGTGGAATCAGAGTTAACAGACTCTGAAGGTCTTGTGTTCTCATCATGTACATAGGTTAGCTATTTTCGAACACCTTGGCTCATAATGGCCTAATAAAACTCTCGGTAGCCTAAGTAGTTTTGGTGCACCATGCCTACAGCCTGATTGTCACATTGTTCCTTTTCTCCTCTGATGTGAGGAATATTTGTTTTCACCAATTTATGGTAATAATGCTCTTTGACAACATCTTGTTTTCCTATCGTTTTCAGCTCGACTTCTGCATTTGGAACAGCTCCTGTTATGCAACATCTGGTCATTGGCAAATTTGGGGCAATTTTAATTTTTTTTTTTGGAAATCTCTCCTCAGACCCCAATAAAAGGCTAATTTTCAAGAAAAAGCAGCAAATTTGGCGCATTTAATTAAAGTAGGGATTCAAAGAAAAAAAGTACCCATAAAAATGGTCCGTTATCGCAATTTCATGATATGTTGAAGGTATTCGCTCGTATAACAAGAGAAAAAAAATCATGCTACTTGATATTCGCTTTCAAAATGTTGCTCCTTTTCCACCGTAACCAGTTCGCAGACAGTCTCATTTCCCGAGACTTCACACACGGGTTGTGAACTCTGAAAGTACCCAGATGTTCCATCGTTATAATACAGTGAACACTGTGAAAATTGTTTTCAATTTTGTTTTTAAAGCCTGACGAGTCAGAACTCTTAATAGATGTCTTCCAGATCTCCCAGTAGTTCATAGTTTTAAATCCCATGTTTAAATCTTGATATATTTTTTTTTCAAGCTAATGTCGCATAAAGTTGATTTCTTTCATCGATGCATATTAGTTTTGCTGCTTATTTTGGTTCGTTCCGTACCTGCAGTCCGGTCGCTGCGCTGGCTATAGGCTATACACGTACACGTTGTCTAGTTTAGAAAGAAAATTATGTTTTTACTGGAGTCATGCTACCATTCCGAGGAAGGTTGGATAACCAATGCTCAGGGCTACAAAAAAGATAGTAGCCTATTTTATGAACACGATCAAGTGGACTCTCATAACAGTGATTGACTGACATAGAAATATAGAGTGATGAGGTCGATGCCATTTAGAACACAATCTTACCCTCAATATCTCCACCCAATACCTCAAAAGCAGCCTGAATCGTCCGCCTGTACTTCTCATGCACTCAAGCTCAATTTCAGGTCTTACTTGCTTTTTTTAGTTGTTGTATCTCTTCTCTTCTGTGTTTGCTGTGAGCACATCCTGCTCTACCTAATTGTATCTTCATGATTATTTAATTCCAAGTCCGGAGTCATAATCGGTTTTCATATTATATGTGAAATCCACCGTGACACATGTGAAACTGATAAACCTGTGTGCACATAGACTTCAATTATTTCATCGCCTACGAGCTGATTAATGAAAACTGGCCACACCTGATAATGCTGAGTTTTGACCCAACGCTGAAGGCCTCTGCCACAGTTTCAAAAAGTCCTGGAGGAAACCCTGCCTTCCCCGTATTTACCCATGCTTTCCGTCAGATCATTTATATGTCCACATTAATCTTCAATGTACTATACAAAAAAGTATGAGTTTAAAGTAAAAAAAAAAAAACACAAAAAATGGCAGATACATTTTTCTCCAATTTAATTTATTCATCTCAAGTAAATTATGACTCAGTTTGAACCTTAAATAACAAAATATAAAGCTTAGAGAGAGACATAGTGCTTCTATTGACTCTGCCTACAAATTCACAGAGCAGAGCTTGCAAAACCCGTCCGTGACGTCGCCCAAAACGGGCCTGTTTCCTGGCATCACGGAAGTATTCACGCTCGATAAAGTACTGTCGTTTCGTGCTTGTTTCCATTTTCTCATATCGATAATGTGACGGAATGACATTACATTGCATTCTTTTCGTTCTTAGCTTTACATTGATGTCGAAATTGCCATATTTCAGTTTTTTCTTTGAATTCCTACTTTAACAGGATAATATTTGGTGAAATGTATACCAGCTTAGATTCTATTAGAGAAAATTTGATGAATTTGCACTTTAAGCAGTCACTCTCCTATCATTTTCGGTCTGGCATTGTTAAGCAGACCTTATTCTAGCCATGAATTCCCACTTCTCAACTCTGTATTCTGATTATACCTTTGTTTGTTTCCTTAGTCTTTCCAGCCCCTGCTCCCAACCTGTATCTCCTGTTACTAATACTTATCCTTAGTTGTGATATCATATCCAGTCCTGTTCATAAAAGCAGACACTCATTGAAAATCCTAAAGCAGGTCAAATTATACCTCTATCAAGAGCTAAGGGTATACTGAACATTATAAAAGTACTTCTACGCCACCGTCTACGCCCAGAAAAGAAATATAATCAATAAAAGTCACCCTTCCATTCACCCTCGGCAAGTCTCAAATTGACAACGAAACGACTTAATCTTGATGACGTCATGAGTTGTACAATTCGTACGGTACTCAGATGCAGCCCAGATAGAACACACTACTTACGCCGTCCCTCAACCCACGTACGGTTTATGCATCAGAATTCTGACTTTCATCACATAATGTGCATCAATTTGTGTCATCTACGTACCTTTCGCAGTACCAAAGTATTCTTGGAAATGATTATGCCAACAAAATAAGGCTACAGTTTGCGTACACTGTCATACTCGCTAGTTGGCTACCTAGCTAGCAAGCTAAGGTGATATCAAACTCTATAATGTTATAGCTGGCACAACCATGTATTTAGCTAGATTGCCAACTGGCCATTGAGCTATAAAAGATAGCACACCGATAACTTGTATTTAGCGTGCTTGCTAGAATGATTATTCACTCGTGAAATTGATTCGCTCAGTATGGCAAAACGCTACAAAGCGCTACAAGAGGGACCGCCCGGCTCTCTCTGAACGGACAGTTCACGGCAAAATCTCCCATCAATCGGGGTATGGTTGCGCCAAATTAAAAACCACTATTCCCATGATCCACATTGATTCAGAAAGCAGCCAGCACCTTGCTACACTTCATAGTTGTATCAAGCAAAGCTTGCAAAAAAAGACAACCTAGTGAGATAAGCCAACAGTGTTCAACTGTATAATAGATTTATTTAGCTTGCCGAGCTTGTTCACAAGTTATGAAGCTAGCGCTAAGTTAAATGAACCGCTATGTTGGCATGCAATGTAACCTTTCCGCCATTTTCATTTCGCACCATGTTCAATATGCAGAATGTTTGAAGTGTTTCAAGAGTTTGCATGTTGAACGATACGTTTGCTCGTGACGCTACCTAACAGAGGCGAACGGCTCCAGGGGGTGATTCGCCTCAAAATCAAGCAAACGTATCGTTTAACATGCAAACTCTTGAAACGCTTAACATTCTGCATATTGAACGCACCTGAGCTACACAGTACAACTCGTGACGTGACATGAAATCGGGCTGATTTCAGAGCGAAATCTAGGTGATCTGAGTAGCATTATTTTCTAGCTTTCCTTCAGATTTTTACACTACTAGGAGTAATTTCTTACGAAGAAATGTGAATATTCATACAACTTATGAGTTTTTCTGTGTATTCAATTAAAATTTGACCAAGTTGAAAATCAATATATTTCCAGTTTAAACATTCAGTTAGATACTCTCCTCTTCCGTGTTCTCTGTCCCTGAGCCCTGAGCCAGGCTTGTGTTTTCAAAATAATGCCCTGAACTAACCTATTTTTGCTTCTCAGTTTATTCAGTGATCATCATTCAACTAAGCTGTTTGTTCACTGCTGTTCCTCATTAGGCAAAGACTGCATTACATAATTAATGCCCAGTTCCATGACCCAGATAACAACAAACCGCTTAATTAGGCCCATGGGTCCAAAGCACCTAATTTTGAACAGTCTTTTACAGTTAAGAGGTGAACAACAAATTACATCATTAATTGTGCAATCTCTCAGATAGCTCAGAAAAATTGTTTATTTTTTCAGAAAAAAATGCTTGAAAATTGGCCTGTAAGATAAATAGTGTCAAAGTGTGAACTTCATCACTATTTGAGTGAAAAGTGATTTTGATTCTTGGGACCAGAGCTGTGGAGGGGCTGAAAGTTTTATTAAAATAGTGCGCCCGGAGCAATGTTCTTTCACAGAGCCCAGAGTTTCTGGCCGCATTTCTGACCTCAACAACATAAAGTCCCCCTCACTCCATTATTCCCTGTTCCCCAGTAAATCTCCAGAAAGTGAAATGTCTATGGGTATGCAGTTCTCTGGAAAAGTAATGTATTTTCCCCCCATCCAGACTCCTTATATTTTTTGCGTATTCATCACACTTAATCTTTTCAGTGCTTCATCAAAATTTAATGCATGACAATCTGAGTAAATGCGAAATAAGATTTTTCTAACCTATGGCACCCACAGAATTAAATTTACTGGGAGTCGTCGCTGAGGCCAACAGGAAGCTACTACAGCTTTTTTGTTGAATCTGTAAGACTCTGACCCAAAATTTACCAAATATTGTTTATTCTTTTGCTCCAGTAAATATCAGTGCTCCTGTGTTAACTCCTTGAGAACTGACTATCCCAAAAATGGACAAAATCACTTTTTCTCTGAAAGTTTCAAGGGCAAAAGGTATGTTGGATACAGTGTTATGGAAAACTCATAATGAGATACTGATTCCAACAGTTTTTGAAAATTACCTGGTCTCTGAACAATGGTCTACAATTTTTCAAATCAGTGAACCACAGAACCTCCTTTGCAGACGTCTTATGTGGTTCACTTCCCTTACCTAATGTCTGCGCTCTCAAGCCAGGTTTTGAGTTCCTTGACAAAATGGCATTGTTCTGGAATGCTTGATAAATGATAGTCTTTTAGGGTTTCTCCAGTTCAGTATTAATAAACAAAAATGCTGGGCACAGAAACTCCTAAAAATCTTGTTGATAATGACATTTGTTTTGTATTTATAATAAGAAACGGATCGAAGAAAGAAAAATATGTGTATACGGAAAAAAGCCATCTCGATATTCCTTCAATAATAAGTTGTGTTCTTTCTGTGAATACGGCTGTATATTCCTAAAGCGACCTGTTTATGTACCGTACAGGATGCTACCATTTATTAGAAAAATTCTCAAGATTAAAAAGCCTACTGGATGAGAACATAAAGGAAGTCAAGAGACTTTACCATGATAGCAACAGGCCCCACGTCAAACGTCTAACTGCTGAAGCACTGACGGAAGTGCGCTGCTCTGTGGCTAAAGAAGTTGTGTTTGGGAAAACTTCATTGCCAAAGAAACATGGAGAAATTCCACCTTTTGAACATTTAACGTGTTAGTGTTGGTTAGCCTCCTTGACAGGGGTCTTACGTGTTTCGCATACCTCCCACAACAGTACACTGTAAACCCAGATAGTGTGGCAAACTCAGATATTTTGTGGAAATCTATTATCGCAAAAAAAAATTGCATACACCAAATTATTAGCATTGTGTGGATGGTACTTAAAGAAAATAAGGCAAAAATTAAGAATTTTTGCAATGTTTTTAAGTGCTGTGAACACAAAATCATTAAGTTGGCTTACACATTTTTTTAAGGAAATCAGTTTCCACAAAACAATTGAGTGCACCACACTATCTGAGTTTACAGTGTATATCATAAACCTCAGTAGGAGATGCAATCAGCCCTTTTAATGCTGTGCTGGTTTGTGGCAGTCACAATGAATCATCTTTTTTAGAAGGTTACTTCGATTTAATGCAGTGAACCTCAGAAAAATCTGTGAAGAAGGATTAGTTGGTTTGGTTCAAAACTCACAGATTTCAGGGTATTCAGTGTCTTCACCTAATAACACAGGATCACTCGCAACCTGTTCTGATGAACAAGGCACGGTCAAAACCTAGTATTTGGCTGGACCGTTTCTGGTTTATGTGTGGAATTGTGGACAAGTTTTGCAGGGATAGTCAGAGGTATGGTCTATAACAGTGATGGCTGGTGAACTGGCCATGGTGGAAGCTCAAACCCGTCAAACCAAAAAATAATGATTGGTCATGACCTGTTTTCAATCATTCTTTTAAAGGGGAACTCCAGGATAAATCATAATGCTGTTTTATACAAACATAATTAGTAAATAAATATTGTAAAATACAAAAATGTGGAATTTTTGTTTTCAAAGACGGCCAGTTTTCGCCCAGAGGTATGCGCTGTTATTGTGTTGGAAAAGATCGTTCAATATGGCCCATTGGCTAATTGCAGGAGATGGTGTTAAGTACTTTCTGAATTGCGCAGGGTTGCTTCATCATTAATGGTTTGCTTCTGTCACTTATCAGTCTATATCAGATGCTGAGCAGATGACAGGTATATCATCCCGGATATGTGATTTTAGCTATCGCCGATATTCCCATATTCCTAAAATCAATTGATTTTTATTGCTTTTCCAGTGAGGCACGAGTGGAAATAAAGAAAAGCGCGTGGTATTTTAATCCTGACACGTGCCACTTGAACGCGCCAAGCACTTCAGTAATAACAAACATGGTTTGTGATGTGTACAGTGACACTTGACTGGTTCTTTTGGGCGTGGTCAACAGCCTACATAAAGCCAACAAAAAAAAACGAAAAATGCTACTGCATCAAGAAAATTGACCGGCTTGTGGCACAGGAGAGAGAAAAAGAGCCAATGGCATGTTACGGGCAGGTCTCAGCCACGAGAGGTAATGCGTCATTTGCACTGTCACTGTTCAACAATCAGTTGGCTGTCTATTCGTGAATGGAACACAGGCACTGTCACTGACCGACCCGCTTAGGGCAGCCACGAGTGACTATGGTAGCTCAAGAGCGCCACATCTGGTTACAGCCTGTACGTGACAGATTCCGGACAGCAACCCAAACTGATCATGAGACCAGGGGTCCGAGACGATTGAGGGTGAGTGCAAGTACCGTTTGACGCCATCTACGTGAGCAAAACATGCATGCACATGGCCCCTACAGTAACAGGTAACGTGATTAATGATTTTGTTTGTTTTGAGTATTGTTGTTCAGCTCCGAACTGTTCATAAGGTACTTAGCACCTATGGGACTAATTAATCATTTCTCATTATCTGAGTCATGGAACTGGGCATTAATTATGTAAAGCAATTCCATGCCTAATGAGCAACTGCAAAGAACAAACAGCATTCTTGAATGATAATTTTGATCCACGAATGGCTGAGAAGTAAAAAATAGGATAGCGCTTGGGTCTATTTACAAAACAGGTCATTCCTGTGAAGGCTTTGACACCACAGTCTGTCACAACTAAACATCAACATATTAATTTCAAGAATTATTGTGTACCAAATAATGTCTTTTGTAACCTTCTAGCTTTTACGTTATTGTACATATGTAGTCATCTACAGTTCGAGCAAAGCGTCTGGTGGACTGACATCCAAAATTCAGGCCCTTTCAGGTTCTTCTTATCAAATTGAAACAAGGCAGTTTTGAGGCCTTTGTTTTTTGTATTTAGCAGTATAGCCTTTAAAGTCTTTGTCAGACAGTTGTCATGTGTGTCTGCTGCAGCGATTCATGCAGTGTTCATGGGTTTTTCTTGATTAAGATAATTAGTGGTCAATAGCTGTGGAGGTCTTCTCTGGCCTACCAAACCCTTTTTAATTACTGAACTGACCAGCACTCTCATGTTACAAAGAAGTGACTTTTTCAGAAGTCTAGTTTGGCCTATTTGTATTTGGCTTTTTTTTTTCTTAAAATGATAATATTGACAATCATTATCACAACTCTGGTCTAGGTGTCGACAAAGGACAATAACAGAGAATAAGGCAGTAAAAACCGTAATATAGACTAAACACTGAAAGCACTCTGAAAACCCAAAAAACAAATTTAATGCACATGATTACACATGATCAGGATCTCCACCAATCCATATTTTCTGTGGCTTGCTTATTTCTGGGTAGGGTCGTAGGTGGGCTTGTGCCTATCCAAGACAGCGATAGGTAAGAGCAGGAAGACAGTCTGCCAATCCCTTACAGGGATCAAAAATCGGTCACTCACACACTTGTTCCTATGCGTAATTTCAGATGGAATTCTATTTGCGCCATTATTTTGGGCATACCATGGGGAATTTTGAGCGAAGAAATGTATTTTGAGTAAATACAATGTAATTCTTAGCCAATAAAATATCATTTTGTGCTGACAAATTGCATTTCCATGTGCATAACAATGCACTTAACTTCACTGTTTCTCACTTCTCTCTGTCAACATCTATGCTCTGTGCAAATACTTAGCTTGTCCAATTACAGTTGAGCCCTTAAACCCGGAGGATAAGTAAAAAATGGTTGTAGTTCTGACATAATTCATACAATATTTTTAAAACTTTTACATTAAAACTGAAAATCTGTTATGATCCAGACCAGGAACCAAATGCAAAGGCAGATTACAATCCAGGTTTTATTGATAGTAATACGGTAAGACAGAGGGATGGAGCCCAGCAGAATGACATAGTTCACTTCAGATGTAACAGGGAAGGATGCGTGGGTGTTGCTGTGCCAGGCCAGTGGCTTTCCGTGACAACTGCCAAAAGGACTGCACCCTTCACCAGAGCCAAAATGACTCATAACAAGACAGAGGAGTTTAGCAGGAACACGGTCCCAATCCTGATGACCATAGAAGGCTTGGGAGGTTGTAGCTAATAAACTGAACTGAGGAACAGACTTAGGTTTGGTTCATAGGATTGTAGTCCCAATCCAGACCAAGAGTTAGACTTGGTAGCTAACTGAGCAAGGAAAAGGACTTTGTGTTTTACTGTCATTAAGGGTTGCAAATATTTTCAAAGATGAAGAGCTGTACTCGCAAATACTGACGGGTAGCTAAAGGGCATATTGCGGGTGGCAATCCAGCAACTTGCAAACTCAAAGTAGGGGGTGCAAACGCAAACACACAAGTGAGGAAGGGGAAACCTGAATAGGACACAGCTGGTGAGGAAAGCATACAAGATGTAAACCAATCAAAATAGATAATACTTTTAATAGACAAGCTTACATACATTAGTGTGCAGAGATGATTATACACAATCCATTCTGTCTAAAAGGGGCCCTAATATATTACTTCTCTATAATTTTTTGGTGAAAATATACTGAATAATACTATTGTTGTCATGGTTTCGCTCCCGCTGGATACAAATGTCAATCCGGCAGGAGCTAGGACCATGGGCCAAAAAGGGAAAACAGAACCCAAACGCCAGGCTGGAAACCACTAAAGAACTTCAATAAATAACACAAAAAACAAAGTTAAAAACAGGGAGCAGCACCACACTAACACAGAGAATAAAAGCAAAAATGCAGTAACCACCAGCACTGGCAACTGCCAGCCCTATATACTGTGGTAATCACCTCCACCCTAACGAGCAACAGATGCAGCTCGTCAGGGTGGAGGTGAGAGCAAGCCACAGGGGAGGGACTGCAGGGCAAAACCCTTACAGTACCCTCCCTCGAAGGCATGACTCCTGGCATGCTAAAAACCAGGAAGGGACCACCGCACGCCGCCGGACCGGACCACTGCACGCCGCCGGACCGAACCACTGCACTCCGCCAGACCGGACCACTGCAGTCCGCTGAACCGGACCACTGCACTTCGCCGGACCGGATCACTGCTCGCCGCCGGACTGGACCACTGTTCGCCACGGACCCGACCACTGCACTCCGCCGGACCGGACCATTGCACTCCGCTGGACCGGACCACTGCACTCCGCCGGACCGGACCACTGCTCGCCGCCGAACCGGACCACTGCTCGCCGCCAGACCGGACCACTGCTCGCCGCTGGACCAGACCACTGCTCCCAACTGGCCCTGGAAAGGACCACTGCTCCCCAGCGGCCCCTGGGCTGGACCCAGCTCTCCGCCGGCCCACGGGCAAGACCACATCAGCCCAGCAGCTCTCCACCAGTCCTACGGGCTGGACCACATCAGCCCCATGGACCGAACCACTGCCCTCCTGGCTGGACCGGTCAGCCCCATGACCGGACCACTGCCCTCCACCAGCCCCACAGACTGGCCTGCTGCCCTCCGCCAGCTCCAGGAACAAGGCCGCTGCTGTCCCCCAGCCTGACTGAGTCCAAGTCTGGTCACTGCATTCTGTCATGGTTTCGCTCCCGCCGGATATGTCAATCCGGCGGGAGCTAGGACCATGGGCCAAAAAGGGAAAACAGGACCCAAACGCCAGGCTGGAAACCACTAAAGAACTTTAATAAATAACATCAAAAAACAACAAAGTTAAAAACGGGGAGCAGCACCACACTAACACAGAGAATAAAAGCAAAAATGCAGTAACCACCAGCACTGGCAACTGCCAGCGCTATATACCGTGATAATCACCTCCACTCTAATAAGCAACAGATGCAGCTTGTCGGAATGGAGGTGAGAGCAAGCCACAGGGGAGGGACTGCTGGGCAAAACCCTTACAATTGTAGGCAATAACAACAAAACTATTGGGGTAAAAATTGTGGTAATAAAAACACTGAAAACATCCATTTTTTATAGCAATTGAAAGGTGTCACAAATTTTTGACTCTTGCGTAGCCTGAATGTTTGAAGGCTGATTCCACAAATTATTGATGTTAAAAAATTTCTTTAAATTGGTTTGAGGCAATTTTTTTCTGCAAAATTACCTGTAATGGTCAGTTGTTCCAGTATATAAGATGACATTAACTTTGAGCAGTGTCACAGTGTTAAGCACAATGGCACGATGGAAGGAGCTCTAAGGGATTGTTCATAGCCGCATTGTGGTCTTACATGATGCTGATGACTTTAAATGCTGCAATGGCACTATAAGAAACACATAAGAATTTCAAAAAGACCGGTTTGCTGAAAACTAGTGGCAATACAGGTGCACAGCGGAAGTTAAGTGCCTCTGATGTTCGTTATCTGTGAAAGACAAGTAAAAAAAAATCATCGGTTGACAGCATGACAACTGTGTGATGATATTAATAGCACCAGAAGTGATGAAAGTCTCAAGATTGTTATCAGACATCTGTGTGACAATGGTCTGATTGGTCGTGTGGCTGCCAATAGCAGGCAACATCAAAAAAAGACTTGGGTTTGCCAAGAAATTCAAGGATTGGACACCAGTAAACTGAGAACAAGTCCTTTGGACCCATGAATCAAAATTTGAAATTTTCTCATCCAAGCTTGGAACTTATGTGCGCCATAAAGTTGGTGAATGTTTCAAAAATGACCGTTTAAACCCTTCAGTAAAACATGGAGGTGGTAATATCATGGTTTGGGGTTCAGTCCGCTCGAAAGGAGCCTGTGTGATCTCATAAAAAGCAACAGAATCATGGATTAAAAGAAGTATCACAGCATCCTTGTGCGGCCATTTGGAAAGAGACTAATTGGGTGGGGATTTTATTTTCAACAAGGTAATGACCCTAAATGCACTTCTATATTCTGCAAGAATGATCTCAGAAAGAAATATCTGGTGATATAAAAGTTATGGCTTTGCCTCCTCAAATTCCACACCTTAATAAATTGATCAAATCTGTCATAACATAAAACTAATCTCTTTGGAATTAACTTCAAACCGTATAAAATGGTTTAGCAAGTGAGGAAGTAAAAAATATGTGAAAACTATGCCTTAAGGATCTAATGCTGTAATCAGAGGGTGGCCACACTAGATATTGACTTTTTCTCTCAAAAAGACATTATTATTTTTGTTTTTCCTATATATTATATGTTTACTTATTTTCATCTATATGATCCGATATTACATGAAATAAATAATTGAATAGTACTTGGTTTCTGATTAATCTTCTTTTTGTTAATTGTATAATCATGACTGCACACTACTATAGGTATTGGTATACATAGACGAACCGGGTGACCATGTCTCATTTATGAGCTTCTGGAACACAGCAGGTGCGTTACTGAGCCCGAACGGTATTGCGCGGTATTTGTAGTTCCTGAGGGTGTCTTAAATGCTAATGGTAAATCTTGCATGCACACCAAGTGATGAGCGTTCTGCAGGTCCAGCTTGGTGAAGTATTGACAGCCCTGGGTTTTGCAGAATGGTGAGTCCATCAAAGGAGGAGGGTAATGATTTTTGACAGCAATGGCATTTAGTCCCAGATAGTCAATGCAGAAATGTAGAGACCCATCTTTTTTGGCGAACAAGAAAAAAGCAGCTCCGGCTGGCAACGAAAAAGCTTGAATGAATCTGGATGCCAGGGATTGATTTATGTACTCTTTCACAGCTTGGAACTCCTGGACGGCTAAGGAATAGAGCTGACCCCAGGGGGGCAATGTTTCAGAAAACAAGTCAATGGCACAGACAATAGGGTCTGTGCAAGGAGAGAGACGTAGCTTGGGCCTTGCTGAATGCCAGATGGAGGTTGTGATATTTGGAAGGAATCCCCTTCAGGTCCAGCATCTCCTCTTGGTGGCCAGAGGATGGATCCAGCCGCCTCACTTACAGCCGGACATCAATTTTGAGCACCAACTCTATGAAGTTGTCCAGGTCTGGGGGAAGGAGACAGGTGTTTAATTATTCCTGGACCTCCTCTGCACACTAAATAAATGGGTGTCGTAAAGGGCCCAGGAGTTCCAGCCCGTGGAGACAGCGAGAGTTTGAAAGTCGATAAAGTAATGTGACACTGACAGGTTGCCTTATTGCAGCTACAACGACTTCCAGGCAGCAGCATGCAGGAGTGGGACCGGTCAAACACCTTCCTCATTTCCTCAGCAAAAGCAGTGGAGGTTGACACTACAGAATCTCCTGCCTCTGAGCAGGTGGCAGCCTATTCCCTAGCACGTCCAAAGGGGCGAGTGATGACAAACACCCCCCTGGAGCGTTCAGAGGGGAATGAAGATGGCTGAAGTTCCAGGACCAACAAACATTGGGCCAGGAAACTGCGGTAGGTGGTGGGGTTACCGTCACAGGAATCCAGCACTGCGAGGTCCGGCTCCCAATGGGTGATGGCTCACCTGCATTTTAGCGGATGCACCCTAAGCTCACGCCAGTGCTCTATTGTTTTGCCCGGTTAGGGGTTAGGGTTAGGGGTTGGGGTTAGGGCTAGGATTAGGGGTTAAGATTAGGGTCCTTGACCTTTGCTAAATAGGGACGTAAAGTGACCAATTAGGCCCTACAAGATTATTGCGTCCGCTAAACTGCAGGTGTCCCTGGGTGATCGCCTGAGGGAGGATCTGCCGTAGAATAGAGCTGGCTGCATGAGAGGCAGAGCCAGAGTCCAAGTTGACTGAGGAGGGCATCAATGCCTGGATGCACCTGGCAAAGCATCTCCTCATGCTGGCCAAGAAGCACCCCCTGGTACCTCAAAGTGATGACTAGGCATCTCTGCTGATTCCATTCCTTTTGATGGACTGTAGTGTTATGATCCAGACCAGCAACCAAATCCAGAGGTAGAGTGAAATCCAATAGTAGGGTGTATTGATAGTAATAGGATAAGACAGAGCAACGGAGCCCAGGGCAGAATGACACAGATCAGTTCAGATGCAACAGGGAAGGATGCAAGGGCATCATCATGCCCAGCCATTAGCTTTCCGGGACAGCTGCCAGACAGAGTGCACACTTCACCTGAGCCAAACTGTCAGATGATGGGACAGAGGAGTGACCGTAGAAGGCTTAGGAGATTGTTCCTATTAAACAGGGAAGATGAATAGACTGAGGTTTGGTTAATAGGATTGCAGTCTCCAATCCTAAAGACTGAGGGTAAGGCTTAGGAGCTTTTTCAACTGCACTAGGAAGAGAACTACTGTATATTACTATTATTAAAGGCGATGAATATTATTGAAGATGAAGAGCTTTACTAGCAAATACAGGCTGGCTGCTAAAAAGCATATTGCAAGTGACAATCCAGCAACTTTCAAACTCAAAGTAGGGGTATAGCCCCGACCAGCACATCCGGGTACTTCGCCAAACGTCAAGGCCGCACCCCTTTTTGGGGGATAGGAAACCTCAGATCCCATTGACCATAATGTAATTTGATGTGTTTTTAGGTGTAAAATTTATCAGATTTATTTAACTTAATTTCCTGTTTACATTCATTTCTTGATTTATTGATATGTCTAGTGATTATTTGGCTACCTTGCCCCAACCTGAGCGTTCGTGTTATCTTAATAAATGAAGGTTGATCGGTCAACCCTCTTGCCCTTTCAGCGTCCCTCCGCTCGCATGGATCCCAGCATAGGTGCAGCATAGGCATTTGCGATATTACAAACCCCTTCTCACTAATCCCCCCCCCGCACAAAATATACTGGCGCCCCCATCTAGAATCCTTCTGGCAAATAAATGGCTGAAAAACGCGGAGGTTGGATACGGCATTCATTCCGTTTATTGGTAATTGACAATATTTTACTGGACACTCGGACTTGTTTGAGGACAAGTGTACTAGTCTGCCGTAATTTTACTGGAGTGGGGATTAGCGGGCTACCGAGAATTTTGAACTCTGTTTCAGTCTGAGTTTAAGAATAACCAACAAATCTACGTAACGTTAGCCCACAAACCTAACTCGCTGGCTGACGCCACTTAACGTTAGCTAGTTAAGCAACAAAAGAATAAATAATGGCATGAGGCATAAAAATTGTAACGAACAAACCTATTAAAGTATAGTACCAAGTCTTACATATTAAAGGCTACTTATTGTACTTTCTAAGTAAAAAAAAAAAAAAAAAAAAAAAAGAGTGGCTTTACCTGTTATGAAGCGTTTCCCACACATGAACATGGGAAGATTTCGGTTCGGACTGGTCATTTTATTCGAGGTGCAACCCGGCACACCACAACTTTTGGGCATTTTACTGCTCAATTTTCGTGCTTATTTCTCATTGATTTTAATGCATAAGCGCAATTGTTTTCCCCCAAAAAGGGGCGCCGCCTTTGCACTGAGCTCTTGATGACGTTGAACGGGTCGAGTCTATAAATACATCAACACACATGTGAGGAAGGAAATACATGAATGGGACACAGCAGGTGAGGAAAGCATGCAAGATGTAACCCAAACATAATACACAATACTTCTAATGCACATGCAAGCTGCTGGATGGGAGGAGACACAAGAGGCATTCAAACGAGGGTTGTGACAAAATTGTACACTTCAAGTAAATCTAAACTGTTTTAGGTTTATTGTGGTGGCATGCAGAGCCGAAACGATGCAAATTCTGTCACTGGAAGAATGGAAGTGAGTGGGTGAGGGAGTTGCGATCCTTTCATTTGCAATATCTCAAGAATGACACTTGCCATAACCTTATAACTTTGCACATTAACAGATATAGAGTAGCAGATGAGCTGATGAAAATTTGGTTGAATCTGTGAAGTTACATCTTACTAAATTAATATGCAAAAATGTACCGCATCGCATGGTCCTGTACAATACAGTAGGACAGCATGTTGCTTCTATCAGTTAGCTAGCTAGCGTGTTAATAAAATTAACGATTCGGTCAAATCCTGAAAAAGGCTTGGTTTCGCCAATAGTTAAGCTAGCAATGTTTGTGTTTCTGGCTCAGTTGAGGTGTTCTGGACTAACTTTTCCTGCTCATACCTTCATTTCACATCTACAGTAGCCAGCTAGCTACAGAGCTACATGAAAATTTTAGTGCTGAGAAGCCCATATTTCATGTAGCTCTGTGGCTAGCTAGCAGGCATCTGTAGATGTTAAATTATGCTGGCTGGGTAGAAATTGACAGTTTTCAGTCTGCCTTTCGAAAGCATCATAGCACCGAAACAGCTCTCACTGTTGTTGTAAATGATCTACTTCTCTCCATGGATAGTGGCTGCATCTCTGTTCTCGTCCTTCTTGATTAAAGTGCTGCCTTTGATACTGTAGACCACCTTCTTCTTCTTTGTAGGCTAGAAAAATTAGTTGGTATTTCTGGACTTGCCCTTTCGTGGTTTAAATCTTACCTGTCTGATAGATCTCAGTTCGTCCGGGTAAATAACAAATGTTCAGAGTATTCCAAGGTAAACTTTGGAATACCTCAAGGATCTGTTCTGGGCCCTTTGCTTTTTTCTCTATACATGCTTCCCCTTGGAAATATCATAAGTAGACATGATGTTAAATACCATTGGTAAGCAGATGACACGCAGCTTTATATATCCTTTAAGCTGGGTGAAAATGATCCAGTAATTAGATTAGAGATGTGTCTTAAAGCGGTTTAAGCTTGGATGACGCAAAATTTTCTATCACTAAATCCAGATCAGACTGAAATATTGTTACTGGGTCCCAAATCTCTTAGAGACTCATTCATTAAGTTTTCTCTCAACTTAGATGGCCTCTCTGTTTCTGCCAAAGCTGTTGTGAAAAACCTTGGTGTCACCCTTGATTCAGAACTCTCTTTCCACCCTCACATAAACAATATCATTCAAGTGGCTTTTTTTCATCTTAGAAACATATCTAAACTCAGAAAAATGTTGTCCCTTCAGGATGCTGAAAAAATGGTTCACGCATTCGTGTCCTCTCGGCTGGACTATTGTAATGTCTTACTGTCTGGTTGCACTAGCTCGGCCCTGAAACGCCTTCAATTAGTGCAGAATGCTGCCGCTAGGGTTCTGACTAGGACTAAGAAATATGATCACATTAGCCCGGTGCTCAAAAAATCTTCATTGGCTACCTGTAAAATTTAGAATTGAGTACAAAATACTACTACTAACATACAAAGCTTTAAATGACTTGGCCCCGGAATATATTCGCAGTCTTCTGATTCCTTACTCCCCACCAAGATTACTTCGTTCACAAGGTGCTGAATACTTGAAAACTTCAAATATCTCTAGAATTACGATTGGAGGCAGAGCATTCTCTTACAAAGTGCCAAGTTTATGGAACAATCTCCTAAGACAAATTCGGGCTTCAGACACACTCTCTGTCTTCAAGAGTAGGCTGAAAACATACCTTTTTAGTCAAGCCTATAATTAGTTCACGATTACTTATGTATAAACATTTATTTGGTTCTGGTGGGACTGACTGCAACCTAGTTTTATGGTAGGTTCACATGTTATTCTAAGCCAGTGTTAAGTAAATCCATGGGGAACCAATGGCACTTGTTATGTATGAGTATTTTATGTACAGCATTGTATATCATTTGTAAATGGAGATTTGTTACATGCTGTTTTTGCTGCCTTGCTGGTCAGCTATTTATTTTGTTCATCAGCACCCTCTGGTGGTGTGTCTGTAGCAAAACATGATCTGATGCAATATCACTTCTTTGTAATGAAATAGACTAGTGCTTTCTAGAAGCTTCTGGCATCTTCTTGCCTGGAGGGGGCGGGATCACCCAGGAATCCTGTAGATCTTTCCAGAATGTTGCTAGTCAATATAAATGCTGTGATTTTGGTCAGTAGAGCAGAGTTTTTGTTTTGGCAACAGAGTTACATAGTGGCATTAGAGTGTTATTATAGGATTGAACAGTGGATTATTTGTAGAAGTTTTTTTTTTTATCAGTGAGGAGTGGATTTGTTTGGGTTGTCATTGCTGGTTTTATTTGTTGTGATTTTCAAGTCATAACTCACTGAACATGCATTAATGGTGCCAGTGGGGCTTGCTACAGCCTTAGTCACTGGGGAGGTCCATATGGTACTGGTGGTAGTGTTAACCACATCCATGTGGAACCGGTGGCACTGAGCATGCATTAACGGTGCCAGTGGGGCTTGCTACAGCCTTAGTCACCGGGGAGGTCCATATGGTAATTGTGTTTCAAAAATCAAAGTGATCTTGCAGCCTGGTGTAAATGTAGGGCCTCTGTGCTGCAAGAAGTTGATGGAGGGGTGCTGACTGTTTCCTGACCAATTGCTCCTAAATTCTTACTTGGCACATGACACAGGACAGTATTTTTATTAATATGCAGTAGTTTTATCCAGTGCCTCACCCCCCTTTTTTCTCTGTGTCTCTTTCTGAGGATCTTTCCCTCCACTACCCTGAGTCCTGGACCGTCCAAGCCCTGTCCTTCACCATAAGCGCTGGCTGCTGCTGTCCTGCTGTCCTGATCCAGTTCTGCACCATCCTCGACATGCCACTGTTTAGATGGAACTCTGTTGCCATTTTTTTCTATTATTACTTTATTTTGTTATTATTTAGCTAGCCCGTGGAGGATGGGCTTCCCCACTATAGTCGGGTTCCTCCTGAGATTTCTTCCATCTGGGGAGTTTTTTCTCACCACTGTTTGAGGATTTTTCTTCCCACAGGGAGTTTTTTGCCTCATTTGCTCTAGTGGGGAATAGGCTGGGCACTGCCCTTTCATTTATTCAATCTCTCTCTGTAAAGCATCTTTGTGACAGTCTATCTGTGAAAAGCGCTATACAAATAAATTAAATTGAATTGAATTGAATAATTTAGGCATTACCTTTACTAGCTGGCTACATTCTCTGAACAGATCCTGAGTTTACAAGCGGCACTTCAGCCTTATTCCATCATGCTTAATTGATATGCGAAAAGACACCACATCGCAGGGTATCCTGTACAATCAAACAAGATTGTACTTTGCTGGTAATAAATTACTTTACGAATGCAGTTCTCAATATTATACGGCAGAGGTAGTTACAGCGGGGCAGTGTATGCACTTGTTGCACTGGAGATGAATGCTATTGCCACACGACTGACGTTGGAGAGGGTGCCGTATCCAAGGACGCAGAGGGAGATTACCAAGCCATCTGTTTAATTAAGGCCTGTTTGGAGGATACGGGGATCGCCGTAGAGCAGTGTATTTAAAATGATGAAGGAGTGAATATAGATTAGTATGTCACTTTTTCACCAGACGAGTGTAGACCACCTTTGACCACTGAGAGACTGAGGACACTAGTTGTACACTCTGTTGTCTGCTACCTGCTAACCTGAGCATTTTCTATGATCGTCTTGTCATTAATAACTCACTGGCGCAGTGCTCATTGGTCTGTCCATCGGTAATCAACCCCACTTAGTCATAGTAAGGATCGCAGGGGGCTGGGTCCAACCGCAGTATCCAATAAATGAGCGGCAAGAATACACTGGGGCAGTTCTCCAATCCATCGCAGGGCACAGAACATTTACGTATTTTTTTTTTATTATTGTTGTCATGGATATGATTTGTTTACACAACAAAGTATCACACCTCAGAGAACAGATTTGTTTCTTTTCAACTATAAAAGAACAGAGTTCTGTCTTCTATTACCAGGAATTCATCTGAGGACATCATACAGATCAGTACCCTATTTAGAACTTTGAACCTCGAAAGGACAACCTATGCCTTGCATTTGACTCAGTTTTCTTTAATGTTTCAATTTTAATTATACAGGGAACAACAGAAACATTTGTTAGAACTGCAGCTTGATTCATTTTAAGGGTAAAAACAGATTGAATAATACTTGAAGAAACATAACAGTTATGATATGGATGTTCTCTTCATATGTGGAAGTGTATTATTCTAGTTATTAATTTATTCTTCCAAATGTCACCGAGTCAGCATGTCTAAAAATGGCACTGCACAGAACAGCAGTATAGGCAGCAGCCCTGCATCATCGCAAAATGAGAAGATAATAATAGTGCAGGTGTTGGTGGGAATCTTCCTCTATCTGAACTGCCTTATGATCTTCACTTTTTTCAAGAAGCAGGCCTTCCGTACCAATGTGCGCTACATCCTGTTTGCGCACATTCTGGTCTGCGACAGCCTGCTCCTATTTCTGACAGACATCCTACTTCTCCTGAGCAATTACTACATCCTAATGCCTCCTCCACTGTGTATGTGCATCTACATGCTGACAAGCACCCTCAAATTTTCTACTCCACTAACACTTACAGCAATGAGTTTGGAGCGTTATGTGGCTATCTGCATGCCTTTGCGGCACTCGGAAATCTCCACCCCGTCTAAAGCCATAAGCTGCATCCCTATTATCCACTCCCTCAGCATCATACAATTCATCATTATCATTTCCATTGTCTTTTACACAGTTCCGTTGAGTTTTTACACTATTTACAGGCGGTGCAATGAGGAGTTGTTCATCGTACTCAAATGGCAGCGTTACCTAAGGTCAGCCATTTCTCAGCTCTACTTCCTTGTAATGTCCAGCATCATTGTCTTCACCTACGTAAAAATCATGTCAGCCGCCAGACAAGCTTCAACAGACAAGAAGAAATCTGCCTCCAAGGGTCTTAGAACTGTTGCTCTACATGCTTTCCAGCTGGTGCTTTGCTTGATTCAGCTGTGGTGCCCATTTGTAGAGACAGCAGTGAGACAGGCTGATTATAAAATTTATAGATTACTGAGATATTTCAACTACATTATTTTCATTCTTGCCCCTCGATGTCTCAGTCCACTTGTATATGGTTTAAGAGATGAAAAGTTTTTCATGGTTTTGAAAAGTTATGCCCTTTGTGGATTGAATAAGAGATAGTCTACACCCTCTGCAAAATTACCCAACCACCAAAAATCATTCACAGAACAAATTGTGAGACGCAGGTATAATATTATCTCCAGCATGAATACCTGTGTATGTGCATAGCTGCACTACCTAAGACGACATTCCTTGTTGAACATATAAAAGAGTACATTGTGGAAAGATTCATTTCACTTCTGATCTGTTCTTAACTTTACACTATGGTAATATGTACGTTATATTTATTTTTCCTTAAATTCCTGGGGTGACAGTTTCATATTCTCTCAAGGCTGCACTGCTGTGTTCCTAAATGTGACAAGTAATATCTTCATTTGCAGAATAATGAAATTAAAGCAAGGAGTTGTCTCAGAGAACCTACGAAAATGACTCTGAAATTATTAATTCAGCAAGATTTTCCACCCAAATTTATCACTTACTCATGTGTATTAATATATTGATGTAATTTACATAATAACAATTTTTCATAGATTTCACATGAAAATGTGAAGTCCTGTATGTTCCCTCTTGTTTAATCATCCATAAAGCATTTTGAGAAAGCTGAGTTCAGCAGTTTGAGCAGGGTTATCCCTTACACCAGATTTCATTTACAATATGATGCCAATATTCAAAGCTAATTTTCTGAATACAC
Source organism: Gymnothorax javanicus (assembly GCA_029692085.1). Lineage (NCBI taxonomy): Eukaryota > Metazoa > Chordata > Actinopteri > Anguilliformes > Muraenidae > Gymnothorax > Gymnothorax javanicus. Next base: position 10,445,826 of record CM056195.1, on the reverse strand, counting down.
TGATTCAAAATGTTACTAGCTTAGCAGACTTACAGTCCTCTATCCAACATCCCGTGCAGTGGGGTGCAAAACGTAGTGCAACTGTCTTTGGTATTTTTATGACGAAAATACCAATTTCCCATCCAGCATCCTCGCTGCATAAGTAGCCAATTCATTTGCGCCCATGGGCGTGTTGGTCATAAAATGAGGTGTGGTCAGGCACATCGCTATCTTGAGACTAAAAAAAAGCGATTGCCCTATTAACCAACAAAAACCTAGTCTAAAGTCAATGGTCAGTTTTCCAGTGCTTATTTCAGGGCGCATAGTCAGACAGTATTATGCATCTTTGCAGGTGAGTGCACAACGCACATACACTCTGCTTCTTTCATAATATTCATGCAGGGACGAGCAGCAGCGCATGAAACCGATTAAAAATAAAGAGATTACGATGTGAAAGATTTTTGTCAAGATATTTCAATAATGCATATCAGAATGGTTAGTGCAACCAACATCCGCACATGAGGGCTTGCTGTGATATAGGCTATTTAATTCGTCAGTGAACCTGTTCCATCAGGTGATATGTGATTCAACATGTGCAGTGCATGTAGATGTTCACAAATTTTTTTTTTTTTTGACTAAAATTATATTTACACATTGTTCTGGACCATTATCATGGAAATAATAATTGCATAAACACAAGTTGTGGTTATTCACAATCATTCAGACATTTGGCAGCAGAAAACCATAACAAAGATGCTCACAAATCAAGTGACCACTATGTAAAGAAATGGATGGTATTTAAATAAGAAACAACTATTATATATGATAATATATATGGTATTTGATTTTATTGAAATAAATTCTATCCAAGGCTGTTATACTATTCATGACCTGTCAATCAAATGGACAGGATTCATTCACGTTTCATAAGATTGGAAGAAAAAAGGTTTCCCATTGAAAACTTGTTACTTTTAAATGCATTATTAGGTTGCCGGCCGTAGGCCAGTAACCTATTGTCGTCACTTTGCGTCCGCTGGCGTCGTCCGTTTAAAGCCGTATCTCAAAAACAGTCGGATGAATTTTTTTTAAATTTGGGGATGTGATCAAATGGGTCATCAAGTTAATGCCCGTGCAAAGATTTTTTTTTATTGAATCCTTCGTTTAGAGTTGGCGGCCATTTTTATGTCGAAAATGGCCATTTTTGGCACTTAGGTGCAATTTTCTCAAAAACTGTCTGATGAATTTTTTTTTTTATCGCAGCAATGGAATCAGTATCATAACCTGCTTCAACGGTGTAAACGGCGTTTTGATTGAATCGGTCCTTCATAGCGCCACCTAGGCAACGTGTCTGGACTTCATCATTTTTCGGGGTGTTTTGCCGCAAAATGTGCCGTAACTTGCTTATAATTGCATAAATAGTACAGGTATGAATTGAGCATGAACAGCATATCATGCTTGCCGAGCGTTGTCGGTTGGTCAAATTTGACCTTGGGCCTCAAGGTCAAGGTCAAATGGCAAAAATGTGCTATAACTCTCTTAATATAGCATTTAGGGCTTTGGTATGTATGAGTCACATGAAGGGAATCAGGTATGCCGAACATTGTGAGTCAGTCACATTTGACCTTGGGCCTCAAGGTCAAGGTCAAATGGCAACAATGTGCTAGAACTCTCTTACACTTTTTCACAATTGTTAAAACACATTTCTGAAACCTTAATCCTTTTCTCAAAACTGTAAACACAAAACCCAAATGCTCAAGCTAGATTCACAAAACCTTTGATTCCTCTTGCAAATTCAAATAATCGCCTCAAAACAGTTTTAACTGTGCTCAATACCCAAACATGTTTTCAATCATACACACAGTCAGTAAAAATAAGAACGTTACTGAATATTCATTACACTCTATATCAAAAATTAGAGAACACAGCGTTCAGGGCATGTAGTTTGAGAAAAAAATAAGTTTATTCTTACAGTAAATATATTGTGTTTTCCAACAGAAATTTACAACTCTATAAGCAGTTTAGATACTGCAAGCAATACAATATAGTATGTCTGGACTCAACAATTGCATATATAGTACTGCAAAAGACCAAATGACAGACAAAATTGAAATGAAAAGCACATTACAGTCAACTGTAAATGTAACTGCAAAATCAAACTCAAGTCTCAATCAACAAAACTCAATCAACAAGTGATTCATTCGGCCTCAACTTCATGTCTTTGTGCTGGGTCAGGCCAGAGGACCTCATCTACGTCACAAGCAATGTTCTCCCTTGCCAGGCAATGGGGGAAAAGCCCTCTGTTGTGCCGGATCCTGCCTTGGCAAGAGTCCACGCCTATGTCACCACAGGCCAATTCCATGGCTTGTAGGAGATTTTCCCTGGCGTAGGGTTGACGGTCATAGACCTTCCACCGCCATGCAGAGAAAAACTCTTCTATTGGGTTGAGGAAAGGAGAGTATGGTGGAAGGAAAACATTTATGAATTGCTGGTTGTTATTGAACCACTCCCGTATCAAAACACTGCGGTGAAAACTGACGTTATCCCAAACTATGACATAGACAGGGTGCCCTGCCTGCTCACGATTCTGCTGCACACGCCCAAACAAGACTTGCCGAAGTCCATCTAGAAATGTAAGGAGGTGACAGTAGCATGTAGTATACTGTAGTATTGTACTATTGTGTTAACATTCAGTACTGAATGTGTCTTTTTGAGTGTACGCTTACTTGCACATACTGATATCGTTGATCTTTGACCCTTTCTGAGTTGCGCTGAAAGGGTACCCTGTACACTTGCTTCATGCGCACCCTGTTGCGTTGGAGAACACGATCAATGGTGGAAACGCTGACACTGTTGATTCCTTCAAAGTTTGTATTGTCTTCGACAACTCGCTGTTGTATTTCACGCAGTCTGATGGCATTATTCTGCATGACCATGTCAACAATGAGAGCCTCTTGTTGCTGGTTGAACATAGGAGTCCTTCCACCCTCATGTGGCAGTCCTGCAATTCTACAAAAAGAGAATATGCCTTTACAAAAACATACATGCAGTACTGTAAAAACAGTAGTGGACGACACACACACACACAGTCTCCTTTATATTGGCAAAGTGATGTACTGAAATATCTGTATACAATGAACTTTCAATGACCAAAAAAAAAAAATCGTGATCAATTGCGGCAATAAAAACTGGTCAAAATCCATTTTTGGATGTTTGTTCCTATTAGCATCATGGACAGAAAGAATAATACTAATTAGACCCACTCGGTGGCAGTGTTGTGTAAAAAAAATCATTGTCTGAAAGCAGAGCAAGAACCAGAAGTGAATTGAGAAGGTGGCGCACTTCACAAATTGACAGCAGACAACAGTGAAAGTTCAGGTTAGAAAAAAATCTAATCGGATTTCATGATGTAGACTCCTTAAAGATTATATTTTTGCTAAATGACAGAAAAGTGACATAAAAATGTTGCTGTCTGTCACTCATGAAAAAGTGTGACCGCTCAGTCGAGTTGCCCGTTAATGGTAACTAAAACCCAATTCTCACTGAGCTGCATTGGCTCGCGGAAGTGTGCGGATGAAACAGTTCTCTCCCTTCGCAGAGAATTGATTCGAAGAACCGTGAATTGATTTGCGGCGGTACGGGACCATTCGCCATCACCGCCGAAATTCTCAAAAAAATTAAACAGGTTTAATTTTTTCGCGGATGTCTGAGCTGGAGCTTTTTAACGCCAGTATCATGTAGACAATGTGTTGCTTTTGCGAGAATTCATGTTGGCTTCCTGTTGAATCCGCGGGCTGATGCTAGTTATTTTTCTCCTGTTGGGGCTGTAACTGCCGGCAACCTTCAGGGCCCTTGGCACTCTAGTTAGTTATATTTATTCGTGAATAACCTCCAAGCTATGGCACAAAACTTCACAATTTATCCAACATAAAGGATGTTAGCTTTACATTCTGCTCTGTTTAGCCCTAATATTCCATAAACCGCAATGATAACAGAGGTAACAGCCTGTCGTCTCTTAAAAAACAAATTAACTAGCTGATTCAACAGCCACTGCAGCAAGAGAAATATGACCAAGGCTAACATTAGATCAATGATGTAGAGAAAAAAAACTAGAATGTGTGCTCTCGATTCTCAGTGCATTCCGCCATGGTCAATTGGCGCCAGCTTCCGGTCATGGCAAAACGCCAGGTAAACATTGTAAATACCCCTGTTCAGAAATAAATAATTTATTTTTAAAAAAAAAAAGGTTGCTAGAGGGCACTTTTTCAAATTCAGACATACTTAGAAGTGAAAGCTTTCGGAATATAAGGAGTATGATCAAAATCAGGTAAACTGATCATTTCTAAACTCAAATATTTATCCATAAAAAACTGTAAAACAACAATTTTGGGGAGAATAAAAAGACATACTGCTGCACGGTTTTCACGACTAAAAGCGCAACAGGAACTAACTATTTTGACACATAAAATCACAGGCATCCAAATTGGTTGAAACACTATATGCTTTCTTTTATAGACATATATACGTAGACGCCGCATTCGCCGCTTTGGCCAGTTGCTCCGATACATCAGAGCATCCGCCATATTGGGCAGGGCAAGGCCTGCAGGTAAACCAATACAAGTTAATGGGGGAGATGTGGATTTTCTGAATCTATATCGTCACTTCTCAACCGATTTCAATGAGCCGTTCATACAGGGTTTATGGTCAACATGGAGTACGAAAACATTTTTATCTTCAGCAACTTTGAATCTTGGTAGTTAAGCTATGATTGCTGTTAGATGCTCAAGAGAGGATTATGGTACCAATGTAAGACTCGTTAAATGAATTGAATTAGTCCCGTGGTGGAAAATAACTCACTGTCATTAAGAACTGTCAAAACACGCTCAACCATGGATTTTGTCTCCTCAAGGCAGGAGAGCACAAAAACAATAAACAAAAAAACGCAATAATGTTAACGTTACCTCAAGACCAATCTCTGAAAATGACCATTTTAATGCCTTTAAGAGCCTTGGTTTTTACAATATTTATTTATCAACACTCAATACTTTCTGGACCCCATTAAAAGTCTCAACTTTCATTGCTAGTTAATGTTACTGTTATTGATAATGTCAGCTTAGCTATTAACTGTCTGACTCTGATGGCGAGTTAGCACTCAACATGAAGTTTTAATGGTCAGATACAACTGAAAACAATTATTCAGGCTTAACTTACTTGTGAAAGGTAATTCCCCGAGATCGGGTTTCAAGTGTTCGACAATTTGTGAAGCCCCAGGCTACACAAGAGTAAGGCATCTTTTCCACTCTGTCTCCACACTGGTCGTGGTCAGCTGATGGCAAGGTGCCCTCCATAATATGGCGGCGATTTTGACGTACGGTCCAGCGGCTAATGCAGCGTCTACATATGTATGTCTATCCTTTCTTTTACCGTAACCGGAAGTTGAAGCTTACTTATCATGGGGGGCTTTGCACAGTCTAGTTTTTTCCCTTCATCATTGCATTAGGCAGTTGGTCACATTAACTGATGAATTGATTATAGGCATATAGACAGTTTGAGCCCACAATAAAACTTTTGTTTCTAAAAAATAACATGGCAACAGCGTGAAAAGTAATCCCTATGTATACCTCCCTTATTCATCAATCAGGCTTGAGGCTATGCATCAATCATAAGACTGACGTCTGGCCATAGATGCGTTCACTATTGATTGGTCCCACAACATTACACCAATACTTTATTTACTAGATTGCCAGTTGAAGCCGGTCTCTGATAATAGCAAGACTGCACATCATATTTACAAAAATACATACCAGTCTCTGATAAATGCCTGATTAAAATGTCAATAACTATAATAATAATAATGATGACAATAATAATAATAAACTTTGTTTATATAGCACTTCAAAACAGAGTTACAAAGTGCTTCACAAATGATCCCTGATACAACAAATTCACATAAAAACAAGCAATTAAGATAACGCAGTGGATAGTTTGCCATGAACCGGTTTTACATGTCTATGGCTATTTGGCCGCTACGCACTCGCAGTTGTATCATTTTCGGGCTTGTGCATAGAAATCAATGGATTACAGTGAATCGTTATAACTTTGCCAATGAGTTATCTAGCTGCCATTTACGTGCACCGAACATAACTAGCTAATTTGGCAAAAAGGCTTGCTAGCTAGATAGCCAACATTAGTTTGCTTGCTCAGCCAGCTAGTTCATCAGCTTAGATATCTAACAGTCATATTTCATGCATGTAAGTCAATTCAAAATAAGTGAATAGCCATTATTTTGCTTACTATCTTAGCTAGAGTTGAACTGCGAGCATTTAGCTTGCTAACTGGCACCAAATATAAAGTTTGCCAGCCGAAATTGACCAAAGAAACTGACAAACTACCTCACATGCTATGCCAGCAAGCTAGTTTGCCTACTCAGCTACCGATTTGCGGTGCATACAAATCAATAAAAGCAGGGAATTGGAATTATTTCACTACTGAACTATTGTTAGATTAATAATTTGCTGTTTAGCTAGGTCATTTATGCATTGACGAGGCTGATTAGCTGATTGGCTGGCAATCATGTTTTTATGCTGACGTTGGTCAAACATACTTAGCTATTAATGTAAACTGGTACTTTTTGCAAAACTTGATATCTAAACGCTCGTGGCTCAACTCTAGCTAAGTTGGTTCCCGATATAATGGCTTTTCACTTATTTTCTATTGACTAACATGCACGAAATATGACTGTTAGCTAGCTATGTTAGTGAACTACCTAGCTAAGCAAGCAAACTAATGTTAGCTGGCTAGGAAGCTAGAAAGCCTTTTTCCAGCTTAGCTAGTTATATTAGGTGCATGAAAATGCTAGCTAGCTAACTAAATGGCAAAGTTCCAACTATTCTCTGTTATCCATTGATATACCAAATATAACTGTAAGCTTTAGCTAGGCTAAAGTCAGCTTGCTTGCTAGCCAGAAAGCCTTTTTGCTGACATAGCTAGTTATATTTGGTTCATGTAAATGCTAGCTTGCAAACTAAATGGTGAAGTTAAAACTATTCATTGTTATCTATTGATGTCCATGCATCACATATATGGAGCACATAAATGATACACCTGCGCATGCATACCGGAAGTCACGGTCAAATAGCCATAGAAATGTACAACCAGTTCATGGCAGAATATCCACTGCCAATAGATAAAATGAAACAAAATGCAAAAGAAAACCCTCCTCAAAATCAAAACAGTGGCAGCAGGAAAACAAAAGAAACAATAAATCAAATAAGACATTTTGGCAGCAAGATAGAATGTTGGATTAATAAAAAGCTTTTTTTTTTTTTTACAAAAAGATGTGTATTAATGAGTGATTTAAAAGCTGATCCTCAGGCACAGAGTTACAGAGCTGAGGAGGCCTGACCGCAAGGGCCTGGTCTTTGGTCTTGAGCCAAGGAACTGCCAAGGAACTGCCAGCAGAGCCCTGCCCAAAGATCTGAGGCTACACTCTGGCTCACAGAGGAGCAGCAATGTAGCTGGGAGCTAAACCTTGAAGTTCTTTAATATAATCTTCAGTAAAATCCTAAAACAGATTCTAAAACTGACTGGTAACTGAATATCAGACACTTAACTAGCTTTGTACCTGCACCAAGGCAGCACTTGAATTCACCGATGTAATCAGACAAGCCTTTAAAGCAATCAATCCCAAGCATGATAGGCCTCTGAAACGGGTAGTGTGCATGAACAGTTTTGTCGTTTCTACAACGCCAGATAAATAAATATACTATATAAATATATAATATATATAATATATATAAATAAAAAATATACTTCAATAAAAGGTGGGCAGCGTCACATGTGCTATTCATATGAGCTGTGCACTAGTTCAGTCATAGGACTATATGATGTATGGGACTACACTATAATGTGGGACTATACAAGCTTAAAAGGTCATATTTTGCGAAGACCTTTAGCAGACACTAAACCAATAACTACACCAGTTACAACCCCAAGTCCAAAATAGTTGGGACAAAGTGTAAATTGTGAATAAAATCAAAATGCAATGACTTTCACATCACATGAGCCAAATGTTATTTACAATAGAACATAGATAGCATTTCAAATGTTGAAACTGAGACGTTTTACATTTTTATCCACAAAATGAGCTTATTTCCAGTTTTCTGGCTGCAACAGGTCTCAAAAAAATTGGGACACAGGCAAAAAAGGGCTGAAAAAGCAATTAATATATAAGAAAATCAGCTGAAAGAACATTTAGCAAGTAATTAAGTTAACTGGCATCAGGTGTGTAACATGATTGGCCATAAAAGGGATGTCTTAGAGAGGCTGAGTCTCTCAAAAGTAAAGATGGCCCGAGGCTCTCCAACCTGTGAAGGCTTGCGTAAAAAAATTGTGGAATACTTTAAAAACAATGGTCGTCAACGTCAAATTGCAAAGGCTTTGAAGGTCTCATCATCGACAGTGCATAACATCATCAAAAGATTCAGAGAAACTGGAAAAATCTCTGTGTGTAACGGAGAAGGCCGAAGACCTTTACTGGATGCCCGTGATCTTCGGACCCTCAGACACCACTGCATCACTCACCAGCATGATTCTGTCATTGACATTACTGAATGAGCCCAGGAGTACTTCAAGAAACCACTGTCTGTAAACACAGTCCAATCCACAAATGCCAGCTAAAACTCTATCATGCAAAAAGGAAGCCATTGCTGAGTATGATCCAGAAGCGCTGCCGTGTTCTGTGGGCCAAGGCTCATTTAAAATGGACTGTAGCAAAGTGGCAACATGTCCTGTGGTCAGACGAGTCCAAATTTGACATTCTTGTTGGAAATCATGGGCGTCGTGTCCTCCGAGCTAAAGAGGAGAAAGACCGACCCTCCTGTTATCAGCATTCAGTTCAAAAGCCAGCATCTCTGATGGTATGGGGATGCATTAGTGCACATGGTGTGGGACACTTGCATGTTTTAAAAAGCACCATGAATGCTGAAAGGTATATAAAGGTTTTAGAGCAACATATGCTCCCCTCCAGATGACATGTATTGCAGGGAAGGCCTTGTGTATTTCAGCAGGACAATGCAAAACCACATACTGCAGCTATTACAACAGCATGGCTTCATAGTAGAAGAGTCCGTGTGCTGAACTGGCCTGCCTGCAGTCCTGATCTTTCACCGATTGAGAACATTTGGCGCATAATTAAACAAAAAGTCTGTCAAAGGAGACCCAAAACTCTCCAGCAGCTGGAAGCTTGCATTAAAGAAGAGTGGGATCAAATTCCAATGGCTAAACTCAAGAAACTTGTCTCCTCAATGCCCAGACGCCTCCACTCTGTGTTAAAAAGAAGAGGGGATGCTACACCATGGTAAATAGGCCACTGTCCCAACTTTTTTGTGACCTGAAGCAGCCATCTAATTTGAAATAAGCTAATTTTGTGGATGAAATTGTAAAATTTTTCAGTTTCAACATTTGCTATGTTATCTCTGTTTTATTGTGAATAAAATACTGGCTGGTGTGATTTGAAAGTCATTGCGTTTTGATTTTATTCATAATTTACACTTTGTCCCAACTATTTCGGCATTGGGGTTGTATATATATATATATATATATATATATAGACAGGTCATGTTTACAACTATTTCACAACTATAATTTCTCCTGTAATTAGTTTTGTGGACGGTGTAATGTTTTTAACATATTAAAGTTATATAAATCAAGGACATTCTATTCTTACCATTTTGGATATACTGCATGTCTTATTGGTGCTGTACTTAGTCCATCCATCTATGCATTATTAAACCCGCTTATTCATGCTAAGGATTAGGGGGCTGGAGTCAATCCCAGCACCCAGTGGGTGAGAGCCAGGAATTCACCTTAACAGTGTTCTAATCCAGTGCAGGGCACAGTGCATTTCTGTATTTTTTAATCAATGTTGTCATGGATCTGATCTGTTTACACAACTAAGTGTCTCTCCACAGGGAATGGATTTTTTTCTTTTTGACTATAAAAGGGCAGCGCTCTTTCCTTTATTACCAGGATTACACCTGAGGAGACATCAGAGAGATCAAAACTCTATTTGGACATTTGAACTTTAAAAAGGAAAACCTACTTTATGTTTAACTTAGTCTTGGAAATGTAAAAATCTGAAACATTTTAATGGTAATAACATAAACATTTGTGTCAAAACTATAATTACTTTCGCATCACATTTCAAGAATATATGATGATTTCCAATTGTCTATTGCATGTTCTGTTCATATGCAAAAATGTATAATCCTAGTTGTTAACTGTATTCTTCCAAATGCCTGAGATTCAGCAGAATGGCACAGAACAGCAGTATAGGCAGTGGCACCTCATCATCACATAATGAGAAGATAATAATAGTGCAGGTGTTGGTGGGAATCTTCCTCTATCTGAACTGCCTTATGATCTTCACGTTTTTCAAGAAGGAGGCCTTCCGAACCAATGTGCGCTACATCCTGTTTGCGCACATTCTGGTCTGTGACAGCCTGCTCCTATTTTTTACGGATGTCTTACTTCTCCTGAGCAGTTACTACATCCTGATGCCCCTTCCGCTGTGTATGTGCATCTACACTCTCATGAGTGTCCTCAAACTTTCTACACCTCTAACGCTAATGGCCATGAGTGTGGAGCGTTATGTGGCTATCTGCTTGCCCTTGCAGCATGCAGATATCTCAACTCCATCTAAAGCCATACGCTGCATCCCTATAATCCACTCTCTCAGCAGCATAGAGCTCATCATTATCATCTCCATTTTCATCTACACAGTCCCGCCGAGGTTTTACTCCATTTACTGGCGGTGCAACGAGGAAGTATTCACCGTGCACAAATGGCAGCGCTACCTCTGGTCGGCCATTTCTCAGCTCTACTTCCTTATCATGTCCAGTATCATTGTCTTCACCTATGTAAAAATCATGTCGGCTGCCAGACAGGCTTCGACAGACAAGAAGAAATCTGCCAATAAGGGTCTAAGAACTGTTGCTCTACATGCTTTCCAGCTGTTGCTTTGCTTGATTCAGCTCTGGACCCCTTTTGTGGAGACAGCAGTTATGGAGACTGATTATCAACTCTTCAGATTACTAAGACATTTAAACTATATAACTTTCATCCTTGCCCCACGATGTCTTAGTCCACTTGTGTATGGTTTAAGGGATGAAAAGTTTTTCGTGGTTTTGAAATATTATGCCCTTTGTGGATTGAAAAAGAAACAAATCTCCAGCCCCAAATGACATCTAAACTAGCCTGTCACTCATATATCATATATCATGAACAGAACAAAATGCAATACGGCTTTGTTTTGAAATTCGTTGAAAACTTCGAAAACACCACTGGAAAATAATTCTGAAAAAATTTCTGATTTTGATGTAGACATTTGAGTAGTATCGCTTATCATTTCTCATGTGAATGCGCGTGTATGCATAAAGTTGCATTTTTCAAGAAAAACATTGCATATGGAATAAATAAAAGAACACATGGAGGGCAAATGCAAATTACATCCGCTCTGAACTCAACTTTCCATCATTCGATAATTTTGTTTCTGCTTCCATATATTTCTTAGGTGACAACTATTTTCTGAAGGTAATTTTGAGGTCCCTATAATAACAAGCACAATAGAGAAGTTTGTTCATTTTAATAAACTATAATTCAGTGACAGCTCATAAACTGAAAATGCAAATAAGTGAAGCCCAGAACATCCCTTGAAAATAATGATTGGTCTTGACCTGTTTTCATTTATTTATTTATTTAAATTGACCTTATGTGAACTCTGAAAACACTCGGGATGATCAGGTGTAGCTGCGTCTCCTCATTAAGGTGAAACAAGAGCTAATAGGTCTTGTTCCTTCATTAACAAGTTTTCAAATGATGAAAATAAGCTATCTGCAGTTAAAACACAGCTTCATTATTAATGCTATGTTACAATGATTAAACAGAAAATGTTTAATTCACTTTACAAAAAAGATAAACAACTATGTTAACTGTCATGTTCCGTCTTAGCACATCCTGCACCATCTAGTCTTAGCTTCACAATTTTGTAATTACAACAAAGAAGGCAAGAATTACAAAAAAAAAAAAAAAAAATGCAAATGAATAAGGTTGATTGGAATGCTCTTCCCAGTTGAAATGACCTGTATTCTTTCTTATGTTACCTTATTGAGGATAACTGGCCACGCCTGATAATGCTGTGTGTTTTCGGGGTTTGCACAACGTTAATTTAAATGAATGAATGAAAATTTTATTTTCAAAGGATGTTCTGCTTTTCCCCAATTTTTGCATGTTTGCTTTGGGTTTCCTCTGGGTACTCTGCTTTGTACCCAGAGTCCAAAAACATGGATGCCAGGCGAACTGCAGACTCTTGATTGCCCACAGGTATGTAGGCGAATGGTGTGTGAATGGTTTGCGCATTCCATGATGGATTAGCGAGTCGTTCAGGATGTGTCCCTGCCTTTAATCCATATTCAGCTGGGATAGGCTCCATCTATCCCACTACCCTAGTGAAAATGTGGTTTAGATAATGGATGAATGTTTAGATCATTTTGATGAATAAAATTTAGCTGAATGTATATCTTCACTATCTTTAGTGAAATCATATACAGATCTCTCATTCTCAGCAAGATTACTGAAAACATTGTAAAAATTTTGCCTCTGTCATCATGCCCGTACTGCTGGAAGACAAATCTGCGTGTTGGCCATTATGCACAAATGGCTCCAGCACAAAGAAAGCTGAAAGGTGTGCAGCATATTTTTATTGAGAGGATTGCCCCACATGTATTTACAACTGTGTTCTAAATATTTCAAATGTAATCAGTATTGATATACTTAATTCTTCATGACCGGTAGACAGTATTTTGCAGTGAACATTCTAAAAATCACAGTTTGTGGTATGAACGGTGGGTAGTAACAACGTATTTTAACAAATGATTACTTTCAAGCTGTTCTTGATTACCTTGCTAAATGATTCAGTCAAGAACTGAGAAAATTTAGTAGAGTGCTGGGCCAATTTATTGATTAAATTGTTTTTCTTCACACCACAAATTATTAAGCACTTATCTATCCACATTAATGGTGACATGAAACACGAATTTGTCTATTGAAGATTCAGAACTTTACATTTTCAAAAATTTGTGTTTGTTCTTTTCTTTGGCTTATCACAACAAAAGCTGTTTCACATCGATGTGAGGAGTTTTTGTTTGCTTCACTACACGTCACTGATTTGATTAACAAGATTCTCTACTTTTATACCGTACTTTTTAATGTTTAAATATGAATCAAGGACCATGTTAAAATAAATTTCACACTTTAAATTCATAATTCCTAGCAGAAAGTTGTCATAGGATACTCTACTAGAATGTCTGAGCTTTTAAGTAATTTGGCTCTATTTTTGTGCCTTTGCAAACAGAAATGCATGTGGCGATATTGTTATACACAATTTTGTCCATTGTAAATGGCATATTTATCACTTCCGTCCAGGTTAGCATTTTCCTGCTCTGCCATAAGTGCTTTTGCGACACAGCAGGTTGAACTGCACATGAGGGGGTGTGTCAATGAATAAAGCTACCTCTGTGCAGTTTTCACGTCAGAGCCCTTGCTTGCATTTATTCATACCCTGACCACCCTTTAACACAAAAACTGTTGCTCGATGGTAGTATCTTGGGGCTGAATCGCAGCCAGCAGAGATGTTTGCAAATAAAGGCATATCATCCTTTCCATCATCATTTTCATTATGTCCCAAATAATGCATACAAAAAGGTGATTTGGGCGAATGGGAAGGGGATGGTGAAAGGGTATTTTTATACATTAATATTTTCTTTATGTGGGAGAAATACAAATAATCAACTTCAGTCTCATCCATGTTCAAAACCGCAAGAGCCATTTTGTATACAGTTTACATTGGCAACATTTTTTAAAGCAAAATGCATTGCCTGGTGAATCGAGCTTAATCCCCCCCAAGTTCTGCCATGCATCACCACATTGGAGCGTGATTCTCATAGGACTGAAGGAGACGGCGAAAACGCAAGTTAGATGCTTTTTCATCTCCTGACGAAATTTCATGTGAAAATAATTCACTGGTTTTAACTCATTTGGCACCATACTTTTTAAGCGATTGCGCCTAAGAGCGCCACACTTTCAGGGTTATTTGAGACCCCCTATTCAATTACTACTTTGAATAAACTACAAGTTCTATACATCAAAATAAAGCTTATAATTTCTTCTTTCCAGAGATAGTCACATGCGACCACGAGCGTTGTGATGAAATTGCAGTGCCATCTGCCAGAGATAGGTGGTACTGAAATTCTGACATGAATCTACGTTAATGGCGCTTGGCGTTATACTATTTGCCAAATACATAGATCAATGTCAATGGCGGCAAATGAGTTCAAGGGAATGGTAGCTGATTGGCATTAATTGAACCAAAAAAACCATTACATCCACTGGTAATTCATTTGTCTCAGTCCAGCCCTTTTGACAACAGTTCCACAGCAGCGCCAACTGTCATGAAATTACCAGAATAGAGTTAGACATGGTTTTGATCTGCAATACTGTCAGGGCTTGCATTTAGGTAATCAAAATAGGCCCCCATTTTGAAGGAATGCATTAAATGTAAATCAGTTCAAAAATTTACAAAATTCAAGAAGTTTAGCAGGCTTGTGGGTATTAAGTACCTTAATATGAGCAGCATTTTAATGCTAAGCTGTGAAAAACAAACTGCATCATAAGCAAATAACGAAGTCATTCATCATTCAATTTCCTCCTGGCAGACCATCACACACAACTCTCAGGTTGACCCTGACATTAGAGTAGGCTTTATTGATTATGTTGAATAAAAAGCACATTTTATGGGAAGCACGTCAAAGAACCCAAAGACACTTTACTAAGAGGACAATTAAATAAAAATAAGTCACAGATTCGAGGTTCAAGACGAAGGACAATATGTGTAATAATTACAACAAAATAGTGAAATACCTGTTAGAACAATTGAGTTTAAAACTGAATTTCAGCATGGTCAGAGAATGAATTTCAGACATTAAAAGAGACAACACATCCAAAATTTTGTGCTCTAGAATTGTCAGGCTGGATTGAGCTGAAATGAAGAAAAGTGACAGAGAGTAAGACTGTCAAAGGTCTTCGTAGTTGGTGGATAATTTAGTGCTTTATAGCTCTGTCAGAGTAGTCTGAAGGTAATATAATTCTTTCTTAACCCATTAATGACCACTGTCCCATTTTTGGGACGCGGCACATTTTAACCTCTGTAACCCAAGTGAATGCATTACTGTGGCTAAGCTGCTGTAGGTTAATCAAGGGAAGTAACTCGCTTCCAGGAAAAGTGCTTAGGAAAGTGGTCTCCCTTTACAGCAGTGGTGGGGGCCACCATTTGCATGAATTTCTTGAATCTGTAACAGCACTATGCGATGCTCTAAATGGCGAGGGCACCATTTTTTTCTGAGACTCATTTTTATTCAACACTAAGAACAAAAATTGGAGATTATAACATTATCTAAATATGTTTTTTCTCAGAATGATTTTTTTTTTAATGCTTTCAACGGTCTGTGTACATCTGTAATGCGACGAACATATTTGGGGTTCTCGATGGCAAAGAAATTATTTTTCACCAGAATTCAAGCTTTACATGTTCACTGTACACCGTATCCGATAATAAAATGTAACTTTTACTTTGAACAGAAATTTGGGCATTAATGGGTTAACTTTGAAAATAAATTTGAGCATTAATGGGTTAATGAGTTTTCCAGAAGAATATTTTGAAAAATATGCCCTTAAATGGTGAGTTCTGATGAATTTTGGGGAAACAAATTAACAAATTCAGACTAAAATATTATGAGACTAACCTTCAACACATTGAAGGTATCTCATATTACTACACTAAACATTACCTGATTGTGCTCCTACTGATAATTGTCAAATGGTTGTAGAATGTTATGATCCAGAGAAGGAACCAGATGCAGAGTCAGAATAAATCCCGTAATATGGTACTGACTGTATTGGACAAAGCCCAGAGCAGAATAGCAGTTCAGTTCAGATGGTAGTGGGCTTGGGAGTTGAGTGTGTCTATGCCTAGCCTGTGGCATCCTGGGGCAGTAGCCAGATGAAGATCACCCTCGCCAGTGCATAACTGGTTGGAGAGGTTAGCAGGGATGCAGTCCCAATCACAATGACCACAGAAGGCTTGGGAGGTGTTCCTAATAAACTGAACAGAGGCACAGATTGAAGACTGGTTGACAGGAACCCGGTACCAAACCTGGAGACCAAGCAAACAGCTTGGGAGCTTGTTTCGATAAATAAGACTCGGAAGTGTACTACTGTTTTTAACCCTCTGGGGTCAAAGCCATTTTCTTCTACACTGGTCAAAAATATAAACGCAACACTTCTTATTGTGAAAAATACGACTATATTCAGAGACTCACTGTTTTCACATTCAGACTCACTCGATTGAGTGTTGAGAGATTGTATGACCATATTGCAATATGTTTCAATCATTGTTTGAAATAGGCGAACAAGAATCTCACAGTGGCATAGATGATAACAGGGATAGAGGTCTATTGTCCAAATTGCACAAATCAATATCAGGTATGTCAGCCATTGGCATCATGCACTGCTGCACATCGCTGCCCTGTCAACCATACCAACGGTGACGTGTTCCCACTTCAAGAGCTACACGGAGTTGGAAGATATTGGCTAGAAGTGGGAGCTGATGATGAAATTGTCAGTTGAGGACATTCCAAAGGTGTTCGATGGGGGACAAATCCAGGGAATAAGCTAGCCATTCAAGCAAACAAATGTTTCCGCCTCAACCCAGTTTGTTTACCCAGCAGAGCCAATCTCTTCATCGGCCAGGGGAGAGGTACAATCCAAGAAGAGAATAACAACGTCTAATGGTTTGGACTGAAACGCGGCAATTGTGGAGACCAGCTGTCTAATCGGCTGTGGCAGTTACTGGTCACAGACGATCGTGGAGATAGAGAGTCTGAATATGACGGTCTTGGATGTTTCACGTGCAAAGAGAAAAACAGACAACATTGTGTTCAATTAAACCAACCAGAGGATATGTTTATGTCAAGCTAAAGTAACGCATCATATACATGCAGTGCCTGTGCCATCCCCTCAATGTATCTGGATACAGGAGTTGGGTGAGGCAGAACATCATTAAGATCAAGTCTGCTATATTTAAAGGCTACATTAACTGTGTTGAACTATGTCAATAAAGCCTTTCATGGCGACCAACTCATGAGGCTGAATGTCTCCACTGCAAAGTGTGACACATTTCTCGACAGAAATAAGAGAGAAATATGCAAATCCTTTCTCTTCAAAGCATTAAGGTGGTGGAGGTCGAATAGTGAACCATCAAGGCAGTAGCGGATGTAGATGCCTTTCTCCAGGTGTTTGACGTTGTGAGACAGCATGAATGTGAAGATGTTGAACAGGACCAGAGCTAGTACACAGCCTTGCTTCACACCATCGATGATCTCAAGGGGTTCAGTAGCCTCACCACCAGAGAGAATCTAGCCAGTCATGCCTTCGTGAAAGAGCTTGATGATCTTCACAAATTTTGGTGGACATCCTTTCCGCTCTAGCACTGCTCAAAGCGCCCTCCTGTTGACAGTGTCAAAAGCCTGAGTCAAATCGATGAAGACTGCGAAGAGCGGCATGTTTTGTTCAATGCACTTCTCCTGCAGCTACATTACAACAGAGATCATATCCACAGTGCTCCTTCCTGGCCTAAAGCCACGCTGAGCTTCAGCAAGGTTGTCTTCTGCGACAGAGATTAGTCTGTTCAGGAGGACTCATGCAAATATCTTCCCAGCAGTGTGGAGGAGTGAAATACCTCTATATTTGCCGCAGTCTGACTTGCTTCCTTTGTTCTTGTACAGGGAAACGATAAGGACATCATGGAATTTATCCCGCATTGACTCCTCTTCCCAGATGCTGAGCAGAATGTCATCGAAAGCCTGTAAGGTATTAGGGCCAGCTGCCTTGTAAATTTCAGTAAGGATTTTGTCCTTTCCTGACGCTCTAACCGAGTTGGTCTGGAAGATAAATTTCTTAATTTCCTTCATGGATGGTGGCAAGTCAAGCAACCCATGAACTAGCTGTTGGGGGACCGGGTTTAGGGCTGCGGGGTCCACTGAGGAGGGCCGATTGAGCAAATTGCTGAAGTGTTCGGCCCAGGGTTCCTTCAATCCCTTATGGTCCTTGATTAGTGTTGTGCCGTCAGAGGACAGCTGTGGGGAGCAGCCTGTTCTCCAGGGACTGAACACAGTCATCAGGGAGCTGAAGCACTTCTTTGCGTTGTGGGAATTGGCATAGCTGTGAACTTTCTCAGCGTTTGCCTGCCACTCTTAGGCCGACATCTCACACAGCTCTGACTGTACTTTTGCCTGGAGGTGTTTGAACTTCTCCCTCTTGGACACTGATTGTTCTGCCACTCTGTGTAGGCTTTGTTCTTGGCATCTAGAACTACCTGGATTGATTTATTGTTCTCATCAAACTAGTCTTGGTGGGCTCTAGTTTTAGAGCCAAGCACCTCCTTTTCAGTTTCACTGACGATGTCCTTGAACTCAAACCATTTCTGAGTCCTTTCTCCAAAGTTGTCCAGAATCTCTGACAGTTTTTCTTCAAGTACATCTTTAAACTTGGCATGGTGGACTAGGTTTTTCAGCTTTGCTAGGTTGAAAGAGGCTCCGACAATCTTAGGCTTGTTTCTTTATGGCGGTGGGATCTGGTGCTTCAACACTGCTTAAACTAGTTTGTGATCAGTCCAACACTCGACACCTCTCATCTTGCGGGTCACCTGGACATCTCTGATGTCCTGCTGGCATACAATGACATAATCTATCACATGCCAATGTTGGGATCAAGGATGCATCCACGTGGTCTTGTATTGCCAATAGCCATATCACTTTTCGATCTGCTCCAGCCACATGGCTGAAGCTAAGCAGGTGTGGGCTTGGTTAGTACTTGGATGGGAGACCACCTGGGAAAACCAAGTTGCTGCTGGAAGAGGTGTTGGTGGGCCAGTAGGTTGCGATCTTCCCTCTGGTGGAATAACCCCTAATGCCCCAGCGCAGTGACGGGGACACTGTACTGAAGGAGTTGCTGTCTTTTGGATGAGACGTTAAAACACTCACTGTAGTCATTAAAAAGTTCCCATGACTCTCATCGATAAGAGTAGGGGGTTCCCCGGTGTCATGGCTAAAGTCCCAACCTGGCTCTTTCGACCTGCCACCTAATCATCCCCTGATCTAATTGGCTGCACAAATTGCCCTCTCCCTCCCCAACTCAATCCCCAGGGTTCCCTTGAAAAAGAGATTTCAATCTCAACGGGACTTCCCTGGTTAAATAAGGGTTAAATAAAACAAAATAAAAAATGTATCATCCATCCTGAGCCTGGTGTTGGTAATGCACAGACTATATTCAGTGCATTTGCTGAGGCGGAGCAGGCCATTGTTGTTGACCTTGCCAATCCGTGTCTCCCCAGCACTCCTTCCCAGCTGCCTTTTCCCACACGAGCATTGAAGCCACCTAAAATGAAAGTTTGTCAAGACTTGCTGACCTGATCAAGGTCTGTGTAAACTGTTCATTGGATTCTTCAGAGCTTATGAGCGTGGGTAGGCACTGATGAGTGTGAGGTGCCTAGTCTTGCAGAAGGGACACTCGCTGATTCCAACGGGGAGTGAAGGAATGTTCTTCATCAAACTTGTTAAGATGGCAAAGCTCACTCCATGGATTTGATCTTCTGCCTGGGGCTTCCCTTCCCAGAAAAATGTGTATCCACCTCCCTTCAGGGGCAATTTGTTGGCAAAGAGGGTTAGTGCAGTGATGTTAATGTTATATCATTGGAGTTTTTTTGGTGACTAGTGCTGTCCTTCTCTCAGGTCTGGCAGTGCCAGCTCTGTCCATGAATGTGTAGGGGGGAAGCCAGGAGATAACATGGACATGCGACCAGGACTGCCTATTGCCCTCTGTTCTTAACATAGTGGGGTAATAAAGACATAAGAGCCTATACTTCCTCCACAGCTGGCATCGTCTCCAGCCAGGCATGGCTGAGAACAGTGGGGTAATAAAGTATCCAGGGTCCAGACGTCCTCTGCAGCTGTCCCCCCCAATTCCACCACAGAGATAAGGGGGCCTAATACTGGACACTTCAGCGTGGGTGTGTGTGTGTGTCTTGAGCACATCAAAGGCGAGGAAGGGAGTGCGCCCTGGCTTGGTTGCTGCAAGGAATTTCCCTCACAGCGGGGTGTGACCTGTGCCCTCTGCCCGATTAGTGCCATAGTGACCTCTTCTGGACACACTGTTACCGCACCCTTTCATTTCATCACTGTAACTGTTTTGAGTTGAGAATTGCAATTTAAACAAAAACCCACTATTACACCGTTTTAACTGCCCGCATGTCATCCCTGAATTACTGTATCATATCTGGGGTAATAGTGATGTGGATTTCATGGGAATGGGTCAGTTGGGATGCAATTTCATGGTAATTACATCATCATAATTCTCTATGTAATCATGTTTGGTATGTATCTCTTCAGCTAAATTCAAGGAGTTGAATGAGATGCATTTCATATCCGCTGTATTTCAAGGAAACATAGTTTCTGTTCTCCAGCAATGATTTGTCCTGAGCCAGAGTTATCTCTTGGGGTGTATTTAGAATCATCTCTCCCCCGTTGCGGGAAGTGCGTTGCGACCCCCCCTGAGGTCTGTCTCCAAAATTCTCTCACTTATCTAAGAACATTTATTATCTCTTTTGAATGGTAATTGTTCTCTTATTTCCTCCGAAGGGGAAGTCTAAATTCCAATTTGGGCCATCTGTGCGGGCTGAGCCGCTCTGATCAAAGACGCCACTAGCCTTAAATCTGGGAGAGACGACCTAGTCAGGGAAGATCGCAAACGACTTCCCACACGGATCCGTGCGTTATTTCTAGCTTAGTGAGGTTGGTAATAGACTTACCGCACTCCTGACCGTGTGTAGCCTTTCACCAGGTATGTCCTTACTCTCTGTTTCTGAATTTATTGTAATTGATTTAACGTTGATTTGTTTGATTTAAGCTTTTGCCTACCTGGTGAATAAATCATTGCTATTCCTTTAAGCTTGCGTGGTCTCCGTGACTCCTAATCCTTTTGTCCTTTCTAGCCACGTTACGACCGGTACTTAGGGAGTAAGTCCTTATCATTCCAGACTAGCTAGCTGATGTTTTAAAGGATGTGATGGGCTTTAAGTTGGATTGCAAGTTACGGTCTACTCATATAAAGGGTTTATGTAGTATCGGTCCTGGGATTTTGACCTTAAGGGCTTTCTTGGCTTATAAGCCGGTGCCTGGCCGATCCCCTTAAGGGGCCCTGTGGTGTGCATAAATCTGGGTTAATGATATGTTTATGCCAAAGTTGCTACTATCATGGTAATTTCTTCCATCCTCTAGAGCTCTCACCGAACTAAGATCCGGCAACTGCGCTATTACCCGGGGGCGTCAGTTGAGTAACTGGGTTTTTACAGAAGAGTCTGGCGGCGTAGCTGCCCCGAGATTCACGCATGTTTCAGTCCTTTATTTATTTCGAATTGGAGTCAGATTTTAGACGAGAGTCACATTGTAATCGTTATGCTTAGTTTGCCCCAATCACTGATATGTCTGATGTTTTGTTCAGTTTCTGTGAGTGTTCCAACGTGCACCTTGGGTTATTCACAGCACGGCATTAGGTTAGATGGTTTCGTGATTTCGGCATAGCCCCCGTTTTGAAAGCGGAGAATTACTGAGAATACTTCAGGTAAGTCTCAGGCCAGGTCCAAGGCGGGACGCATACATGTAAGATTTAACTGACGTATTCCATTGCCTCATAGCAGCCAGAATCACCACGCATAAGCCTTCACCACCCGGCTCCTCCGCCATTGGTCGAGCTGCGAGTGCCCTACAAATGTCCTGACATTCCAGGTTACCACAATTAGATTCTTGCGTTTTTTCTGTTGTTTGCATTGACCGCTAATGATTGAGCCAGCCAGCTGCAATAAGCTAGCCAGATGTTGGAGGGCGAGCATTCGGTTGGGACACCTTTTCTAGTCCCCTCCATCTTGTGAGGGTGGCAGTGCTGTCCTGAGGAGGCTGCCCAGTTGCCCTGGGTGCTGCTGGACTCTCCTGTTGCCCTGAATTCAGGAAGATAAGGACCAATGTTCCAAGGGTCGCCTACATGTCGCTTTATGACTACAACGCTTGGTGGTCACCTCCACCTGCAGCTCTGCCACGCCACCATCTGCAGGACTTGGCAGGTGTGCAGGAACACATCAATGATGATGCGATGATCGGCATTAACTGACCTGTGCAGGAATTGTTCATCGTGAGAAAACCATTTCACTG
Organism: Gymnothorax javanicus; assembly: GCA_029692085.1. Taxonomy (NCBI): domain Eukaryota; kingdom Metazoa; phylum Chordata; class Actinopteri; order Anguilliformes; family Muraenidae; genus Gymnothorax; species Gymnothorax javanicus. The sequence continues at coordinate 10,423,477 of CM056195.1, read as the reverse complement.
TAGTAATTCCACTTTCAAGGCCTGGGAAGTCTTTTTCCAGTGGCAGGAGGAACCGTTACAACAGGAGACTGCCAAGCTGCATTGAATGACCAGGACTTATTGAGCATTAGAACGCATTAGACCATGGACATGATTAACCGCAGACAAGCTAGCTAACGAGCAAATCAAAAGCAGCCTTAGCTTAATATGCCTTCTGAACTAAACATTATGTATAGCTATCAAGTTGCTCCATAACAAAGCTATTCATTATGTAAGAGACATTAAAACATTTGTCCCATGAAAACTGCTCATTTTACAGACTTGGGTTTAGTTAGAGATGGACAGTAAAAAATCTCCAGAGCTGCATTCTCGGTCACACACATGTACCGCTGTACCGAATACAATAATTAATAACAACCACTGAGAACCATGCCGAGATTGCACACAAGGCAAGGTCCCATTGGGATTCACATACCCTAAATAAAAATACAACCTTTTTTCGCTACTGAGGAAAAAAGACACCAATGATTTAAACGTTAATAGATTTTATATTGATCATGATTGGTTGAGTGGTGGTTCCAATGGGTCCTCATGGAGAATTTTTTTTTTTTTTTGCCCCCCATGGCGTTACACGACTTGCAATATCCCTCATGCAAAAAGGGCGTAAGTGACATTCAGGGCAAAAATGGTGTTTTTTACTTTTTAGATACATCCATTGTAGGACCCATCTTCTGGCAAAATTTCAGGTCCGATTTCTTTACCTAAAGGGGTCAAAACCCTTTTTAAAAAAGGCGTATCTGCAAATAAAATATTTCCATCAGTTTTTTATTTTCTGCAAGGACGTATGTAACAATCCCCATGCTAAATGGGTGTAAGTGGTAATTACGCCCTTTTTCACATACAATATGCATTTTCAGTCTGCTACGTGTGCTTTTTTTGCATATTGCTAGTCCTAGTTGGTACAATCAAAAACTGTACATACCACAGTCAATGCACACTTTATTATCCTTGTTGTATTATCTACTGTTTATGGCTTCAGATATCAGTTTCAGCACAGAGGTGACACAGTGACCTTAATCCAGAAATACTTTGCATTGTTTTTAGCCACTGGGGTGTATAGTGTATCTTTAGATCTGATGATTCACTTTTACATGCTCAAGTTCTTAACAGTTTGACAGCAATTTCATGCAGTATACATAGACCAGATGTTTTACAAAACACTTCAAAATTTTGACAATGGAAACCAAAATGAATATCCTGCCACATCGTATCGATGTATTTTTATGTTTCCAACATTTAAAACATTTACTAGGGAAACAGGAAAAAATTATGTTTATTTAGAAATGAGTAATTTAGAACATTGAACTGTAAGACCCACGCAGCTCGACCAAGGAAGGAAGAGCCCGGGTTGAAGGTTTATGCGTGTGGATTCCTAGTATTAGCATGCGCGACGTCCTGGTTGGTGCAAATCACAATAAAATGGATATATTTTATCCGTTCGAACAACGGGGCACAAAAGCACAACGGTTACAATTAATCTGACTCCATAATAAATTTAGAATACCAAATTTTGTTATACCCTCGTTAAATATCTGACTCCAAATTAGAATTAGAATTTATAGTTTAGGGACACATGCGCGAATCTCGGGGCAGCCATGTCGCCAGACTCATCCGTGAAAACCCAGTTACTCAACTGATGCCCCCGGGTAATAGCGCAGTTGCCGGATCTTAGTTCGGTGAGAGTTCTAGAGGATGGAAGAAATTACCATGATAGTAGCAACTTTGGCATAAACATATCATGAACCCAGATTTATGTGCACCACAGGGCCCCTTAAGGGGATCGACCAGGCGCCGGCTTATAAGCCCAAGGGTGCCCTTAAGGCCGAATCCCCAGGACCGATACTACATAAACCCTTATATAAGTAGACCTTAACTTGCAATCCAACTTAAAACCCATCACTACCTTTAAAACATCAGCTAGCTCGTCTGGAATGATAAGGACTCGCCCCTAAGTACCGATAAATAGCGTGGCTAGAAAGAATAAAAGGATTAAGAGTCACGGAGACCACGCAAGCTTAACAAGAATAACAATAATTTATTCACCAGGTAGGCTAAAGCTTAAATCAAACAAATCAACACTAAGCCAATTACAAGTTACACACAATTTAGAAAAGGAGAATAAAGTCATACCTGGAGGAAAAGGATACACGCACTAACGTGCGCGGGAAGTTCGAAATACGATGTTACATCATTGAAAAGGTTACTCACGCACTTACGTACGCGGGGACAGATCGGATACGATCTTCCCTGACTCTATAGATTGGCTACATACGGCATAGGGAATGGCTACTCATGCACTTACGTACGTGGGGACCGATCGGATACGATCTTCCCAGAATGGATTGTTTCTCTTTGCTTTAAGCCAAATCACGCCTTTGATCCAGGCGGCATGGCCATAAACACCTGGAAGGGGGGTCGAATCCGGTTTTTGGGTTTCCACCATTGGGAGGATGTAATAAAACACTTCAGCAGAGAGAGGAGAATAGGGTGATTACCAGAGAGGATTCTGGCCAAATTCTCAGGAGTTTCCAAAAGGGAATGAACCATAATTCCAATGGGAATGAAACATACTCCACTCAACTCCTTGGATTCTCCCGAGAATAACAAGACCAAACATGATATGAGTATGTACTAATATGATGCAGTTGTCATGAAAAAGTCTTAAGATGAATTAATATATAGGTAAATTGGGTTATACGTCCAGAAGGGATTTCTTTGCAGAATATTGAACATATAAGCATATTATGCAGTTCTCAGGGGTTTAGATCATTTTAAACAGATTAATATAACTGGACTTTAACTCAAGAATTAGGCCAGTAATATGACTCGCACAGGGGCATTGTGTCAGCCAGAGCCCTCTAACAACCCCCCCATACAGAGGAACAGTAAGACCGTTAACACCTTAGCAAGCATTTTGGGGAGGAAGTCCACAAAAGCTTTATTGCTATCTGGCATGGCTCTGGACCGAGCTTATCAGCCATTTGTCACTTATATTTCCAGATTCTACAGAACTAACTGGGAACTTTCACCAGATGTAAAGGATTTGCGTCATGTGCACAAAATGTTGCACGGAGGACAGGAAGTTGAGGACTGAAGGCATATTGAAGGCATGTTGAGCTTCCAGGTTCCCTCTCAGGTTTTTGGGTTTCCCCTTGAACAGCCGCGTCAAGGGATGGGAAACTGCACTGAAGTTCTTTTAGAAGCGGCGATAAAAGTTTTCGAATCCCATGAATCGCCGGAGTTCCTTAATCGTGCGTGAGATTAGCCATTCCGCCACTGCCTTCACTTTCTTGGCTTTCAGAGCCACTCCATCTAATCCGATCACGTAGCCAAGGACGGGGACAGTGGATTGGTAGAAGACGCATTTCTCTGTTTTCACATAGAGATGATGTTGCAGCGAGCGGTCGAGTACTCTCTTCATGTGTTTCACATGTTCATCATAATTACTTGAGTAGATGAGGATGTCGTTGAGGTGTGCAATGACGAATATGTCCAGCATCTCTCTTAGTACATCATTGATTAACAACTGGAACAAGGGGGGGCGTTAACGAGGCTGTACGGCATGACGCAGTACTCGTAGTACCCGGAGGAGGTGCTAAAAGCTTTCTTCCACTCATCTCCTTCCCAGATGCAGATCAAATTATAGGGGCTGCGGAGGTCAAGCTTCGTGAAGATTGTTGCACCCATAAGCTGCTCCGCAGCGCTGAGGACCAGGGGGAGTGGATATCGGTATTTAACCGTGACGTCATTAAGGCCTCTGTAGTCTATGCAAGGGCAGAGACCTCAATCCTTCTTCTGGATGAAGAAAAAGCTTGCTGACGCTGGTGAAGCGGAAGGGTGAATGAAGCCCTGCTGTAGGACTTCTTTTACATACTGCTCCATTGCTTGAGTTTCAGCCACCGATAGAGGGTACACATGGCTCCTGGGGAGGAACGTGCCAGGCAGCGGCTCTATTGCACAATCCCATGGACGATGCAGGGGTAGCTGGGTTGCTTTGGTTTTAATGAACACCGTTTGCAGGTCCCAGTACTCTTCAGGAATCTCCGGCTGTTCTCCCTGGTCTGGAATCTCCACCGTCATAGAGGCAATGGTGAGGCGGCCAAAGAGCCGTCGGCAGAAGGGTGACCGGAAATGGAGATGTAGGTTGTGCCAGGGGATGGTGGGATTGTGGGATCAGCCATGGGAGTCTGAGGATGAGTGGGTGGCTTCAGTAGTTGAGGATCAGCAGTGGAAGTTCCTCCAGATAGCGCTGTTGGACAGAGAGAGCAATTGATGCTGTCTGGTGGGTCCCCCTGCTCTGGCTTAGAGGCTTCCCGCCTGTGGCTGCCACGGTGAGATGGGTCTGGAGCTGGTACATCGGGGCACGGAGTCGTCTCACCATCTGGTCAGCGGCGAAGTTGCCCGCTGCACCAGAGTCAGTCAGGATCTCTGAGGGCGACACCGTTACCGGTTACGGTGACTGGAATCTTGAAGCGCTGACCAGTAATAGCTGTACGGTGACAACTTTACCTCGGAGGGTGCTGTTCTTCCACCTTGACTTTGGGTGCAGGGGCTGGTCTTCTTCCAGGGGCGATGCTCGGGTGGTTGGAAGTGCCCCAGTTCCATTGGCTCTGGCCCCTCGGAAGCCAGCTAAGTGGGGCCTGGGGGGGTTGGGAGGCTGGGCAGCAAACTCATGGGGCAAAGGAATCCCTGCTGAGTCCATGTTGAAGGTGAAGTCTTCTGTAACAGATTTGTGTTGCGTGCACAAAATGTTGCACGGAGGACAGGAAGTTGAGGGCTGGACTCAGGTGCAAGGATGGATTTGGTATATTTATTATGCCCAACTGCAGGGCAGCCGGCACAGGAGTTGCAGACAAAACAAAAGGAACAGTGGTTCTAACCACTATGAGTAACAAAGAGGAATACTAGAACTGGTGCACACTGCAGTTACTAAGTATTATACAAAACAAAAAAGAAACAATGTTCCTTTCAAAAGAAAGTGCTGCGTTAAACAAGGACAGCACTCAGATTAGAGTTTAGAGTTAAGTACGCAAAATACGGAAATAAATCCGAACAGATTAACAACACTGTTAATGCGTGGCGCTATGAGACTTCACGAAGATACTGAGTGAGGCTCAGACTTATTCACCACTGCTGCCACTCAGTGGGAATTAACAACAGATGCAAGTAATAATTAAATACTGGGAGAAGTGCGGTCCGGATCTTAGTAGACCGGTGAGCTGGACGGCAGGACGTGTGGCCTTACACAAGGTCACCTTCATTTCTGTTGGCTGAGTGTTGCAGATACGCCCTTTTAGGATGTGTGTTTCTTATATTGAACTCCTCATCCTGACTCATGCGAAAAGGGCGCAAGTGACATAATCTGGATTAAATCCTCATTGGCTAATGATCAGGAATAAATCTTTTTCAGGCTTCAGTATCATCTGTTGACCCACTCATTCACTATGGAAATTTTGATCCATATGGTAGAGATTTACCTGGAGTAGTTTTTTGCCTCTACTGTCAAATTTGTAAAGTGTCACTTACGCCCTTCTTGCATGAGGGTATCGATATCTGGTTGACTGCTGAGTACATATCAGCGTGCAGCCAAACCCCATTTCTACGGGCCTGATAAATCCATGCTAAATTGAATTTTGGCTGTGTCACCTCATATTTATTCCTCATTAAAACAGGACGCCAGGACTGACCACTTTAGAGTTCCCAATCAAACAGCTGAGCTTAAATGTAAAATATGACCACACTTCAGTTAATTTTAATCATAGCATTTTTTAATGGGATGCCAATAATTGCGGCCCCTCGTATTTTGGAGAAAAAATATTTATTTAATGTCAACATTTTATTCTTTCCATAATTTTACTTAAATTAAAAGATTTTTATGTATATTTTGAGTGAGAAAACAGCCTGTTTTGCTCATATTTACCAGAGGTGCCAATCATTTTGACAGCATTGTGCATAACAGTTCCATTCTTGTGAGTGATATTGATTTGTGTAATTTATTTTGTAGAATAAAACGTGTAGCTCTCACAGGATTATTTTAACTGTGTTTCCTTATTTTCTGGATCAGTCCAAAACCCTGTGGGGGAAAAAAATCTGTAGAGGGATCTACTGGCCTTAAAATGATGACTTACCTCTGAGTTTTAGGCCTAAAACCTGTTACACTCAATGGTGTGTGTTCTTAAATTACCCCAAACTGTGGTGCTACCATCACCATGCTTCAGATTTGATTTTGTGTTCCCTGGATGATGAGCTGTTCTGCCGAACAAATCTTTTAAGATTAAAGCCAAAAAGTACACCAATTGTCTCATGAGACTGTAACACATTTTCAGACGTAAGATATTAGCATTATTTAGACGCGTGGGCTTGGATGTTATTTTTTGAGAAAGGAGAAATTCCACTCCACTCTGTATGATGTTAATGTTTATTCACGTGTTATACCTTGAGGCAAACTTAAAGTTTCCATTTTGTTCATTCAAATAAATTTTGCCTTAAAAATTATTTTGGGTACACTATTTTTATGCCATTATTTGATTACTATTTTACAACACAATTCTACATAATTGTATTTGTTGAATTGTGTATCGGCAATATTGTTCTTCCAGCTCCTACATGAATGCTCAGCCCCAAAAATAAAATGTATGTAGAGCAAGGATTAACACATTCATTTTCTGTTCCCAACAGAATCAACAGCATTTTAAAAAATCTGTGATTCAGAAGCAAGGTCCTATTTCCATGATTAATGATCTTTGTTGCCATGGATATTGTTTGTCAACGGTTTCTACAAACCCAAAACAAGGCCCGCAGAGAAAATGTTGATGCAAGCCTATAAAGATGTGAAACTGAGAGCTCTTCTCCATTGTTGCATTGGAAGGATCCGTCAAGAAGATTTGACTTTTGGTAATACTTGAGGAACATAGATTCTTTTAACTTGTTCAGAAGATAATGAAACACAGCCATATACAAAATCAGCGGGGTAATTCTGAACAATTCTATTCTCGAACGAAGAACAAACTGTGCTACTTTATGACACAATGATTGCTGTAGTTTGGATAAAAAAGGCGTGTACATCCATGTGTACATTATTCTGCCACTGGTTCACTTTATATTTTCTTCCTCCAGACACCAGAGAGTCAGCATGGCAAAAATCAGCACAGCACAGAACGGTAGTATCGGCAGCGGCCTCGCGTTGCGGAACGTGTATGAGAGGATAGTGATATTGCAAGTGTTGGCGGGGATCTTTCTCTATGTGAACTGCCTCATGATCTTCACCTTTTTTCAAGAAAGAGGCCTTCCGTAATGATGTGCGCTACATCCTCTTTTTGCATACTCTCTTCTGTGACAGCTCGTTTCTAGTTTTGACGAGCGTCCTACTTTATTTGAGCACTGCCAACATCCCAATACTAATTGGGCTTTGTTTGTGTCTCTATATGATCATGAGTATTCTTACGTTGTCGACAGCGCTGACACTCATGGCCATGAGCTTGGAGCGGTATATAGCCATCTGCATGCCCTTGAGGCACGCAGAAATCTCTGTGCCGTCGAAAGCCATTCGCTCCCTCCCGATCATCCACGCTCTCAGTTCAATACAGCTCGTTATTTTTACCTCTATCTTAATCGCGACTGTCCCGTTAAGCTTTTATGGAAATAAAAATCTCTGCAGTGTAGAGATATTTGTTGTGCACAGATGGCAGGGTCACCTCAGGTCGGCCATTTTGCAGTTCTACTTCTTAATCATGTCCAGTGTCATCGTCTTCACGTATGTGAAAATTTTGAGGGCTGCCAAGCACGCATCCGCGGACAACAAGAAGTCCGCAACCAAGGGCCTTAAAACTGTGGCACTTCACGCAGTTCAGCTCTTCCTGTGTTTGATTCAGCTGTGGTGCCCGTTTGTTGAGATGGCATTGCTGGAGATTGACTTTCTGTTGTTCTTAGATGTGCGATATTTTGACTATATTTTTTTCATTCTTTTCCCTCGATGCCTCAGTCCACTTGTGTACGGCTTAAGGGATGAAAAGTTTTTCTCGGTTTTGAAATATTATGCCGTCTATGGGCTGTGTCAGAAAAGATCCCCAACCTTAACTGCCGCAAAATTTTCCTAAGCAACAAATATTTTGCTCATAAATGCATATTTTAAAGGTTATTTTATTATTTTAAAGCACTGATGAATGTGTTTTCAAAACCTTATTTTTCTGAATGGAAGTAGTCTTTCTTTTTTAACTGACGCTGTATTAAATAGCATTCAGTTCAAGCAATAATTTATTTTTGTGATTCAGCCATGAGTTTTGTGATGGCATGAATTTATTTTCCGGGAAGGGCAGATGATCTTTATTAATTTCAAATCTTTGTTGATAAATAAAAAATGACTATGCATAGAACTCTCATATTTGACATGACATGTATTATGTTGGCTGATGACGGGTAACTGAAAATAAACTAATTTTTAATCTAGCCTTCTTTAGTGACCTGTGAAGACTATAGTCACTTGCCCATTGATGCTTGGCTGTGCTTGTCACAGAGCACCACAAGACTGATACTGTTCATAGTGCCTTGTTTTTTGGGGGTGTATACCGGGACCTTAGAATTACAGGGCTCTAACTAACATTTACAAAGTTTTGAGGAATTTGCTTGAATTGTTTGGCCGCTCAGTGTACGCTTAGGGAACTGGAACTTCGTAATTCTGATTTGAACCCAATTTAACAAATGAATTGAATACCCATACTTAATCATTTGATAGAACTATTTATTACCAATTATGTACAATAGTTAACTCAATTTTGACCAAAATGTCAGTTAGAACTCTGTAATTCTAAGGTCCCGATATATTGAATTGAAACTGTGAAAATGAAGGAGAAAGGAGAAAAATCTGTTTTAGCTTTATTGCCTGCCACGAAGACTGCTTGCCTTTGACTGAATTTCTCAGAGAAACAGTACAAAAGCAGGCTTCATAATCTGAGCTATTACCCCGGGGAAATCAGTGACTATGGTTACAGTCATGGACAATGCCCTACCAGCTATCTTATGAGTAAATTGCAAGCTCAAGTGACATGATTAATTGCACTTTAATACCGTGTATAAATCATTAATATTTCCCCCACAACCTACTCAGTACTATGCTGAAACAGGCTGAATGTTAAGATGCAGGTTCATCTTGCAACCATTCAAACACAAAACTGTGCTGTTCACGGTGTTGGAATTACAGCCCTGTTTGCCTGCCTATTACTTAACCGTGATTTTTTAGGGAGTTCGTGCCCTTATCTGGCCCCCTGAGTGCATGCTGTTCTTTATATGTTTTATATGCAATTTCTTTGAGTGACAGATAAAGCTAATGGATCATTTCCTTGACCTTCATGCTTATTTATTCGCTCTCGAAGTAAAATTCAGCTTTGAAAGTCTTGAGCAATGTTTAGAGCCATGACTGAGGAGTGTTGAAGGTGGATTATGTGGATATAGATGCGGATGATGATGATGAATTTCAAGGTGGATTGCCAAACTCCAAAGGCAGAGTACAAAGGCACTCTCTGGCAGTGCTCAGATGAAACAGTGAATTCCATCGGGCCCGAATCCATTTTTAATTTTTTTCCTGAAAGGATGGTCTTGATCTTAGCACCATAATTTTGACACATGCAGTGCTCCTCCAGAGGTAACAAAATGCGATGGAAAATTATATCAAAGGTTTGGAGCACAATGGTGATATGTCTAAATTTTGAGATTTTGAGATTTTTACCTCCTGTCACAGCTTTATGTCAGTTAATTCTTGGAGCACAATAACTGTATCTCCATCTGCCTTAGTTTTAGGCAGACTTCACATTTTTATTTTGTGGTATATCCAACAAATCTGCTTAAATTAATTAAACATTGATATTTTGATGAATAAACATGAATTGTATAACAGAATCGTCTGTCTTCCATTGCAAATAAAACTTCACTTCAACCTATCACCATTGTGTTATGTCACATCAAGTGCAAGAATTGTTGGAGCACAGAGGTGACATGTCCATTTTTTTGCAATTTTGGCCATGATGTCACTGTATCACACCTACGAAAACTTATGTGTTCAATACACTTCTGAACAGTGACGTGCCGTTGGAGGTCAGTTAGGGTAGGCAGAATCCTCACCGTTAAACAAACGATAACTCTATTACCTTGCTTGATTACCAATCTGAGGATTGATCAACTAATTTACAAGACTAAACGGCAGAATGGCGTGCCAGTTCCATCCACGACATTATTGCTCGGTGCATCGTACTAAAAATGCTCACGAGACAGCAAGTTTGTTCATATTTGCTTAGAGAAAACTAATGCAATGCCATTAACAAATATTAAAACCTTTCTTATGCGGCGTTCAATGTGTGGTCAATATGTTTACGATAATATTTCCCCCCCTTAAACATGTACTTTTTAATTCCATTTTTAAAAGACAGGGAGTTTATTTTCAGTCTTCTTTCATAATCTGATAAACAAAAGATCAAAACAATATACGGAATTACCGAGAGAGTTGAGATTTTTTTCCCAAGTAATTATTAAGATTTACTTCCTTGCAGTCTGGAATCAAAGCATAAAGGTAAATTAATTTTTTTGTCACTATCACCTCTTAATCATTACAGGCTTAATTGACCTGAAAAAACAGTCAAATTGATTGATTGACAATCAGGCATAGTACAAGGAAACAGGTTGACAAATTCTAGCGATAAAAAAGGAGAAGTCACTGCCTACCCTGACCGCACGTCCCTGTTTCTGAACCATGCAGCAAAAGAGTGACTGATAGAAAAAGTATATAAAATACCTGATTTAATAGAAAACTTGCAAACTTAAAAATCCATATTTTTCAAAACATCTAAAATAGACATATAACTGTTGTGCTTTGAGCCCTCAATATCGTGGTTTCAGCCAGGTGGCCAAATCTGGACCGTGGAAGTAGGCCCTTATTGAATTAAAGAGGTGAATCTTTTGCATGGAGGGGACATAACATTTTGTGTTTCTCCAGAATCCTTTCATTTCAAATCCGAAGTTGAAATCAGCACTAAAAAGTACCTATCTTGTCATTTCTGGACATCGGGATTTACCTTCCTTCAGATACTTCCATTTTAACCTTGACATGATATGTATTGAGACAGTTCAAATGAACCCCAAATTGCACTCTGGGAGTTTTTTAAGACCACGCTTGATATAGCGCTTTATAACATCAAGTCCTCTTAGTGTCCAAAGTGTTTGGTTCGCCTTAATGATAGGAAAATGGCGAGCCTAGTCGGGCTGAATGACTTGTTCTTGCCACTCGTGTAATGTCATGTCATTTCACATCATGTTATGTGGTGTTAAATTGAGCCCATCAATAAATAATAATTAGTATCACTGCTGCTGCCTGTAGACCAAGGCTGAATTCCCTGGCTCAGGGGAGTGGGCCCTATCTTGAATTCACTGAATAAAATACAGTCAGCATAAGCACATTTAGGACTTTCTTGCTCACAATCAGAAACATTTGTCACATAAAAAGCACAAAGCTTGAAAAACCTGCATTTTAAATACATGTGGAGTTACACCCTTATTTAATTTACCAACTGAAATACAAAACACAAGAGGGGATGTGACAGTCACCCTGTCAGGGTTTATGATTTCAAACAGGGAAGTACACTTCAGCTACATGCTTGGGCTATAGAATCTTAATGATTAACTTAAATATACAGTATGCTATATTTGAAAGGTGTCAGGTCATCTTTACTATAATGAAAACACTGCAAGTACACACTATTTGATGATTTCACTTTTTAAAATGTATGCATTTCTCACAGTTGATACCTGTAACAAGCTCCAATAGCGTCTCCAAAGAAAATGCCAGCGTGGATTGTGCTAGCTGGTTCAGCATTTCCAATTTCTGTTGATATTTCAGGTTGATTCCAAGTGTATTTAAACTTCAGTGGTGATTGCATGTCACCCTTGGTGGTGTATGTTAAAGCCTACGTACCTTAAATAAGGCGACCTGATTCAGAAATGAAAATCAGGGTCATTTCTGGTTCAGTGGTCAATATGACATTGAAATTCCCAATATTATTTTTGATGAGTTTAAAAAATGGGGATGATTCAATTTTTGTGTGTACTGACCCTGGAAAATGTAGTGCTCTGACAATATGAAACGATGCAAGAAAATAAATGTTTGCAGTGCTGCAGTGAAGGAAGACATGGTACTTTTGTCAATATTTGGGAAACACAGCATTACTTAAACCTCTCTGAAGCAACAGAGGACCCTTTCTTTGCAAAGCCTTCTCGCTTAATTCAGCTGGTTAGTTTTGTACAAGCTGAGTAGCTTAGTTTGGCCAATTTTTTGTTTATTCAGTACTATTTTTTAAAAAATTACTTTACGATTATGTAGGATATCTTAAACCTGTCACAAGGAAAGTGAGTCCTGTCTCTGTGGAAGGCCATCTTTGAAACAATGTTTTCGCTTCCAGTTGCCGAGGATGGACCACAAGTTTTCACATCTGATTGCTGGTCATTTTTGGCCTAGTGAGTTTACTGGGCCATGAATCTCTTCGCCTGAAGATTTCTTTGTATCTTAATACAGATTTTAATTTTTTGTAATGTATGGGTACATGAATGACCAAATAGCTTGGTTACGTTATGATAAGTTTGTGGCTAAACAAAATTAATTTTACAGTGAAGTACCAAATTGTGTGGTAGTTGGCCACAAAGACTTGGTCGGATTCAGATACAGTATATCAGATGAAGAACAAGGAAAACCAACTGTTTGCTAACACTGTTTTACATTGAAGGTAGCCTTTATAATAAGGAACTTCCAAAGTGTCTAAATACCAAACCATTTTACAAGATACCATTTAATGGAGTGCCTATAAAAAACTTTCAAAACAAAGCATAAGAGTACCCCAAAGCAAGCTCATTAACTGCATAAATTTGCTGAACAAATTACTTTTATGAGAAATTAGGAAAAATTAATAATAAAGAGAAAATACTGATTAGACTGATAAAGTTTTGTTTCTATTTATAGGAGGTAAATTGCTATGTTTGCTAGTGAGCAAATAAATCTATATTCACATGTTCAAGTAAAAACCATCAGGAAATATTAGCATCTAGAATAATTTCATCACCTTGGATATTGGTTTTACTTGCGGGTAATGTGCATTAAAATTAAGGGACTGGCTATTTACATATCAGCTGTGCAAATAAGCGTTGTCGGCTCGATTACATGCACAGAAAAAATGAACCCTGTTTATTAAACACTGTTATTGCCTGATCTTTTTTGTGCCATTATGAAATGAAGATAAACAGTCTGACTAATGTGGGACTACATTAAAATAAAGCTTCCGTAGATGTTACGTTCTGCATTTTCTGTATGTTCTGGTTTATGTTTTTTTCTACTTGGTCGTGTAGTTTATTAATTCTGCTGTATCATATGCCAGTTCCGTGCACATTGTTTTCCCTTTTGATGTCTTGCGTTTCTATGTTCTTTGCAAGTGCATGACCCTGTCTGCAAGCTGTCACATCTCGGGTGATTTCGCAAGTTTCCAGTCTTTCACCAGTTCCTTCACGCCTCGTTTACTTCCTTCAACGCTGGTTACTAATTAAGTACTAATCCCACTAGCACTCCCACATGTGGGAGCGAGCCTGTCTGTACTGTGGTGGGGCTGGACATTACATCTCACAGTGTCCTTTAAAGGGCAATGCCCATTAGTGAAGAGAGGAGCACTAGTGGCCGCATGTACTGTGGAAATCTCCTCAAAAAACCACACCTGTCTGCCTGTCACCCTGGATGGGAAGGGGGTTCCAGAGAGGTGCCTGTCCTCATGGATTCAGGAGCCGAGGAGAGCTTTCTGGACGCTGGAGCAGCCGAACGCTGGGGGATCCCACTGGAGAAAGTTTTCACCCCCTCTAGTGGTCAACTCCCTCAATGGTCAGAAGATCGGCCACATCTCGCACTCCATGATCCCTATTAAGCTTCTAACCTCCGGCAACCACTGAGAGACCATTCGCCTCTTCATCATCCAATCCCCTCATTCTCCTGTTATTCTCGGCCACTCTTAGATGGCCAAACACAACCTGGAGGTGGATTGGAGAAGACATCAGATTTTGGGCTGGAGCCCTACCTGCCTGCAGATGTGCCAGGGTAAGGCCCACTCACCTGTCCCTGTTCCTGCGCCTGACAAGATCCCGAACCTGGAGGAGGTTCCTCCTGAGTACTAGGATCTCAAGGAGGTCTTCAGTAAATCCCGGGCCACCTGTCTGCCACCTCATCTTCCTTATGACTGTACCATAGACCTCAAGCCGGGCACCACGCCCCTTAGAGAAAGACTGTTCTCCCTCTCCAAACCTGAGACTGAAGCTATGGAGAAGTACCTCAATTAGACGTTGGCTGCCGGCATCATCTGCCCTTCCTCATCATCTGCCGGAGCTGGATTCTTCTTCGTGGGTAAAAAGGATGGTTTCCTCCGGCCATGCATCGACTACAGGGGCCTCAATGACATCACCCACAAGAACTGCTATTGCCTCCTTCTTATAACTAGTGCTTTCAAGATCCTCCAAGGGGTTAACATATTTACCAAATTGGATCTTCATAATGCCTACCATCTGGTCAGTATAAGGGAGGGGGACGAGTGGAAGACAGCTTCCAACACTCCCACGGGGCTCTTGGAGTACCTGGTTATGCCGTCTGGACTCACCAACGCCCCAGCCATCTTCCAAGCCCTTGTCAATGATGTCCTAAGAGATATGATTCATCAATTCGTCTTTGTCTACCTGGACGACATCCTGATCTTCTCCCGTGACAAAGAGGAACACACTAAACATGTCTGCCAAGTCCTGGTTGTGTAGTTTATTCATTCTGCTGTATCATATGCCAGTTTCATGCACATTGTTTTCCCCTGTGATGTCTTGCGTTTCTATGCTCTTTGCCAGTGCACGCCCCTGTCTGCGAGCTGTCACATTCGGGTGATTTCGGAAGTTTCCGGTGTTTCATGAGTTCCTTCATGCCTCATTTACTTCCCTCAACACTGATTACAAATTAAGTACTAATCCCACTAACACTTTACATTTTGTCTAGTTTATTTACTAACCCAGACTAAGTTACTAATCCTGTAAATAATTAACATAATAACTTGCACATTTGGGGACTTCTAACTCTACTCATTGATTCTCTCCGCTTTCCACACTAATATGTAACTCTGCCCTCTTTCCTCTCCCAGTCCTTTGCCTTTGTTTCTGCAGAGACTTTGCAACTATCTCTGTTACATAATTTGTTTCTTCCATCTCTCCCCACTTAGGCACTCCTTGAATGGAGCTGTTATTGTTCAAGGATGTCCTGTGAATACTAGTCTCTGTCATTGTTTCCCATTTTGTATTGTTTAATTACCTCTTGTGTTTTCCCCTCTCAGTTAATGTTTAGATTATCCCTCACACCTGTTGCCCCGCCTAGCTCGTTACCTCTTTTCTGGATAAATGTCCCTCACTTGTCAGACCATTGATCATCTTGTCCTGTGCCGAGCTCCTTGTACGCCAGTGATTTGATTGAGATTCCGTGACACCCTTCTGCCCAATTCCGATTTCTGTCTGTGACTGCCTGGATTTGTTTGCCTCCTGGTTACGACACTTTTTTTTGTATGACCACGATTTCTGTGTGTTGCTGCCCTGGCTTTTAATTTCGGATTTCGGACGCTCAACTCTCCTACTGCCTTATGATTTGGTGCAGTGCTTTTTTTGGAAATCTGTGCTTTTTGGCTTTTGAACCCCTGCCTGTTTTTGGACTCTGATTTTTGGATTGCCCCTCTGTACCGTCTCTGTGATTACCTGGCTTGGACTCGGACTGAATTAAAACCACCATTTTTGCATTTTGGACTACTTGCATTTGGTTACTTCCACCAGACAAAACAATAGATTGATTAAACCCATAAATTGGTCTACTGTACACTTCCTGTTAGAAAATCACCACCCATAAATGATCTACACTGCGTCCTCCTCACTAGGGTCATGGTGGCGCTGGAGCCTGTCCCAGCAGACTACAGGCCAAAGGCAGGAACACACTGTGGACAGCTTGCAATCCATCATGGGCGACACAAACCATTCACTCATACCTACGGGCAATTTATTGTCTCCAATTAACCTGACATGCATTACTTTTGGACCGCAGGAGGAAACCCACGTTAGCACAGGGAGAACATGTAAACCCCACGCAGAAGGCCCCAGGCCAGATTCAAACATCCAAACTTTCTTCTGTGAGGCGGCACTGGGCCACCGTACCATTGAAAATTTGCTGCAATGGAGTTAAAACTTGCATGTCCTTCCATTTCATGCAAAACATCCACTGGGAACTTAATAGAAACTACCATGTAGACCCCTCAGAATGAGTTAATGGATGGCGTTGTACAGTGATATAATTAGTAAGTTTTTATAGATAGGTTACTTTGGTTCCACAGAAAACAACAGCTGCGTCTTGTTGGCAGGACACAAGAAGAGCCACACCTATTTCATGGAAACTGATCGCATGTGATATTGCCAATTTCCATTCAATCAAATAAATTTGTTGAAAGCAGGAAGCAGCAAACTCAGGGCAATGGCTGCTAATCAAGAACAGTGGCATAGCCAGAACTGAAAATCGGGTGTGCCAGGAACATCCCTTTACAACTTCTATTAGTCCTGACTTGTTCGCAATCATCTTTCCTAATGAACAATACATTCACTCCGAAAACAATCCACACTATCAGGTGTTGCTAGTTCTCCTCGTGAAGGTAAGATGACAATCATTTGTTTGGACACGGTTGAACAATTATTGCTCCTGACTTAACATAACATGAATGGCGAGAACAGGCCGTTCAGCCCAACTAGGCTCGCCAGTTTCTTTGTACCATCGTGAATATATCACTTCAGATACTCAATGACTCAATGGTATCTAGCTTTAAGTCAAGTCTGCTCTTGAAAACTCCCAAAGTCTCTGCCTCAACAATATGGTCAGGCAAGCTGTTCCACACTGAAATTACTCTTTGGGTGAAGAAATATTTCCGAATATCAGTGCTAAATTTACCTTTAGTCAGCTTCCATTTGTGACCCTGAGTTCTGCTAACAACACTTGGTTGAAGGAATCCTACATAATTCACTTTGTTAATCCCTTTAACATATTTAAAGACCTCAATCAAATCACCCCTTAGTCTCCTTTTCCTAAGACTAAAGAGATTAAGGATCTT
Source organism: Gymnothorax javanicus (assembly GCA_029692085.1). Taxonomy (NCBI): domain Eukaryota; kingdom Metazoa; phylum Chordata; class Actinopteri; order Anguilliformes; family Muraenidae; genus Gymnothorax; species Gymnothorax javanicus. The sequence goes on along the minus strand of CM056195.1, from coordinate 10,406,261 downwards.
CAGCTTTTTTCTCATAGCTTTCATCTTTAATACCCGGAATTAGCTTCGTGGCTCTTCTCTGAACTTTCTCTAAAGCCTCTATGTCTTTCTTAAAGTATGGTCCCCAGAACTGTACACAATACTCTAGATGTGGTCTGACGAATGTGTTGTACAAAAGAAGGATCACCTCCTTGGATTTGAACTCAATACTTTTGGCAATGTATCCCAGCATCCGATTGGCTTTTTTTTTTAACAGCTACGGCACAATGGCTAGAGCCTGTGAGGGTTTGGTCAACAATCACTCCCAGATCTTTCTCTTGTGGAGCACATTCCAGTTTAAAACCTCCCATGAAGTAATCCCGTCTAATGTTTTTATTACCTACATGTACTACTTTACATTTCGCTACATTAAATTTCATTTGCCACATTTCTGCCCAATTCTGAATTCTATCCAAATCATCCTGAATCACTTTAGTGGACTCTAAACTATTTGCCAAGCCCCCCAATTTTGTATCATCTGCAAATTTCACTAATCTGCTCTCAATATTCCTATCAAGGTCATTAATGTAGATGAGGAACAGCAGGGGTCCCAACACCGATCCCTGGAGGACGCCACTCCCCCACCCTACCTAGCTCAGATGATATACCACTGACCACCACTCTTTGTGTTCTGTCCTGCAACCAGTTATGAATCCACTTCAGAATACCACCTGTAACTCCAATGGAGCTCATTTTAAAAATTAGTCTCTTATGCGGTACTGTGTCAAATGCTTTCTGAAAATCCAAATATATGATGTCATAAGCCCTGCTCTGGTCATAAGTCTTGGTGGCCTCTTCAAAAAATTCCAGAAGGTTTGTCAGGCATGACCTTCCTTCTACGAAAAACCATGTTGGCTATCCCTCAAGATAGTGTTACGTTCAAGAAATAAGTCCAGCTCATCTTTTATGATAGATTCCAATATTTTGCACGCAATGCAAGTTAAACTGACTGGCCTGTAATTACCTGGCTCAGCACGGTCCCTTTTTTTATATATTGGTATTATATTGCCCTGTTTCCAATCATTTGGTATTTCTCCAGTTTCTAAAGACCGTCTAAAGATGGCAGATAGCGGCTTAAAGATGATCTCACTAACTTCCCTGAGCACTCTAGGATATAAGCCATCAGGACCCGCCGCCTTATCTGCCTTTAGTTGATGCAACTTGTCTAATACGACGTTATCCCTAACCTCAATTTCCGCTAAATAATCTTGAGCATTGGACAAGGCCCTCTGGCGAATAAAGACCCGCTCTAAGGTAAAATTCTCAACAAAGTAACCGTTTAAGGTGTCCGCAATATCCTTATTATCATATAACAGCGATCCATTTTTATTCTTTATGCACTTAACCTGCTCTTTGACTTTCCTTTTTTCTGCTACAGTACTGAAAGAAGCGCTTAGGGTTAGTTTTTGCCCCCTCTGCAATTTGTCTTTCATACAGTCTTCTAGCATTCCTCAGCTCTTTTTTTGACCACAGCCCGCATTTTACAGAATTCGGCCTTAGTAATCTCATTGTTATCCTCTATGTACATCTTATAAAGATTCCTCTTTTCCCTCAAACTCCTACGAATAGCTGCTGTCATCCACTGAGGATTCTGCTTTTTCAGCTTACTTTTGGACACCTTTGGAATAAATTTACATTGTGAATCAAGTAAAACCCCTTAAATCTTTCCCACATCTCATTTACAGACTCACAGTCCAGGAGTGTCTCCCATTTTGTTTCACTTAGATATGACCACATCCTGTCAAAGTTTGCTCGCCTAAAATTAAAAAATTTTTGTTTTTGGAGACACCTTTTAACTTCCCATGAAACCTCAAAATTAATAGTAGAGTGATCACTTGTCCCAAGTGGCTCCAGTACCTCAACATTGCTAATTCTATCTGGGTCATTACAGAGCAGCAAATCTAAAATTGCCTTCTCTCTTGTAGGTTTATTAACATACTGCACCAAAAAATTATCATTTATGACATCTAGAAATTCTTCCTCCCCCTACCCTGTCCTTTCACAATTTCCCAATCAATACCAGGATAATTTAAGTCTCCCATAATAATAGTCCCTCCTCCTCTACAAGCTTGCGTAATCCTCTTAAGGAGCATTTCATTGACTGTACTGTCCAAAGCTGGTGGTCGATAGCATACACCTATGTTTAAACCAGTCTCGTGTTTGCCAGTGAGCCTGACCCAGATATCTTCACAAGGCACGGAATATTCAATTTCAGGAATTTCCTGCACATTTATATTTTTCGTTCACATAGAGTGCTACACCCCCCTCCTCGCCTATTACATCTATCCTTCCTAAAGAGCTTATAACCTTCTACAGTATATTCATCTCCATCCTCTTCACTAAGCCATGTCTCTGTAATCCCAACTATGTCATAGCCTTCACTAATCATAACGGCCTCAAGTTCTTGAAATTTATTTTTAATGCTTCTTGCATTTAGATAAAAACATTTCAGGTTATCATGAACGCTCTTCCCTTCGATTTCCCATGCGCCTGCTGCTCAAAGCCCCTCACCATGCTTTTTTGCTTTAAAAAATATATCATCAATAGTGCATGTAACGCTGTCAGCTTCCATCAGGGCAGTCTGCATTTCCCTCTGTGTAACACTCTTTAACCTCCCTGCCCCCAAGTCCCTAGTTTAAATAACTCTCTGCTACCCTCAACATACGCTGACCCAGTGCAAAGGTACCCCTCCGGTTCAGGTGTAGCCCATCCGGCTTGAACAGGTCACCCCTGTCCCAGAAGTAGTTCCAGTGCCCCATAAACCTATACCCCTCTTTCCTACACCAGGTTCAGTAGCCACGTGTTAAACCTCCAGATAAAATTCTGCTTCCCTCTGCTTGCACGTGGTACCGGTAGAATCCGGAGAACACTACCGTGGAGGATCTGCTCCTAAGCTTTTCAGCTAATTCAACAAATTTGCTTTGCAGAACCTCAAACCTACCCTTACCTATGTCATTAGTCCCAACATGGACCATGACAACTGGATCCCTCCCGCTCTGGCCAGGAGCTTGTCCAAGACGCTCCAGGAGGTCTCCTACCTGGGCACCAGGCAGGCAACACACCGTCACGAGACTCCTTGTCGCGAACAGACTAAACTGTCTATTCCTCTAAGTATTGAGTCCCCACTATCAATAACTCTCTTTTCTGAGGGGTAGAGGCCAACAGGGTGCCCTGCTGCTCATCAGTCCCCTCACTCTCAGGGTCAGGGGCCAATTCGAGTTCCTGCAAGGGCGGAATCGGTTGGACACCTCAACCACTGGAGGAGCTGTCGCTGTACGGTGTGCACGCCCTTTCCTGCGCTGGACGCCCTACCGTCACCCAACTTTCTCTCCCTGCCTGCTCTGGGGTCCCCACACCACCCTGCTTTTGGCGTACAGACCATTTCTCTAAACGACATACTACTTAGTTCCTCTAGGAACTCTACTGATTATGAACTATGTCGTGCCATTAACTGGCCCTGAAGAACAAGGATCTTGCTCTCCAGATGCTCAATTAGCTGGCACCGGTGACAGACAAACCCACCCTGGAAATCTCTTTCCAAAAGTGCGATCATCCTGCAACCGTCACATAGTTTTGGCCACATTTTGAACCCCCTACCTAATGACCTCGCTCACCCTAGATAACAAAGAAAATTACTAATGCCGAGACAGAAGCTCAGGAACCACAATTTATTAATTAATTAACCTGAGAAGCCCTAAGCAGCAGTCACAATAGAAACCGTGGGGAAACTATGTGAATGGATAATAAGCCTCTTTTAACAGGGGCTTAGTTTTAGTGAACAGAAATGAAATACCAAATTGAGAAACTCTATCGATAATAAGCACTCCTAATAAGCCAACTTGAATTTATCTAGACCCGCTACTATTAATATACTAACCCAAAAAGTCTCACAGGGCTTAGCTGAGAACCCAGATAAAAGACTGGCTATACTACGCCCAGGAGAAACTGGAGGAGGGAGGAGGCGGAGCACTCCGCAAAGCTTTTCGTTTAAATTCAAGGGTAACCGAGCGGACGACTAAAGTGACTGCTGTCCTATTGACTAAATACTAAATCTCAGATCCCCAGCCAAAAAGCAAACAGTAACTATCTAGCTAGCCAGCCACAAATACAACCAAGAGTAACCGAGATAAGAGTTAAGCCTCGGTTCCCTTTAATTAAAACGGACCGAATAAACAAGTCGTTTACTTCGTGAGCGAACTATACACGGTATCTCCCCCAACAAGCTGTCGCTGAGCACTCAAACAAGCAGTTAAACTTTAATCAGCTGATCAAGGCACCGCAACCGGAGGAAAATACAAAGATAACGTAATTTGCAATGTGTTTAATCAGAAGAGCCCTTCGATGATAATAAAATGCGAAAAAGACTTGTTCTCAATCATTTCCTTAATTAAAACGTTTTACAATTATTACAATACACTATTGGCAATTATAGACACAGCGTTTTTCTTAATGCGATCCAACTGTGACAAATTAATAGGCTAAACTCAGTTCAGAAAAATAATTTACTCGTAGCCGCACGCTTTATGAAACTGCACTGGATCTTCCGCGCTACATTTTTTTTGGCACATCAGGCGATCAAACAAGGTCTTCATGATCGCTTACATTGTTGGAATTAAATCAAAGACGAAGATGAGAAACACCTGTGCGCAATTTTGAGTATGGCTGATTGAAAGGCAAAAAAAAAGCGCGTCCAAACGAATGATTTCTATCTTTCACGAGGAGAACTAGCAACACCTGATAGTGTGGATTGTTTTTGGAGTGAATGCATAGTTCATTAGGAAATATGATTGCGAACAAGTTAGGACTAATAGAAAAGGGATGTTCCTGGCACACCCGATTTCCAGTTCTGGCTACGCCACTGATCAAGAATGCAGGGGAACTAGTTAGCAGCAGAATTAAACTAGTGATAATGCTATCTTCAGCCCCTCGACTAAAATAACAAATGCATTTTAACTCCCTACAGCCCAACGTCCCCCTGGCAGTAACGCTGGCATTACGGGATTTTCAAATGTGAGCCAGTGACCCTTCAATGCATAATTACTTTCAAGCTGACCCTGTTTAAAGATTGCTTGATCAATAATCACACAATTTATTTACTGAATAATCAAGACCAATATATAAGCCTGTGATTATTAAGAAAGTGTTAAGAAATGACAGATCACTGTGGGGTAACATTGACAACAGACTTAATAGTGATATTTTATAGATGAAAAAAACACATAATTAAAAATAATTAATTAACCCAGTGCTTTCCCTGAATCCAATCTCCTGTTCAATTATTTTTTTTTTTAACAAGGCAACCTAATTTATTTAAGATTGCACTTAATCATAATGGTTTCAACGTTCAAAAGAATATACTGCATTTGCAGGGAAGCTTAGTTGCACATGGGTTTCCGCGCGAAGCGATAATAATCAATTCATTGAATTACCAACACTTTTTGCGTCGAAGCGTCGGTGATCGAATAATTTAGTAAATTGGATATTTGTGCATTGTGAAAGTTTGACGCATGGCATGCATTTAAAATCATTTAGTATGCATATCGTGCATAGAACTCTCAAGGAAGCAAAGTCATTCATTAGGTCTTTGCAGTTTGACTTCTGGGAAAGTTGTAGGAAGGCTATAATATGAGATTGTATGAACGACAATTATCTAAACAAGAAACAAGAGAAACGAGAAATTTCACTTAATTACCGTCCATGCAATCTCATTGTAGCCTTCCTCGCAAAGCTGTATGTCATAATCATTAATGGCACTGTAGCTTATTGGACGCCCATTAGCTCAGTAAATTAATTCACTTTATTATCCAATTCTTACTCAGAAAAAGGTTGAGTGTTAACCTGCATTACGGTTATTTAACTGGTTGTAGACAGTTTTATTGCTACATGAGCAGCCTTACACGCGCACCTAAGTCGGAAAAACCGCAATTTAACTCCTGCATAAGTGAAGCTTAGGAAGGATTGTTGTGATGAGACTGGCGCGTCACTCACTAATCAATTAGTCAATCAATCAATTCGCCGTCAGCACGTCCACGGGCGGTAAGATTCACAAACAGCTTATCCAGGAGTTAACGATAGTGTCACTTTGATTAGAAACGTTTTCTTAGGTGTATCAAGCCGATCGGATGCAGATGCATGAATAAGTGTATTCCGTTTTTTGAGCTGCTGGAATTAAGGAGCTTCATAAAACATTGACGTCTTATGGCACCTCACAGTCATAGATAAACCAGAGTGATGCAGGTTCTGCCAAAAATGCGCATTCAGGAAATTGTGTGAATAAACCGGCTGTAAGCAGAGGTCCCTGATGGTGATTCTTCTGACTTTTTCTTGTCTTTATTCCTTATTGATCAAAAACTGGCTGTCCAGGAGTCAATGATGGAGAACTTGGTGGTGCAACATGGAGCTGATTTATTTCTGTGGAAATTTAAACTCATTGTCCAATGTCCCATGGTACCTGATAGCATGGGTAACAGATTAGTGCAGCTATTGAATGGATTTGGCACTGTGCCCTTTTGATTTGTTAATTTTTATGAGCCCACATGGTAAACTCAAACTAAATTCCTGTAATTTGATTATATGCACATTTTCTTGAAGTTTGCACATGGATGATGGTAGTCGGAAGTTTTGGCTTCAAAAAGAGCCCAATCATTGCTGAAAAACAGGTCATGCCTTATTTCTGCCAATTCCTGCTTTGAATTATTCCTGAATATTAGCTTCTGCCCGCTTAAAGCCGTACTTTGCAAGTGGGGCATAACTGCCATTCCTGGCTAAAGCTGTTCATTAGATTAGGTTGTTGGCAAAGCTGATTTTTTTTTTTTTAACTGCTGGTTGTGATCATTAATCCTCAATTATCTCTATCATGCTCTTGTATTTCATCCCCTAGCAGTCTATGCCATCGTCAATTTAATTGTGCTTCATTCCTGCTTGGTAAGTAAGCATTCTTTGTGGGGCATACAGGGCTGTGTTTTCAAAGGGGGCTTGTGGCCCTAATTTTGGGGGATTTATCCTGCTGCGCCTCAGACCAGAAGCTCCTTAATTGCTAAATCTCCCTGTCGATTCCGAGCGCCAAAGACTTTTAAGGTTATCATCAGAGCCATTAATTTGTTCATTCTGTAATCTGTAATGAATGATTATGTTTACACAATTAATTAGTCTGTCCTGATTGAAATTGTTAATGCAGTAGTAAGTATTTTGACAGCAACGGTACATTTGTCGGTGGTGTGGCGCGAGTGCCACCAATGGAAAAAGTCAACAATCCTGACACAAGGCCTACATTGTTGAACTAGAGTGATGAATGCAACATTATATGCATATATGCTGGTTCTACAGCAGCGGGAGTCCATTGACCCGATGGTGAAGGATGCAGAAGCCCCTTTCTGAACAGGGAGGAAGTGGAAAGCCCAAGATGAGATGAACCTGGCAATCAACAAACAGCAACACCTGAACATTGATGGAAAAGTCCAACGAATAGCGAACGCTTTTTAGAGAGCTGACGTTTACCCTATTTAGCCACAATGCTGTCTAGATAGCAAATTAGCTCACTGGCTGCCGAGAGTCACCATGCCAGCATTAGATTTCGTTTTTTAGATACCACTGGTTTATTACTCCCAGCTCCACTATTTTGCCTGCTGAAGACAGTTGGAAGCTATATGAAACATTTGGCACCGAACTAGCCCCCAGTTCTTGTTCAAAGTTCGAGTAGACACTGCAGTGGAGATTTTAGATTTACAAAAATGCATTGTATAATGAAAAAATATCTAAGTAACATACACTGGCATGCGTCTGAAAAAAAAAATGGAGATATTTATTTGTTTCCCTCTACTAAAATGGGCTGAAATGCCATTAAGGAATACTAGAATGACTTTCTGCTTCTTTTGACATAATTTTTGTTGTTATTAAGATTTCCCTACTACTTTGGCATACATAGCCATGCCTAATCTTGTCATATGCTTCTGGTTAGCTATATTTTTAGTTTTAAACTTTTCATAGGGAGGAACTCTTAATGAAAAGCCCACACTTTGCTGGTTCTTCCCAGCATTTAAAAAGTTGATGAAGAAACACTGTGGGGTGTACAGGCTACAAAAAAACTGAGTAGCTTGCTGCTACAATCATTTCTAGGTATGTGATCGGTGCTGCTGTTGCTGTGTGTCCGGCATCACACTGTAGCTTAGTCATTTGCTAGCTGGCTATCTAGTAAATACCAAAATTATAATGATGGTAATGTAAAGTAATAATACGACTTACTGTTGTGTTTTCAAATGAAGAGCAAAATGTTTAATCAAATATTTAGGCTTTTTTTAAAAAAAAAAAATGTTAATTACATTCTTGTCATTTGTTAACTTGTATTTGGCTGGCCTGCAAATCTGTTGTGCAAGATTTTGCGAAGATATGTTACATTGGGTTACTTATCTCCCCTTAGGCAGAGATAGCAAATCAAAGACATAATGCACATTGTGCCTTTGCTGATATGCAACTTGATAGGATGCCTTCATGTTCTGCCAGTGTATTGCTGTTAGTGTGTACATTAAAGATGCTGTAACTGATTAGGTCGTTTTCATAACTTGTCCTAAGGCCGGGGTCAGACTACAGGATTTTTAAAATCCTAACCGATTTTGATATCGGGTTACATTACACACATAAGGAGAATCTTCACAGATAATCTGCTGTCTAATCTTAAACATGTACACACTACAGGATTTGAAATTGATAGTGCATTTCACGCTACAGGATATTATTAAGATTATCATGCCAGAGGGAGCACCTGACATGATCTCACCATGTGATCTCATGGGGAAGCCCGAAGATTAAAAAATAAAAAAAGGAGAGTGACATGAAGCACATACTTGCTATTATAATCACTTGTAGTGAGAAGAGAAAACAAAAAATGAAACGCCTCTGGGTGAGAAAATGGCTGGAGAGATGCAGTCAGCACGGATTGTCAGTTCTTCAGCGAGAACTGGAGGTGAGTTTTTTAATGATCAGTTTTTTTTTTTTTTTTTTTAATTTGTCAACAGTAGCATACTAGATTAGTCTCAATGGCTATAAATGTTTACCGTTGCTCGGTCAACTGCCCCGGACCTAACGTTAGGTCGTAACGCTAACGTTTAGCTAGCTAGTTCAAAAGCGACATTCTCCACAGTTGAAATGTACAGTTGCGTTGGTGTAATAAAAATAAACCATTGGTGCTATTGTGGCAAAAAAATGGCAACATGTTACAACGCTGAGGCAGGAAATGTAGCGACTGTAAGAAACAGCTGGTCACCAGGTTTATGCAGCTGAAACAGCGGCCACCAGCGAGCAATATTGACAATTGTACACATTCACTGAAGTTGTTGCCTACTAATGCATGATAGAGATACGTATTACGTCTCTCTCTCTCGCTCTCTCTCATTTCACCACGAAATTATATGGCGTTTTCTTCCGCAAATCAAAGACTACCTAAAATATCAACATGTCTTTATAATTTCTGTTTGCCGTCGCCATTTCAAACTACTCTCATTCAGCTCCGTCAGCTTGAGTTTTGTCTCTCGTTGGCTATTGCGGTTCTGTTCGGAAAGTAATGATGTAATCATCCAGATTTTCACTCCGAAATATCAAACATGTTTGAAAATTATCGGGGCAGCCCCGATCAGTCTGCGAGCAAATCAGGAGGGTTGAGGTTGGATCGGTAATTGCTAAATAATTGCTGTTATTGTTATTTGGTCGGGGGGGAAACAAGGGCTCTGTGGCCTGCACCTGCCTTCGCCATCTCGGCCTTCCTTCGATCCCCACGCCTGGACTAACACCACTTTACATGCCTTTGCTTTTTTTCTCTTTCTTTCCGTCTTCTTATGCGCTATTCACTATCTTAAATACACTCTCCTGAGGGGGAGAGGACAGGGGGAAAAAACGCACACACACACACACAAAGAATAGGGCATGTGGGGCTTTGACGTGGGGGCTGGCCTCTGACTGGTTCCGCATCACATTCTTCACTTTTTTAATGCACTACACTAGTTGAGTCACACCCCCCCAAAGGGAAAGAAAAAAGGGAAGAAAGGGGTAAAAAGCAAGCAGGGCTGCAGGTGGCGTCCAGGGTGGGGGGGGGGGTTGGCTGTGGATAGGCCGGGGGTGGTGAGGGTCGCGGGCCCTGTACCTTCTCCACTTAATATTGCTATTTATTGTAATTATTATAATTGTTATTATTATTCTTATTTTACTACTATTATTGCTATGGTGGTAATAATGATATAGCAATTATTGTTATTATTGTTCTTTTTCTTGTTAGTATTGTTATTATTATAATCATATTATAAAAAAAAAGAAAAAAGATTGGATCGGTAAACCCCCCACATTACCAGATAATCTGGACTGAACATCTGTAGCGACCAAGGTCCCAGACAAGATTTCTCTGCCAATTGTCGGGAGGGGTGAATCGGGGATAAATCAGCCCGAAAATCCTGCACAAGCAGTATGGAGGCATTTTGTGGTTTTTAAAGTAGTTTTTTACACTTGAAAAAGTGGTCTCCAATGACTTCAATTGATTTGGATTTGTCTTCAATGCTGTTTTTCTTTGTAACTCCAAAAGTGTTTTGAGGAAGAGAGAAATTTATGGACCATTTGATAATCCTTGGAGTGAGTAGATGATGAGTGAATCTTCATTTTTGGGTGAACTTTTCCTTTAAGCACTGTTGCTCTTTGTAATATGGTCAGCTCTTATATTGTTATTCAGGAACCTTGTTTCCTCGTTGCTTTTTATTTGTAATACATTAGTACTTTTGTCTAAGTCCCAGTTATCTGTATTACTAATATTATTATCCAGGAGCCTCCTTCCTTTTGTATTCTGTTCAACTTTGCCCTCTTGCTGTGCCATGAAGGCGCAGTAAATCAGATCCATCTTCGCACCTGAGTCCAGTTCCACAATTCCTGATCTCTGAGCACTTTCACCGGTGCTCAGAGTCAACCTGTACAGTCATAGACCTTCATAAATCTAAAAATGGCTGCAAGAGGATTCACAAACGATTGAATAGGCCACTGAGCACTGTCAGGGCATTTATTAAGAAACTCCAAAGTTATGGAACTGTTAAAAACCTCAAGGGTAGAAGATGCAAATCATTTTGCCCCCCAGAGTACTGAGGAGGATGGTTAGAGAAGCAACAAAATCCCCAAGAATCACAGTGAAAGAATTGCAGGCCTTGGTGGCAACTTGGGGTCACCAGATTTCAAAAAGCATCATCAGGTGCCACCTGCACAACCACAGGCTCTTTGGAAGGGTTTGGAAGAGTTTGTGACCAGAAGACATGGAAGCAAGTGCTCGGACTTTGCCAGACTTCATTTAAATTACAAAGGGAATGAGTAACCTTGGTCAGATGAGACCAAATATGCACGGTTTAGTCTGATACAGCATCGGCATGTTTGGCGTCAAAACAGAGATGCATAGAAGGAGACGCACCTCATACCCATGGTGTGATATAATGGTGGGTCAGTCATGTTTTAGAAGGGTGGGTTCAATTCAAGAGGTCCAGGTACACTGGTTAACATTAATGGCATAATGAATTCCACGAAGTATCAGGATATTTTGGCTGACAATCTGGTTGCCTCTGCCTCTGCCATTCGGCCATAGGTGGACTTTCCAACAAGACACGGACCCAAAGCATACCTCAAGATCCACACAGAAGTGGTTCTGTGACAACAAAATCAACGTTCTGCAATGGCCGTCTCAGTCGCCAGACATCAATCCAACTGAAAACCTGTGGGCTGAGTTGAAGAGGGCAGTTGACAAACACAAACCCAAGAATGTTAAGGATCTTGGAAGAATCTGCTGAGAGAAATGGTCCAAAAATCCCCCCAGATGTGAGCCTTAACCCTGTCAAAACCTACAGGAAAAGACTCCATGCTGTCATCCTTGCCAGAGGTGTTTGCACTACATACAAAATGAAGGATGCCAATTATAATGAAACCTTGATTTAGTTGAAATGTATTTTTTATTAAATGATTGTTATGATTTTGGATGTTTCCAACAGAACATTAATAAAGTATTTCCCACGTGTTAGTATATTCCATTTCTCTATACTATATTATTATTATTATTATTATTTATTATTTATTATTACGTTATTTCTTATTGGTGCTGTACTTAGTCCATCCATCTATCCATTACCAAACCCACTTATTCATACTCAGGATTAAAGGGGGCTGGAGTCAATCCCAGCACCCAGTGGGTGAGAGCCAGGAATTCACCTAAACAGTGTTCTAATCCATTGCAGGGCACAGAGCATTTCCTTATTTTTTTATCAATGTTGTCATGGATCTGATCTGTTTACACAACTAAGTGTCGCTCCACTGAGAATGGATTTGTTTCTTTTTGACTATAAAAGAACAGTGCTCTTTCCTCTATTACCAGGAATTCACCTGAGGAGACATCAGAGAGATCAAAACCCTGCTTGGAAATTTGAGCTTCAAGAAGGATAACCTACTTTATGTTGAACTTAGTTTTTTAAATGTAAATGTCTGAACATTCTGCAGGTAGTAAGATAAACATTTGTGAAAACCTAATCTTCACAACATATTTCACAGGCAAAAACATATTCTTCTTTATAATAGTAGAGGAAACCATAACTATTTTAACATCACATTTTTGGATACATGATGAATTCAGATCGTGGATTGGTTGATCTGTTCGTATGTAAGAGTGTCATCTAGTTATTAATAGTATTCTTCCAAATGCCTGAGATTCATCAGAATGGCACAGGACAGAACAGCAGTATAGGCAGTGGCACCCCATCTTCGCAAAATGAGAAAATAATAATAGTGCAGGTGTTGGTGGGAATCTTCCTCTATCTGAACTGCCTCATGATCTTCACTTTTTTTTTTCAAGAAGCAGGCCTTCCGTACCAATGTGCGCTATATCCTCTTTGCACACATTCTGGTCTGTGACAGCCTGCTCCTATTTTTGACAGATATGTTACTTCTTCTGAGCAATTACTACATCCTGATGCCTCTTCCACTGTGTATGTGTATCTATATGCTAATGAGTACTTTGAAATTTTCTACACCACTAACTCTCATGGCCATGAGTGTGGAGCGCTATGTGGCTATCTGCCTGCCCTTGCGGCATGCAGAAATCTCTACCCCGTCTAAAGCCATACGCTGCATCCCTATAATCCACTCTCTCAGCAGCATACAGCTCATCATTATTATCTCAATTTTCATCTACACAGTCCCACTGAGGTTTTACTCCATTTACTGGCGGTGCAACGAGGAAGTGTTCATCGTACTCAAATGGCAGCGTTACATCTGGTCGGCCATTTCTCAGCTCTACTTCCTGATCATGTCAAGTGTCATTGTCTTCACCTATGTAAAAATCATGTCGGCTGCCAGACAGGCTTCGACAGACAAGAAGAAATCTGCCAATAAGGGTCTAAGAACTGTTGCTCTACATGCTTTCCAGCTGTTGCTTTGCTTGATTCAGCTGTGGTGCCCTTTTGTGGAGACAGCAGTAATGGAGACTGATTATCAACTCTTCAGATTACTGAGATATTTAAACTATATAACTTTCATCCTTGCCCCACGATGTCTCAGTCCGCTTGTATATGGTCTAAGAGATGAAAAGTTTTTCATGGTTTTGAAATATTATGTCCTGTGTGGTTCAAAAAAGCAAACATCTCCAGCCTCAAGTGACGACTGAACTATCACTCATGCATCACGTATCGTGAATAGAACCAAATGCAATACGGCTTTCCTTTTGAGACTCTTTGACAGGTTTTAAAACACTGCTCCACCAAAAAATATTTCCTGTAAAGTTTCATATTTTGAAATAGATATTTGCATAATATCTCATATCATGTCTCATAAAAATGCTCGTGTACGCATGTTGTTGCACTTACGAGGAAAACATTGCATGTGGTTCAAATAAAAGGGCGTATTTGTTTTACATCTGCTCTGAACTCAACTTTGTTGCATCATATAATTTTGCTTCTGTTTTCATAAATTTATTTGCCGACAGCTTCATATTTTCTGAAGGTAACTCTGAGGTCCCTATAATCTCAAGCACAATAGAGAATTTTTTTCATGTTTACAACGTTCACATTACCAGGCTGAAGTAACTCAAATCTGACTTTTTTTTTACCTTAATGTGACATAGATCCTGTGTGGACACGTAAATCTGATTTTATGTCCGATCTTCAAATCAGAATTGAGCCACCTCCATATGTGGCTCTAGATCGTATACAAATCTGATACATGGTCATGTGACATGAATGAGAACGGTCAGATTGGAATTCATGGCGCTTTTTGCCTGTATGCATACGCTGAGCTCTGTGAAAAACCTAAAAAGCCATATTGACCTTATCACTTATAGTTTACTGAGCTCTAGGGCAAAAATCTTATAGGTAGAGGTAGATAGGTAGATACACTTTATTGAACCCCGTGGGGTAATTTGTCCTCTGCATTTAACCCATCCTATAGTTAGGAGCAGTGGGCAGCACAGAGCGGCGCCCGGGGACCAACTCCAGTTCTAAAGCCAGTTCCTTGGTCAGGGGTTCTAGTAGGAGTGTTCCTATGATGCATGTTTTTGTCCTTATACAGGTATTGGCTACAATCACATCCATTGTCTCGGTTTAATCAGGTTTTAATACCATGAATGCTCTCACAAATATGACTTTTTTTTCTGTTGTTGGTGACGCAGATACTAATGTAAAAAAGTACCGATGTGTTGATGCATGACGTTTTGGAGGGCAGATATGTCCACATAACAGATAGATAGAGGTCACTTGTAATTATGATTGTGAACCGTTAAGACAGGTAAATCTAATCTGCGTAAAAAACTGGAATTGAACAATGAGGCTTGTAAGGTGAATGTAGCATTTGATAAACTGTAATTCAGTGATGGCTGGTGAACTGAAAATTGGTGAAGCCTGGATCATCCCTTGAAAATATCGATAAGTCTTGACCTGTTTTCATTTACTTAATCTAACCTTACGTGATCTCCAAAAACATTCAGGACCATCAGGTGTAGCCAGTTCTCCTTATTAAGGTAAGACGAGAACGGATTAGTCTTGATCTGTCTTCAATCATTTTCCTTCATTTACAGGTTTTCCAGTGATAAGAATAAGCCATTAGCAGTTAAACACACAGCTTCCTACTTAATGTAGTGTTGCAACAATTAAATTGAAAATGTTTTATTCACTTTACAAAAAAGATAAACATATAAGGTAACTTTTGTGTTTGGTTTTAGCACATCTTGCTCTGTCTAATATTAGCTTCATGATTTGTTCTTTAAAATTAGGTTCCAAGGTTACATCAAAATGAGAAAATAAAGAATGTCTACATCCTTTATCTTAACCATACCTAAGGCAAACACTGGGCTACAATTAAAATGCACATGTAGGCATGTATGGGGGTGTTACACCTTAGTTTTCCATGCATAACCAAACAATTGACCAGCCCATTAAATGAAGACTGTCCTCCACCAAAATACGTCCCCAAAGGTCATTTGCACAAGCAGCTCATAACAACCATAAGTTACATTAAAGAGTTCAGCGACCTCTAGCGGTCGTGTAAATAATGACAATCTGGTGTCCATCGTCAGCATCGCCATCACTAAATCCCCAACCTAACCCTAACCGTCACTCTAATGTGAACCCTAACCCTAATCCTAACTCTAACCCTAACCCCGACTCTAGCTCTAACTCTGCTCCTGCTGCCAGTAGTGGCGCTGATTTAGGCAATGCTCCTCTGGGTGGTATTACAGGGTAGGAACAAACAAACAGTCTATTTGGGCGTATGGTTGGAGGACAGGTAGAGTAAATGGGGTCAGCCCTACTTTTATAGTTTACTGCATAGATCGATAATTTTTCATGATCAGTTCTCTTTCCTACTCATCAGAGCTTGCTGCCACCATATTTCTTCTTTCTTCTTTCCTAAATATAGCCTTAGTTCGACCAAGCAGGGCCGAATTTAAGTGACATGGGCCCTGGGGCTACCACTTTTTCCGCCCCCCCACCCCCCCGGCACGCCTAGTACCATCACATTTGAACAACTGCCCTGTCCCGTCTGCACAACTTCAGCCTTGCTTAGTTTGCACACTGCCCTGCATCATTTTTGCTGAGTAAAATCCAGTACTTTATTTTTACTAATTTTGGGGTGCTGATTCCGAAAATAGTGTCTGTTTCGCTCTAGCATGCCACATTTTCCCAAAATGTATGATGTGCACTGCATGACACTGTCATTTTTGACAACCACTTGTAAAGTTAAAAAGTCCTGTATCATTCCCTAGAAAAACCACTAGAAAAACTGCCACAAAGACATGCTTACCATCTTCCTCTGAGGCAGGTGAGAACCTTTGTTCAAATCCCGGCTGATTTTTACATGTATAAATGATTCGAAGAGATAATTTTATGCCTAATCCTGATTTCCGGCTTAATAATATGGCTGCTTACAGAAGAAAGTGCAAATATGATCGAGATGTTTTCTGCTACATCAGTGGGTGTTTCATTGCTCCCAAACAGCATTTCTTGCTATTTTGATCAGAGCTTAAAAGCCAATATATACAGTATGATGAGGAAAATTTTCATTCTTACTTTGGTAACACTTTATTTTAAGGTACACCTATTCACCATTAATTAGTTGCTTATTAACATGCAAATTAGTAACATATTGGCTCTTAATTAGTCATTATTAAGTACTTATTAATGCCTTGTTCTGCATGGCCTTATTATACAACCAGTAAGCCATTAACTAAGAGTCTTCCCTCAATAACCTCAGAATTATTGCTTATTAGTACTAAGTAAGGAAGTTGTTGTATATGAATTACGATCTCAATATGCTTTGCTTAATATGGACTTAATAAGGTGGTAGTACCCCAAGAATAGTTATTTTCCCTTAATACCACTTAATGAATATGGTCTGTTCTTACATAACAAAACACAAAACTACAAATATTAATAGGGTCCAAATAACTCTAAATTAAGTCTTTGTTACTTAGAATATGTTCCCCATACTAAAGTGACATCTTGATCATTACTAATTCACTAATAGTTGAACACTTATTAACCAACACATGTTCCCTAATCTAAAGTTGCCTCCTTTTTCACAATTAGTTAATATGTTATAGCACATAACTACTGCAATAAACAAGTGATGGGTTACACCTTTGAAAAATGGATCTATCTATAGGTTCCTCTCATTCAGTGGTAGAATAACAAAGACAGCACAAGTACAAATACCTCATTTATTAAACCACTGGTTCAGGTTTTCCCAAGGCTGACAATAAATACTGCTCGAACAGGTAATGGGGTCTTCCTGAAATTTCAAACGCTGACAACTGTATCAGTGTATGTAAATATGTCATACAATATGGTATCAAATGTATAAGCAGGTCATACCGTATGATAATACAGGTACTCTATTGTTGAAAAACACTGCACAATATAAAGTACAAAAATACAAAAAATTTAAATCTAAAAATATAAAACCTGCACAGCTCAACATGACTTGTCAAAGGTTAGAACAAATGTACTGAACTGTACAAACATTGCACTTCCACAGCCTAAACTTGCTCTATAATTACTGCATCAGGTGATTTATTCCCCTGTGCACAAATATTTCACTTTTCTAATACAATATAACAGAATTTTAACTGAACAAAAAGCTCACTTAAGTCTTAATATTTCATCAACAAGGGAGGAGTTGACCTTTGGCCTTCATGTCCATGATAATAGCCTTTTTTCTCAGAGGTAACAGTACATTTAGTGTGTCAAAACTTTTTGAGTGGTAGTATAAACATCAACTTGATATCTTTATCTACATTTCAGACAGGTTTCATACTGGATATTTTTTTCCTAATGTCATGCAAAAGCATTCCAAGTGTTCCGTTTCTGTGATGGTTTCCACGCCAATAAGTCCACTCAATTACATCCAAGTGATCCCTCAACAGTTTTTGTGTGCGGTTCCCTCTTTGTCTCCAAATAGTTGACTTGCAAATACCCCAAA
This sequence comes from Gymnothorax javanicus, assembly GCA_029692085.1. Classification (NCBI taxonomy): domain Eukaryota; kingdom Metazoa; phylum Chordata; class Actinopteri; order Anguilliformes; family Muraenidae; genus Gymnothorax; species Gymnothorax javanicus. The sequence goes on along the minus strand of CM056195.1, from coordinate 10,388,276 downwards.
ATCTCTCCAGGTTTTGTGTATGTGCACCTGTAACAGGGTCAACAAAAAAATCTTGATGGTTGACAGTCAGGTGATTGTAACCTTCATCCTGAAGACAGCGGTAAGACCTCCATCCATCTGAAATGACGGAGCTTCCACGACGAACGTGCTTCTTTATTAGAGGCAAGAGATGCCTGGCTGAACGGTGATGCACAATCTTAAGAATGGGTCTCCTCCTGTCATCCTTAATCCCAAGCATTCCGAACACCCAGGAACTCCTGTTGCTTGCCCGTCCTCTGTTGTACTGAAATTCACAAGAGCAAATACTTAAAAATGAAGACAATGATTCTGCAATAATGGTGGGAAATGGGAGAGAATAAATCATAAGTCAAAAATTCAAAAGTTCTCTTTAGCTTTGGAGTAGTGGTGCATGTTTACAAATATTGAACTGTTCTGGGGTGTAGGAATAATGTAGTTTCTTAAAACCGACATTCCCCTTGATTGCATCAATGAACTACAACGTATCTTATTCCATAATGCAGTAGTTCGAGATACAGGAGATACACCTCCAAGCACCTCAGGCAAAAACAGGTTTTAAATGTATGCATATTGTCTCTATTACTGACAGTAGCTGAGTTTAGCACAGACTTAACCAACATCAAATACACGTTTTTAGACACAAAATCATGTATTTGGCATCAAAGTAATACTCATAAGTGTAACTTTCATACCTTTCTTTTATGGCCAAATTTGCTTTCATCTATCATAACAATCTCTGCTCTTTGTCCAACAGTCTGCTTGCCTCTTCTTCTCATTCTTTTCATTCCTGATTTGCAAACTCTCCGCAGCTTGTCTGCAAGTTTACTCAGAGTTGCAGAACTCCGAGTAATTCCTTCCTGCAGCATGTCCACTTGCCTCAGTTGAAGGCCTTGGGCAAATCTGTAATAGATCAACCAGATAAATACTTCAATGACACAATTTAGAAGTGGGTGGTTAAAACCAATTTCTTAAGTTGTCATTAGTCTTTTTATAACCGTAATTATAACCATAATTTCTCATTTGCAGTCCCATTTGCAGACACAGCAGATACTCATAGCCTGAATATAAGAGTGTATTTAACCTGAAACAACAAATCTCAAAAGCAAAGTAGGGTGAAGAACATTCCCTATATGAGAGGAGGAATGGAATAAAACCCCAAAACAAATGAAATCTGCTGTATCTTTGAAGAGTTTTAAGAAAAAAAAAAAAAAAAAATGTATACTGAGTAAATTAGCACAGTGAAGTGTCTGTTTAAAAAAAGTTAAGTTCTTTTGAGACAATTTCCAGGAACCACCTAAAACCTAAAAATCCACAAGACCTTTGTACTACGTTGGACTCTTCGCAACCCAGCACTTATGCAATTACACATACTTAATAAATAAATAAATAAATTCGACTGATATTCAGAATTCTTCCCATATACTGTATAAACTCATGTCTCGTAAGCATTGGCTCTTATAGGACCCATCCCAACCAACAGTATAGTGAGAACATTGAAAGAAAACATTATGGTCTGAGTTAGAGTTTGTCTTTGATGGCTTTTGTTATTATACAATGTAAAACCACGCACCTGTAGATGTAATGCATCCACGTATGCAGTCGAAGGTGCGATTTCTCAAATATGGAGCCACTTCGGATGGACCTCGATACCGCTTTCCCTTTGTGACAGGAATCTCTGCAAATCCTGATGATTAAATCCAAAGGTAAATTAATAAAAATAAAAACCCATGATACTGTACTGATTTCACTCAATAAAAATGTAACATAAATGAAGATGAAGAGGGGGACAAAGAAATTTACGTATAGGTGTTGAAACAGCTAAGCTTGGGATTGGACAAGGTGCATTGTACTCTGTAGCCCTTGTGATTCCCTCCCCCCATGCAATCTCAAAGCGCAACAGAACAGTCCCATTTCTAGGCCCACATGACAAGTAATATCTACAACTGTTACACCTTAAATCGGGTTAGACATTTGAGTAAATTTAGCTGTGTCTACTCTTCTTTACTTATCACTGTGCCACAGCATGAAAAGGGTTCTCATCCCTGTGTATGAACAAGTTTAAAGTCAAGCTGATTGAATAATAATAAACAGGTGAACAATATGACCAGGAATGTGATCTAAAACTGTTAAAAAAAAAGGCATTTTTCATTTCAGATGTTGTACATTCGTGGAAACATGAGCAGCCCTAGCTACCAAATAAACAGTAGCTTACTTAAAAATTTTAATTTGCAGCTGTGTGTGATTTGTATTGTGACTTTGTAGTGACTTATATATATTTTGTGTGTACACTACTCATAGCTTCTGTATTAAAAACATTGTCGTAAAATATAGGATTTGGCACTGAATTCTAGCAGATCTTGGATGGCTGCATGCTGCACACTCCCCTATGCTTACACACAGAAAATTAATAAATAAGGCACACGTCTAGTTGTTCTACTCACCATGCTGCCTCCTTTTTGTCGTAGGTCCGTTTCAACTTCATAACATGAGAGCAAGAGGGGCATTTCATCCATTTTCGAAGTAGGCCTTCTCTCATTAACCATCTGGTGAACTTGTAGTTTTCTTTGGGGCACTGTCTAAAATGTATTCGACTCAAAAATTCGTAACCCAACATCTATTTCTCATAATTTTTTTTTTTTTTTTATCTCATACCATGGCGATTTTTTTTTTTTTTTTTACTATGGATATATATGGTTTCAACCTCGCAGTCCTGCTTCAAAAAAGGCGCAAAGTGACCCACTTTGTAGAGTAATGACTGACATAAGAATCTACCAATCCGTAGCCGTGCTACTCCGATATGTTGCTCTCATCCAATCATTGACTGTTACTCTGCCGTCATGTGACATCCTCATCCAATCATCCAAAGGGAGCCACCAGTCACGTTAAAGATCCGGAGAAGGTGGCTGTTTGACGTATCGTTCATAGCTTGGAGAGTGAAGAGGGAAATTCGTGTAACAAAAATGGTAAGTTAAGCGCTAGCCTGTTAATTGAAAGTCTCCCTGAGTTTTGTAAGCACATCATAACACCCGTCCCCGGGCCGTTTACATAGTTAAAGAGTATTAAACCCTCCCGTTTATCTGCAGTGTCGAGGCCAATTAGTTAATGTAATGTTAAGCTAGCTGAGTGCAGGTGCGTAATGCTTTAACTTAGTCCAGAGATGGGGACTCGAGTCACCGTGACTTGGACTCGAGTCGCTATTTTGATGACTTTTGACTTGAATTTACAAAAAATAACCCCACAGCTGAATTTCTCACCGGCACAGCATCAGCTCAGTCGTTTTTTTTTTTTGACAGTGGCTATTCTTACGTGACTGTAATCCATTGCAGGCAGGCTATTCTTACGTGACTTTCAGTCAGACATGGGCAGATTGAAATTGCCGGACTTCGATAATTTTCTTACCTTGTTCTCCCGCAAGAATAGCTAGACACTTTGATGGTTTGCGTGACTGATGCTCACGTAATGTGGATATGAATAACTATTTTTACCGGAGTTCTCCTATCTGATTAACGGCCTAGTTCCAGATGCTACCACGAGATTGTCCAACCTTGGTGAAGCAAGTATACTGAGCAACAAAAGAAACGCAAGTTAATTAAAAACAGACCGGAAAATAAGTCTGCACGAAATTATTATAGAAAATCAAATTTTTTACTAGCGTGTTGACATTTACACTCGTTTCATCAAGCATTTCTTTGTTTTGCGGTCACTTTAGTGAGTAATCATAAGAGTTCTTTAACTAACAAGCTAATTTGCATTTCTTTTGTTGCTCAAAAGCCCCGGGGACGAGATTTCAATTTACCGGTGCCATGGTTACGGGCTTAACCCTTCGACCCCTTGTACAAGCTCGGCCGCCAAATTGACCTGATTGACAAAAATTGCGCAAGAAGTCATAAAATTTCGATCTGCGCATGTCTGACCGAAAGTCACGTAAGAATAGCCTGCCTGCAATGGATTACAGTCACGTAAGAATAGCCACTGTCTTTTTTTTTTTTTTTTCCCCCGGACTTTTTACGCATTTATTTTGAAAGGACCGCTGGAGAGAGAGAGGGAGGGGGAGAGAGAGTGAGAGGGGGGATAGAATATAAAATGTCAAATTATTATCTAAAACTATTTGGTATGAGTGCAGACTGAGAATGGTGTTGTCACGATAGATAGAATAGATTTTCTCTTCTCTTCTATTCTATTCTAATATATTGTCTACACTTTATTTAGATTAGATTCTGCGGGTGAAATTGCAATAATAACGTGACTTGACTTGGACTTGAATTGACCTATGCAGGACTTGACTTAGACTTGACTTGACTTGGCGTGCCCAAAAAAAAAATGATTTGGGACTTACTTGAGACTTGCACATGGTCCCATCTCTGGTATGAACCACATTTTATAATGAAAAATAAATTATGAACTATACAGTCATTGAACAAGAAGAGCTTTTGAATCTTGTGTAGATTATTATTAAGTTACATTTTGCCGGTTATAGTGACATTAATTTATTTATATTTTTACAGCCTAAGGCCATGAAGAAAATGTCCCTAAAAGTCCCTAAAGATGACTTGATGACAGAGGAGACCAAAAATGATCTGGATGGTAAATTTTTCTTTGTTAACTTTCAAGGAACTGTAATACTTAAATAATTATCTTGTCCAAATGTGTTTAAATGTTTACAGTCATCTATTCATATGTTATATGTATACATTTTGTTGTACCTATGCCATTCTGTAGGTCCTGAAGATAAAAGGAGATAAAGGCTCTGCTCCAAGCTGCAGCAGCATAAGCAGCATTGGATCAGGTAATGATTTCTCATTTTCTAGCAGTGTATCTTTGTTGTCTAAACTGAGTTTCATTTCTTGCGTGATTTTTCCGCCTGAGATTAAAGTTGTTGGCAGATTTTGTCAGTATACATGTGTGTGCTTACAAATCAAATTAAGGCACACACCATATCTGGTCCACTACCTTTGTTGCATGCATGTCATTCTCTCTCTGTCTCACTCATTTAATACTGTCAAATCATAATCTTTTTTTGTATCCTGCTCTCTTGTTTTTAAGGATCAATTTCCAAAGTGGAGTTCCTCGAAGCCAGGATCCAATGGCAGAAAAAAAATAATAAAGGATCTTGAGCAAGAGCGCAATTTCTTGCGTGAGCAAATCATGGGAAAGAAGAGATCATGTGAGTGATTTGGGGCAACTTGTATCTGCAAAATATAATGTAATTGTAATGAACGGTGTGATATATTTTCATAACAATCTGATCTTTGTCTCATCTATCCTCTATTTGATCAAAGCTCAACCTAAAGTATTTACTTTGGAGGACGACAACGAGGATGATGATGGCAACATGGATGAAGATGACATCATTCCCCCATCTTCTCCAGACATCAGTGAGTCCTCGGACAGTGATGTTGTCATCCAAAGAAGGAAGAAACGTCGGACACAGCCACCTGCATCTGCAACTGTGGCTGTGCCTGGAAAAGCTCATGTAAGAGGTAAGAATGGCATAACTTGAACCACCTGCCCTGTTAGCACCAAGTGGTCATGAAAAATAAGTATTAATAAAAGCGTTGGAAGAGCTGTTATAAATATGTCCTGAAGTAATTATGAGGCAAAAATACAGATCTTCAGTTCTAGATTCTGAATATACTAGGAATCTGATGATAAATAAAAATTAAATGTCTAAAGTCAAAAATATGGCTTTCATCAAGAATAAAGCTCTATTTTATTTTGCAGCATTCACACTAATTATTATCCAACATCAAATGTATTGCTAGAAAGATTTGTCTCTCAGAATTAAACATAATTCGGAACCATAAGACTTACCAACTAAACAGATCTTACAGAGTATCATTTTTGTACTGGATTCTGAACCACATATTGTGCGTGAAATCATATCAGGAGATGAGCAGATTCTTCAATTCCTAGAATATGCTTCATACTTTTATCAAAAGAGAAGTGACCAGTTTGAGCAATTTCAGCTGACCTTAAGCCGTGGTTTGTGCTCATTTCTCGTGTTCTTTGTTTTTGTTTTATATATTTTTCAGTGAAATGGCCAGCTGAGGTTATCAGCAGATATAAAAAAGTCTTGAAAAGCTTCAGCAAAGTCCGCACCATGACTGAAGCCTTCAGAATCAATGGCATGGACCGGGGAACCATCAAGATGACTGCTGCAATTGCAGAGCTCAACATTGTGGATCCTGTAACCTTCAACACCCTGAAGTATGATCCTGCAACTGAGACCCTGCAGTCCTTTGCTAAGAGGTGTGCAACGCACATAACCTCTGAGAAGAAGAGCATCATAGAGGACATGAAGGCCAAAGGTCAACTCCTCCCCTTGTTGATGAAATATTAAGACTTAAGTGAGCTTCTTTGTTCAGTTAAAATTCTGTTATATTGTATTAGAAAAGTGAAATATTTGTGCACAGGGGAATAAATCACCTGATGCAGTAATTATAGAGCAAGTTTAGGCTGTGGAAGTGCAATGTTTGTACAGTTCAGTACATTTGTTCTAACCTTTGACAAGTCATGTTGAGCTGTGCAGGTTTTATATTTTTTAGATTTAAATTTTTTGTATTTTTGTACTTTATATTGTGCAGTGTTTTTCAACAATAGAGTACCTGTATTATCATACGGTATGACCTGCTTATACATTTGATACCATATTGTATGACATATTTACATACACTGATACAGTTGTCAGCGTTTGAAATTTCAGGAAGACCCCATTACCTGTTCGAGCAGTATTTATTGTCAGCCTTGGGAAAACCTGAACCAGTGGTTTAATAAATGAGGTATTTGTACTTGTGCTGTCTTTGTTATTCTACCACTGAATGAGAGGGAACCTATAGATAGATCCATTTTTCAAAGGTGTAACCCATCACTTGTTTATTGCAGTAGTTATGTGCTATAACATATTAACTAATTGTGAAAAGGAGGCAACTTTAGATTAGGGAACATGTGTTGGTTAATAAGTGTTCAACTATTAGTGAATTAGTAATGATCAAGATGTCACTTTAGTATGGGGAACATATTCTAAGTAACAAAGACTTAATTTAGAGTTATTTGGACCCTATTAATATTTGTAGTTTTGTGTTTTGTTATGTAAGAACAGACCATATTCATTAAGTGGTATTAAGGGAAAATAACTATTCTTGGGGTACTACCACCTTATTAAGTCCATATTAAGCAAAGCATATTGAGATCGTAATTCATATACAACAACTTCCTTACTTAGTACTAATAAGCAATAATTCTGAGGTTATTGAGGGAAGACTCTTAGTTAATGGCTTACTGGTTGTATAATAAGGCCATGCAGAACAAGGCATTAATAAGTACTTAATAATGACTAATTAAGAGCCAATATGTTACTAATTTGCATGTTAATAAGCAACTAATTAATGGTGAATAGGTGTACCTTAAAATAAAGTGTTACCCTTACTTTTTGAAAAAAAAAAACTTGTGATAAAAACTTTTTCACTTGCAATTTTTAACTCAGCATTCTCAAATTACAAACCCAATTCTGAAATAGTTGGGACAAAGTGTAAATTTGTGAATAAAATCAAAATGCAATGACTTTCAGATCACATGGGCCAATATGTTATTTACAATAGAACATAGATAACATTTAAAATGTTGAAACTGAGACATCTTACATTTTTATCTACAAAATGATCTTATTTCAAATTTTCTGGCTACAACAGGTCTCAAAAAAGTTGGGACACAGGCAAAAAAGGGCTGAAAAAGCTATTAATATATAAGAGAATCAGCTGAAAGAACATTTAGCAAGTAATTAAGTTTTTTTTTAAATTAATTTTACATCTCCAATCCCACCCGAATTTGGAATGCCCAATCCGAGAACTATGTATAAACCTTGCTCGTATGCAACCCCCTATTGCCAGCTCATAAAAGAGAGACAGTTTGCGGCTCTCCTCCGAAGCACGCGCCTGTCAGCCCCTGCATTTTCACACTCATTGGTCGAAACTATTGCAAGTTCAGAGCAAGGGCGGAGTATACCCGAACATGAGCAAGCTTAGAATCTCACTGACGAGCTCCCGGCTGGGCAACAGGAGGCGCTTGAGCAACGAACAAGGCAATAATTTTTAATTTCCCTTCCCAGCAGTCCCTTCCCAATTTGCATCCCTACAGCGCTTAAGCCAATCATGAACTGTTCTGAAAAAGCTGCCGACCTTTGCTGTTCGGTACAACCTGGGATCGAACCCGCGCCGTAGTAGTCACTACTGCACCACAATGCGGCGCCTTAACCGAGTGAGCTAACTCGGCAGCTCAGCAAGAAATTAAGTTCACTGGCATCAGGTGTGTAACATGATTGGCTATAAAAGGGATGTCTTAGAGAGGCTGAGTCTCTCAGAAGTAAAGATGGCCAGAGGCTCTCCAACCTGTGAAGGTTTGCGTAAAAAAATTGTGGTATACTTTAAAAACAATGTTCCTCAACGTCAAATTGTAAAGGCTTTGAAGGTCTCATCATCAACAGTGCATAACATCATCAAAAGATTCAGAGAAACTGGAAAAAATCTCTGTGCATAAGGGACAAGGCCGCAGACCTTTACTGGATGCCCATGATCTTCAGGCCTTCAGACGCCACTCCATCACTCACCGGCATGATTCTGTCATTGACATTACTAAATGGGCCCAGGAATACTTCAAGAAACCACTGTCTGTAAACACAGTCCGCCGTGCCTTCCACAGATGCCACCTAAAACTCTATCATGCAAAAAGGAAGCCATTGTTGAGCATGATCCAGAAGTGCCACCGTGTTCTGTGGGCCAAGACTCATTTAAAATGGACTGTAGCAAAGTGGAAAAGTGTCCTGTGGTCAGACGGGTCCAAACTTGTTGGAAATCATGGGCGTTGTGTCCTCCGTGCTAAAGAGGAGAAAGACCATCCCTCCTGTTATCAGCATTCAGTTCAAAAGCCAGCATCTCTGATGGTATGGGGATGCATTAGTGCATATAATGTGGGACACTTGCATGTTTTAAAAAGCACCATGAATGCTGAAAGGTGTATAAAAGTTTTAGAGCAACATATACTCCCCTCCAGACGACATCTATTCCACGGAAGGCCTTGTGTATTTCAACAGGACAAAAAAAAAGGCAAGACCACATACTGCAGTTTTTACAACAGCATGGCTTCGTAGTAGAAGAGTCCGTGTGCTGAACCGACCTGCCTGAAGTCCTGATCTTTCACCGATTGAGAATATTTGGCGCATAATTAAACGATAAGTCCGTCAAAGGAGACCCAAAACTCTCCAGCAGCTGGAAGCCTGTATTAAACAAGAGTGGGATCAAATTGCAATGGCTAAACTCAAGAAACTTGTCTCCTCAATGCCCAGACGCCTCCACTCTGTGTTAAAAAGAAGACAGGATGCTACACCATGGTAAACAGGCCCCTGTCCCAACTTTTTTGAGACCTGTAGCAGCAGTCAAATTTGAAATGAGCTCATTTTGTGGATAAAATTGTCAAATTTCTCAGTTTCAACATTTGCGATGTTATCTCTGTTCTATTGTGAATAAAATACTGACTGTTGTGATTTGAAAGTCATTGTGTTTTGATTTTATTCACAATTTACACTTTGTCCCAACTATTTAGGCAATATGAGGCCTTTTTGGGAAACCAGAAGAATTTTTTTTTCAACATGCAGAGTGGTGTGATGCATCAACAATCACTTGTGATAGCATTTTCATTTTATGACTGTTATGACGCAAAATATTTTTCATGTATCATAGAGAGGTTTACATACAGTGGGCTCAAAAAATATTGGCACCCCTCACTGGCAATGCACGAACAATTTGTAAGGAATAGTGAAAAGTGGACTCGCTAGAGTGCACTATATTCAGACGAAAAGCTAAGGTACGAAGACCTGAGCCACTAAAGTCTCGAAGGAGACGGACAAGAAGGGAACAATCCCTAAAATTACGTAACTCAAAAAGGTACACTCCTGTGGGAAAATCCCAACGCAAAAGAAAACCGAATAACTGAGGCTCCAGGAGTAAACCTACTCCCAGCCCCAAAGAAAGAAAGGGCTAGGAGAGAAATACTTGAGACACTAAAACACAAAAAAAGAAGCTCGGCGGGAAAAAAAAAGGCAAATTCCGCATGGGCAGAAATAAAGTATTAAGCACAAGATAATACACTGCCTTAAAAACTCTAGGCTAATACTAACCGCACATCGGGCGGACAAAACCTCTGCCTAAACTGAAGCAGTGCAAGACGACACTAACGCAAAAAGAAATGCTGGAGCCCTGGGTAATATATAGACTTCACACACCTGAGACCAATTACTAATCAGCCACACAAGCAGTCAGCAGATAGGAAAAGATAGCTGATTAGCAAAAGGAACGTAGTTAACTCCTCAACGAAGGTAAAAAAAGAAACAACCAGTCCTGACAATAAGAAAAAAATACCCAGAAGCTGAAAGCAGCTTTGATTAAGGCAGAAAATATTCAAAGGGAAAACCTGTAACATGACAGGACCCCCTTCTCAAGGAACGGCACCAGAAGTTCCTCTAGTACCCCGCTGGCGAAACTCAGAAATCAAGCTGGGATCCAAAATATCCCTCGAAGGGACCCAGCAACGCTCCTCTGGCCCGTAACCCTCCCAGTCAACCAAAAACTGTTTCCCTCTACCGACACGTCTCTCAGCCAGAATGCGCCGAACAGTGTAAACTGGCCCCCCATCAATAACCCGAGGTGGAGGAGGTGGCTTGTCCACAGGTGCCAAAACACTGGTACTGACTGGTTTAATTCGAGAGACATGAAAGGTAGGATGAATCTTCATAGACCTAGGGAGCTGCAGCCGAACGGTCACAGGATTAATCTTCCTTATGATTTTAAATGGACCAATAAACCGTGGGGGCAAGCTTCCGCGATTCAACTCTCAGAGGAAGATCCGCGTGAGAGAGCCAAACCCGTTGGCCAACCTGATAAGAAGGGGCCAGACGACGCCTCCTATCGGCCCACTGCTTCTGTCTAGTAGAGGCATGTACAAGAGACCTGCGAACCTTACTCCAAACTGCCCGGCACCGTCGAATAAAACGTCCTGCAGAGGGAACCTCAGCCTCTTTTTCCAATTCAGGAAAAAGCGGGGGTTGATAACCCATTTGAGCCTCAAAAGGCGAACGACCAGTAGAAGCATTCGTGGCTTAATTATGGGCATATTCAGCCCACGGAAGAACCCGACTCCATGAAGTGGGGTTATCGGCTGCCAAGCAACGTAATGTGTTCTCTAAGGACTGGTTAGTCCTTTCAGTTTGGCCATTAGTTTCGGGATGAAACCCTGATGACAGGCTCACCGATGCTCCTAACTGCTTGCAAAAAGACTGCCAGAATCGAGCAGTAAACTGTGGTCCCCGATCAGAGACCACATTAAGAGGAATACCATGTAGTCTGAAAACATGATTGATCATCAGTTGAGCAGTCTCCCGAGCGGACGGCAGTTTGGGCAACGCTACAAAATGGGCTGCTTTAGAAAAACGGTCAACCATAACCAAAATTACCGAATTACCATCAGACATAGGTAACCCAGTAATAAAATCTAACGCTACATGGCTCCAGGGACGTTTAGGAATGGGTAATGGTCTTAAGAGACCAGAGGGTGGGAGATGAGAATTTTTATTGCGCGCACAGACTGAGCATGCCGCGACAAATTCCCGAACATCTCTGTCTAGACTAGGCCACCAGAAACGTCGGGAAAGGAAATCCTTGGTGCGCAGCACCCCCGGATGACCTGCCAACCTAGATGAGTGAGCCCACTGAAGGACGCGAGACCGGACCCTCACTGGAACAAATAAACAGTTAGGTGGTCCTCCCCCTGGCCCTGGGTCAGTAGTTAAGGCGTTCTGGACCATGGCTTCAATGTCCCATAAAACCGGAGCAATGATCCTATTCTCCGGGACAACAGCTTCAGGGACAGCTTCCCTGTCCAGAAGATCATGTAAGTGAGATAAAGCATCTGGCTTAATGTTCTTCGACCCTGGTCGGTAAGTCAAGGTGTAATTAAAACGGTTAAAAAACATTGCCCACCGTGCTTGTCTTGCATTGCGCCTTTTAGTTTGTTGGATGTAGAGCAGATTTTTGTGGTCAGTCCACACCACAAATGGGTGTTCTGCACCCTCCAACCAATGGCGCCACTCCTCTAGCGCAAGTTTAATGGCTAACAGCTCTCGATCCCCCACATCGTAATTTCTCTCAGCGGGAGATAGAGATCGAGAGAAGTAGGCACACGGGTGTAAAGATTTGTCGTGCTGGGAGCGCTGGGAAAGGATGGCGCCGACCCCAACCTCAGACGCATCGACCTCCACCACAAATGGGAGGGATGGGTCGGGGTTAACAAGAACCGGTTTGGAACTAAACCTCTTCTTTAGCTCCTCAAAAGCCTCATCTGCCTCAGGGGTCCAAACAAAACAAGAACGCTGATCCTTCTTAGTTAAGGCAATAATAGGGGCAGCAATAGCACTAAAATTCCTAATAAATCGCCTGTAAAAGTTGGCGAACCCTAAAAACCGCTGAATCTCTTTGACAGACTGAGGAACGGGCCAGTTCATAACTGCCGACACCTTATCAGGATCCATGTGGACCTTGCCCTCAGAAAAAAAAAAAAAAAAAAAAAGAGACAGACCTGGAATGGAAATGGCATTTCTCTGCCTTTTACGAAAAGTTTGGCATCCAACAAAGCTTTGAGCACCTGACGTACATGGGCCTTATGTTCACTAAGAGAAGCTGAAAAAAATCAGAATATCGTCTAAATAAACAAAGACAAATTTTTCCAGCATATCGCGTAACACATCATTAACTAGCGCCTGGAAGACAGCGGGGGCATTAGTGAGGCCAAAGGGCATCACCAGGTACTCATAGTGCCCGTCGTGGGTGTTAAACGCTGTCTTCCATTCGTCCCCCTCACAAATCCTAATAAGGTTGTAAGCATTCCTGAGATCCAACTTAGTGAAAAATGACGCTCCTTGGAGGCGTTCAAATGCCGAATTCATAAGAGGTAGCGGATATCGATTCCTGACAGTGATATTATTTAAACCCCTATAATCAATACATGGCCGGAGTCCGCCATCTTTTTTAGAAACAAAGAAAAAACCTGCTCCAGCAGGAGAAGTAGAGGGTCTAATAAAGCCGTTAGCCAAAGCCTCCTGGATATAATCTCTCATAGCTTTACTTTCAGGGATTGAGAGTGAAAATAGGGCACCTCTAGGGGGCGTGGTACCTGGCAGAAGATCAATAGCGCAATCGTAAGCGCAATGAGGTGGTAAGGTAGTAGCTTTCTGCTTACTAAAAACTTCTGCCAGATCAGAATAATCTGAAGGAACATTGGAGGGTAAGAGAAAATCCAGCGCAGCCCCCACATTCCCATTATCTAGATCATTCTCTCCTTCAGATGAGTCCATAGAAGCGATCTCCCACCCCTGGCTTTCATTATCACTGGCTTCATCAATATCCTGATCCGACTCGGTCAGAAATTCGTCCGGGGCCACATACAACTTAACTCTATTGTGCTGGCTCCCTTTGTCCCTATCAGTGGGGCTCTTAGCAGGGCTTTGCTCAAACATTGGCTTCTCCCAGTCAAACTGAGGATCCCAGTCTAAATTATCCCCATCCTCTAAAGTTACGGGTCTAGATAAATCAATTTCCTCCCCGTCATCATCACTGACACAGTTGAGACTACCCCTGCTTTCTTGTGAAGAACCAAAAGAGAAAATCTGACTACAATGATTCTCACAATCAGGGCCCCATTGAATAATGGGTATAGTCCTGCTACCCCAGTTAACTTGAGGTTTATGCTTGATAAGCCAAGCATGTCCCAAAACAATAGGAAACGAAGGGGAATCAACCAAAAAAAATCTAATCCTCTCTGAGTGACCGCCCTGTCTAATGAACATCAACAGACATTCAGTTACTTCAGAAACCAAGCCCCGCCCCAAGGGCCGCCCATCCAAAGTTAAAATAGGATGTGAACTGGGGAGGGAACGGACGGGTAGGAAATTCTCACGAGCCCATTTAATATCAACGAGGCAATCAACTGACCCAGAATCCAAAAAAGCCTCGATTTCAATTTTTCGATTCTTAAATGCCAACACTACAGGAACAAAAGTTCGAAGGGGTGAAGTATCTGTCCCTCTAACTCCTTTTTCGTTCAGTTAGAGGGACTGAGCGTTTAAATCCGGACAACGAGGTTTGATATGCCCTGGTTTTCCGCAATAATAGCAGATTATTTTCCGTTCAATATTCGTAGCTTTGTGAACCACGGCGCCATCTACCTGCATAGGTTCATTATCAGAATCCGTAGGAGGAGCTGGGGCAGCTGCAACTTTAGAATAAAGGGTTTGCAATTGAGGCGGTCTGCCTTTACCCGAAACCCTTTCTTTTTCCCGTTCTCGCACTCTGTTATCTACACGAGTGGCTATCTGAACGAGTGCATCTAGAGATTTGGGAGTATCAACCATAGCCAATGCGTCTCTCACTGGCTCCGACAACGCCGCTAATAAACAAAGACATCAAAGGACCATCCGCCACCCCGTAGAACTGGCAACCGACCGAAATAAAATAGAAAATTCGGCTACGGTATTCTTTCCTTGGGTTAGATTCATCAAACGAGTGGCTGCCTCCTGTTCTGTAGCACTGTGATCAAAAACTGAGATTAGTTCACTCCTGAGCTTGTCTAGTGAATTAACAATCTCAGAATTATCCCGGATCAATGGACCGACCCAGTCTAAGGCTTTTCCCTCGAGTAGAGATAAAATAAAACAAAATTCATGAGTCTTCCGTGCTGTAACGAGATGGTTGTGCCTTAAAAAAAATCTCACATTGAGCCAGAAAGTTACGGCACTTATTAGGCTGACCATTATACCGATTAGGTAGCTGCAGCTTAGGTTCTCGTTTCGTTTCAGCTGATGGTGTTTCACGGGGAATAGTATTTGGTACCTGGGGCGTTGGGGTTGGAACTGGGTGTGATGCTTGTGCCAACTGGAGAGAGAGTGCATTCACATTTTCTGTGAGACGTGCGACTTGATTAATTAACAGGGCCATGTTCTTTTCCTGGCCTGATAATCGTTCGTGGAAGTCAGCCTGGATTCTACTGACCTCCACCAACCCACTTTCGCGACCGGTCGCCATAGCTTGATCGTCTGAAAAAAGTGCGGGGTCCATGTGTAGGCGTTAGTGTCATGTAAGGAATAGTGAAAAGTGGACTCGCTAGAGTGCACTATATTCAGACGAAAAGCTAAGGTACGAAGACCTGAGCCACTAAAGTCTCGAAGGAGACGGACAAGAAGGGAACAATCCCTAAAATTACGTAACTCAAAAAGGTACACTCCTGTGGGAAAATCCCAACGCAAAAGAAAACCGAATAACTGAGGGCTCAGGAGTAAACCTACTCCCAGCCCCAAAGAAAGAAAGGGCTAGAGAGAAAAATACTGCGAGACACTAAAACACAAAAGAAGCTCGGCGGAAAAAAAAGGCAAATTCCGCGAGCAGAAATAAAGTATTAAGCACAAGATAATACACTGCCTTAAAAACTCTAGGCTAATACTAACCACACATCGGCGGACAAAACCTCTGCCTAAACTGAAGCAGTGCAAGACGACACTAACGCAAAGAAATGCTGGAGCCCTGGGTAATATATAGACTTCACACACCTGAGACCAATTACTAATCAGCCACACAAGCAGTCAGCAGATAGGAAAAGATAGCTGATTAGCAAAAGGAACGTAGTTAACTCCTCAACGAAGGTAAAAAAGAAACAACCAGTCCTGACAAAAAAGAAAAATACCCAGAAGCTGAAAGCAGCTTTGATTAAGGCAGAAAATATTCAAAGGGAAAACCTGTAACATGACACAATTCTTTAAAAAAATTCTCAAACATATATTTATAGAGAAACTTTTAATAACAACAAGTGAAAAGTATTGCATGATATTAATGTTCCAATGGAACCAACCAAAATCATTTACTGAGTTAATTAAAAATCAATTTCCTCCAAATCAAGGTTTCACAATTAATGGCACCCTTAAAGATTATTGTAAATAAAATATACAGAAATTAAACCAGGTATTAAATTCCACTTATTTGAGTTTTATTTAAGTGTTAAGGAACTATATTGAGCCATTACTTCACCTCTTATTTCACTAGGGTATAAAAAAGAGGTTACACACATGCAATATCCCTTTGTCATCCAACATCATGAATAAAACAAAACAACTGTCAGTTCAAAAGAGGCAGATGATCATAGACCTTGATTAATCTGGTAATGGCTACAAGAGATTAGCAAATGATTAAATATGCCACTGAGCACTGTCAGGGCAATAATTAAATACATCCACAGACATGAAACTGTCAAAAACGTCAAGGGTAGAGCATGCAACTGCATTTAGCCCCTCAGGATACTGAGGAGGATGGTGAGAGAAGCAACAAAATCTCCATGAAGGAATTGCAGGCCTTGGTGGCGTCTTGGAGTCACCAGGTTTCTAAAAGCACCATCAGGCACCCCCTCCACAACCGCAGGCTCTTTGGAAGGGTTGCCAGAAGAAAAGGTTTTCTAACCAGAAGACACAGAAGCAAGCACTTGGAGTTTTCCAAACGTCATTTAAATTATGACTGGAATCAGGTGCTTTGGCCAGGTGAGGCCAAATTTGCATGGTTTGGTCAGATACAGCACTTGCATGTTTGGCGTCAGAACAGAGATGCATACCAAGTAGACACCCCTCATACCCATGGTGTGATATGATGGTAGGTCAGTCATATTTTGGGGCTGTTTTAATTAAACAGTTTCAGGGGCACTGGTTAAGATTAATGACATTAAGAATTCCACCAAGTAACAGGATATTTTGGCTGACAATCTGGTTGCCTCTGCCAGAAGGCTGGGACTTGGCCATAGGTGGACTTTCCCACGAGACAATGACCCAATGCATACGTCAAGATCCACACAGAAGTGGTTTCGTGACAACAAAATCAACGTTCTGCAATGGCCATCTCAAATGCCACATCTCAATCCAACTGAAAGTCTGTGGGCTGAGTTGAAGAGGGCGGTTGACAAACACAAACCCAAAATGTCAAGGATCTTGAAAGAATCTGCTCGGAGAAATGGTCCAAAATCTCCCCAGATTTGTGCCTTAATCTTGTCAAAACTTACAGAAAAAGACTCCATGCTGTTATCATTGACAGAGGTGGTTGCACTTTGTACTAAATGAAGGATGCCAATTATTATGAAACCTTGACTTTGTTGAAATTTATTTTTTATTAAATGATTGTCATGATATCGGATGTTTCCATTGAAACATTAATAAAGTAAAGTATTTCACACGTTGGTATATTCCGATTCTCTATAATTACAGTGGTAATTTTATTTATTTTTTTTTGTATTGTTTGTGCACTGCCAGTCAGGGGTGCCAGTAAATTTTTGAGCCCACTGTATTTTTTATTGGTGCAGTGCTTAGTCCATCCATCTATCCATTACCAAACCCACTTATTCATACTCAGGATTAAAGGGGGCTGGAGTCAATCCCAGCACCCAGTGGGTGAGAGCCAAGAATTCACCTAAACAGTGTTCTGATCCACTGCAGGGAATAATACATTTCCATGTTTATTATCATTGTTGTCATGGATCTGATCTGTTTACACAACTAAGTGTCACTCCACAGAGAATGGATTTGTGTCTTTTCGACTATAAAAGAACAGTGCTCTTTCCTCTATTACAAGGAATTCATCTGAGGAGACATCGAAGAGATCAAAACCCTACTTGCAAATTTGAACTTCAAAAAGGATGACCTACTTCAAGTCTAAACGTAGTTTTTCAATGTTAAAATCCTTAACATTCTGAAGGTAATAAGATAAACATTTGTGAAAGCCTAATCTTCGCAGCGTATTTCACAGGCAAAAACATATTCTTCTAGTATATAATAGTAGCGGAAAACATAATTATTTTAACATCACATTGCTAGGATACATGACGATTTCAGATTGTGAATTGGTTGTTCTGCTTGTATGCAAAAGTGTTATCTAGTTTTTAATTGTATCCTTTCAAATGCCTGAGATTAAGCAGAATAGCTCAGAACAGCAATAAAGGCAGTGGCACCCCATCATCACAAAATGAGAGGATAGTAATAGTGCAGGTGTTGGTGGGAATTTTCCTCTATCGAAATCAGCATGTTTAAAAATAGCACAGCACAGAACAGTAGTACTGGCAGTGGTCCCTTGTCAAGCCAAAATGAGAAGGTAATAATAGTGCAGGTGTCGGTGGGCATCTTCCTCTCTGTGAACAGTCTGATGATCTTCACTTTCTTCAAGAAGGAGGCCTTCCGTACTAATGTTCGCTATATCCTGTTTGCACACATTCTGGTCTGTGACAGCGTATTTCTATTTTTCACTGACCTCCTGCTACTCCTGGTCATTTATTCTGTCTGGATTCCTGTTTGGCTATGTCTGTGCATCTGCGTGCTAACAGGCACCCTCAAGTTTTCTTCAGCTCTAACGCTCATGACCATGAGTGTGGAGCGCTATGTGGCTATCTGCCTGCCCTTACGGCATGCGGAAATCTCTACCCCGTCTAAAGCCATACGCTGCATCCCTATTATCCACTCTCTCGGCACCATACAGTTCATCATTATTATCTCTGTTTTCATCAACACAGTGCCGCTGAGGTTTTACACTATGAACTGGTGGTGCAGCGATGAAGTATTCATTGTACGCAAATGGCAGCGTTACCTCTGGTCGGCCATTTCTCAGCTCTACTTCCTAGTCATGTCAAGTGTCATTGTATTCACCTATGTAAAAATCATGTCGGCTGCCAGACAGGCTTCGACAGACAAGAGGAAATCTGCCAACAAGGGTCTAAGAACTGTTGGTCTACATGCTTTCCAGCTGTTGCTTTACTTGATTCAGCTGTGGTGCCCTTTTGTGGAGACAGCAGTAATGGAGACTGATTATCAACTCTTCCGATTACTGAGGTTTTTAAACTACATAACTTTCATCCTTGCCCCACGATGTATCAGTTCACTTGTATACGGTCTAAGGGATGAAAAGTTCTTCATGGTTTTGAAATATTATGCCCTGTGTGGTTCAAAAAAGAAAACATCGCCAGCCTTAAATGACATCTGAACTAGCCTGTCTCTCATGTATCATGTATCGTGAACAGAGCCAAATGCAATACGTCTTTCCTTTTGAGACTCTTTGTCAGGTTTTAAAACACTACTGAACCAAAAAATATTCCCTGTAAAGTGTCTGATTTTGTAATAGACATTTGCATAATATCTCATATCATGTCTCATAAAAAATGCTCTTGTATGCATGTTGTTGCACTTACAAGGAAAACATTGCATGTGGTCCAAATAAAAGGGCATATTTGTTTTACATCTGCTCTGAACTCAACTTTGTTGCATTATACGTTATATAATTTTGCTTCTGTTTTCATAAAAGAAAGAAAATATCTACAGATATCTATTTGTTGAAAAGAATAAGACCTTATATTACACAACAAACTGCATTAATTTTCTATAAATTGATAATTCAAAGTAGATTTGATTACTGTAGCATAATCTGGGGAAATGCTGGGAAAGGAGAGTTAGAAAAATTACAAATACTGCAAAATAGGGCACTTAAAATTTTACTCAAGGTTGAATGGAGCCTGGCCAGTATCCATTTGACTGTTTGAAAAATGATAACTTATCAGACAGAAGAGATAAACATATTCTGCATATGATGTATAAAATTGCCCATGAAATGGTACCTGGAGAATTTCAGAAATATTTTTCCTCAAAGAATTTTATTATGGTTTGAGAAAAACACACAAATGTTTTGAAGTACCAAAGCCGTATAAAAATTTTAAGAAACAAAGCCTATCCTTTAGGGGAATAAAGCATTGGAACAAGTTGCTCAATAAATTGAAAGATATGACATACACTAGATTCAAGAAAAATGCTTTGTCATCACTCTGAACCACTGTAGTTTTAAACACCAGTACTTCTGTAATTATCTATCATTATTTTTAAAATAAGATTGTTTTTGTAAAATATATTCATCATTAATGGGTGGCAGGGAATGAGATTGATGCATCTTTTTTTTTGTTTTTGCTTTGTAATGAGTTAAATTGGTGAATTTGATTTTCCTCAGTTCCTCAGTTGGCTTTATTTGTGTGTCCTTGTCTTGTTTATGATTTATGTTCTTGCATTTAGTTATAACTTCGTAATGAACTAATCAATGCATATTTTTTATTCGTTGGGTTTCTTTTTTTTTTGCGTTACTTGTTTTGTTGATGATTTATATTTTTGTATTCATTTGTTGTATGGTTTTTTTTTTAGAAAATGCACGGACATGGTGAAGAACAGCCTATGGCTGAGGCATGTATCCGTGTTGAAATAAAATAAATTTTCCGTCTGCTTCATGTTTCTAACTCTGAGGTCCCTATGATCTTAAGCACAATAGAGAAATTTTTTCATGTTTACAACGTTCACATTACCAGGCTGAAGTGATTCAAATCTGACCTTTTTTTTTTACCTTCATGTGACATAGATCCTGTGTGGACACGCAAATATGATTTTATGTCCGATCTTCAAATCAGAATTGAGCCACTTCCATATGTGGCTCTAGATCGTATACAAATCTGATACTTGGTCATGTGACATGAATGAGAACGGTCAGATTGGAATTCATGTGGCTTTTTGCCTGTATTGATACGCTGAGCTCTGTTAAATCCCTAAAAATCCCTAAAAAACCCCTTTTTACGCCATATAGACCTTATCACTTACAGTTTGCTAAATGTTATCCATATACAGGTATTGGCTACAATCACATCCATTTTCTCGCTTTGATCAGGTCTTAACACCATGAATGCTCTCACAAATATGACTTTTTTTCTGTTGTTGGTGACGCAGATACTTATGCAAAAAAGTACCGATGTGCCGATGCATGACGTTTTGGAGGGCAGATATGTCCACTTAACAGATAGATACAGGTCACTTGTAATTATGATTGTGAACTGTCAAGACAGGTTAATCTGATCTGCATTAAAAAAAAACTGGAATTGAACGATGAGGCTTGTAATGTGAATGTAGCATTTGATAAACTGTTATTCAGTGATGGCTGGTGAACTGAAAATTGGTGAAGCCCGGATCATCCCTTGAAAATAAGGATTGGTCTTGACCTGTTTTCATTTACTTAAACTAACCTTATGTGATCTCCAAAAACATTCAGGACCATCAGGTGTAGCCAGTTCTCCTTATTAAGATAAGATGAGAATGGATTAGTCTTGATCTGTCTTCAATCATTTACAGGTTTTCCAGTCATAAGAATAAGCCATTAGCAGTTAAACACACAGCTTCCTACATAATGCAGTGTTGCAACAATTAAATTGAAAATGTTTTATTCACTTTACAAAAAAGATAAACAAATAAGGTAACTTTTGTGTTTGCTTTTAGCACATCTAGTTCTGTCTAATATTAGCCTCATGATTTGTTCTTTAAAATTAGGTTCAAAGGTTACATTGAAATGAGAAAATAAAGAATGCCTACATCCCTTATCTTAACCGTAGCTAAGGGCAAATATTAGGCTACAATTAAAATGCACATTCGCATGCCAAGAAGGATACAATGTAGGCATGTAAGGGGGTGTTACATGTTAGTTTTCCATGCATAAACACGGAACACGGTTTCTATAAAATATTTCTTTAATTACTTTTGCCAAATTATTTACAACATTGATATTTCCATAACTGCTTGATATAATTCATTTATAGAGAGCATGGGCCTATTTAAGAGTGAAGGACTGTCACTGCCATATACGGCAGCATCCAGAATAGATTATCAGCCGAATTCAAATTTATGAGTGCTCGACCAAAGAAAAAATCCCGGCGAACTATCCGGGACCAACCAAACAATTAACCAGCCAATTAAATGAAGCCTGTCCTCCACCAAAATACGTCCCCAAAGGTCTTTTGCACAAGCAGCTCATTACGATCTTAAGTTACATTAACACGTTGACCGCCGACTACGAGATAACTCGTAATCGCGGGTCAGGGCTGGCGCTAGACCTGAAAATTTGGGGGAAAATATCCATCCCCTTATTGACAACAATTAGTCCTTGCTAATTCTAGATGGTTTTCCTTTATACACACATTTTCCAATTCAAGAATAACCAAGTCGCAGTTGAAAACACAGCTTCTCTCCCCCATGCGATCTAACAGCAACAAAATAATGGGCTACATTCAGTACAGAAAAATAATTTAATTATAAATAGGTCTATGCACTGGCACTCAGCAACGGTAATTTTTTTTCCAGTGAGAGTGGCATTTCAGAACTCTTTTGAGAATGAAGGGAAATTTTGCGACAAGTACGTACACCTGTTTTTGCAGCACGGTCACGCAACTTGCTATAAAAAATAGACAGCTGTCCGATTATAAAATGTAAACGGATGAAACCATGTACTAGTCACCAAAATTACCTTCATTCGCTGAAGAGTTCTGAAATGCCGTCGCCGAGTGCCAGTGCATAGATCTAATTATAATTAAATTATTTTTCTGTACTGAATGTAGCCCATTATTTTCTCGCTATTAGATCGCATGGGGGAGAGAAGCCGTGTCTTCAATTGTCACTTGATTATTCTTGAATTGGAAAACGTGTTAATCAAGGAAAACCATCTAGAATTAGCCAGGACTAATTGTTGTCAATAAAGGGATGGATATTTGCCCCGAAATTTTCAGGTCTAGCGCCGGCCCTGACCCGCCATTACGAGTTATCTCGTAGTCAGCAGTCAACGTGTTAAAGAGTTAAGCGACCACTAGTGGTCCTTTAAATAACGACAATCTGGTGTCCATCGTCAGCATCGCCATCACTAAATCCCTAACCTAACCCTAATCCTAACCCTAACCGTCCCTCTAATGTTAACCCAGTGGTTCCCAAACTTTCTCTGCTGGGCCCCCCTTTGGTACATAAGAAAATTTTTGCACCCCCCCCGCCCCCAAAAAAAACAGGACATACATACACATATTTTGCTTTCAGAGTCCATTGCAGTTTATTTCACACATTGTAATTAATATAAACCTCAACCTTTTTTGAAAAAATAAAAGTAAACTGCCATAAACTGCAGGTTGTAATAAACTACAACTACTTTTAGAATTAGAAATAAAAAACAAAATAACAAACCACCTTTACGGTGTAATTATTTTAAGTGTAACTGTTTTCAAGCACCTTAACTGTGTAATTATATTCAGTGTAACAGGTTTCTTTTTTTTAATATTCAACAACATTGCTATTAATGCATTTTTGAAAAACTGCCTCTCTGCAAAAACGGGTTTTAAAACATGACCAACTCCCTGAGAGAAAAAAAAACAAAAACCTAAAGGTTTGTTTAAGACAGACAACACACTGCGGTCTCTCCTCATTACCCACCGTTGTACAGGTGAAGCCAAAGGCAAGATATGTGTCGTCATATTTTCTAGTCTTTGCCTTGGAAGGAAATTGCTTTAGAAGCACATTTGGCGGTGCTTCATCCTCTGCTTTGCGTTTATATGGGAGCTCCGTCAAAAATTTGTCCATGTTATGGTAGCAGTGTCATTTACTGTATTTATTTATTCATTCATTCTTGCCGTGCATGAAATTTTTTTTCCCACTACAGTTCCGGACACCAACAGAAACTTCCTTGCATACAGCCAATCAGCGACCTTGTGCCGGACCTCTGAAGGAGTGTCTCGAGACAGTTAAATTTTTCTCGTTCACTGGCCTTGCACTTATGAAGTAAAAATAACCAAGATTGCGTCAACTTATTCTAGAAAATATGAATGCTCTAAACAGATGATTTTTGTCTAGCCTAGCTGGAAACATTAAAAATGATTGGCAGGTTTGGAAACGGCCACCGCATTTTCAAATGAAGGACACGAAGATTTAATAATTCAAAACCTTTTTTAAAGTATAAAATCATTAGGCTGTATCACACCCCTCTGCCTGAGTATAGCCGTCTACTTAAAATTATGTTCCTATAATGCAGAAAGAAAGCACCATAATCAACCTATATTAACAGCCGACAGCAAAGTGCGAAAAAAAATTCATGAACACCACTTGCCAAACCTGCCGATATGTTTGTTACGTTCAGTAGCTAGGCTAGATAAAAATAATCTGTAGACCTACAGAGCATTCAAATTTTTGAGAATAAGCTGATGCAATCTTGGTTATTTCTTCTTTATATTCATCGGATTTTGTTCGGTGTCACTAACTAGTTTATTATTAATATGCCAGATCAGTGCAGGATAAAAAAGCGGCGAGTTGGGTATTGCTAGTCTACATTGATTGAAACCAGCTCATTTTACCAGCTTCAAATATTTGAACAACTACATTCATAAAAATTTATTTATGAAAATGGCAGGCTAGTGAATTATTTGGCCGACAGTTATGCTGAGATTAAGGCAGGCATTTACAATGTAATCGCAGTATTCTGGGCAGCGAATGGACTGTGCAGTCAGTGGTTCCGGGACCGTACCTCGGTGCAAGGCCAGTAAAGACAGAAAAAATTCAACTTTCTCAAGACACTCCTTCAGTGGTCCGGAACAAGGTTGCTGATTTGCTGTATGCAAATGAGTTTCTGTTGGTGTCCGGAACTCCAGTGGGGAAAAAAAAATTCGCTTCCCGCACCCCCCCTGCAATTTCTCTGCGCCCCCCACTTTGGGAACCACTGTGTTAACCCAACCCTAACCCTAACTCTAACTCTAAGTCTACTCCAGCTGCCAGTCGGGGTGCAAATTTAGGCAACGCTCCTCTGGGTCCTATTACGCACTGTCAGGAATAGGGGTACAGCAGGAGTCCATTTCTGTTCCCTAAGGTATATTCAGCACTTACGTACCCCCTAGGACTAATTATAGGACCTCAAGGTACCTGTGTGAACCTTTTTAGGGCCTAAAAGGTACTTTTATGCTCCAAAGCAAATAAGTACCCACTTCTGAAGGGACAACAGCAATACCTTTGAGTACCGCCCCAGTGACAAGCCTTTTACCCTTGAAGGTACTTTTTTTCTGAGAGTGCAGGGTAGGAACAAACAAACAATCTATTTGGGCGTATGGTTGGAGGACAGGTAGAGTGAATGGGGTCAGCCCTACTTTTATAGTTTACTGCATAGATTGATAATTTTTCATGATTAGTTCTCTTTCTTACTCATCAGAGCGTGCTGCCACCATATTTCTTTTTGATTTGACCCTGTTGACGGAGCCCAAATCTACCTTCTGCATCGGTCAGAAAAATATGAACTGAAGAAAACTCAGCTCCCAGTCGAATGTAAACACCTCATTTTCCAAACTAGAAAACTCGGTCGCCACAGTATCTCCCCGATCCCCATCAGAGATCACTTGCAAGTTTTTACAGCCGCTATGTTACCGTTTTTACTCTTGCTATGACATGAATTAGGGCTGGGACTTTTGCCCAAAAATCATATTCGAAATTTGTTTCTTAATTAATATTAATATTCAAATATATTCAAATAATTAGTAATAATATTTTGACCATTAAATGCTTACAGTAAGACCTACCTAGGTATCAAAATCAAGTTGTCCACCAGAAGGCGGTGTATCATGCAATGTCGATAGGCAGGCAATGATGTTTTCAGAAGAAAAAACACACGGTGTCTGTCAACAACTGTCCTTTTAATTAAAAGTCGCACCCAGGTTTTCGACAGGTTTTCTTCACCTCACCGACCTTAGGACAGGAGCCCAGATGACCAATAATAGCCTTGCAGGCGTGAAAAAGCCTCTGAATCTGAATTGAAAACAACATTTGCAACCCAGCACACTATAAAAAAAATAATGCACATAACAGGTTCGAATATTAAGGGCTGCAAAATATTCGTTCAAATATCATTATTTTATTTATATTCAAATTATATTTGAATACCGAACTTCGGAGTCACAGCCCTAGCATGAATATGCATCCATTTACATGCATATATATGTAAATTTGTTAGTTTGCGCACTGCGCAAATATGCAATAGAAAACTTTGTGAAAAGACATTGAAATATACATGTACTACAGGTAGTATGCACCTTGATCTTGAGCATTGTCAAATAAACATCTTTGACTATGCAAATTTAGAAAAAAATCCTATAAACATTGAAGCCTCCAGAGCCTGGAACAGAAAATCTCAGTGGGTGTGGCAGCTAACCCTAACTAACCCTCACCCTAAGATTTTAGGATAAGAATCTAAGATTTTTAGATAAGAGTCCAGAGGTGACTTATAGCAAAAAAATTTTTTTTTGCTGAAAATGGATCAAAATGACCAGAAAACACAAAATCTGCAAAAAACATTTTTTCGACAAAATGGCCGCTGGCAGCCATATTGGATGTCGGAAATCGCAGAAAATTGATCTTTAGCATTGTCAGATAAACATCTTTGACTATACAAATTTAGAAAACAATCCTATAAACATTGAAGCCTCCAGAGCCTGGAACAGAAAATCTCTGTGGGCGCGGCGGCCCCGGAACTAAACCATAGTATCTCCCAACTATTGTCGTCGGGGAGATACAACTATAGCCTTAGTTTGGACGAGCAGGGCCAAATTTTTGCATCATTTTTGCTGAATAAAATCCAGTACTTGTTTCTTACTAATTTTGGGGTGCTGATTCCAAAAATAGTGTCTGTTTCACTCTAGCACGCCACATTTTCCCAAGATGTATGATGTGAACTGCATGACATTGTCATTTTTGACAACCACTTGTAACGTTAAGAAGTCCTGTATAATCCCTTAATCACTTGAAAAACTGCCACTAAGACATGATTACCATCTACCTCTGAGCTAGGTGAAAACTATTTGCTCGAATCCCAGCTGATTTTTACATGTATGAATGATTCTTAAGACACAATTTTATGCTTAAACCTGATTTCAATCTTAGTAATATGGCAGCTGACAGAAGAAAATGCAAACATGATCCAGATGTTTTCTGCTACATCAGTGGGTGTTTCACTACACCCAAACAGCATTTCTTGCTATTTTGATCAGTGCATAAAAGCCGATATATACAGTATGATAAGGAAAATCTTCATTCTCATTTTGTGAAAAGAACTGTGATAGAAACTTTTTCACTTGCATTCTTTAACTCGACATCCTGAAATTAGGTAATATGAGGCTTTTTTGGGAAATCAGAAGATTTTTTTTTCAACATGCAGGGTGGTATGATGCATCAACAATCACTCGTGATTGCAGTTTCATTTTATGACTGTTATGGCACAAAATATTTTTAATGTATCATAGAGAGGCTTACGTACAGAGGGCTCTAAAATTATTGGCACCCCTCACTGGCAATGCACAAAAAAAAATTAATTAATTAATGTTCCAATGGACTAACCAAAATCATTTACTGATTTAAAAATCAATTTCCTCCAAATCAAGGTTTCACAATTAATGGCACCCTTAAAGATTATTGTGAATAACATCTGCAAAAATTAAACCAGGTATTAAATTCCACTTATTAAGGTTTTATCAAAATGTTAAGGAACTATATTGTGCCATTACGTCACTTCTTGTTTCACTAGGGTATAAAAATGAGGTTACACACATGCAATATCCCTTGGTCATGCAACATCATGAATAAAACAAAACAACTGTCAGTTCAAAAGAGGCAGATGATCATAGACCTTAATAAATCTGGTAATGACTAAAAGAGATTAACAAATGATTGAATATGCCACTGAGCACTGTCAGGGCAATAATTAAATAATTCCACAGATAAAAAAATAGTCTAAAACCTCAAGGGTAGAGGATGCAACTGCATTTAGCCGCTCAGGATACAGAGGAGGATGGTGAGAGAAGCAACAAAATCTTCAAGAATCACTGTGAAGGAATTGCAGGCCTCGGTGGCATCTTGGAGTCACCAGGTTTCTAAAAGCACCATCAGGCACCACCTCCACAACCACAGGCTCTTTGGAAGGGTTGCCAGGAGAAAAGATTTTCTAACCAGAGTACCCAGAAGCAAGCGCTTGGAGTTTTCCAAACGTCATTTAAATTATGACTGGAATGAGGCGCTTTGGCCAGGTGAGGCCAAAATTTCACATTTCGGCCAGATACAGAATTGGCATATTTGGCGTCGAAACAGAGATGCATATAGGAGAAGCACCTCATATCCATGGTGTGATATTGATGGTGGGTCAGTCATATTTTGGGGCTGTTTCAATTAAGCAGTTCCAGCGACTCTGGTTAAGATTAATGGCATTATGAAATATCAGGATATTTTGGCTGACAATCTGGATGCCTTGGCCGGAAAGGCTGAGACTTGGGCATAGGTGGACCCTCCAACAAGACAATGACCCAAAGCATACCTCAAGATCCACAAAGAAATGACTCTCTGACAACAAAATCAACATTTTGTAATGGCCGTCTCAGTCGCCAGACCTCAATCCAATTGAAAACCTGTGGGCTGAGTTGAAGAGGGCAGTTGATAAACAAACCCAAGAATTTGAAGGATCTTGAAAGGATCTGCTTAGAGGTATGGTCCAAAATCCATCTAAATGTGCCTTAACCTTGTCATAAATTATTATGAGATCTTGATTTTGTTGAAATTTATTTTGTATTAAATGGCTGTTATGATTTTGGCTGTTTCCATCAAAACATTAATAAAGTAAAGCATTTCACACCTGTTAGTATATACCGTTTCTCCATTATAATTAAATTGTTTATATATTTTTTGTATTGTTTGTGCTTTGCCATTCAGGGGCGCCAGTAATTTTTGAGCCCAGTGTATATACCATTCCTTATCATAAATACACAAGACATGCTTCCTGGCAGTAGCTCCACTATCTTCCTTCAATGCTGGTTGCTCTTTACCAACTGGAGTATAATGATCATCAGCTGATATCCTTTTCATGATGTAACTCATTGATTAAGTAAAATTTCAGTCATGCTTTGAATTTAAAGCTATAGCTACTCAAAAATCTCTTGGATGACAAGAGATGATGATTTTGGGAGAGGGAGTCACCTGTCTTATGGACTGTATATGAGCTGTGCATGATATTGGTCATACAGTATGTAGTTCCATGTAATCCTGTACAAGATTGAATGACCCCTTATACTTAAGACTTTTGGTACATACAAAACCAATACCTTGATCAAAATTTGGTAACCGCATTTGTCTTCCAACAAAACTTTGTAATCAATTTTGCTGGAATAGTTTTCCAATCCATCACACCGTACATTTCCATTTTTTTTAAAGCTTTGTTGCCATGGATCTGATTTATTTACAAAGCTCATTATCTCTCCTCAGAGAATGGATTTATCTCTGCTTGTCTATAAAAGAACTGCAATCTTTCCTTTTACCAAGATTGCACTTTAGGACGCATCATGAAGATCAGTTCTCTTCTTGGATAACTGTATATCAAAATGTAAAATTTATTTCATGGTTAAGTTGAAAAAATTGAAATAAGATCATCTTAAACATTATTCAGCTAATAATATGAAAATTAGTCAAAACCGCAGCGAGTCAAGATTTTATAGGCAAAAAAAAAAAAAGTAATGTAATCTCGGAGAAAAACAGTAGTGCTGAATACTAAAATGATCTTTGAATGGTTCAAGATCATTTAAGATGGCTTTATCCGGTTTTCTCATCTTCACATGTGAACGTGTATTATGTCAGAGAGTCAGCATGTTTAAAAATAGCACGGCACAGAACAGTAGTACTGGCAGGGGCCCTTTGTCAAGCCAAATGAGAAGTTGATGATAGTGCAGGTGTTGGTGGGCATCTTCCTTTCTGTGAACAGTCTGATGATCTTCACTTTCTTCGAGAAAGAGGGCTTCCGTACCAATGTTCGCTACATCCTGTTTGCACACATTCTGGTCTGTGACAGCGTACTTCTGTTTTTCTCTGACCTCCTGCTACTCCTGGTCATTTATTCTGTCTGGATTCCTGTTTGGCTATGTATGTGCATCTGTTTGCTCACAAGTACCCTCAAGTTTTCTTCAGCTCTAACACTCATGGCCATGAGTTTTGAGCGGTATGTGGCTATCTGCCTGCCCTTGCAGCATGCAGAAATCTCAACCCCGTCAAAAGCCATACGCTGCTTTCCTGTCATCCACGCTCTCAGCTCCATACAGCTCATCATTATCATCTGCATTTTCAGCAGTACTGTCCCCTTGAGATTTTACACTGTTTACAGGTTTTGTCATGTGGAGTTGTTAATTGTGTTAAAATGGCAGCATTACCTCAGGTCGGCCATTTCTCAGCTCTACTTCCTTATCATGTCCAGTGTCATTGTTTTCACCTATGTAAAAATCATGTCGGCTGCCAGACTTGCTTCGACAGACAAGAAGAAATCTGTCAATAGGGGTCTTAGAACTGTTGCTCTACATGCTATCCAGCTGCTGCTTTGCTTGATCGAGCTGTGGTGTCCTTTCGTAGAGACAGCTGTAATGGAGACTAATGCTCAACTCTTCAATTCACTGAAATATTTTAACTACATTACTTTTATTCTTGCCCCACGATGTCTAAGTCCACTTGTGTATGGTTTAAGGGATGAAAGTTTTTCATGGTTTTGAAATATTATGCCCTATGTGGGTTGAAAAGCAAAACATCTCCTGCCTCAGCTAATAGCTGAACAACCACAAATCTCAAATCATGTGTAGAAATAAATAAAATGTCATTTTGGGGCAATCTAGTCCAGGATCAGTACCAATTCTGACCCAAAGTCAACCAGAATCAACTCAGATGGAATCACTCTGTCTGGGAAATGCCAACTTAAGGAACACAAGTGTACTGACTAGTTTTTGAAAAAATGCTATATTTCTAGTTTGGACTATTTGTAGTTTCTAATATATCTAATAAAATATAAAAAGCAAGTGTTTGTGTTCAGTAGCCCTCAGAAAACAATGTTTGAAAAGTACAGTGTGCACAATTATTCTACTTGTGAACTGAAATTCCTATGCCGCTAAAAATTCTGCAATCATCGTGTTCCTGGCCATTATTTCTCCGTCAGTCTGACTGCAATACCTAGCTGAAAATATCAAAAAGATGAAGCGAAATGAGGCTTGTGTTGTTGTCTTTGCTTGATGTTTGGCTGTGTTAGCAAAGTTAGCAAAGTTGTCCAATCACAGGTTTTTTTTCATCATTAGTCCATGAAGTCAGCTGATGTTGACAGAGATTTTATCGCAACCTAAACCTTCACTTTATGCAAAGGAAATCTGGCAAATTTTGTGAGTTTAAAGTACCTCTCATATATCTGCGAAACATCCTTAAGACAAGGATACGATTGTGTGAGATGTACAATTCTTATTAATTCATAGATGTTCATAACGAGTAGTCGGAGACGATCGTACGGTGCGTTACTATTTACAAGGTTTTGTAGGATGTCGTAAAATTTTTGAATATGTTGAAAATTTTCAGCGGTCGTACATGTTCATAACTCCGTCGTAACTCATTTGCAGACATCGTAAGTAGTTTAATAGATGTCGTAACTCAATCGTATCTTGAAAAAATGCACGAAACTGCACAACAAGCTGCGAATATTGGGACAATGTTAGGGCAAAGATACAAATAAGTTACGACAGTTATTCGTAACTTGCTTGTAGGCAATCACAACATTCGTATAAAATCGCACACATTCGCGTGAGTTTTGCATTCGCACACAATCTTAAGGATGTTTCGCACTCATATGAGAGTAGCTTAAGTTTGATGACTGTCCTGAGACCGTCATCATGCCTCAGCAGTTCTGTATGTTTTTGTACCATAACTATTGGTCTCACGGCTAACTGGAAGACAAATGCAATCCAAGAGCAGAGTGAAAATCCCAGCCGATTAGGGCTAAACGATTTGGGAAAACTAATTGCATTTTTTAGACCAATGCTGCAATAGCAATTTAACCCTTAAATGCCCAACTATAGTAAAAGTTGAAAGAAAAATCTATGTATTCTGTTAATATGTCCTGGGGAGGGTCTAATAACAACCCAATAGCAATTTTTAATTTTTGGTGACCTTTGACCTCATTTTAGTTTTGTGACAAATATGTCACTCTAAGTTTCTAGGATATAAAGAGAACTTTTGTCCATCATTGTTTTGGTAGTTGACAGAGTTGACAGCTGAAGTATTAGGCATAGCTTATTTTTCATTAGCGTACCTGTTTGTATACTTTATCCAGTGATGAATGGGTGCTGATCTATCGTGTGGATTCCACCATGGGGGCGGCCATATTGGAATGGTTAGCTGGTGCAGCCAGTGTAGTGTCAGTTCCACTTTTATGCATCAGATGGCAGCACTGATGGTCTAAATATGTCACTATGGGCATTAGGTTGCAAAACTTATGTGGGGTCAGTGGTTTTGACAACCCCCAAAATCGTGTGACAAATTTGTCACAGGGGGCATTTAAGGGTTAATATGCAATTTATTTTAAATTCTCATCTGTATTATTCATTAAACATGAGCAATAAACACAGTAAAATCCTGTTAGCACTCAGCATTTTACAGTGTGTAGGCCAGGCATACACATTGTGATGAAATAAGTGATGCATGAATATGAATGACATATCTCTATTTAACTATTGAATTGCAAAAAGAAAAACCTTTAATCACAGTATTTCTCCGACTCTGTGACTCTGAAAACAATTTGAGAACTCTAAGTTGTTTTAATAGGGTAACAAAAACAGAGATTTTTAAAGATGCTTTCTAAACTGAAGATTTTTTTTTAAAAGACAGTGGATATTTTGCTGGAAACCGGTTTTACATTTCTATGGCTATTTGGCCATGACATCCAGTACATGTGCCGGTGTCTCATTTTTGGACTCCTTACATGTGATGCATACTAATCAATGGATAACAGTGAATAGGTATAACTGCACCATTTAGTAAGCAAGCTAGGATCTACATGCACCAAATATAACTATCTAAGTCAGCAAAAAGGCTTTCTAGCTAGCTAGTTAGCAAGCTAACATTAGTTTGCATGCTTAGCTAGCTAGGTCACTAGCCTAGCTAACTAACATTTATATTTTGTGCCTGTTAGTGAAATAATGGCTATTATCTAATTTTCTGTTGACTAACTTTTCAAAACCTTTTACAATCGCACGCAGCCTCAACCTTTGCTTCTTGACACTCTTTCAGTGTGAAAATGTGTGAATAATAGCGCACACAGTCTCCCCCAAATATATGTTTTCCTGACCCTCCAAAACATTATGAGGGTATAGTCCAGAGGTCAGATGCCACATGGGAAGATTGCCAAAGCCAAGAGAGATCCAAATCATAAACCAGGAAGCCATAATTGTGACCAAAATAACTCAATACACAATGGGGCTGGCAATCTCAAAAAACCTGAAAAACAAACAGAATCAAAACCAGGAAAGTTCTTGGGAATCAGAAAAGGCTCTTAGTGTTAGGCATAGGAATGGCAAAAAAAACTCATTACTAACTACAGAAAGAATGGGGTTTATATACAGAAACTAAAAAAAATCAGGAAGTGAATTCAGATGTGCAGGGAGCTGGGAATGTGACGAAGTTGAGGCCATAAACAAGAGAATGAAGTAACAGACAGTATGGGGAGGTTGAGTGCAGAACTGAGTGGCGATACAAAGCAGCGTGAGGAACTGAATGGGCGTGAGACTACAAAGGGAAACCATAAAAAAATAGAAATAGGATTAACCCCTGAAAATACAATAAATAATATGAAAAACAATAAACACAGAGCTCAGATATCAAGGGGCTTACATTTACAGCCCCAATTCCTAAATAGCTGGGACAAAGTGTAAATTGTGAATAAAATCAAAATGCAATGACTTTCAAATCACACCAGCCAGTATTTTATTCACAATAGAACAGAGATAACATAGCAAGTGTTGAAACTGAGAAATTTTAAAATTTTATCCACAAAATGAGCTAATTTCAAATTTGATGGCTGCTACATGTCTCAAAAAAGTTGGGACAGGGGCCTGATTACCATGATGTAGCATCCCCTTTTCTTTTTAACACAGAGTGGAGGCATCTGGGCATTGAGGAGACAAGTTTCTTGAGTTTAGCCATTGGAATTTGATCCCACTCTTGTTTAATACAGGCTTCCAGCTGCTGGAGAGTTTTGATCTCCTTTGACGCACTTTTCGTTTAATTATGCACCAAATGTTCTCAATCGGTGAAAGATCAGGACTGCAGGCAGGCCAGTTCAGCACACGGACTCTTCTACTACGAAGCCATGCTGTTGGAATAGCTGCAGTATGTGGTTTTGCATTGTCCAGCTGAAATACACAAGGCCTTCCTTGGAATAGATGTCGTCTGGAGGGGAGCATATGTTGCTCTAAAACCTTCATATACCTTTCAGCATTCATGGTGGTTTTTAAAACATGAAGTGTCCCGCACCATATGCACTAATGCATCCCCATACCATCAGAGATGCTGGCTTTTGAACCGAAAGCTGAAAACAGGAGGGGTGGTCTTTCTCCTCTTTAGCCCGGAGGACAGGACGCCCATGATTTCCAACAAGAATGTCAAATTTGGACTCGTCTGACCACAGGACACTTTGCCACTTTGCTACAGTCCATTTTAAATGAGCCTTGGCCCACAGAACATGGCGGCGCTTCTGGATCATGCTGAACAATGGCTTCCTTTTTGCATGATAGAGTTTTAGGTGGCATCTGTGGATGGCACGGCGGACTGTGTTTACAGACAGTGTTTCTTGAAGTATTCCTGAGCCCATTTAGTAATGTCAATGACAGAATCATGCCGGTGAGTGATGCAGTGGCGTCTGAGGGCCCGAAGATCTGGGGCATCCAGTAAAGGTCTTCGGCCTTGTCCCTTACGCACAGAGATTTTTCCAGTTTCTCTGAATCTTTTGATGATGTTATGCACTGTCGATGATGAGATCTTCAAAGCCTTTGCAATTTGACGTTGAGGAACATTGTTTTTAAAGTATTGCACAATTTTTTTTACGCAAGCCTTCACAGGTTGGAGAGCCTCTGGCCATATTTACTTCTGAGAGACTCAGCCTCTCTAAGACATCCCTTTTATAGCCAATCATGTAACACGCCTGATGCCAGTTAACTTAATTACTTGCTAAATGTTCTTTCAGCTGATTCTCTTATATATTAATTGCTTTTTCAGCCCTTTTCTGCCTGTGTCCCAACTTTTTTGAGACCTGTTGCAGCCAGAAAATTTGAAATAAGCTCATTTTGTGGATAAAAATGTAAAATGTCTCAGTTTCAACATTTGGAATGTTATCTATGTTCTATTGTAAATAACATATTGGCTCGTGATCTGAAAGTCATTGCATTTTGATTTTATTCACAATTTACACTTCGTCCCAATTATTTCAGAACTGGGGTTGTACATTAATAAAAATAAAAGGCAATCTGTAAAATCAATACACCCTGAAAGTGCACGACTTCTCCAAACTGATTCCCATTTACTTTTCCTAATTAGCAACCGACCTAACAGAGAAAAGGAACACAGCAGTTGCACGCTCATTGTAGCCATGCAAAGATAATTACTTTATTATTCAACGTACAACCAAAGTTTTGACTTTTTAATGCTTTTTCAAGGTATTGAATAATCCCTCAGTGCCCTGAAGAATACTTATGCGAAAATTATAGTACTTTAATTGCCAAAATGAATTACTGATATTATTGCATCACGGCCACAAGTGTGCACCTGCCCTTCTTTACATCTAATTAGCAACCAAACATGATTTTTCTCACTTGCAAAGATTAAGCGGTACGATGACTGGCCAAATGGTTTTTAGCTGGCATTATTGTTCATTATATTTCAAAGTTATCAGGCATTTTCCTATCTACATTAATGATGACATGAAACGTCAACAAGTCTTTTGAACATTCTGAATTCATGCAGCTCATAAAATGTCACGTACTTGTTAGCTAAATTTATAAATGATGTCACTTTGCATCAATGTTTGATACTCCTAATAAGACGTTTCCCATTTTAAATGTCTTTTTTTATCATTGAAAACATTTTGAAAACATTAAAGGTTTCCTATCCATTCAAAATTTGTAGCTGATCATTTAAAATGTTAACCGCAAATATTGTGTGCTTGTTTGGTACTGTCCAGCAAATAATAAATAACAGCAACTCAGCGAACATTTTAGATCTTGGATGCATCTCAAAGCGTAGGCTGCATCCTTTGAAGGCTGCATTTTCAGGGGTCGTCACGTAATTCCATCTGACGAACTGACATAATGTCATTTCATCTCCGTTAAATGGCTTTGGTTTCAGTGATTTGTCACTGGTTTCCTTAAAGGATCAGTGTGTAAGATTTAGAGCCATCTAGTGGTCAGATTATCGATTGCAACCAACTGACCATTCCTTTTCTCAGAAAACCTACGGTGGCCGCAAAACTTGCGAAAACGTGAAAGGTGCTCTCTTGTGTCAGTGCTTAATTCATTAACTTTTTTCCCGTTCTGGGCTACTGTAGAAAAAATGGCGGCGCAGCATAGCGGCCTCCACGGAGGTGGACCCGCTCCCATGTAGGTTTAAAGGGCTTATTCTAAGCGAAATGAAACTCAAAGATTATTATTTTCACGTGATTATACACTACTAAGAAAGTAGTTATGAATGTTATATTCCATTTCTGCCAAAATATCAATCTAAATTCTACACACTGCTCCTTTAACCTTAACCCAAAACCTAACCCTAAATTTAACCTTGTCCCTTACCCTAAATGTCAGTTTAGTGGATGGAAGTAAGTGATGGCCCCTAAAAATGCAGCCTTCAAAGGATGCAGCCTATGCTTTGAGATGCACCTATTATCTGACAAGTTGCTGTAAAGTTACGACATTGTGCCGAAGTCTACAATTAGTCTAAGCTGCTTTTCCAACGAACGCGAAACGAAATTTTCGTGCGACAGATTAACTCTATGCAAAGATGTGAATACACAGGAGTTTGCATGTATTCGCGTCTTTGCATTGACTTCGAAGACAATCTGTCGCGCAAAAAATTATTTTCACATTCTCTGGAAAAGCAGCTTAACGTAGCTAGGTAGGTAGTAAGGCTCCATTGTTTTCCGTGGCTATATGGAGCATTGCTTTTATGTAGCTAGCTTGCTTGTGGATTAGATTATGGATATCTTGCCAGATCATGGACATAATCTATGTTGCTTGGCAGTACAGGAAGTTGCAGCTGATGATGATGATGATGAGTTGTAGATGCCCTTATTACAATGATGTCAGGACTGTCACAGTTGATGTGGTTTCGATTGCATAGACTTTTATGCATACAATTGATTTTTGCGTGACGTTGATGCATGTATGAACGTTCAATATTGTTCGTTTTCTTTGTTTATGATGACTGGATGAATGTGAATAAAATACAAATTGTAAATATAAGTAACTACATTTCAGAATCATTGTATATATTCAGCTTGACATTCTGCCTCATCGTTAATGTAATATCAATTTCTTTGAAATGTTCAACTTTACAGTTGCAAGAAATAAATACTTACTTACTTACTTACTTACCTAGTTACTTACTGATACATAATACTAATATCTCAGGTAGATTTATAATCCCAGGTAGATTGTAATAGTTAGTGTTTTCAATCATTATATTTACAGTCATTATGTTAAAATTAGACAATGTTGAAATTTGCAATGATTTCATGTTCCAAATTACCTCAAATGACAATTTTGAAAACTGGAGGATGGACGAGGGTTCAAAAATGTTCAAATATGTTAAAGAGGGTTCAAAGATGAAAAAAAAAATGTCAGACTTTTTCAAATTTTGTGTTAAGTTTAAAGAGGTAATCTCAGGGTAGATTTGTAATGCGAGGTAGATTGTGATGGATAGTGTTTTCAATCATTAGTAAAAAAAATTTCAATTTGGGAATGACTTGATATATATATTTTCTTGAAATAAATATTTTCTAGTTTCTTAGTACACAAGTTCAAGTTGATAGTGTGATTTTGTTGGCTTTTGTGCCTGAAAAATTCCAAAATGGTGATGTATTATAAATTGTTCTTTTAGTGCTCATAATGCACCATTTAAAGCCTAGAAATAAAAAAATTTCTGGGGGGGTGGGCAAGCCCCCGGACCCCCCTAGAAAGGCCCGGGCCGTGATCAGGCTGTGATGTCAATACTTCCTTATTTTTTTGTCTTGCCATGTGGAATTTCCTTATTTTTTAAAAAAAAATCTCTGAGCACCCCTCCCATCCTTGTGTTGTAAGCCTTTACAAAAAGAGAGAACTTAGGCTGTTTACAGGGGTGAGAAATTCTGACATGCCCGCTTGGAGGTATGTTAGGAGTAAAAATCAAGTCAAACACAACCCACAACCTTGATGGACCATCCCTTCTGAAATTTTTTAGCAAGAAATGGAAGTTTGACAATTTTTTTCAAAAATGAGTGCAACTTTTGGTTTACAATGTTTCCAGGTGATCAGACCACCCAAGCACTTGACCATTGTAACCTGCTTTGTGTTTTAACGGTAGTTATAACTACCGAGCTAAGGTGAACAGTTACCGAGTAACAGTTACTTGCTTAACTAACTCATCTAGCAGGCTGATTTTAACCCACTATCCAACCTTAGCTATGCTGCAAATATCCCATCACGCTATTTTCATTTCAGCATACTATCATTGATTTTTGTTGGATTTTCAAAACCACTACGGCTAATATTCCATTGTGCTGAGACCTGACAACTTGAGCGTGTGTAGCCTGGGAGAAGGAGGGCTATTCTTCATTTCATCTTATAAAAAATATCGGTTTGTGGGTGGAGTCGAGTTCAGGTGGTTGATTAACACATATTTTTGTGGGTTGGGCAGTGCTGGTGACAATTATAATGGTCGGGTGGTGCGGGTCCACCCCCCCTCTTTGTAGGACAACTTTATTATTTTAACGGACTTAAATACAATGATAGGTCACCTCTTGAGGGAGGGAATTAACAAAGGAAATACAGAAAAAAAAAAAAAGAAAAAACATAATAAAGCAATGAAAGGAGAAAAAAAACCTAGAAAAATAAAGTACGTAACCACACACCAACAACTCTCAAAGCTATCAATCCTCCTGTAACCCCCCAAACCTCCTAAAGCCTCATCATTCCAATGCATGATTGGAATTGTATTTTACATGCAATGATGTCTCCATAAGAAGAAAAAAAAAGAACAGATCACACAAACTTATTCACGCAGATAAGATTCATTCATATGGTGAGTAATGCCCATCCCTCACTGTACTTATTTTCTGCCACACCCTTAAAAATTCTGATGCTCTGCCCAGGTTTCTCATAGCTATACCTTCCAGATTATAGCTGTTTTTAACAAACATTTTGAAATTACTTAATCTTAGTGCATTCTTATTTTGTGTATTAAAAATAAAGATTTTTCCAAGAACTATAATTATATTATTTAATTTTGGACAAGTATCTTTCAGGTCCCCCAGCATAACTGTAAACAAGGTCACCTCGAATGGAATATTAAGTGTTTGTAGCCATTCCTGCACCTGTATCCAGAAGCCAACAGAATATGGACAATACCAAAATAAGTGGACCAAGGTTTCTTCCTCGTCCTCACAAAGTCTACATGTATTAGATTCCTTTATCCCCCATATTTGTAGCATTTTATTTGTTGCCAAGATTTTATATAACAATTTGTATTGGAAAATTCTAGTCCTTGTCCCAATAGAAGTTTGATTAATTAAGTTAAAAACTCATTGCCAAGGGATTGGCGTGTCTACTATATCCTCCCAATATGTATGAATTCTGTTGGGAATTTCCTTTAGCTTATTTTTCTCCATAAAAAAATTGTACATTTTCCTATTGATTTTTTTATGAGCAACCCAACTGAAATTTTTTATGGAGGGCCGACATACTAGTTCCTGAGAAGTTATTTTGTTAGTCTTTCTTTTCCATTGTGAAGGCAATGCTGCAGCCAGTTGATTGTAATTCTGTATGGAGCAAAGGGCACCATACCTATTACAAACACTATTGTTTGACATTAGTTTCCCATTTCCATCAATTAGATCATTCAGAAAGTAAATGCCCCGAGCAGACATTTGTTTCCATATAAATGGATATCCTTTAATTGTAATATTTGAGTTAAGCCATATTATTTGTTGTAAGATTTCTTCAGGGTGGTCTGGTGGATGGTACTGAAAACTTAACCAAGCTTTTATAGACTCTTTTAGAAAGACTGATGAATCGGTCATGACTTCTTGAATAAACAGGGGAATATGGAGTGATCTTAATTGCAGAAATGGAAAGAGCTGGCTTTCAAATATGTGATGAAATGTACATAATAATCTGTGAGAAAACCAGTTTGGCTTATGATAGATTTTTTGAATCACCGACGCTTTTAAAGTTAGATCCAATGCTTTTAAATTTAATAATCTTAATCCTCCATGTTCATAGTTGTTGTATAAATATTTCCTCTTTATTTTTTCTGGTTTATTATTCCAGATGAATTTAAATTTCTTCTGTTCGTATAATTTTAAGGCAGAATCTGATGGTGAAGGTAAGGACATAAATAGATATGTAAATTGAGAAACAATCAAGGAATTAACTAGAGCAATTTTCCCATATAATGTTAAATGTTGACCTTTCCAAGGTAGCAGCCTTTTATCCATTTTGCTACATTTTAATTTAAAGTTTGTATCCACTAATCCCTTCATGTCTTTTGGTATATGGATCCCAAGGACATTTACCGGTCCATCTGTCCATTGTATAGGAAAGGGGCATGGTAAATTGAAGTGTGTATCCTTTAATGATCCAATTCTCAATAAGCTACATTTTTCATAATTTGGTTTTAGGCCTGAGTATTTTGAGAAAGTGTTTAGGTCTTCAATAAGGTTTTGAAGAGTAGACAGTTGAGGATTTATGGGAAAATTTGTATCATCTGCATACATCGATACCTTAAATTCCACCCCATTAATTTCTATTCCTTTTATACTGTCATTGGCTCT
This sequence comes from Gymnothorax javanicus, assembly GCA_029692085.1. Classification (NCBI taxonomy): domain Eukaryota; kingdom Metazoa; phylum Chordata; class Actinopteri; order Anguilliformes; family Muraenidae; genus Gymnothorax; species Gymnothorax javanicus. Next base: position 10,347,432 of record CM056195.1, on the reverse strand, counting down.
AACTTTTATCCCCAACATCTCTATTGCTATGATAAAGAGGTATGGGGATAAAGGACAACCTTGTTTAAGTCCTCTGAACAGTGGTATACGGTCTGAAAAATGCCCATTATTTATAAATTTACAGCATGGTTCATGATATAATACTTTTATCCATTTTATTAGGGACTTCCCAAAATTGAAAAAATCTAGGCATTTATAAATAAAATCTAATCTTACCTTATCAAAGGCCTTTTCAAAATCAGCAATAAAAACTAAGCCAGGTTTTTTTGTTTTATCATAATAATCCATTATTTCTAATAGTTGACGAATATTTTCTCCAATAAATCTTCCGTGGAGGAAGCCTGTTTGGTCATAATGAATTATGTCCGGTAAAAGTCTATTCTATGAGCAATACATTTTGCCAGTATTTTTGCATCAGAACATTGTAAAGTTATTGGCCGCCAGTTTTTAAGATAGGCTGTGTCTTTATACTGTCCTTGTGGGTCCTGCTTTAATAATAATGAGATGAGGCCTATTTTTTGTGTTTCTGATAAAGAGCCATCTTTAAAGGAATAATTAAAACATGAGAGCAAAGGGGCCTTAATCTCCTCATAAAATATTTGATAAACTTCAACAGGAATGCCATCAAGTCCTGGTGTTTTATCACTTTGAAAAGAGAAGATGGCTTTCTGTAGTTCTTCCTCTGAAATTAAACCCTCACATGTACTTCTCTGTGTTTCAGAGAGCTTGTTAGTGTAGTCAATGGGAAAAAAGTCCTCACATTGCTCATCAGATAGTGTCTCTGGTTTATTTTTAAAGGAGAATATTTCTTTAAAGTATATCGTTTCTTCTGTCAATATTTCAGCTGTTGACATACAAGTTTCACCATCATTTTTTATTAATTTAGTTATATTCTTCTTTGAGGAGTTTCTATGTAGAAGTTTCAGAAAGAACTTACTACATTTTTCCCCTTTCCCGATCCATTTAGCCATTTTCTTCAAATTAATATCCTCAGCTCTTTGTTTATAAAGTGCTTCAAGTTCACCTTGTTTTTCATCCCGTTGATCTATCCAGTCCATTGGTATTATTGTAGATTTGTCTATTTTAACATTTAGATTTATAATTTCTTGAATCAGGGAATTCTCTTTTAAAAGATACTGCTTATGTTTGTAGGAAGATATTTTAATTGCGTGTCCTCTGAAGGCACATTTAAAACTATCCCAGACTACATGTGGATTTGCAGATCCGACATTGTATTTAAAAAACTCTGTTATAAACATTCTTGTTTGAGTAACAAATGCATTGTCTTTTAAAAGGCTTTGGTTGAATTTCCAATATCCTGGACCTCTAAGAATGTTGCAAAGTGTCAGATGTAAAGTTATAAGATAGTGATCTGACCTAAGAGAGTCTGCAATGGTTGTTTCAGTGATTTTGTGTATTATTGAGAAGGATATTAAAAACAAATCTATCCGACTTGCCTGTTTTGCCCTTTTCCAAGTAAAACGTGAAGTGTCTGGATTTTTTAGCCTCCATATATCTACCAGATCGAATGCCTGCATCATATCCTGAATAGCCTGAAGTGTTTTTGGATGGTAGTTTGTAGCATGTCCATCACCATGGTGGTGCGGGTCTTAAAGTGCACCTATTAAGTTACTTTCCATTAGTCATTCTTGTATTCTTGAAGTCTACTAAAAAAGTTTTTAATGCATCATTGTTAATAAAACACTTGAGTTTTCTCTTGCTGGCCATTTCTGCAGTACCTGTGCATGAAACGCTCTCTTGAGGTCCTGGCCCCGCCCTCCCGAAAATCCCAGTGTGCTGTGATTGGTCAACTTGATCACTTACATGTGATTGGTCAACCGCTTTGTGCGTGTCGGACATGTCACACCCCTTACCATAAATAGATTTCCACTTCAGAGTGCAAATGAGCTTTAGAAGCAAATACCGATGTAGCTTAGTGGGCATAATCTGCTTGATTCAAGGGCGTGCCAAACCATTTGTTAGGTACGAAAATTCAACCTTGAGGCGAACGAGCAAACATTAGTCAGGCCATGTAAAAGTTTTGGTATGGTTGTCCTGATGAATGATGGAGAAGAGAGTATGAGGACTGTTTGCTCGGACACATCATCAGTTGTGCACCTCAGTGTTATTGGGTGTTTTGGCATTGTAATCACAATACACCCTCTGCTGAGAAAGGTCCACCACAGGCTGATCAGACCAGGGTGTGTGTCTCAGACCAGGTTGGGTTCCTCCTTTACAACCATAGCCAGTAACTACTTCTCTCAGTGGTGTTTGCGGGTGTTTTGACAGTCTTCCTGTTAGTCTGCCCTCTGACTCCCAGTTCCTTCAGGAGCTTTGAGGTGGAGAAGGCCATAAATCGTCTGCAGTCCACCTCGACTGGGCACACTTTGATGTTCCATACTTAGTTCTCTGCATCTGCTGTGAGGTTGTTGTATTGCAGTCTCTTCCTCTCATTCGCCTTGTCCACAGCCTCCTCCCAACGGACTGTCAGTTCGACAGTAAGGACACATCATTGAGCTCCAAACCCGAGGACCAGATCTGGTCTTAGGATGGTACTGCCGATTTTGAGGGGAAAGGTGAGTTTGTGGTCAAGGTCAACAATCATCTTCCAGTCTCTGGGCAGTGATTAGTGCACCTGATTTTGACTGCAGGGAGATTGACTTGTTTTCCTCCCCTTCTCTGAGGACAAGTACTGGTTGAGGGAGGGTGGATTGGGGATCAAAAGGTAAGGCATTAGTTGCTCTTCTTTTCCCTGCAAGTTCAGCTGCCAGACATCTCAAAACCTGGTTGTGTCTCCAGGTGTATCTTCCTTAGGCTAGACTGATGTTACAACCAACCAGTATGCGCTTGAAGCTAGCAGGAACTGAGCAGAGTGGACAGGCAGAATCTTCTCCCAGCCAGAGGTTTCCATTTGCAGGCGATGGTAAGATGTCATATGTGGCATGGATAAGGAAACTTATTCTGCTTGCCTCCTTCTTCCACAGGTCTTTCCATGAGATTTTTTTCTCCTCAATGGCCTCCCTTCTGGTCCAGCGGCCTTGTTCGCTTTGAGATACCGCTTTAGTGAACCTAGCAGCTTCCTCTTGATGGCACACCTCCTCCATAACAAGCTTTCGGCATTCTGCTGGTGTTGCTTTCTGCCAGGTGGTCTTGCTTGTTTCTAGCCAGAAGCCCCCTCTACCTTATATTGTACTAGTCCCACAATGTTTTGTTGTCGAAGGGCTGACATTGCATCCTGAACTGCTGATGCAGCCTGCCATTTCCATCCTGATGATAGAGTTAGGGCAGTACTTCTCATGACAATGTCCCGGGACACTTTGAACGGCATGTCTAGCATTACTCACCACATTTGTATTCTTCTGTAAGGCTAGAGATTGGCAGTTGAAAGAGTTCCATTTCCATACAGACTTATACTGCTAAGGCATCTTGGCCATCTCACATACAAACTTATAATCCTCTCCAGCTTGCTAACGTGGGACAAAGTGACCTTATATATGATCAGTGGCCACATCAAGCGGGGGAGCAGACCAAATTGGAAGCACCAGGTTTTCAGTTTTCTTGGAAGAGCAGAGTTGCTGATGAGTGTGTGAGCAGTGAGTGTGTCCTTCCTCAGTTGTAGGACTTGCTGTGAGTCTTTAAGGTTAGGATCATACCAACGTCTGAGGCTTTTGACTGATTTCTTGAGTATGATTGGTATCTGTTCTTTGGCAATGCAAAACCTAATATCAGTGAGCTTGCCCTTAATAATGGACATACGAGAGTTTCTTGGTTAAATTTTCATTTGCGCCCATTTGATGTTGTCATGGAGTTTATTCAGGAGGGGCCTGGTACAAGCCTTTGTTGTTGTTAGTGTGGTCATATCGTCCATGTATGCCCAAATCGGAGGTAGACGCAGACCACTTTTCAGCATGATGCTCTGATGATAAGTTCCATAGCCATGGTGAAAACCAGAGGGGAGATGGTACAGCCTTTCATTATAACAATCTCCAAGTTCTGTCACACGGTGGTGTCTTCCCTTGTTGCAATGTTGAACTGTAGATCTTGGAAGTAGACTTCAACAAGCACTGTGATGACCTCCAGGACGTAGACAAAGTTGAACACCATCCAGAGGACTTTGTGAGGCACCAATCCAAAAACTTTGGCCAGATCTAAAACTACAACATGGAGATATTAATTTTCTTTCTTTGCCGTTTGAATCTGATGCCGTTTGAATCTGATGCCAGGTGCATGTTCTAGACATCCCGCAAATCCCTGCACTCCTGCCTTCGGTACCGATGCATCCACCAAGTTGTGACTCACTAGATAAGCTGAGAGTTTTTGAGCCACGACACTGAAGAATATTTTGCCTTCTACGTTCAGCAAGTTGATTTGGTGGAACTGGTTGACGTTGAAGGAGTTTGCCTCTTTCGGCATCAGGATTCCGCCTGCAGCCTTCAGTGCCTTTGGAATGATTTGTTTTCCCCATGCCACTTCATTAGTGTCCAGAGATATTTGAGGACTCCTGGAGCATTTTTTTTTTAGGGAATTTATATAGGATACCATTTAGTCCATGGGTTGTTGCGCTCTTTGCCACTGAACTGTACTCTGAACCTCTTTCAATGTTGGAGGCTTTGTGTCCAATTGATGTTCAGGTGGATTGATTGATGGCATGTCATGAGGCATAGTCACTGGTTTATTCCTCTGGTTATCAGAATATGTTAGAATATGAAACACCTTTATGCAATTCCATTGCTTCCAATGATCTTATTTCATTAACGAACAACCATGCTGCAAGTACCCCTCAAATTCCAGCCTCCTGCAGCAGAGATGATTTTTTAAAATTCTTTAGTGGCAAAATAATTGTAATTAGAGAAAACATCATTGCTTCCCTAGCAGTTGGTGAAGGCCTTAACATAAAACCTCATGCTATGCATATAAACCAATTTGATTCATTCTCTCCCATATCCCTGAGCGAACTTGCCAAATTAGTCACTACTTCTAAATCAACAACTTGTCTCTTAGATCCCATCCCAAGTAAGTTATTGAAGGAACTCCTGCCCATTCTTGGCAGTCCAATTCTGCACATAATCAATTCTTCCCTGATTTCAGGTTTGGTTCCGACTTCATTTAAGATGGCTGAAATTAAGCCTCTACTCAAAAAACCAAATTTAGATCCAACAGTTTTGGCTAATTATAGGCCGATCTCAAACCTTCCATTTTTATCCAAGATCCTTGAGAAATGTGTTGCCCAACAGCTTCCTTTCTTCCTGCAAATGAATAAGGTACATGAGAGGTTTCAGTCTGGCTTTAGAAAACATCATAGCACTGAAACAGCCCTCACTGTAGTAATGAATGATCTACTTCTCTCCATGGCCTGTGGCTGCATCTCTGTCCTTGTCCTACTTGATCTAAGTGCTGCCTTCGACACAATAGACCACCATATTCTTCTTTACAGGCTAGAAAATCTGGTTGGTATTTCTGGACTCGCCCTTTCATGGTTTAAGTCTTATCTTTCTGACAGATGTCAGTTTGTTAGAGTAAATGGTAATTCCTCGGAGTATTCCAAGGTAAATTTTGGAATATCTCAAGGATCTGTTCTGGGCCCTCTGCTGTTTTCCTTATACATGTTTCCCCTTGGAAACATCATAAGTAGATATGATGTGAAGTACCACTGTTATGCAGATGACACACAGCTTTATATACGTTTTTAAGCCAGGTGAAATTGATCCACTAACTAGAGTAGAGATGTGTCTTAAAGCTGTTAAAGCATGGATGACACAGAATTTTCTCTCTTTAAATCCAGGTAAGACTGAAATATTGGTAATTGGTCCCAAAATCGCTCAGAGACACATTCCTCAAGTTTTCACTCGACGTTGATGGACTCCCAGTTTCTGCCAAAGCAGTTGTCAAAAACCTTGGTGTCACCCTCGATTCAGAACTCTCTCTCCACTGTCATATTAACAACATTATAAAAGTGGCTTTCTTCCATCTTAGAAACGTATCTAAACTGAGAAAAATGTTGTCTCCTCAGGATGCCGAAAAAATGGTTTGTGCATTTGTGTCCTCTCGGCTGGATCACTGTAACGTTTTACTGTCAGGCTGCACCAGTTCTACCCTGAATTGCCTTCGAATAGTGCAGAATGCTGTTGCTAGGGTTCTGACCAGGACGAAGAAATATGACCACACTAGCCCAGTACTCAAAAATCTTCACTGGCTGTCTGTCAAATTTAGAATTGAATATAAAATTCTACTGCTTACCTACAAAGCCTTAAATGATTTGGCCCCAGAATATCTTAGTGCACTTCTCGTTCCTTACTCCCCTCCAAGATTTCTTCGTTCACAAGGTGCTGGATATTTTAAAATTCCAAATATATCCAGAGTTACATTTGGAGGCAGAGCATTCTCTTACAAAGCCCCCATCTTGTGGAACAATCTCCCAACAAACATTCGGGCCTCAGACACACTCTCTGTCTTCAAGAGCAGGCTAAAAACTTACCTTTTTAGTCAAGCCTATGATTAGTTCATGATTAGTTATGTCTAAACATTTATTTGGCTCTGGTGGGACTGATTACTACCTAGTTTTATGATGGGTTCACAAGATATTGGAAGCCAGAGTTAAGTAAATCCATGTGGAACCAGTGGCACTGAGCATGCATTGCCAGCGGGTGCCAGTCACTGGGGGGGCTTGTGTTTAGCAAATCCATGTTGAACTGGTGGCCTTAGTCACCGATGCCAGTGGGGGAGGTCCGAGGAGGTCCGTATGGTTCTCGTGTTTAGAAAATCAAAAGTGATCTTACAGCCTGGTGTAAGTGTAGGGCCTCTGTGCTGCAGGAAGTGGATGGAGGGGTGTTGACTGTTTCCTGACCAGTCTGCTAATAATTTTTCACTTGGCACATGACATAGGATGGGTTTTTTTTATTAACATGCAGTAGTTTTATCCAGTGCCTCACCCCCTTTTTTTCTGTGTCTCTTTCCGAGGATCTTTCCGTCCACTACCCTGAGTCCTGGACCGTCCAAGCCCTGTCCCTCACCATTAGCGCTGGCTGCTGCTGTCCTGCTGTCCTGATCCGGTCCTGATCCAGTTCTGCACCATCCTCGACATGCCACTTCCTGGTGCTACAGACGCCGCTGCTCAGATGGACTTAAATGGAACTCTTTTGCCATTTTACTCTATTTGACTTTATTTTGTTATTATCAAGATAGCCTGTGGAGGATGGGCATCCCCACTATAGTCCGGTTCCTCCTGAGATTTCTTCCCACTGGGGAGTTTTTTCTCACCACTGTTTGAGGATTTTTCTCCCTACTGGGAGTTTTTTGCCTCATTTGCTGTAGTGGGGAATAGGCTGGGCACTGCCCTTTCATTTATTTAATCTCTCACTGTAAAGCGTCTTTGTGACAGTCTGTGTGAAAAGCACTATACAAATTGAATTAAACAATTTTAACAATCGTGAAACTCATGCATTGCGTCCAACCCCTGAGTAAACAAAAGCGTGAGAAGTCCAGAGTCATAATCTAGAGGTGAAATCCACCGTAACACATGTGAAACTGATAAACCTCCATGCCCAAGGACTTGAATTCCGTGCAAGAATCTCTTAACTATGTGTTGATTAAATAATTGCTGACTACAGCAGGGGAACGTAAATATGCCACTAAAACTCACGCCGAATGCGTGAGAGTTGACAGGTGCGTTATTAATGAAAACTGACCACACCTGTTGAGAGTTTCTGAGTTTCTGCAATGGGAGTTTAAATGAATGAATGACTGAAAACAGGTCATGACGAATCATTATTTTTAATGGATGGTCTGAGCTTCCCCTATCGCCATTTAACCAGCCGCCACTGGTATGAAGAGTAGACATTGTTTTTTTTGTTTGTCTAAATAGTTTCATTTTATTTGTGAACATACTTCCATTTCTGCTGTTCAGGCCTGCAACACATTCCAAAAATGCTGCGATGGGGGCAAATTAAGACCAGTAATGAGACAAAAAATGTTCACTGATGTGATTTCAAAAAGCTGATGTCAGCTGGTGATTTGATAAGAACAGTGTTTGGTGAACAGCTTCACTCACTGAAAGCAATATTGAGATAGTTATTCATAGCAGAATGTGATTAAAGTACATCCAGTCAGAAAAAGTCTTTAGTAGTATACCAAAGCTTTGGCTTACTTGTAATTTTTCAGTCATCCAATAGAGTCACCTTTCAAAGAGCCTGGTTGTTTCCAACATATTTTCAACAAGAACTTCACTGCAGTAAATAATTAATGAACAGTTCTGTGAGTTAGATGATGACATGCAGCTAATTAAACACACAGGACAAGCACCTTGTTATGATCAATCTTTGACTGTTATGAGCAGAACAACACATGACATCATTAATCACATTACCTGTCACGGTGATTGACATTTATTAAAACTTAAGTATCCTCACAAACTGACTTAAAAAGAACAGGGTCAAACTGTGGACTTTTAAATTTAATCATTACGATTTACCTGAGATGCCATGGCTTTAGCAATAATGCTCTTGGGCCTTAGAATCTTACTAATAAAATCAAATCATTTAATTTTTTTTTGAGGTAATGTTTAGGTTAATGGGTCATGGTACGGTGAGGGAGAGGGATAGGAATGGGAATGTGTAGTGTCATGGCCTTTAGCACCTTCTGTCAATAAGATGAGCAAAACTACCTACTACTATTCCCAGTACGCCCATAAATCTTGATGCTCTGGGACCAGGGGATTGATTTGGCGTGCAAAATCTCTGTGGGTCCCCAATCCTCTGTCACCAGCCAAACCATCTCGTAAAATTGTCATGTTGCCCCAACTGATCATAGAGGAGTGGGCTGTCGTGATGACAATGAGTGATGTCACTGGCCAGTATAAGGTCTCTCCTGACATGAGGATGGGACAATTGCCATGCATCCTTTCCCAGTCATTCAGCAGATTCACCAGACAACAACAAGGTAAAAATGCACCATAGCCTGTGTGACTAGTTTGTTTGTTGTTGTGCTAAGGGACACTATATTGTGCTTCCTGTATCAGTCAAACCAACTGCAAGGAATAGCAATGAGAATATTCATGAAATTTATGAAATTTAATAATGCAAAGAGTGACAGAATATGACTTGATATTGCCAATACGTTGTGTCATATGTTCCCATCATAAGCAGCAACAGAGTTGCTTTTATGACAGATAAAAAATGGCCTTGAATGATTAAAAGATTACCTGTAAGCAGTCTTGCTGGAATCCAAGTTATGTTTCTATTTTCTGTGGTTCAGAGAGGTAATGCTTGTTCAGATACATTTTGCCCAAACCGCTTAAGTGTCTTCGAGCCACTTCCTTTGTTTCAGCCGCGATATTTGCATTAAAGAGGTTGTGTGAAGTATTCTAGCAAAATGTTGAATAAATGGTTTTCAAGTGTAAAAGATGATAAATAAAAGGTATCAGGTAAAAAAAAATGCAAAAAGAGGTGGTCAGTAATGTGTTTTGGGGCTAAAATGCCAATTTTCTGAAGTTTTTTCAAATTTTCCTGCGAAAGACGGCAAACCCGGAAGGCTGACGTAAAAACAAGAACAACATAGCTACAACAATAGCGGAACAAGAAGAAAATTTTTCGGAGAGCGAGTCTGAAACCTTTGTTTCCGAGGTTTCTGAAGTTTCTGGTGAGCCTCAAGTCCTTGAGGAGAAAGATGAGGAAGAGGACCATGCAGTGATGTATGTTGGACCGTATATGTATGAGCCAGAAGCCGTGGATAATCCCGAGTATGTTGCCCCTGAAAGACCCGATCTTGAATGGCGTGAATGGTAAGTCTTGCTGACTTGTTTCATCCAGTGGCGTGCCGTCAGATGTCAGGAAGGCCTTCTGTGACATCACCCTTCCCGGTATAATTGCTCTTAAACAGTTTGCGATCAAGTTCAAGTCAAGGCATAGCAATTACGACTTTGGATTTCTCACGCTTTTCTTTACTCAGAGGTTGGAAGGAATGCATGTGTTTCATGATCGTTTTAATTAAATAATATCATTTAAAACGTCCTCATGCAATTCCATTGCTTCCAACCCCTCCATGCACAAGGACTTCAGTGCAAGAATCTCTTACATATGCGTTGATTGAATAATTGCTGACTACAGCAGAGGAGCGTAAATATGCCACCAAAACAGCGAAGAATGAACAGGAATTTCAATGGCGCGCACAGAATCATGACAATGGCTGGTCTGGAATTGACGTCACTACCGAAGATCGCCGAAGAATTTCGTTTGCGTTGCTAGGGCCATTACTCATAAACCGGAGGGATTTTTGGAAAAATTCCAACGCAGAATGTTTTGAGATGAGTTTCTCGTCACAAACAAACAGAAAAACTGAATGAAAACAATATGCTTACTTCACGCGACCCCTTTAACTGTACCATTTTGTATTAGCTATACAATTTTACCCTTTCATTGTCCTTATTATTTCTGACTCGATTGCACATATATGTCAAACCTTTGTGTCAACTCTGTTTTTCCCGTAGGACATGGAAAATGCCTCCACCATTTCTAGTTATGCAGAAAGACATGATGCAGATTTCTTGCTAAAGTTTAATCTGTCATTGATCCCCGTTGTCTTCTTCTTCTACATCAACTGTGTCATGCTCTTCACTCTGAGAAGAAGGGCAGCCTTCCAAGGAGTGTCTCGCTACATCCTCTTCGGACACATGCTGTTTGCTGACTCTCTTCAGCTCATCAGCAGCATGATTTCCTACTTAATTGCTTTGGTTAAGCTGTACATGAGCAATGGACTGTGTCTCATCTTAGTGTTACTGGCAAGTTTAACTAATCGTATTGCCCCACTTAACCTGGCAGTAATGGCTCTGGAGCGGTATTCTGCCATCTGCTTCCCTCTGAGGCATGCTGAGATCGCCACCAGCAAGTGGACTGCTGTAGCCATTGGTATCGTGTGGGTTCTGGGCTCTTTGAATTCCATAATACGATTTTTTATGTTTCTAACGACAGGACCTCCTTTATTTATGGTGCAGGCGTATTGTAGAAAGGGCAATTTGTTCTACTTGAAATTGTACTCGGACATGAATAAAGTGTTCACAGTTGTTTACTTCGTTTTAGTGGGACTAATTATTACATACACTTATGTGGCGATAATGTTCGAGGCAAAATCCGTGTCGTCCGACAAAACCAAGGCTGCAAAGGCCCGAAACACAGTGCTGCTGCACCTTATTCAGCTAAGCCTGTGCCTCTCTTCCTTTATGGTGGGCGTTCTGAATGCACTGTCATTGCGCTTGGAGCCTCGCGCAGGTTCTGATGTTCGGTATATAATTTTCATGGTTTTCGTAATTCTGCCCAGGTGTCTGAGCCCCCTGATATATGGATTGAGGGATGAAATGTTCAGACCTGTCTTTGTTTATTATTTCACTTTTGGCCGAAAGAACAAAATTAAGTCTGAGGTTAACTAGAGGAAAGGTGTGCTCTTCAATGTGCGGTTTCCTGTGGTCCATAACTGCTCTAAAAGGACAACAGTTACACTCTTTTGACCAGCCACATTCATTGTTTCTTCGTCAAGACCATATATTGTCATGCATGGGTGGAGAGAATGTATTTTTACAGAAGTGTGTTAATTTGGAGACAAATAAATGGCTGACATATCTTCAATAAAGTTGAAAACGACATTCTATGTAATTATACGTCATGTGGCTTCTTTTCTTACATGTAATGGTGCAAATGTATAGTTTTACTTGCATTTATGATCGGAAGAGGAATCATATTACCGTAGTACCATAGTACCAAGGTACAGTTAAGTATGACACCAAGTTCAACTCCACATGGACTGAAACATATCCATATATTGTCATGGATTCAGCGAGCATTAATTTCCGATGCACTTTTTGCAATAAAAGTATAAGCTGCAAACAGGGGTTTCGAGACATCGCACAAAGATTTGGCGAAAATCGAGTCACCTTCTGCAGCCGTATGCATGGAGGAGGGATAACTTTACCCCCTGATAACACCTATCCTCTGGATAACTGCCACATGTTCTCTGTATGTATAAGTCAAGGATAGGGTAGAGAATAGCTATCCCAGGTTTACACGCAAGCGCGATTTTTAGAAAGGGGGACTCCCTGTGTTTTATAGCATTCTGCGCATGTCTGTGCCGGATTCCTCGTGACACACTTACATAACAACACATTTCTCGTTTTTTAGTTGTACAAATAGCTATTTTCTACAATGTAGCAGTCATCAGTTGTTTCACAACCAAAGCGGCAGCGGAAAAGTAACTTTCCTGACGCCGAAATCCGTGTTCTTTTGGAGGAAATCTCGGTGGAACGTACAGTGCTGTTTACAGCTAATACATGTGCTGTAACGAACAAAATTAAGACTGAAATTTGGACCTGAATTGCTGCAAACGTGAATTCTTCCGGCTGCGCAGAACGCACTATTTCAGAATTGAAAGATAAGTGGAAGTCTCTGAAAGCAGCTGTACTTAACAGACAGCGAGACCAGCGGAATCCGTGCAATAAAGCCGCTATACCCAGTTGAAACTGGGACTAACTTTTTCCCCAGATAAGGACCGCGGATAGTGCTATCAGCTCTACATGAATACCACTTTAACCTCGCTATCCGGGGATAGTCTTTATCCTCCATATAAGTCAGTTATCCTGGCGTCATGCATACGGCCCCAGGTTGCTTGCTCTTGTAGTAGTATTTAATTGACTCAATATGCAACAAACAAAAAGGTACATAACCATTGATTGAAAGTTATGAAAAATTATGGAATTGTAACGAACACGACACTTATATCTATCAAATCAAAAATGAATATGACAACATTGCTTTGATTTATTAAAAGTCCTAATTAAATATATATACGGTTTCTCTAAATACAAACATCCATCTTTATTTCATCACATTTTGATATGTCTAATTATATTTACAGAAACTTTGCATGAACTGTTGAATATGAATGAATTTTACTGCTTTTAGACTAGCCACTTACAGTCTCAGTCATGCTGGTGGTTCATGAGTTATGCTTATCAAGAAATAACCATGACTGTTTTCATAACACTTTGGTCCTCAAAGCATACCTGTCAACATTGGGATTTGAAAATAAGGGAAAATTTCCAGCACCCTGCTCCAGGCTGTCCCACTATCCCTACCACTGTTCACATACACCCCTCCTTATCAGGTTTATTAAAATCATAATACTGGGTTCTCAAATATTAGTAAAAATTTTAAGCCAATTCATTAAAATACATTTTGAACTTGTCTATGGGTGGATCTGATGAGGACCAGAGGATAGCCACGCCCCGAAAGCATACCTGGCTTTTTCCTTTATTATAGTCTATTTGGGACCATATGAACATCATGATATAACGAAGGAGACTTGAAACTTGGGATAGATGCCATAATATGGAAAAAAAGGTGGGAAAGTTGGGTCGTTTTCTCATAGACTTCTATAGCATTGAACTTCTTTCTGCAACTACCAACATCACCATCTGCTGGCCATTAAATAGAATGCAATTTTTAAAGATCTCCGCATTGGCTTCACTTTTCAGACCCGGGTGCTGCGTCCATCTTTTTATACAGTCTATCATATGGTCCTGCCCACGAAATTTTTTTTCCCACTTGAGTTCCGGACACCAACAGAAACTCATTTGCGTCCAGCCAATCAGCAACCTTGTGCCAGACCTCTGAAGGAGTGTCTCGAGACAGCTAAATTTTTTTCTCTCTTCACTGGCCTTGCACTAATAATGTAAAAATAAGCGAGATCGCGTCAGCTTATTCTAGAAATTATGAATGCTCTGAACAGATGATTTTTATCAATCCTAGCTGGAAACATTAAAAATGATTGGCAGTGGAAACGGCCACCACATTTTCAAGGACACGAAGATTTATTCAAAACCTCTTTCAAAGTATAAAATCATTAGGCTGTATCAAACCCCTCTGCCTGAGCATAGCTATGGCTGTCTACTTAAGATTTTGTTTCTATGATTCAGAAAGAAAGCACCTTAATCGCGAAAACCTATATTAACAGCCGAAAGCAAAGTGCGAATACAATTCATTAACAGCACTGCCAAACCTGCCGATATGTTTAAAACGTTCAGTAGCTAGGCTTGATAAAAAAATAATCTTTAGGCCTACAGAGCATTGATATTTTCGAGAATAAGATGACGCAATCGCGGTTATTTCTACTTATATATTCATTGGATTTTGTTCGGTGTCACTAACTAGTTTATTATTATTATTATGATCAGTGCAGGATAAAAAAGCGGCGAGTTGGGGATTGCTAGACTATATTGATTGTAACCAGCTCATTTTACCAGCTTCAGATATTTGAAAAAATACTGTACATTCATAACAATTCATTTATCTAAATGGCAGGCTAGACGAATGATTTGGCCAACAGTTTTGCTGAGAGTAAGGCAGGCATCTACGATGTAATTGCAGTATTCTGGGTATGGACTGCGCAGTCAGTGGTTCCGAGACCGTGCGTCGGCGCAAGGCTCGTAAAGACAGAAAAATTTCACTGTCTCAAGACACACCTTCAGTGGTCCGGAACAAGATTGCTGATCGGCTGTCCACAAATGAGTTTCTGTTGGTGTCCGGCACTCAAGTGGGGGAAAAAAAATTTCGCTGCTCCTCTGCGTTTTTTCTTCGTCCTCTTTATTGAATGACTTCTATAACTAGATGTTAGGCTGCATACTGCCACCTGCTTCACCGAAGGGGAATGTATCAAAAACATTACATCGGCGGTCTTACGCCTACCGCCGTCCAAGTCAACAGCCTTTTTTTTTAGGTTAAAAATACGTGAGATTTGCGGGAAAATATTAGAACGGGAAGACAGCCAGAAAGAAGGGTAAAATACGGGAAAATCCCAGGAAAAACGGGAGGGTTGACAGGTGTGCCTTTTTAAAGTTTTTTTCAAGTTAAATTGTTTAATTGGATATGCTTATCAAGAAATTACCATCATTAATTTCTGATCGTTATTAATCATGATCCCTGTTAAGTGTATTGTTGGTTTTGAATGATTGTGACATTTTGGTCTTAAAATTGAAGCTATTCCCCATTTTTTGGGTTGTTATTTTAATAGATAGTATGTTAAGTTAAATCTGTAAAACTTATCACCAGAGGTCGTTTGAGAGCAGTTCAAAAAGTTATTGAGTCATTTTGGAGTTAACAGCTCTGGGAATAATCAGAAAACAGAATTGGGAAATAGGGTCGAGCCTGTCTTCCAACAAAATACGCCCGGAAAGGTTGTTTGTCGAGCAGCTTATTACGACCTAAAGTTACGTTTAGGAATTAAGCGACCTGTAGTGGTCATTTAAATAACTACAATCTGATTTCCATCGTCAGCCTCGCCATCAGTAAATCCCTAACCTGAACCTAATCCTAACATTAATCCTAATACTAACCCGAACCATAACCCAAACCCTAATCCTTACCCAAACCTTTATTTTAAGTGTAAATATGACTGAAACTGTATCTGGAACTGAAACTGTAATTCTAACAGTACCTTCCTGCTGCCAGTTGGGGCGCGATTTTAGGAAACGCTCCTATGGGTTATAAATCAGAGTAAATGAGAATAATCGACCTATTTGAGCGTATGGTTGGAAGACAGGTTAGACAGGTTGGTCAGGTCACACGGTAACAAAAGGTGTGCTAAACACAGAGACAAAAGCCAGTCAAAGACTGAGGGGAGAGTAGTACCTTAAATAGAACAGTCGTATTGGGTACAGGTGGGCAATTTTGAGGCATTTGTCATGGAGGGGACATTAGCACAACTTTAAAAGATGCCTGCATGGAAATGCAGGGACGAGAGGAGCTTTTTCCAGTCTTATATAGTTCAATCTCAAAGACTCCGGAATTTAAGTCAAAAACATTTATTGACAATGGAATAAAGTCCATATTTACCTCCGCCAACGAAGTTGGGTATGTTTTCGCCCCTGTTTGTTTGTCTGTTTGTCTGTTTGTGAACAACATAACTCAAAAAGTATTGCACGGATTTGTCTGAAATTTTGTGGGAGTATTGCTATTACATCAAGGATGGACCCTATTGATTTTGACCGCGATCACTGAAACCATATGGCTGCCACGGCAGCCATCTTGAAATCCTATCACACGTGATAACTCAACTTTGCTCCCACTCATGCATATTTGGATTGTGCTGCCTTGGCGGAGGTTTGCACTCTATGAGTGCCTCTCTAGTGTCTTTGGCGATGACTCCGTCCTCGAGGACCCTTCAGCAAGGTGGGGTGCAGATCTGCTGGCGTTGCAAGCAGAGGCGAAGCCACCCCTCGTTTGAAAGGAAGGGTAATCTGGTCAGCAGAGAAGTGGGTTCTATGCTGAAGAGGGCTGGAGACAGAAGCTGGTGGTGGTGGTCGCGAAGACTCTACCGACAGCAAACGGAGACGCTTTATGGGCATTCATATAAAGGACCGATGGATACGATAGGGTGAGTGCAATAGCTTGGGCATTCCTCCGTCTAGTGATTGAACTTTCGTTAACACTTTCATCGGTGCACTTTTGTGTCCATTTACTATAAAATGTAAGTCTCAGTTTGTCAACAAAATTTTTGCTAGGGTATATTTTAGTGTCCGTCATGGAGGGGACATGCATAAAATGTCATTCCATGATCACAGACATATTTCTGCAGAATTCTGTGATTTGTGTAAAGACACCAAAAAATACTTTTAAAGGGATATTTCTATTAACATTGCCTCCACCATGAAGGAGAAAAGCAAGAATGACCTTTACTGGTATTGCAGCCATTTGCTTTCAAACCTGGCATGTGCCCCTCACGGAGGGGTCGTCATGCGTCACGGAGGGGACAAGTGCAAACCGCTTCTGTCAATCAACTCCATAAACTGATCCTGTGATTAAACAATCAACTAAATTGGGATTGAAAGACAAAAATAATATTTTTGATAATAGGTGAGGCCATCTGCTCTACTCCAACCAAAATTTATACTATTTTGTTTTGAAATACATCTTTTTACTTATTGTTAGGCCACAGAAATTTGTTTTCCTGTTCAGTGGTTGGATCTTCGGATGGTAGGAGAAAAGAATAAAAATAATAAATCTTTTTGCATGACCTTTTTTTGAATCATCAAAAATCATTCCACTGTAGCCTGCAGCTGTTTTAACTAAGTGCACAGTTTTAATTTTATTTACATTTATTGTATTGTATTAATCATATTTATTGCTTTTAAATGTATGTGTTCAATGTCATTGAAAATGAGGGCTTGCTCTCAATTAATTTTTGAGTACATTGTAGAAATAAAGGATAAATGAATGAATGAATGAATGAATAATTCAGTTTAAATCCATTTCGGATTTGGACACAACAAAAATTTTTAGAAAGAAAAAATAAGGACATGACTTTGTCTTTTAAAATCTGATATTACATTTGGCAACAGACTATAAGACTAATCCTAAACCTGCTTTTGTTATGATAAATAAAATACTCAGGCACTTCCACAGTAGGTCTATATGAAGTAAAAATTGTGGAAAAATTGAAAATCTTTATCTCTTGCTCCAGATCAGGAGTAAGTTTGAGGAGAAATTTAAAGGTAAAAATGGACAAAAACTCATCATATTTTTTCCCTTATTTTTACAAAGTAATGTGAGGGGGCCCACTACATAAGAAAATAATTGCTGTGGCCTTCAGTTCCCAAACCTCCAGTGACTGCATTCTTTATTTTGCAGCTATACATACATGTATTTTATTCATTACCTCCCTCTTGCTGTTGATAATATTACTTAGGCAAGATACCACAATATGAAAACAGTTTACCACTGTCATGTTTCTTGTAGTGAACACTGTATGCCAATTCTTGTTGCTCATCAATTGCAGTGATTTCTCCCAGCCACCTTCGCTTGCAACCTCTAGCTAATGGAACCCTGATAAGGACAAAATCTGAAAGCTTGATAGATCTATCTTGATTCCTATTGCCATTCATCTCGTCTTTGGCCCTGTTCCCATGATCTGCCATTTGACTATTGTCATTTTCATGTTCAGTTAATTCAGCTGTATCCATGGCATCTTCTCCACCTGCTGTCTCATCAGGTTGAATGCCATTTTTATCTGCAGTGTCACCGGAAGTCCCTTTAACTCATGTCAGGGCGTGGACCTTGTATTCATCCTGAGGTAGATTAGAGAGTGCAGCAGCTTGGACAACACCTGGCTCTAGAGGGGACGACATGGTGGGTTTTTCATGTCTGTGGCAAAGGTTTGAGTTGGGCTTCCTTCCATTCTTTCTGTAGAACAGACCTTTTGACAGAAATTTCATCCTTGCAGATGGTGATGGGATGGACGGACTGAAGTGCAGTAACGGCCCAGTCATGATGCAGTTGTGATGTTTTTTCCAGTCAAAGAAGCCCTTGCTGCCCCGCATTTTACAGTTCCACCTACAACATCACAAGGGCCTTCGCCATGCCCCGTCTCAAATGAAGTGCCATTCACATGCAGTGCCATTACCGTCTTTCCTCTGGCTAAGCTGACAAAAGTTAAACCTGTTCTTAAATTGTGAGGCACGCCCATCACTCCTGAAATGCCCTCAGTTGACAACCTCAAATTTAGACCCCAGGTAGTCAAAGAGTTTGTCTAGAATGACACGTACAAATGCACTATCATGTTTCAGCTCTTCTGAAATGACAACTAGTGTTGTTCATTTGCCATTATTGTGGAATACTACAATGGGATGTATCGTGCATTGTTCCTGTAGAAAGTAATGAGACTGAATTTCCCTTTGGATGACAAATGTGTAGTTCTCGGCAAAGTCTTAACTGTGCAACAAATTCTCTATCTTTCAGAGTTGATTTGGCCTGGTTTTGTGCCCTACTTTGATGGTACCAGGTGAATATGTGTTCTGAATATTTCTTTAGGGCAGTCTGTATATTCCCAAGTGGCTTGTCAGGGGTCCTGGTCTCCTCAGTCAGTTTCGTACCTTGTCATTGCTTCCACTTCACCTCTCCTTCTCCTTTAGAGGTTGATTCTGGCCTGACAAACAGTGATGGTCCACATCTGTCACATTGATGACTACAGCAGGCAGAATTCTCAGGATCACAGCAAGTCATGTTAACAGCCGGTTCTTTGGTGATGTTGGTCTTGCAGAGCTGATTCAGGGAATCGAGAATAAGTCATAGATTTTCACAGTGGTAGCAGCAACACTGGATGTAGGCGGCTTTGTTGCCTGGGTTGCACGACCGGACCCACTCCGGTCGTAATTCACAAAATTTGCTCAGGGAAACTTTCACACCATCAGTCTTCCTTATGGTCATGGCAAAACATCTGCCAAGCTTCTTGCAAGGTCATGGTCATCAGACGCTTTTGTTAGTAAACTTTCACTCGATCTGTATTTTTACTGGTTTGACATCTTTTTCCCTGGCGAAGCTCAACATCACTCTGAAAGAATTCTTCAACAAGTAACTGGGTGGTGATGGGGGTGACATCACTTCTGGTCTTCCTCTCCTCCTAATCACTTAGAGCATGCTTTAGGTAAGGGTGCCTCTGAATTACTGTCAACACTGCGGCAACAGCCTTTGAGGGGGATGCTGGGAGGCTACAAATTACCTTCATCGTTGCCTTACCATCAGATTGTCTGCATCTGTAAGTACTTATGGGTGACTGTACTACAAGTTCAGGATTTTTAACTGTTTCTGCTTTCTTTTTGGCACGGTACTTTCGTTTCTTCTCCGCCTCTTTTTTTTGCTTGACTTTCAATTACTGCCTTTCTTCTTCAGTCTTTCTTTCTATGGCTTGAATCTCCTCAAATTTTGTTGCATGACTTTGACAAATATGCAAAAAAATAAGAAATCAGGAAGGAGGCAAATACTTTTTCACGGCACTATAAGTGCATGGTCGGAATGAAAGCCTGCGCCCACCCCGGCCCTTGCAGGATAATGCTGAAAAGCCCTGGTGCAGAGGCGGCTGGTGAACTGGCGTTAGGGGAAGCTCAAACCATCCCTTAAAAATAATGATTGGTCATGAGCTGTTTTGAATCATTCATTTAAATTACCATTGCAGAAACTCCGAAAACTCTCAACATTATCAGGTGTCATCAGTTTTCATTAATAACGCATACCTGTCAACTCTCACACATTCCGCGTGAGTTTTAGTGGCATATTTACGTTCCCCTGCTGTAGTCAGCAATTATTCAATCAACGCGTATGTAAGAGATTCTCTCGTGGAATTGAAGTCCTTATGCCTACCGCGGCACTAGAACTAGGAATTGGGTGGGCACAGACACGTCCCTTTATGAAAAGATGTAGTCCTGGCGAGTTCACAATCCTTTTCCTTTATTGACGCGTTTTCCAATTATCATAATTGGCAACTGAAGACACGGTTTCTATCCATATGCAATCCAACAGCGATGAACTCATGGGCTAAATTCAGTACAGAAAAATAATTTACTTATTAATAGGCCAGTGCTTTGTGTTGATTGAACTGGTCCGCATTCCAATGAAATATCGCCTTTCACTTTCGGTATTGCGTGGGTTGATAAAAAAAGAAAAAAAAATTTCCCTCGGCAGTTAAATAGGTTATAAAAAGCATGCGGCTCAAGCTATTTGCGCACACAGCAAAACGTTCAGTGTTAAATCCACACTTAAAGAGTCTATTTGGATCCACGCGGATCCGCGTGGATCCAAATAGACTCTTTAAGTGTTGATTTAACACTGAACGTTTTACTGTGCAGGTATGCAATTTTGAATAACATTGATGTAAATACAGCAAATACGCGTCCAGATGAATGCGTCTTACCTAATCGGGGAGAACAAGCAGCACTTGTTAAATGTAGAGTGCTCTCAGAGTGAACCTTTTGTTAATCATGAAAATGACTGAGAACAGGTCAGGACTAATAACTGTTTTAAACGTTTTATCTCAGTTCTGGTTCCGCCACTGTACCGAATTAAGCCCATGATTTCATCGATGTTAGATCGCATATGGAGAGAAACCGTGTCTTCAGATGCCAATTATGATAATTGGAAAACGCATCAATAAAGGAAAATGATTCAGAACTCGCTAGAACTAATTCTTGTCATAAAGGGACGTGTCTGTGCCCCCCTAATTCCCTGTTCTAGCACCGCAGCAGCCTTATGCCTGGAGGTTTATCAGTTTCAAATGTGATTATGACTCCGGACTTCTTACCCTTTTCTTTACTCAGTGGTTGGAAGCAATGCATGTGTTTCATGATCGTTTAAATTGTTTAAATGAAATAAGATCATTGGAAACAATGGAATTGCATGAAGACATTTCAAATAATCTTATTTCATTTAAACAAATGACAAGGTGTCTTTTAAGCTGCCTCTCTGCACTCTGGACCAAACAGGCATACACGTTGTATGTTTATGGATGGAAGCGAGGAGAGGGACGGAGAACTGTTGGGAGACAAAGACGCAGGTTTAATTTTCTCAAGACAGGAAACACAGGGTGAATGTTACAGAGGGAATGGCGAATGAGGAGCTTGACTGCGGATGAAGACAAGATTCTTGAAAACGTGAATGGGCCAGTGAACTGGGGGGGGCGAGCTTCTTTGACGTCTCCAGGAATGGGATATCCTTCACGGCTGGCCATACCTTCTACCCCACTTGGTAGACAGGAGCTGGCCTGTGACGACAGTTTCCCGGCTTCTGGAAGGCAGATACGTGCCAGAGTAGAAAAGCGCGCGTTCTTCTCCAACCCTTGCCAGCGTAGCCAACCAGAACCTAAGCAGAGAGAACTGCCACTTATCTTTTCTCAGACTGGAATACAGGCGGCTGGTAACCCAGATAATATTGAAAAGGAGACGTGCCCAAACCGGCCACTGGTCATGAATTGTGAGCCAGCTGCACCCAAGGTAACAGACGAGACCATCTGGCGGGGTAGCCTTCTGTCAAGCCCAGCTCTTGGTTCAGACTCTGCACGTGGCCGTTGGTTTCTGGGTGGAACCCCGAGGAGAGGCGTGACAGTGGTGCTACCTTTGTGAACTAATGCACTGTTCACACTTTGGCATTTCTCTGCATTTCTGGTTGCGTATCAAGGAAAGTGAGAAGCGCAATGATTTCAATGCAATTTGGCCAAAAGCGCACTAGGATACGTCATAAGTACACATAAGTTGCGTGTAATTGCATTAGGTTACTAAAAAATTACTAATCAATTGCGTATGTCGCAATGATACACTATGGGCAGCGAATCTTGATTGACAACCTTTGCGTATAAAATGCGTTTCATTGCGTCTGTTAATACTCCTTGCTCATTCGTTACATTCGCTAGCGTAAAAATGACTTCAAATAGCAACTTAACTGCGTGACATTTGCGTTATGTTTGCATTTTGTAATACATTTCTCGCGTCCCCACGAGACCACCAAATATATATATATATATATATATATAATCAGTGGCGGCTCGTGAACTGGCAACAGGGGAGGCTCAAACAATCCCTTAAAATTAATGATTGGTCATGACCTGTTTTCAATCATTAATTTAAATTACCATTACAGAAACTCCGAAAACTCTCAACATTATCAGGTGTGGCCAGTTTTCATTTATAACGCATACCTGTCAACTCTGACGCATTCGGTGTGAGTTTAAGATGCATATTTATGTTCCTCTGCTGTAGTCAGCAATTATTCAATCAGCGCGTATGTAAGAGATTCTCGCGCAGAATTGAAGTCCTTGTACATGGAGGGGTTGGAAGCAACTTGCATAAAGACGTTTCAAATGATCTTATTTCATTTAAATGATCATGAAACACATGCATTGCTTCCAATCCCTGAATAAAAAATAGCGTGAGAAGTCCAGAGTCATAATTGGTTTGCCTTATAAATGAAAACTGGCCACACCTGATAATGTTGAGAGTTTTCAGAATTTCTGTAATGGTAATTTAAATGATTGAAAACAGGTCATGACCAATCATTAATTTGATGGGATTGTTTTGAGCCTCCCCTATTGCCAGTTCACGAGCCGCCACTGATTTTATATATATATATAGCAATCAAAATTATTCAACCCCCATTGCAAATTTGGTTTGATAGCAAAATTTACAAACTTTCAACTGTTTGTGAAAAACAGATTAAACAAGAACATTTTAAACAGCTCAACATGACTCAAGCATGCAAACCCTGGAATATACGTGAACTGGAGGCTATTGTCCATGAGGACTGGGCTAAGATTCTTTGGGAACGCTGCCAAAAGCTGACATCTGCCTATGCATCACATTTCCAGCAGGTCATAGCGGCAAAAGGGTTTTCTACTAAGTATTAAAGATGCTTGTCTTGAAGGGGTTGAATAATTTTGAGCCTGCAGTAGTCATTAAAAGTAGCATTTTGTGTTGAATTTGGAGATGCCACTTGTAATATTTTTTGTGTTGAGCCAATTAAATTGTTCTTGTTTCATTTGTTTATTGCAAGCAGCTGAAAGTTTGTAAATTTTGCTGGTAAACCTAATATGCAACGGGGGTTGAATAATTTTGATTGCAACTATATATATATATATATATATATATATATATATATATACACAGTACCAGTCAATAGTTTGGACACATTTTGCTAATGTCACAGCAGTCTGTTTTGAGAGAATTTTAAACGGCCAAACTTCTCTATATAATCTCAAATAGAATCTTGTAAGAGGTAAACAGAAGTTAAGAGAATAATTTACTTGTTAGAATAGTGTCCACAATTTTGGAATTCTGAAAGAAGCCATATTTTACAAAGTAAACAGACATTGTTATGTATGAGTGTTTTATGTACAGCACTGTATATCATTTGTAAATGGAGATTTGTTAGATTTGTGCTGCTTACTGGTCAGCTGTTTGTTTATTTTGTTCATCATTTAGCACCCTCTGGTGGTGTGTCTGTAGCAAAACATGATCTGATCCAATACCACTTGTTTGTGAGGAAATAGACTAGTGCTTTCTAGAGGTTTCTGGCACCTTCTTGCCTGGAGGGGGCCGGATTACTCAGGAATCCTGTAGATCTTTCCAGAATGTTCCTAGTCTATATGGGCCAGGCTCACGAAATGTGCCCTTAAAGTTGGAAAAGTGGCCAAAAATGGCACTTTTTTGATGTCCGTGTAAAAAGTGAAATAGTTCACTCTCTGTTTTTTCATATTTAAGTGTGTTCTATTTTATTATTTTTTTTCTGTGCATAATAGACATGTGTAGGCTATGTCTGACAGTTGGCATACGTCCCTGTCGTCGTTTTTTTTGTATTGCAGTGACATTTAATAAATTGTCCACAAGGTACTGGTTTCTGACTTAGATTTTACATTTAGCACTCTAGAAAAATAAAAAAAGGTCCCTACACCCTAATAATCCTTCAGGATGAAGCAAATATATGGTGCATTAGGGCAAAAAAAAACTCCAACCAACAGGGATTGAGTGGGATTTTTGTGTCCCCAAAAAAATGACCTTTTTAAGAAAAGTTTCTGACTTAGATGTATTTTTAAAAAACTGTAAAAGATATAGCCAAATGCAATTCAGGTACTGTTGTTGGCCTAAATCAAAGTGGAAATCACTGTTTATATCAATTATTTATTGAATAACGACATAGCTACAGCGCGCAAAGCATTTCGGTCGGTTTCTGACTTAGAAATCTAAGGCAGAAACCCTAAGTCAGAAACCCGGGCATCTCAGGCAGAAACCGGGCATATTCGGCCAAATGTGGCCCCAGTCGTTACACAGGTGGTCAGGGACATGATATTCCATGTTGGTTTGACATGTTAACATGTATTTTAGCCGATTTGATCGAAAATACAACCCCAATTCCAAAATAGTTGGGACAAAGTGTAAATTGTGAATAAAATCAAAACGCAATGACTTTCAAATCACACCAGCCAGTATTTTATTCACAATAGAACAGAGATAACATAGCAAATGTTGAAACTGATAAATTTTACAATTTTTACCAGCAAAATGAGCTCATTTCATGCATAAAAATGTGAAATGTCTTAGTTTCAACTTTTGAAATGTTATCTATTGTAAATAACATATTGGCTCATGTGATCTAAAAGTCATTGCATTTTGATTTTATTCACAATTTACACTTCGTCCCAACTATTTCGGAATTGGGGTTGTATAATGATGGCGTCGGTCGGAGGCCTGACATTGGACCGATAGGCCCACGCTCTCAGTCAGAAACCAGGATCTCAGGCAGAAACTGACGCGGGGCGTGGGCGCCTGCTGTAGCCGCAATCGGTGGCCAATCAGTCATAAACTTGGTCAAATAACATGCATGGGTGGTCGGGGACATGATATATTGTGTTTTCTAAACGTGTTGACTTGTATTTTTAAATATTTAATCGAAAAATATCGGTGGCGTCGGCCCATGCTCTCAGTCAGAAACCGGGATCTCAGGCAGAAACTGACGGGGGGCGTGGCGTCCGCTGTGGCCGCAGTCGGTGGCCAATCAGTCATAAACTTTTTCAAATAACGTGCACAGGTGGTCGGGGACACCAGACAACACCTACAACAAAATAACAATAACTAAACGACAGAAACATGCAATCATCATAAAAAACTCCCGGGGCTCAGGCTAGGGGAACTTAGGACCCAAAATTTAAAAAAAAATGTACTGTCAAGCAGCCTGTCCACCAACCTACAAGTGGCATCTTCCATTGCTAAGTGATCAATTACCTACTTGAGACTCTTATTCTATCTATTAGTTAAGTATTATGGCAATAGCAAGTCAGTCGGGTTGAGTTTGGTACACTTTGTGGGGTTTCTGACTTAGTCGCGGTTTCTGACTTAGATTCGGTTTCTGACCGATATACCGATATTTTCAGCTAATAGACACCTGTTCTGGCTTGGTATTGCCTAGGCTACATACTTTTAAGCCATAGGGAGAGTTTCTAGGAGATTTTTGAGTTTTGATATAGGTTTTATAACATTTTTCAGGTATTTTCAGAGCAGAATTTCTTTTTTTCAGCAGCGACAGGATCCTGAGGGAAAAAAAATCACTGTAGGGTTTCTAATTTCAGGTGATATACCTCTGGACATCACTTATATACAATTATAACACTGATTGGAGGCTTAAATAACTTTATTATCACAAGTTATAGGCCTCTGGATGGATTATAGGCAAACAGTAGGTTTTCGTGTTTCTGACTTCGACGAGCAAGGGTATAGGGAAATGCGTATAACTCACCAAATATTCCACCAATGACCATGATATTTGGTATTCAGAGAGTAGACATATACCTTTATCACATACAATTACCACTGGGAGCATAGGGTTGCCTGAATTAATTTTACGCATTGTGTTAGAGAGCAGTTTGCACTCGCAAGAGCAATTTTGCAGCAAGACGCAAAAACGTACCCGACTCCAGGGCCATGGCAGGGTTGACAATCCCAACAGCATATTGCCTATATACCATTTTTCCGTCAGCTATACTATCCTTCTATACATATCAGGGCATTTTGAGAAGATATAGCTATATCTATGCATGTATGAGGCTTTAGAAGATATGCATGTCTTGAAACTAAGGCAGAAACCCGGCCCAAAAAATGAGTTGAGGGACCCAACTTTGACCAGGTACCACGAAAAAATGAAAAACGATGCCGTCGCACGGCTTTGGAATATGATCCCACAACACCTATAGATTAAAAAACCACTCACAGCTAAGCTCTATGGGTACTTTCATTATTTTTCATTACCCGGGGGGGTGGCGCACATTTCGTGAGCCTGGCCCATATAAATGCTGTGATTTTGGTCAGTTGAAGAGGTTTTGTTTTGGCATCAGAGTTAATTTTTGGCATTAGAGTGTTATTATAAGATTGCACAGTGGATTATTTGTAGAAATTTTTGACCTAATCAGTGAAGAATAAATTTGTTTAAGTTGTCATTGCCGGTTTTCTCTGTTGTGATTTTCAAGTCATAACAAATTTGAAGGTTCCACCGAGATAAACCATTCATTAGATCAACGATTGGATTCACCAAAGATAAAAGCTGAACTATTATTTTAAATCTTGTGACTATTTGAAAAATCAGCAATCGTGACTTTTGATGTTGAAAATTTTTTGAAAACTCCAACCCAGGAATCAATTGTGCTGGCAAAGAAGAAGGACTTGCTGCAAATAGCCTCAACCCTTGGATTATCTGATATGAAATCATCAATGAAGAAACAAGAAATATTCAACATTTTGGTTCAACATTTCATTGATGAAGAGATCTTTGGGGAAGAAGGAGCAGAATTGATTAAAGATGTGGAAGTGTCTGCAACAGAGCTGCAAAGACTTGAGATTCAGCTATGCCAGAAACAACTAGAACTGGAAGAAAGAAGGTTGGAGAAAGAACTGGAAGAAAGACGGATGCACTTGCAGCATGAACTGGAAATGAAGAAAATAGAAGCAGGTACTGTAACAAAATCTTTTGGACTTTCTGATCATTTTGATGTGGTTAAACACATCAGACTTGTTCCTCCCTTCCTAGAAAATGATGTAGACCAATACTTTACCCATTTTGAAAAAATTGCTGAAAATTTGAAATGGCCAAAAGAGCATTGGACAATGATGTTGCAAAGTCTTCTTACTGGTAAAGCTAGGAAAATCTATAACCAGTTATCTGTCCAACAGTGTTCTGATTATGATTTTGTCGAATCTGCCATTCTGAAGGGTTATGAATTGGTCCCCGAGGCTTACAGGCAAAAATTTAGGAATTCTCGCAAGGAAGCCAGTCAAACTCATGTTGAATTTGGCAGGTTGAAGGAATAGTTGTTTGATCAGTGGTCTAATTCCATGAAAGTTGAGAAAGATTTTGACAGAATGAGGCAACTTATTTTGGTTAAGGAATTCAAAAGGTCTATCCAGCCTGATATCAAGACTTTCCTCGAGGAGAAACAAGCCATTACTTTGCAAGATGTTTCCACCCTAGCTGATAGTTATGCATTGACTCATAAGTCTTCTTTTGTCCAAAAATCCACTTTTTCTAAAGGCAAGGCAAGTCTCAGTCCAAGACGACTTCTAATAAAACTTCTAATGATTCCATGGCCAGTTCTGAGAGGAAACCTTCCAGTGAGAAGCAATCCTCTGATTCTTGACCTTCTGTGTCTTGCCAATACTGCACAAAGCAAGGTCACCTTATTTCTGAGTGTGATGCTCTCAAGATAAAACAACAACGAGAAGAAACCAAGCCAACTTGTATCAAAGGTCAGTTCTTATCGTCAAGAAACTCTTTTTGCTTTGTTCTTTGTGTCTGTGTTGTGGTTGCAGGACGTTCTGGTGGGAATCTGATTAATTGCCAATTTCACTCCTGCCACTGGTTGGGTGCTCCGACCGAATATAAGGGGCGCTGTTCCCTTGATCTACGCTGCTACGCACGCTCTTCCCCACCTGCAACTCTCCGCCCAATCACCCCTTTGCCGTCAGCGCCGGTGGCCAGCGTGAGAGGCTGGCATGGCTTTGGCGTCGGGCTTTGTTTGGGCCTAGTTTTTTTCTTCTGTTTTTCCTTAGTTATTTTTGATATTTTTTGTCTTTTTGTTATTTGAGCCATTGTGTCTGTTTTTTCTACCTTTTATATGTTAACTATTTTTATTAATAAATACCTTAAACATACATTTTGTCCGTCATTGTTTTGGGAGAGCCTCGCCATCTCTCCCCTTTTGTTACTGTGTCTCCGTACCCCTAGACGGGCATGTAACAAATTGGTGGCATCGTCCGGGAGATTGTTTTTCTTTTTCTAAATCTTTTTGCTCGGGAACATTTTTCAGCTTTTGGACGCGCGTTCGTTTCGGGAACTCTGGTGAGGTAGGTGTCTCCAGCTGGATTCTCGTAATCCTTCCATCAGAGCACTTTTGTTGTTCTGTTTGTTTTTATGTGGAATTTTTATTTGGGTGGTGTTTTTGAAGGGCAACTCCAGGGGGAGCTTCGCGTTCGCAGTTGGTCGTGTCCGGCTGGCTGTGATAGCGAACCTTCAAATGGTAACGCTCTTTGAAGAAGAGAAGGTTTATTTAGGGGTTGTGTTAGGTAGGCTTGGGGATCAGAGTTCCCGTTTCGAATGTCCATCACTAATTTCATTGATATGTTTTGCAGATAAAGTTTTCCCTTTTGAATGGGTTTATTTTGTGTTTTTGTGGATCATTGTTTTGGATGGTGATTTTTTTTTTTTAAATTAACAAGGCCCAGTTTGTTTTGTAGTGATTGGGTGGAAAGTAATTAGTTTAAGCCCATGACAGTGAATTTTTCATTGTATTCGTTTTTGTATTTTGCATATGAATTCGTTTTTTGTGCTGTTGCAGCTTAATTACGAGGATTTTTTTTCTCCTATTCGAGGACTGCTGTGTTTAGGCCCGTGTCTTTGTTTGGGCTGGACAAAGGACGCCGTTTTTTTGGTGGCTTGCGGTGGAAGAGTGTGGTTTTTTTTTTGCGTAACCTTTTGTATTTTCCCCTTTTTGTTTTTTCGTTTAGTTTTGGCTGATTTTATTTCGTTACGGGGAAAAGGTTTTTTTTGGCGGTATGCATAGATAGCGCTATTTTTTTTTTTCTCTCCCTCACAGTTCATTTGTTTCTTTTGGTTTGCTTAAAGTCTCGTAATTATGTCCTTACTTGAGGATTTTATTCAGAGCCCTTCTTGTGACATTTTGTTGCGCTGCACAAAAGATCATCTTTTAACGATTGCAGACAATTATTCAATAGAGTTATCAACGGAGGATAAAAAGTTGAGAGTCACTGTTTAAAGCAGTTGAGACGGCATTGATCGAAAAAAATATTATTGTGGCTAGAACTGAAGGCCCAACGTCTCCAGGGTCCGCTACAAGTAATATCTCAGATGCAGAATTAAAACTACGAGAATATACATTAAAAGAGCGTCAGATGCAGTATGAAGCGGCTAAACTTAGAACTGAACGGGACAGTCGTGCAGTAAGGGAGAAAGAAATCGAAAAAGAACTCGAAATTCGTAAACTTGAAATTGCACTTGAGACAAAAAGATTGGAGTCTGAGGAATGAGAAAGGGAGTCTAATAGAGAACATGAACGACAGCGTGAAAAAGAGAAGCATGAATTTGCACTGAAAAAGTTGGAGTTGGAATTGGCTGCTGGAAAGAAACAGTGGTTCCAGAAGCTTCGAGGGCTTCAGCTATTCCGTTGCCTCCCGTTTCACCACCTCGCCCTGTGCCTACTCCTGATGCGTCTCCGGTCGATCCATCGCCTCCGTTTGAGACGGTGGCTGTGGATGTGCCTTTTGATGTGTCTCGTAACATTTGTCTCGTCCCTCCGTTCAATGAACGGGAGGTCGAGAAGTACTTCAGTCATTTTGAGAGGGCTGCACTTACGTTAAAATGGCCTGTTCGCGTCTGGCGTCTCCTTGTACAATGTGTGCTCTCTGGCAAAGCTCAGGAAGTTTACTCTGCGCTCACGGTTGAGCAGAGCTCAGATTACGAATTCGTTGAAAAGGCAATATTAAATGCTTTTGAATTAGTGCCTGAAGCATATCGACAGAAATTACGTTGTTTGCAAAAGAATGATAAAATCACTTATGTTGAATATGCACGTGAGAAAGAGAGCCTTTTTGACTGCTGGTGTACATCTGAGTACTTTCAAACTCGACAGGAACTAAGAGAATTGGTTTTGCTGGAAGAGTTTAAAAATTGTATTCTGGAGGCAGTTGCAACATATCTTCATGATCGACAGGTAGCAACTTTAACTCAAGCTGCTGTGTGTGCTGATCAGTATGCACTGACGTACAGAAGTGTTTTTGTTCCTCTCCCGTCTTCTCCGCCTCGCTGTGTTCATTCGCCGCATTCAAGTCCAAAGGTGAAAACGCTCTCGTCGCCCAATTTTCGTGAATGTTTCTATTGCCACAAATTGGGACATTTAATTACTGCATGTCCAAATTTAAAGAAGAAAAATCAGGGTTCACAGAAACAACCGCCAAAGAAACAGACAGGATTTGTGCGCACTTCTAATTTGGACAAATCTCTCGACGAAATCGACTCTAGTTATGAGCCGTTTATTTTAAACGGGGTCGTGTTACTCACTGGTCTTGAGGAAGATGGTGTGCCAGTTAAAATATTAAGAGACACTGGTGCTGCACAATCTTTTATTGTTGATTCTGTCCTTCCGTTCTCTAATGAGAGTTACTGTGATTCTGATGTTTTAGTGCAAGGGATTGAAATGGGTTTTTCGAGAGTTCCGTTGCACGCGGTGCACTTAAAAAGTGATTTAGTCTCGGGGCTTTTTAAAATGGCTATTTGTTTGCAGCTACCTGTGAATGGTGTCACCTTTCTCTTGGGTAATGACATAGCAGGAGAAAAAGTTCTTCCTTTTCCGGAAGTAGTTACGACGCCCACGCCTAGTACTGATTTAGATTTGAGTCTTGAATCTGTTTTTCCTTCTTGTGTAGTGACTAGAGCTCAATCTCAGAAATATAAAGATGCAGTGGATTTGTCTGACACATTTATGTCTAACGAAAATTTGCCTGCTTTATCCTTGTCATCTTCAGCCAGCGCGCCTGAGTCGCTGTCCACAACTGATGGTGCTGACGTTGCCGGCGAGTTGTCGCTGTCCATTGATAAGGTGCTGATCAGTCGTGAACAGAAGAAAGATCCCTCTCTGGTCCGGTGCCGTGCTGCTGCTGCTGGAAAGGGAGATGTAGTTAATAAATCTGTCTCCTTTTATTGGGAAGATGGTTTATTGATGCGGAAGTGGACTCCACCACATAGTAAAGACTTGGGGTGGAATACAGCTTTTCAACTCGTGGTTCCTGATAAATTTAGGCTGCAAGTATTGACGCTGGGTCATGACTATAACTTTGCAGGTCATTTGGGGGTTAAGAAAACATACCATTGCATCCTATGTTATTTCTTTTGGCCAGGGTTAAAATCTGATGTAGTGAAGCATTGAAGGTCATGTCATTGCTGCCAATTAGCAGGGAAACCAAATCAGGTCATTCCACCTGCTCCTCTCGGTCCTATTCCAGTGATTGGTGAGCCATTTGAGCGAATTATTTTGGTCTGCGTGGGGCCTTTGCCCAAAACTAAATCTGGCCATGGTTATTTGTTAACTATGATGTGTGCAGCTACACGCTATCCTGAAGCGGTTCCGTTGCGTTCGCTTAAGCCTAAGCCAGTGTTGTGAGCATTAATTTGCTTCTTTTCAACTTTTGGGCTGCCTAAAGTAGTGCAGACAGATCAGGGCTCTAATTTTCTGTCATGCCTGTTTAAGGAAGTTTTCAGTCAGCTGTCTGTTAAGCATGTGGTGTCAAGTGCTTATCATCCTCAGTCTCAAGGGGCTTTGGAAAGGTTTCATCAGACGCTGAAGTCTGTTTCGTACGTACTGTGATGACTCTAAAGAGTGGGATGAGGGGCTACCGATACTGTTCTTTTCCGTGCGTGAAACAACTCAAGAGTCACTGGACTTCAGCCCTGCTGATTTAATCTTTGGCCATTACATCAGGGGTCCACTGAGGTTGTTGCATGAGGAATGGGGGTCTCCAAGTAAAGAACATCCACGCAACATCCTTGATTATGTCAGTTCGTTTCGTGAGCGCTTGCATTGGGCATGTGAGTGTGCTCGGGAGGCTTTGTCAGAAGCTCAGTCTAAGATGAAGGGTCGCTATGACCATAAGGCTGTTAGCCGTGAGTTTGAGCCTGGTGACAAAGCCCTTGTTCTGTTGCCCATTTTGGGTTCTGCTCTACAGGCGAGATTTTCGGGTCCTTATGAAGTTGACTCTAAACTCAGTGAGACTGATTATGTGATTCATACACCTGATAGAAGGTGCAAAACTAGAGTGTGTCACATTAACATGCTAAAGTCTTATGTTTCCAGAGATGTGGAGGAGAAGCAATGTGACCCTGTTC
Source organism: Gymnothorax javanicus (assembly GCA_029692085.1). Taxonomy (NCBI): domain Eukaryota; kingdom Metazoa; phylum Chordata; class Actinopteri; order Anguilliformes; family Muraenidae; genus Gymnothorax; species Gymnothorax javanicus. The sequence continues at coordinate 10,314,703 of CM056195.1, read as the reverse complement.
CAGTTGTCTCGGTCCCTGCAGTGACCTCGCCTTATTGTCCTGAGGAGGATGGCCTCAATCTGCGTGACGTTCTAGTCACTTGTGTTCGTCTTCCGAATTCAGAGATGTTATCTGATCTGGATTCTTTTCTTTCATATTTGTCAGATTCACATGCTAAACAGATTAAGGACTTGATTGACTTGTTTCCTTCTTTGTTTTCAGATTCGCCGTCTTGATCCCATGTTTTGTTCCATGACATCGATGTGGGTGCGCATGCTCCAATTAAGCAGCATGCTTACCGCATTAATCCAGCGAAGAGGTCTGTTATGGAAGCGGAGGTTGCCTATCTTGCTGATCATGGGTTAGTTGTGCCTAGCTGTAGCGCATGGAGCTCACCATGTATCCTAGTTCCAAAACCTGATGGCACGTTTCGCTTTTGTACAGACTATTGTAAAGTAAATGCGGTCACAAAACCTGACTCATTGCCGTTGCCTCGTATGGAGGACTGCGTTGATCGTGTGGGATCGGCTAGCTTTGTCAGTAAGCTGGACTTATTGATAGGCTACTGGCAAGTTGCTTTAACACCTAGAGCTGCTGAGATCTCTGCGTTCGTGACGTCTGATAGTTTCATGCAGTACTCCGTTATGGCCTTTGGGTTGCGCAATGCTCCCGCGTCATTTCAACGCCTCATGAATACAGTGTTGGTCGGTGTGCCAAATTGTGAAGCGTACCCTGACGACGTAGTAATACATTCAGCTACCAGGTCTGAACATGTAGAGTCCATTCGTACAGTCTTTGAAAGGTTGCGTGACGCGTCGCTTACACTGAATTTGGCCAAATGTGAATTTGGTAAAGCTACCGTGACATATGTGGGTAAGCAAGTCGGGCAAAGTCAAGTCCGCCCTCTAGAAGCTAAGGTTGTAGCAATCTTCAAGTTTGCTGTGCCAACAACTAAGCGCGAGTTGCGTCGCTTCCTTGGAATGATTGGCTACTATCGTAGTTTCTGTAGAAACTTCTATGATGTTGTGTTGCCTCTGACTAATCTGCTGGGTAAAAATGCTGCCTTTGTGTGGTCAGCAGACTGTCAGACTGCATTTGAAAAATGCAAATCAACGCATTATGCGTTGGTCCTTATATCTACAAGGGTTCAACCTGGAGATCAGGTATAAGAAGGCTGCTGATAATGTTCTCGTGGACACTTTGTCCCGTTCTTATCAGTAATGTCTATTTTATTTATTGGTCTTGTCACTCAACAGTAGATGTTGATTTTTGGTGGTGGGGGTGTTATATCCCGGTGTATCTTGTTCTTTTTGATTTATTCTTTGTGTCTGTGTTGTGGTTGCAGGATGTTCTGGTGGGAATCTGATTAATTGCCAATTTCGATCCTGCCACTGGTTGGGTGCTCCGTCGAATATAAGGGGAGCTGTTGCCTTAGTCTACGGTGCTACGCACGCTCTTCCCCGCCTGCAACGCTCCGCCCAGTCACCCCTTTGCCGTCAGCGCCGGTGGCCAGCGTGAGAGGCTGGCATGGCCTTGGCTTCGGGCTTTATTTGGGCCTAGTTTTTTTCTGGTTTTTCCTTAGTTATTTTTGATATTTTTTGTCTTCTTGTTATTCGAGCCATCGTCTTTTTTTCTTCTTTTTTTTCTACCTTTTATATGTTAACTATTTTTATTAAAAAATACCTTAGACATACATTTTGTCTGTCGCTGTTTTGGGAGAGCCTCGCCATCTCTCCCCTTTTGTTACTGTGTCTCCGTACCCCTAGACGGGCACGTAACAGTCGGATCATCATTGACTGTGTTGGACCATTGCTGAAGACCTGGTTGTGAGTACCTACTGACTATGTGAGTGCTTCCACCCGGTTTCCTGAGGCAATTCCACTTTGTAATATCAAGGAGAAGACTATCATCAAGGCTCTTACCAAGTTTTTCTGCTTTGTTGGTCTTCCTAAGTCTATTCAGTCTGAGCAGGGGTCAAATTTCATGTCTGGCATATTTCAACAAGTTATGCATGAGCTTGGTGTTAAACAATACAGGACATCAGCTTACCATCCTGAGAGTCAAGGTGCTTTGGAGAGGTTCCATCAAACCCTGAAGAACAGGATAAGGACCTACTGCCTTGACACAGAGAAAGACTGGGATGAAGATGTCTATCTTCTTCTGTTTGCTGCCCGTGAAGCTGTTCAGGAGTCTCTTGGGTTCAGTCCTTTTGAGCTTGTTTTTGGGCATTCAGTCTGTGGACCTCTGAAGCTTCTGAAGGAAAAGTTGCTGGCCGAAGATGATGTCCCAATGAACTTGCTTCAGTATGTCTCTGACTTTCGTAATCGTCTCTCTAAGGCTTGTGACTTTGCTAAGTCTAATCTCAAAGAGGCTCAGGGCAAAATGAAAACCAGATATGACCTTCAGTCCCAAGATAGAAGTTTTAAAGCTGGTGACAAAGTCCTTACGCTTTTGCCAGTTCCTGGAAACCCTCTAAGAGCCCGATTTTTCGGCCCTTACACTGTCCTCAAAAAGGTCAGTGATCTAAATTACGTAATATTATCTCCTGGAAGGAGGAAACAAAAGCAAATGTGTCACATCAACATGCTGAAAGAATACATTGACAGAGACTTCTTTCAGAGAGTGAGTGATGCCAAGCTGACTATCAACCTTGTTAAAAGTGACTTTTGTAAAGCTACAGTTGTTTACTTAGGTCATATTGTAGGACAAGGTCAAGTCAAACCAAGTGATGCAAAAGTAAAAGTTATTACTGAATTTCCTGAGCCTACCACTAAAAGACAACTAATGAGATTTCTAGGGATGGCTGGCTACTACAGAAAATTCTGTAAAAATTTCTCTATCATTTCTGAACCTTTCACAAATTTACTGAAGAGAAATGCAAAATTTGTTTGGGATGAAAAATGTCAAAATTCATTTGACCAACTGAAAGCTATCCTCAAAAACGCACCAGTTCTCTTATCTCCTAATTTCAAAAAGGAGTTCAAGTTGGCTGTGGATGCCAGTGATATTGGTGCAGGCGCAGTTTTACTACAAGAAGACACTGATGGAGTAGATTATCCTGTTTGTTACTTTTCCAAAAAGTTTGATAAACATCAGAGAAACTATTCAACAATTGGAAAAGAATGTTTGGCACTTGTTTTAGCTTTACAACATTTTGAGGTCTATTTGACTTGCTCAGCTACTTCCATCAAGGTCTTCAGTGATCACAATCCCCTCAGATTCTTGCATAAGATCAAAAACAAGAACCCAAGATTACTGAGATGGAGTTTACTTTTGCAAGAGTATGATTAAGATATTTCTCACATCAGGGGAAAAGATAGTTATTCCAGATGCACTTTTTCGCATGTAATTTGACTTTTCTATTTGATTGTGAAAATTGCACTGGTTGTTATGTATATGATTGTTATAATGATCAATGATGCTTTATGTGTAAAGTTTCGAGATTATACTGATTATAAAACTGTGTTAATTTTAACAAAAGAAAGCTTTTTAGCAAACCTTTCTTTTCTTAAAGAGGGGAGGTGTTATGTATGAGTGTTTTATGTACAGCGCTGTATATCATTTGTAAATGGAGATTTGTTAGATTTGTGCTGCTTACTGGTCAGCTATTTGTTTATTTTGTTCATCATTTAGCACCCTCTGGTGGTGTGTTGGTAGCAAAACATGATCTGATGCAATACCACTTGTTTGTGATGAAATAGACTAGTGCTTTCTAGAGGTTTCTGGCACGTTCTTGCCTGGAGGGGGCCGGATTACTCAGAAATCCTGTTGATCTTTCCAGAATTTTCCTAGTCTATATAAATGCTGTGATTTTGGTCAGTTGGAGAAGTTTTTGTTTTGGCATCAGAGTTAATTTGTGGCATTAGAGTATTATTATAAGATCGCATAGTGGATTATTTGTAGAAATTTTTGACCTCATCAGTGAAGAATAAATTTGTTTAAGTTGTCATTGCTGGTTTTCTTTGTTGTGATTTTCAAGTCATAACAACATACAAACTCCTTCTATTTCCAACAGGCAAATTAAAGTCAGCTGTTTTGGGACTTATTGAGAAAAAAGGTGGAAGAAAAGCACACCACAAGTGCCGCAAATCTTTGGGAAGTGAGAGAGCCGCGCAGCTGCCAACTGTTATGATCCTGTCCTGCCTGACCATGTTTTGATTATTAATTCTGCTTTGTCTGACCATGCTTTGTATTTTGTATTGTGATTTAGATGCTCTGCCATGTTTTTGTTGTTGCCATGTTTTGTATTGCCATGCCAGATCCATTATTCTGTTAGATTCCGGTCCATGTCTTTGTTCATGCCCTTCATTGCACTTTGTCTCCCCTGTCTGGTCTTTTGTTAAGCTACAGCTTCTCCCCAGTCCTGCGTGTCACATGTTTAGGTGATTTCTTGGTTTCTGGGTTTCAAACATTCCTTCTAATCTCGTTTGCTTCCTTCGCCTTGCTTTTCTATTTTACTAACCCATACTAACAGTTTGTTGTTTTTGTTTAGATACTAACCAAGACTAACATTGTATATAATACTAACTTACTAACGAGCACCAGGGATTGTATTGCTGCACTTACTAATTGATTAACAAGCTCTCCTTTTCGCCCTGTTCTAGTCTCCGCCTCTTGCCTTCTCTTAGTCTTTGCTGCAATTCAGCGGATCCTCCGCACCTGCTCTACTCTGTCCTGCCTCTCATTATCTGTGCACATTAGAACTCCCTAACCGGAGCTGTATGTTTTGTCATAGGTTGTCTTGTGATCCCTGTCCGCGTTTTGGCTTTTGCCAATTTCATGTGGTTAGGTTCTCCCTCGTGTTTGCTCCCACGTAATTAGTCTGATCCCATTCACCTGTCCCTGATCATAGCATGTGACTTCCCTTGAGTGTACTTAAGCAGTCTTTTCACAGCAGATCCCTGTCAGAACGTTCTCTTGTTTACCTGTGCTGCTATTGTCTTTGCCTTGTACTCATAGTGTTACTCTTCTGACTGGACCGTCCGACTTACGATTTTTGACTCTGCTTTTTGGTACTATTGTCTGCATCTGTTTACAAACCCTTTTTGCCCGACGACGAGTTTTGTGTTTGCTGCCCTGTTAACGGTTTGGATTACGCCCACTGGATTTTGGCTTTTGCTTCTCTGACAAACCTGTGCCTGTGTACCGAACCTGTTTTTGCTCGACCACGAGTACTGTTATTGCTGCCCTGGTTTTCGACTCAGATTCTGCCCTACTGGATTGTGATTTTGGATTGTAGACTCTGTACCGTTGCTTTCTGCCCTGTGGGGGTTTACCCCCCAACTACAATAAAACTCACTTTTGCTGCAACTTCCTGGTCTCGCATTTGGTTCCAGAACGGTACCTCACACCAACTCATTGTAGCCATGTGACTGCCCCTGTAAAAAATAAATAAAATTTGAGTATGCTCAGTAAATATGACCATAAATGCAGGTTAGTTTGATGGATTTAAGAATAAGATTTTTTTTTTTTTGCAAAATAAGGGGAACATATTTCTGTGTCTATTGTAAGAAAAATGTGGGTATGTCCAAACTTTTGACTGGTCCATATACGTATACCAGCGCTTCCTAGTTTACATTCAATTTACTTTGCATTTATTTAGCTTTCATCCAAAGCAACTTACAGCAGGTTGCTACTGGTGTCAAGTTATAGTTCTAGATATATTCCAACATGGATCAGCTCATGGAGGTAAACTACCTGGAGGTTGAAGATGAAGAGGACACGTTTCATGAGGAGTGTCTAATGCTTGCTGCAGCTGGGTCGCTACTGGTGTCAGGTACAGTACCAGTCAAAAGTTTGGACATACCCACATTTTTCTTACAAGACATGTTAAATAAAGAAATAGGTACTGTTCATTTTGAAAAAAAAGATCTAATTCTTAAATCCATCAAATTAACCAGCATTTTCTGTCATATTTACATATTTATTTATTCCTGATGTTACTGCGATGTTCTGTAATACGAGTTTTACAGAACATCATATTACGTATTACAGAACATCGCAGTAACATCAGGAATAATGTTGTATCTAGTCCCGCGGCTCTACATTTCACTAAAGCAAAACAAAATACTTCTACTCTCAGATACCTTGGTACTGAAATGGTTAAACAACCACGCAGAGGGGGGGACATCAACTCTATTCTTCTAAAAAGAGAGTTATTTTGGATATATACACTGGATACATTGGCTCCCAAGGGCCTAAACGAAGAATATGAGATCAGACCTTTCCTGTAATTTCTTTAACTGAAATTTTTTTTTCTTTAGTGCAATTGTTTGGTGAATCTTTGCTATTCCTATTAGCTTTGTTAAGACAAGAGGCGCCTCTTTATAGCTAATACAGCATGACGGCTGTTTTTGCCTGAATCCTAATGTAGGAGTATTAACTCAGTTTTATACACTTAGAATTAAATTTAAATTTAAAAAAATAAATAAAATAAATAAATAAATAAAAGTGTTCTATATGCATGTATATCATATTGTATGTCTAGTGTTCTATATGTATGTATATCATATTGTAAATGCACTTGTAGATTGTGAGTTATGTATGGAGGGGGGATATCTTTCATATATATATATATATATATATATATTTATTTATGTGTACATGATTGAGGTCTTCTTAATTTTGCAAAAATCTTTTTATATTTGATTGCAATATTGTGATGTATTTGATTACTTTGTGCAGCCGTTGTTAATTACACTGATTGCTGTGGCAGTGACGTGGGTATTTAAGAGGATATCCTCATTTGTATTGCGTGAGTCTGAAGAAGAGCCGACGGGCTCAAAACGTAACCGCTATTAAAAAAATTGTTTCTATGGGAGCGCTTTTTGGTGTGCGGATCTTTTTTGTCTTTTTATATTTCTCTTTTGGATCCAGCACCCTATACCAAGAGGTTTTTTTTGGGGATGTGCTTATCACACTACGTTCCTTTTCTTTGAGAATTCTAAAATTTTGGACACTATTCAAACAAGTAAATTATTCTCTTTTAACTTTTGACTGTTTACCTCTTACCAGATTCCATTTGAGATTGTACAGAGAAGTTAAGCCATTTAAATTTCCATAAAAACAGAGTGCTGTGACATTAGCAAAGTGTGTCCAAACTTTTGACTGGTACTGTATGCAAAGTCAAGAACAAGAAAAAAGACCAGCAGAAAAGAGGGAGTGGGTGAAAAGCTGGATATTGAGAAGACCAGAGTATGGCCAGTATGAAAAGCTTGTTGGAGAACTCCTGAGAGAAGATGGGGCAGGTTTCCAGAGCTTGCATTACATGCATTCTTGCACTTTCCTGCGAATGAAATGCAAATCTTGCGTAGTTCACACTTCTTACGGAGCAGTTACTTATAGTAGTGCAAAAGTTACAATTTCATGTTTTTTGGCAACTTGCGAATTGGCCGAAAATTTTTGAACATTGCAAAAATTCTCTTGCATATTTCCCAAGTTTGCGTATTTTCACGTTTTGGTTGCGGTCCTTGCGAATTAATTGCGTTTCTTTGCATTTCACTTGCATAGCATCTGGTATTCCTTACTTTTCAATGCGTTTCTCGTGGACAGAGACAGGTGGTGTAACGCAAAGAGATTTGCATACGTTTGAGCCCTGCATTACACTAACCTTGGTGACTCAAAACTATGACCTAACCTCCATGGATGCGCAGAATCTGATAAAAATACACCAGCTGGAAGTAAGGGATGCTTCTAAGGGCCTACAATTGCAGACATAATAATAATTACGATCTAAAAAACTGTAATTACCATTGATGCTTCCAGACTTTTGATGTTTTCCCTGAATTCAAAAGAAGTACCGAAACATACCACACATTGAACAAACTACATTTCAGGAAGACAAAGGTACAAGGGAAAAAAAATACAAAGTATTTTGCAATTGTATGTGCTATCATACAGTGACACCTTACTTCAGAAACTCAGTAGGGCCTGGGTTATGGGTGTGTCAGTAGCATGGCAAGTTTTGTGAAAATTCCCTCAAGTGTAATTGGACAAAAAACATGCTCACCACCCTATATAAACCTCATACTGTTTGAGTTCCTTGGTTTGAATGGTAGAATAGAAACACTCAAGGTGAATATGTACATTTCATGCATAGTTTGCTGAATTCATGCTTTAAAAGTATAGCAACTTTGGATTGCTGTTGTGGATCTTTATATTATTTATTTTTGAGAAATTTTTTTATTTATTTCATGGTAAATAATAGTTTGTATGTTAAATTAGGAAGATTCAGCGAGTTTAAGGAGCATTTTTTGGATTCTGTGTCACATGACATGTACAGTTGAAAGTAGACAGGAGGAAATATCAATTAAATTTTTTTCTCCTTGAAGTTGCGGGTTTATGTGTCATGGATCAGAACAGCAGCAGTGATGGACGGCAAATAATTAGTCGCGACATCACGTTATTGAGGATTAAGGTGGCCATAGTGCAGGTGCTGGTGTGGTGCTTTGTCTACATTGACATCTTCATGCTCTTTACCTTTTTCAGCAAAAAAGCTTTTCGGGAAAACAGTCGCTACATGCTGTTCGCCCACACCCTGCTGTTCGACTCAATCTACCTGCTGCTCACAAATCTTGTGGTGCTGTTTAACTTTCACAATATGTTCTTTCCTGTCAGTTCCTGTATACCGCTTTGCATTATCATGGAAACTGTAAGCAATTGTACACCACTGACTATCACTGCTATGTGCTTAGAGTGCTATGTGGCCATCTGTATGCCACTGAGGCACTCTAGCATCTCGACGATTGGCAGGACCTTAACTGTCATTGTCGTCTTATCAGCCTACACCTCCCTCGTTTCTTTAACAAACCTCTTAATACTGTCTTTCAGAGCACCACAAGGGTACTTTGCCAAGCCAGTCTTTTGCTTTTATGACATCATGGTACTTGACGAATGGCATCGTTTGAAGCGAGTTGTTTGCTCTTTTGTGGACGTAGCTGTGTCGGTGATTACAAGTCTGTTTTGCTTTGTTAAAATCACACTGGCTGCTCAATCTGCCTCTAAAGATAGCAAAGAGTCTTTGTCAAAGGGGAGACGTACCCTCCTGCTCCACGGGCTACAGATCCTTCTGTGTATGGCGGACATGATAAGCCCTTACACTGAAAGCTTAGCTCTGAAGTACAGTTTGCAGCTCCACTTAAATATCCGGTACTTCAATTTTGTGGCTCTGGGTATTATCTCCAGGGCTCTTAGTTCAATCATATATGGCCTCAGGGATAAAAAGTTCTTTCTTGCAATAAGGCAGTATGCTTCATGCAAATTTAATCACAATTTTTCATCTTAAATATTCTCCCAAGTTAAATCAGTGTATTTTATTTAAAAACTGCAAACAATTTTCTGCAATTTTGCATGTGTGAAAGGACTTAAATTAAAGCACAATAAAGTAATTATTTGACCAAGGTCTGAATGAGTAACTGATCTCCTTAATTTCATCTCTTGAGTAATCTCTCATTGCCACTTGATAAATCTAAAAACTTCTGAGGTAGGTTTTAATTGTGGCATAGTCTGTTTGGTGCAATCTAAAACTGTAATAATGTGTTATTCCGTACTATATGAGGTCTCTCTTTATATCTAAAATTAGTTTTAGAAAAGCTTTTTGTAAAATACAAAAATTCTTGGCTGATTTGTGTTCTGCCAAGGGATGACAATGAATGTGTTGAGTAACACAGGATTTAGCTGGCATATTTTCATTCTAAATTATGTTCAAAACAATATTGGTGCCCCTCTGAGAAAGCACGTACAGTACATATAATATTCTTCAAAACACATAAAATATCTCTCTAGTGAAAAAATCTTATTTTCTGAAAAATTTATTAATTACTAAGAAATTGGTGGCAAGTGTTCTAGGGATTTTCAGTTCACAGCGAATAAATCTGTAAATGAGTATAGGTATACTGAGAGGTGGGAAGATCAAAGTGGAAAAAGCAGAAAGGCAAAACAGTTTCACTAATGTAGGGTTTCTAACCCTGACTATAAAAACTGGTGCACTCGTGACTAGCGCCTGAACACCAATATATGCTGCTGTTGGACAAAGCAACCTCTTACAGATTAACCACGAGAAAAGAATCAGAGACCTTTGTCCGTGTGAGCTGAAGTAAATGTGACTGAAAAATTATCTTTGTCTGTGCCTGTTTGATTAAAGAAAAAATCTCTGCAGTAAAATCATTTCTGCATTTGTTTATTTACACACAAAATTAATAGTCAGTAACTAGGCCTACAATATTTGATTAGCTTATGCAGGAAGTTGCTTGATTTTTACAAGTGTCACAAACTGCACAAGAAGGAACCACAAACAGATCCACAGTAAGGGCCTCAAGGGTGTTTACTGAGCCAGAACACAAGGTATAAAGAACTGAAGGGGGCACAGGCCATCTACAATGGAGGGCAGTCTGAGTCAGGGAATTGGCAACAGAATTAAAGGGGCGATTCCAAGCCGTCGTCAGTGACTGTCCAGGGGTCAGAAGCCAAGGGGTCAAGCTGGTTGCTCCGCTTGCAGGACTGTACATCCACAGAATCACCAGGGCTGTGCAATGGGGGGCTCGGCGCCTGCTCTGGAAACTACTAGACAGCAGGGAGAGGATATCCCCAGTAAATGGCTCAAATACTTAAATTACGTTTTTACTTCGTCTACCAACACTAAAGCGAGCATAAAGCTAGGCAAAAAGGCTGAAGGCTAGAAAGCATCTAACAGGCAAAACAATCCAGTGATAACTGACAGTGTACAAATAAATTCCAAAAAGAGACTGTGTGCTAAACAGACCTGCCTAGAGGTCAGACCTGTCACCTAAAAAAAAAAAAAAAAAAAAACTTGGCATGTTATGAAACAATAGAGAAGCTGAGTCATTGGTTCGCACTCTGAATGAAACAAAAAAAAGTCTTAAAAAGGAGCAATTTTATTCTCAATGCATATTGAGCGTTGAGAATAGCATTGCTGAAACGCCTGCTCATGCTTGTAATTAAAGTTGCCCTTTTGCTAAGACTTTTTGTCTATTTCATTCAGAGTGCGAACCAATCACTCAGCCTCTCTTTTATTTACTGGTTTTGACGCACCTGAAGAAAACAATCTACATCTTGAGCGCAACAATATTTTTTCATTTTTCATTCATGTTATGAAACAATGCATATGATAACGGAGGCCAGGAAGTGTCGAGCAACAGAAAATCCTCCATCAAGCAAGGTGTAATGTTTAAGGCTGCAAGCTGCAGTGTCCAGCTGTTCTAATATCACTGGATGCTGAGAAAGCCTTTGATAGACTAGAATGGCCTTATCTTTCTTGTATCATTTCCAAATATGGGTTTGGACCTATTGTATTGAAGTGGATTAGGGCCCTCCACCATAAGCCTATTTCACCTTATATCTGAGCCTTTTCAACTTTTTCGTTCTACCGGGCAGGGGGACCCTCTTTCATCGATCCTCTTTTTTTTTTTTTCGCCATTGGCTCCCCTAGCGTGTGCTATTCGTATGAGGGAAGACATCCCTGGAATCTCAATGGGTGGTCATAATTTCAAAATAATTTATATGCTGATGATATTTGGATCACTTTGGTTAACCTACGTCATTCTGTTCCAAAAATGTCAGACTTGAAGGTGGTGTTGGTAAAAGCGATAAATAGGTATGAACAAATATTCATTTGATTTCATAACATGGCTTTAATTAACACCAATTATAGCGTGACTCGTGTAACATGAAAAGGCCAACACAAAAAGCACATTAATTTCAGTTGTAATTTCTCCTAAAAGTATTTAAGATAGAAAATAATTAACACCCCCAGTGTTCATACTTCTAAATATGGTCTTAAAGTGTACTGAAGGGAATTAAAATTTTACAACCAATAAATAGAGATATTAGTGAGCGTGACTCACGTTACTGTGACTCGCGTTACACATTGTCTAGTATCATTTCAGGAAAAAGATATCTCTGCATCTGAACACTAATGAAGAAACAATATTCGCTTTGTAGAGCAAAAAATTCTGCTTTTTAATAGTTTTTAAACCCAGACTTAGCACTACTTCAGGTGAAATATGGTGGTCAGTCAATTAATGAACCCTTTATCATGGGTTGGTGCAGTAGTTACAGATACAATGTAGGTAGAGCAATGTAGGACTGTAAAGATTATACTCTGAACCACTAAACAAAACAAGTTTTTTTAGCCCCTTTGCATGAAGCCAAATATGGCTATTTATGTGTTACTCTAAGCTTTATAATTCAAGATTTAAGCTTCACAGAGACGAGGAGAATGGCTTAAATGAAACAAGACACTTGTGGCATTTATGTAGAATTCCATTGTATTCCAGTTTCTTTTCATAATTTTAGTTAAGAATAAGGGCCATAAACACAAAAAAAATCTTCATGAAAATTCAGCAATGAAATAGGAAAAAAATAACGAGAACTGAAAAATGGCTGGGAGTTAAATACCATACATTTCTGGGATCATAAATTCCTTGACCACAAGTGTACTTCACTTGACATTGGTTTTAAAAATTATCTACTGTTTATGAGCCAAATAAGACAGCTCTCCAAGTGGCTCCCCAAGCTGCCAGAGCCCTCAAAATGACACACTGTCAAATCATAAAATAATCATATGTTTAACACAAATCAACTTCTGACTCATTAAGTTCAATATGAATTAATGATTTTGTGGCAGAATTTAGCAGGAGCTTATCAAAATAGGCACGGATGGACATCAATAGTCACCAGTAACCTCTCCAGACCAAAGACATGCCTTTTCTCCATAAAAAAGTTTAGCCTGGAGAGGTTGGTCAGCTCATTTGCCAAAAAGTGACTGGGGCTCCCCAAATGCTTTAGCAACATCAGGCTGTATGGAAGAGGCATTCTGGAGCTTCCTGTTTCCAGCCTTGCAGAGGAGTTCAAGTGTTCCAAAGTGAGTTTGGAAATGACTCTGACTGTCGAGGGCACTCAAAAATGATGCAACGAGCAGCAGATGCTTTGGTAGGGTATTTATTCTTTGACGCAATCATGCTTGACTGGTGACTAAAAAATGGATAATAAAAAAAAAACATAATGGCATTGTAAGTAAAAGGTAAGTAGTAATTGAATTTGACAAAATACATCTATTCCAGGAAGTTTATACACAGGGATTGTTGAAATATAGAATTATTGATGACATAACTATAACATAATACATCTGTGACACGACTATAACATAACACATTATAGACAAACCAAACCACAATGGTCTGTCTTTACAGAGAAAATCTACTACGAAATGATTTAAACATACAATAATGGTTACACGTCTGACATACTCACAAGAAATGTTTGGAGTTTCCACCCATCCCAAAGCTCTGAAGCTCAGGACTACAGGTATCAATTACAGCAAGCTGAAATCAATTTGCACATGTTCATTCCCCAGAACATTTGCATATATCACTCATCGCATCCAACTTGGACAATAGCAATTTAATTCATATATAAGCTTGAGAACGAGGAAACGCGTTATACTTTAACTGACACTAATTATCACATCACAAACAGATGTGACTCCATCTCACAACAACCTTAATCTTTTGTTTGTCCAGAGCACCTCATTACATTTCCAGGGCAAATGTCTAAACTCTTTCAAGAAACTCACCGATTCAATTCCACTGTTCATAAAATAGTTAGGAAGCATGAACTTACACATAAGCTGCTTATATGCTGCAAAAAACCCTCGATGGATGCAGATATAAAAACTAACTGAGATCAGTGCGAGTGAAAACTCGGATCACAGACTTGGTATGCCCTAGCACAAAGGTAGTTTTATTGGAGGGGGTAGATGAGCATTTGTAAATTTGGTGGTCGTGTTTGATGTTGAACCATGAGAAGGTTCAAGGTGGGGGAGTGTTATTGACAGTTACATGGATGCCCATACCCAATGGTAAAATAATGTAAGATGCTGCACCATGGTATCATCATTGCTTTTAAAAGTTTCCCATCTGAGGGCAGTTTTTTCTTATAAGCCCTAGAGGGCGTGTGAGAATTTCCTGTATGTAGGACTTCCTGTTTGAGATCCATTTGGGAAGGTGAGTCTAGGATCTCACTAAGACATCCTGCCCAGTATTCACCTTCTTGACTATCGCCAAGGGCCACAGATTTCTAGGTGTGTTTTCATCCAATAGTAGAACCAAATCGCCAACCTTAATGTTTCTTTTTACTGAAGGCCATTTATGTCTAGCCTGAAGGGTAGGCAAATACAGTCTTAGCCACCTATGCCAAAATTGCTTTGTTAAATGTTGGGCGTGTCTCCATCGCCTTCTGTAGACATCACCAACACTGAACTGACCTGGTGGAATCCTTGACCCAAGTGATTAGGCGTAAGCGGTAAGGGGTCATCAATATCATCACTCAGCTGAGTGAGGGGAGGACCATTGACAATGGCTTCTGTCTCACAGAACACAGTGGTCAAGATCTCATCATCCAGGCGCATATTTCCACGTAGTAAACCACACATGACACGTCTCACACACAAAATCAAACTCTCCCAAGCACCTCCCATGTGGGAAGCGAAAGGAGGGTTAAAGTGCCATTCTACGTTCACTGACTAAGCTATGATGTCATTTTTAGACAGTTGGCTAAGAGAACAACGCAACTCTGCATCAGCGCCAACAAAGTTAATTCCATTGCCTGAAAAAACTTTAGCAAGCATGCCTCTGCGTGCTACGAACCGTCTAAAATCATTCAGATACAAATCGTTCTCGAGAGACATCAAGACTTTAATGTGAATTGCTCTTAGAACCATACACGTGAACAGGCACCCGTAGCGTTTCACTTCAGTACGTTTCATCTTAACATAAAATGGGCCAAATACATCAACCCCAGTATATGTAAATGGTGGCTTCCCAGATTCTATCCTTTTTTTGGGTAATTCTGACATCATTTGAATACAAGGCTTTCCATATAACCTCCGGCACATGGCGCATGCCCTAATGAGTCTCTTGATCATCGATCTGACTCCAATGATCCAATACTCTTTTCTGATGATACTGTGGACCCAATCTGTACCCAAATGAGCTCTGTCATGAACATCTCGTATGATTGCCTCACTAACCAGCCTCCCTTTAGGAACAATGTAGGGATGGTGATGACTTACGTCAATCTGGCCCAATCGACCACTAACTCTCATCAGATTCTCATCGTCAAGAAAAGGTCTAAGCCGCCTGAGTGGACTGGATTTCTGCACTTCTTGACACTTGGCTAACCTGTCCAATTCACTATTAAAACCAACAGACTGAACTTGTTTAAGCAGCACAACCTCTGCTTGTTTGATCTCTCCGACAGTAAGGTATCCCCTTTCGGGACCTTTCTTACTCAGTATCGAGCACAACCTCTTCCACCAAGCAACGGCTTTTTTCATTCGATACCAGCTAGCATAATACCCCATGATGACCTCCAGGGGGTGCTGGAGTTGAGTCTGAGTAATACACACCACTACTGACCACTTGACCTCAGGGTCATCTTTCGACAAGATTGCAGATATGCGATCATCATGTACACTTGCCACTTTGTACGCGTTCAATCTTTTAGGACCATGCAGCCATATTTTCCTGTCTAACTCTTCCATTCTGCAGCCTCTACTCAGAATGTCTGCCGGATTCTCATTGCCTGAGACATGTCTCCATTGGACGGGGTCTGTGTATTGCCTAATAAAACCCACTCTGTTACCAACAAATATATGGAACCTGCACTTCTCATTCCTGATGTACTTCAGGACTATCTCCGAATCGGTCCAGAAAATTGACGTGTCTACACAAACATCAAGTTCATTGCGCAGAAGGATGTCAACCTTAACTGCCATTACAGCTGCTTGCAACTCCAACCAAGGAATGGTACATTGTTTCAATGGTGCCAATTTGTTTTTACTCATTACCAATTGACTATGAATTTCACCAGTGTGATCAGCACATCTGAGGTAGCTGCAACATCCGTAAGCTGCTGAGCTAGCATCAGCAAAGTGATGTAACTCAACAGAAGAAAGACTTAGACTACTTGGTTTCATGCATCTGGGAATTCGTAACTCCCTCACCTTTTTCAAGCCTTGTACTATTGTTGCACGATAAACCGAAATTCGATACTTTTTTCGATACTTTTACTTTGAAAACGGCTCAATAGTAATGTCTCTCCACGTTCGATACTAGAGCCAAATGCAGTTTTTCTGAATGGCCACTGGGTGACAGCACTAGCTGAAACAAGTAACACCAGGGACATTTCAAAAGGAGACTACTCAGGCTGTTCTTGCTTGTAATTTGTTACCTGAGCTACATGAGCCGTTGCATTTGTGGGCTTACTCCCCTCATTTTGGGAGAATTAGAAGTTTGTAGTTTTTTTTTGCATGACAAGTTTGTTAATAAAGCGTTGATTTGA
The DNA here is from genome assembly GCA_029692085.1 of Gymnothorax javanicus. Taxonomy (NCBI): domain Eukaryota; kingdom Metazoa; phylum Chordata; class Actinopteri; order Anguilliformes; family Muraenidae; genus Gymnothorax; species Gymnothorax javanicus. The sequence goes on along the minus strand of CM056195.1, from coordinate 10,298,365 downwards.
AAATGTAATCAACCATTGGGAACAGTCTGTTTCGGACAGAGGTGCATAGTAACGATGTACATATACTTTGTTACAGTACTTAAGTAGTTTTTACTACTAGGATTTGTACTTTGAGTTTTTTTTTTTTTTGAAACCAGGACTTTAACTTTTACTCTACTACACTTAAAAGATAAAGTATACTTTTACTTTGTTACTCTGACACTGGTCACTTCGTTTCTCGTTACAAATTAAAATATGAATGTAATTCATCATTTAAGGATTTTCTGGATGTGGCGTGTTCGAGAAGAGCAACGGTGCTCGGCAGGGTATCTAAAGGGCTTTGTGCAGATGTTTGCCAGCAGACATGGAGCTGCAAATTTGTGCACGCAGTTACAATATTCTACCACTAGATGGCACACCCGGATCAGTTATTGAATATTCACAAGCAAGCCGAGTTCACTCCTATCCCTGTTTTTAAGGAGTAGTATGAATTAAACTCCCCAGCTAAGCCTGATGTGCAAACTGCTCAATATACTTGCCCATAGTATCTCTCCAGCAGTCCAAAAAAATTCTCTCTTGCTACAGAAAAAAATTGTTGTCCTCTGTAGCAACCACTTTGGCTACAGTGAGCCAATGATATCCCAATTAGTAGTTAAGAAAAATCAGTCTTCTGAAGCAAACTTTCGACATGGTATTGATACTATGTAATTCTACTATCAATTATACTCAATTATAGTGGTTTTTCAAACTGCCAGTAAACTCGAGGAAGAGGAAGAAGAAATATATAAAGGAGAGACTGCCTGTTTGTTTTTTGAATACTGCATCTTTCATTCACCTGAAAATTGATTAAAGAGCACAAGGAGAGAACAATGCATGGTTGCTTTGCTTCTTTCTATGCATACTATAAAAATACTTTGTACTTGTACTTGCAGTTTGATACTTAAAAATACTTTTGGTACTTAAGTACATTTAATATGAGCTACTTTAAGACTTTTACTCAAGTAATTTTCTTATGAGTGAATTCAACTTTAACCAAAGTAACTTTCAGTTATGGTACTTCTACTTCTACTTATTTACTGGTTTCTGATCCATTTGGTATCGAGTATTGAATTGTATCGTTTCAGTATCGTTTTGGTTTCAAGTATCTCTTTGGTATCGAGTATCGTGATACTAAATTTGGTATTGATATCGAAGTCAAAATTTTGGTATCGTGACAACACTACCTTGTACCCATGCAACCCATTGTGCACTTAGGTCCTCTGATATAATGTCATCCCAGCTTAACTTACGCCTAGTTGCTTCTTGAAATATCAGTTTACCCACTACAGACACTGGACCAATAAAGCCCAAGGGGTCATACATGGATGACACAAAACTGAGCATTTTTCTCCTAGTGAGTTTCCCAAGTTGTTCATCTTGTACTTCAAAGAAAAAGTCATCCGAGAGAATGTTCCACCTTACTCCGAGTACCTTACCAGAACACTCTGGGGCTATGATTTTGACCTCTTTGGCTCAGTCATCCTGCGGGATTTCTTCAAGAAGAGATGCATCATTCACCACAAACTTTGTTAGTCTAAACCCCCCTGTTGCAAGTACTTTCGGAGTTTCCACTATAACGACTTTAGCTTCCTCAGCTGTACTCACCGACTTTAGAAGATCATCCACATAAAACGACCTTGTCACAGTGTCACTTACCAGGGGGTCAGGGTTTTCATAATCTTTGAGAGTCTGCTGCAATGCATAAGATGAGCTACTCGCACACGATACCCCACCAAACAAATGAGAAGTCATTCGGTAATGCATTACCTTAGCGCCATTATACCTTAATGCGTCACGGTCAGCATCCGGAATCTTTACCTAATCTTTACCTAATTATACATGACCTCTACATCTGCTTGTATAGCACACCTGCTCTCCCGAAACTGTAATAGAACATGCAACCGTTTATTGTTGAGATCTGGACCTTAATAACAACGATCATTGAGGGACATCCCTCTGTACTTACTAGCACAGTCAAAGACCACTCTTACTTTGTCAGGCTTTTTATCTGTCACAACTTCATGATGGGGCAAGTACCAAACGCGCTTTGCACAGAATACCTCGCCATTTGGAACTTGTTCTGCATAACCCTTATCCAGCAGGGTTATAATTTCTTCATCATACCTATCTGTAAGACCTTTGTTATCAAGCTTTCATCTCTTGTATAAGATTGTATAAACACTTTTAACGCCCTATAAGGAGCAAGTATAACTCACTAACACAATAATATCCGAAATATACCTCATTTTAACAAAACAGATATTCCACTATCAGGAAAAGCAGGCAATATGCTACTCTAGATTGAACAGAATCGGTGCAAGGAACATGGCAGGGGATACGCTGTAATGGCCGGTAGAACTGAGAGGCCAAGTGCAGAGGCAAGAGGGATATAGAGCAGCACGGACACAATACAAATACAGAGAATAATACAGACTATACGACAGGGACAATCCTTGCGCTTCCAAAAGGATGTCAAAACGTCCGACTACATGGAAGCAATGCGAGAGAGATAGAAAGAAGTAGAATCTCGGGAACTGAGAAAACAAAGCACCTCAAAGAGTACGATATACAGAAAAGAGAGGAAAAGAAGAAAAGGGAATATCCCTAGAGAAATAGAACCTCCAAAAATGACGAGAAGATATAAAGTGAAATAAAACCTGACAACAGATATCTTTGGCTATCGAGCTAAACTACAAACAACACTCTAGCGAAGGAGGCGTGGTGGACTTCCGGCTTATATAGAGTGGGAAGTCGTCGCCAAAGTTCAATCAGCCAGCTGGGTAAAGAATCCGATAGAAAAGGAATTCAATATCGTCCAGGGACGAGAGCCACAAAGAAAAGTCCTTAACCACACAAACATCCAGAACCATGAAAGGACCCCCCTCCCCAAAGGACGGCCCCAGATGTTCCCAAAGAACCCAGTGCATGGAACTCCAAAATAAGGGTGGGACCCGAGATATCTCGAGAAGGGACCCAGCACTGCCCCTCAGGACCACATCCCTCCCAATTCAAAAAACTGGACCCCGCAACCAACACGCCTCTCAGCCAGAACATGACGCACAGACTCAATTGGCCAATGAAACGCGGGGCCAACCTCCATGACTCCACTCTCAACGGAAGGTCCTTAGCAGAAAACCAAACCCTCTGGCCAACCCGATAAGCAGGTGCAAAACGGCGCCTCCTATCAGCAGCAGCCTTTCGTTTATGCACCGCCATGGGGACAGACGAACAGCCAGACGGCTCCCCACCAGAACCAGGGTCGGGCTGCAAGGCCTCCCGCACAACAGACTCAGTATCCCACTGCATGCAAGCCACAATCCGAGCCGCCGGAATAACCGGCTCAGAAATGGGATCACGGCCCGAGCGGTCATAAATCCGTGACAAGGCACCAGGCTTGATGTTTTTGGAGCCAGGGCGATACGTTAACGTAAAGTCAAAGCGATTGAAAAACAATTCCCACCGTGCCTGCCGGGACGCACGTCGCCTAGTCTGCTGGACACACTGGTGATTCCTGTGATCCGTCCAAACCACAAACGGATGTTCAGCCCCCTCCAACCAATGGCGCCACTCTTCTAACGCCAACTTAACAGCTAACAACTCCCGGTCACCAACACTGCAATTCTGTTCAGCCGCCGACAACGACCGGGAGAAGTAGGCGCACGGGTGCAACTTATTGTCCTGAAGGGGGTGCTGGGACAAAATGGCACCCACCCTGACCTCCGAAGCGTCAACCTCCACCACAAATGGGAGGGAGGGGTCGGGCAAAACGACAATAGGTTCAGAGCTAAATCGTTTTTTCAACTCCTGAAAAGCAGCCTCAGCTGCTGGAGACCAAGCAAATGATGAGGAGGAATTCCTCTTAGAAAGTGCAATGATGGGGGCAGCCACAGTGCCAAAATTGCGAATAAACCTCCTATAAAAATTCGCAAAGCCCAAAAATCGTTGAACCTCCTTAACATTCTGAGGGGCAGGCCAATTCCTAACCGCTGCCACCTTGTCAGGGAATAATTTGATCTCACACTCGTAATCACGATGCGGAGGCAAAGATGAAGCTCGTTGTTTGCCAAAATCCTCCGCAAGATCGACATAATCATCTGGAACGTTGGGAGGTAAACCAAGGTTCAACACGGCTCCTACACACCAATCTTGTTCAGAACCCAACGCCTCCCCCATGGGTTGAAATTCGGGGCGACTTGCCAGAATCTCACTATAGTGAGACCTACAGTCAGAGCCCCACTGGACGATTGGGTTATTTTGACTGCCCCAAAAGATCTGTGGCCTATGTTTAAGCAACCACGAATGACCTAAAACCACAGGACAAACTGGGAAATTGATTAAGAAAAAACAAATCTTCTCTGAATGACCGCCAAAAGGGATAAACATAGTTGTCCGACACGGGGGTTCTGGATCATGTCAATGTAATGAAGATCCACTCGTTTAGACCCTAAGCAGTCTGTTGCAGTGGTAAAGCTTCAACCTCAAACTTCAAACTGATCTAATGAGCGATGCTGCTATTGTTTATGCTGCTGCAGTCCATGCTTCCATTCACTGTTTTTTACTGTTGCTGTATCTGTCGGTCTCCCATTGCATATAGGCGTTTATAAGCATACCATGCTTTTTTTCTGTTTCCAAAGGTGCCAAGGTGCAAAACTTAAATGCCAACTTTTTTTTCAAGGATCACATGAGCTACTAACTTTAGAAAATGTGTTATCCTAATAAAAATGCTCCAAGGTATTTTTTTTTTTTTTTTTTAGGTTACTTCACACACATTTTCTGCTAAAAGCTAAGCACTGTAGACCCTGGGGTGGGTGATGTGTAGAACAATCAGTCTTACATTCAGCGCTGCTGGACCAAATTCTGTACCGAAAGAAAGCACGAACCCTCCTTGCATGGTAATGAAAGTATATGGTATCGGATATCGTCAGAGCCTCTATCTAACATTACCAAAACAAGTCGACTGCACCTGTGATGCATTGATGGCAGAGGAGGGTAAATCAGGCTTTTCTGCATTAAAATGATAATAAGAGGCAGAGAAGCCTTGAACGTCAGCAACAAGGCTGTGCTGCTTTCAATGAGTTGTTTCTGCCCACAAAAAAAGAAAAAAACTGCAACGTGGCAGAGTGTTTTTCAGCACTCACGCCAAACCGCGGCGGCGATGCTAACTGGCTGGGCCTTTAATGGCCGTCAAGGCCTTGGCATAATTACCCTCTTCTTTCTGTACATTCTGTAGTTAAACTTTCGAGCGCATCAATCAGCAGCCGCTGAGTGCACGCTAATGGAGCAAAGATCAGTGTTTGCATGAGGTCAAATGGGGGCATAATAAGCTTTGTCTGAAGTGATTTGATGAGGAAAAGTAGTTAAACCAGTGAAAAAAAATGAAAAAGTGAACTATAAAAAAAGGAAGTGCACTGCTGATAGATTCTGCTCCTGATCATGAGGTCTGGGATGAGCGGGGGAGTGAGTCACAGGGACAGCTGATGACTCAATGAGCTCTTATGAAAATTACTGTCACTCATCCAATGGTAACGATGCCAGGAAGGCTGAGCATTTTCACAAAGTTAAGACAGAACTCGCTTGCACTGTTCGTTGGACGAATAAAACCCTGGAGCAGAAAGAATAGCAAATTAAACCTTGTTTTCTGAATCAAGAGGAAACTTCAATTTATGAAACTCTGTTACAATCGGTGGGCGCGTGGGTTAGCAAAGACATACTGACTCCTGCTCCCAAACAACCCCACAAAGAATCTGGACGACATGATTCAAAGGATTCATTAGAAAAATTGTTTAGGGGGTCCTATAACATTGCAAAATAGCAAAATTTTTACTTTCAGAGGATTTGTAAGAGAATTAGAGTAAAGAAAAGAGAATTTTAGGACGCAGATGCTTATTTTATGCGCTCTTTACTTTCGAGAGAAAGAATTAAACAAGCTTGAACTAATGCTAACAATCTGTTACTGCTAATGCCCTCTAATGTTACAACTCAATGCCACAATCCTACTACAAACGCTACCATGGCCATTAATGCCTCAGAACCTGAATCGGTGCCCCCTGCTGACTTTAGTGAAAACTTTGAAGCAGCAATGAGTAAACACACATTTGTATTCCGTGTAGTAGCGAGCTGTGGTTCGATTCCAGCCAAGTTTATTTCTTATTAAGTGTACTCCAAGATTCCAGCTTTTGCCCCTGGCCAGCCTCCCGCACCTCCCGACCGGGCAGTGTCTCTACGGTCTGGTAGAGTTGACAAGCTTCCCAACAGAGCTCATTAAAGGCTCTAATGTTGGAGGAAGTGGGACAGTGTTCAAGCACCTACCGCCCCCCCCACCCATCCCCCGCTCGTGCCCTGTGTAGGGCATAACTACCCTCAGACACAGTATTAAGGGGAGGAGAAACCCAAAAATCACTTCAATCTGCTCAAGAACAGGACAATCAATCAGAGGGAGCAGGAGGGAGAAGTTTATGCTTCAGAGGCATTTTAATGTTCTAAGTTGACTGTTACAATGATTTGTAGGTGTACTTTGACTTTAACCTGGATTTTCTTAAAACCTGATTTTTGCCCCAATTGCTATCATTTAAGGCACTATATCTCACTTATTTGAGGAGCTTTTCTCATGAAATTTTGACAGAAGTCTGTGTACATATCAGGAAGTCTACTGAACTAAAAGTTTTGGTTTAGCACTCTGGGTCTGTGAGTTATGGTGATTTATATTTCATATCGAGGGGGCGAAAAATGGCAAAATCTTCTTTTACCCCACTAAATCTCTAGTATTATGTGTAAATGCTTTATTCTAGTTCAGAAGAAGGTGTAAACATAACTAAATCTAATAAAAAAAAACCTGATTCAAATATCTTGCTTCAGTCCTGAGATATAAGGCAAAGAAATAATGGTGAAATCGGGGTGGCGGCCATCTTGAATCACATGACCTGATTATGCAAATTGGGTCAAATTCATATTTTGTGTATTTCAGGTCATATACTGTCAATACACCAAGTATGAATGATTTCTATCCAAAAATGACATTTTTTTCCAAAAGGTTTCTCCTCCCCTTAAAGGTGCACCATGCAAGTTTGACATCACTGTTGACATTCGAAGTCAAACAAAACAGAGGTAGCTCGCCCCTCCCTCCCATAGTTCCCTCCCTCCCATGCTTCCGTAACTGTCAACTCTTGTCGATGATTGGCCGGAACGTGGTTTGTTATGTTATGGGGCACAGCCTGTGCCCCTTGTGTTTGTTTGCAGTTTGTGACGCCTGTGCGGTCTCCAGAGCCCGAATTTTTTTTTACAGTGAATTCAGGGGCAGGCAGCGAGCGGATCATGGGGAGATGTCGGCAAATTGAGACAAAAATATGATCTCGCAGAAAACAAACAAACTTGCATAGTGCACCTTTAAGCTCATCATGCCTCGGTCTTGCTCACTGGAGAGCACTTCTGTCACTTTGCCCTCCATTGATATAAGCTATACATATAAGCCACAGATCGACACAAGCCGTCTACTCAGACTGATTTCTCAAGGAGGGAGCTTACCTGCGGGAAAGTATTAATTTCAACAAAACTAATTAAGCTCAAGCTCTCGCGCCATTTTTAGTCTGACACAGTGAAAAACAACTCATGAAGACATCTTGTGAAATGGTACCTCAAATGAACTGCAGCAGCCCAAAGATACCTTCTTCAAGGGCTGTACGATTCAACTGAACAATTAACAGATATCATATTAATGATCTTTTTGTTTAACGGTCAATGTAATTTATTTTTAATTTGTTTCGAGACAAAGGCATAAAATTTGAAAAAATAAAAATCCGAAGATTATGGGGAAGACAAAGTGATTCAACCTATCTTAGCCTGTGTAAATTAAGAGCAACTAATCCCTCACAGGTATCACTCATTAAAATTATGGTCAACACAGATGGCATGGATGTTCCAGAGAAGAAGAATTCATTTTTAAAAAAAATTGAAGTGGCAAGAAGAGAATTTACAGGCTGTCTGTAAATCCACAGACTATAATCCACAAAGGCGACTGTGTAGTCTCAAAAAACAAATGAAAACATGCTCACAGACTTAAGTATGAGGCTTTGTAAACCGAAAGAATTATTACTCAATAAAATATGAGCAAGTTGTTCTCATCTTTAAGCTACTGTAGCTTTGTCTCTTTGAAGGCCTAAGTATCTTTGCAGTTGTTACTCCTATCCTGTTCTCTGAAACCTTAAAGTAATGGAACAACACTGTCCACACTTCAGATTGCAGATCTCCCCTCTCATTGTTAATTAAGTGTCTTGGCATAATTGGTGCTGCACTGTGGCCACCTGTCCAGCAGGTGGTTAGTTACTGCCACTTCCTGTATAAATATAGGCCTTCCTGTAGATCCGGGGGGGAAGTGTTGGTAGTCTTGTCATGGTGGACTCTGTTTGTTTGCTGTGAGATTCCAAGTAAATGGATCTTTGCAATCATTGACTCTGGTCTCATCTTTTTATCAAGACATGACAGTTAATACCACTACTTCTTTCGAAGTATGACGGTTGTTCTGTTTGAGAAAGAGGTCATTTCAGTTATCTCTATCTCTTGGTGGCCTGCAAAATTGTGATTAAAACTACATGACATTTCTGTGACAAAAAAAAAAAAAATCCTGTTTGTCTTTGGCATGTCTTTCTGCCCATTGCGGCAAAAGAGGCCCCATAAAAGTGGCCAGAAATTAACGCCTGAGCGACAGGACACAGCTCAACGAGAATGAGTCACTGTAGGCCTCAGCCCAATCGGGACTTCTGTACCCAGAGTGCTCAATGCTACCCGTCAATGGGGCGTAAAGAAAAACTCTCCAATTTTGCAGTTTCTCATATCCGCCCCTTGCAGAGAACAGCAGCCTAACCTGTTGTGAAAGACATGATTCAGCGCTGATGCACAGTGGGGCATTGTGTTCTCGACATCACCCATGAGTCAAACCGCGATCAGTCCAACTCCTGTTCCTCTGCTGGCATTGGTTACTGCTTGTTTGCGGGGCTTTGATGAGAGCAGGTAGTTGCCCAAGTCAGACACACACTACCTTTTTGTTAAGAGGCCAAAACCGCAGAACACTGATGGGATGATTAGGGAACTTAACTCGTCGCAGGGAACAAGCAGAGAACTGCCTCTTGGTTCACAAACGTGACCCGTATATTTTGTCTAATTTTGGAACCTGGAGGAGCTCAGGATATCATTCATGAGAGAAAATGCTGGTTATATAAGCCCTCCTTTGATCACTGGATGCCCTGACAAAGGCAGAGAGAGTAATAGACCTGGTTTAACTGCGTAGGAGGGTCTGGATTTAAATGCGGTGGATGAACCAGAGGGCTGTCCGCGCCCCATGCATTAGCGGCTCTCCACTGCCGGCCTGTAGTATCTGCCCTAGCTGCACCACTGAGCGAGGTAACAATAAACAGCACACAGGCAGGCCCTTCCTTTGACACTGCAGCCCAAGTTCTAGTTTCTCACTTCTTCAGTTTCTGATTGGCAGAATAACAATCATTACATAAGGGGCATAACGCCTTTGGCAACATGTACAAGGGCACTACAGGAGCGAATAACTTCCGCTAAAGTGTCTAGGCCAAGCTAAAAAAAGCCACTGTCTGAGCAGTGAGATTTAGCTGTCCTTTCACGAAGAAGGCTTGCATAACAAAGGATGAAGGTGCCCTAGAAGTTATGAAATAGGAAATGAGTGTAAACACCTTCCCGAAGGAACTTTCCTCCCGAATCCTCCTCGCTGATATGTGTACCAGCTGTACAGACTTATAATCAAATTCCACTATAATCTTATTAATCTGATTCATTTTTATAGATAAATCAGCGAGCGATGTATTTTTTTTAAATCAAATGTAGAGGAGTGGTGGAGCCTGCCGAAACAGGTTATCTGTAGCGCTGTCAGCGTTAACGAGGAGAGGTTAGAGAGGGATGATTACGCCAGCTTAATTACTGGCCCCTCGCCAGAACAGGCCCTTCCAAACACCCATGACCACAGGCCTACGACATTCCCTGGTAAGATGGTCTGCAGAGTACAGAGACAGCTGCATATACGCAGTCTACTTTTTCATGCTCTTTTCCCCGGATTTCTCCCAATTCAAAATGCCCGGTCGGATTCGTCAGACACGCTCACCAACGCAACCTCTACAGGCCACTGGGGCAGACAAGCGCTCTGCAACACCTGAGATCCACCAGCTGCTTCTTGCACATCACGGTCCACAAGCTGAGCTTGCTGGAACGGTGCTTTTATAGATATCAGACTGTTAGACCAATCCACACACTTTACAGGTACCAGACCTGGGGGCCAATTCACATATCAGAGCGGGGCCTCAACAAACGCCAGACAACAAGGCCCATCCATGCACTGATGCAGTGCCTACACTGAGACTGTGGGGTTCCTCCGTGAACTAAAACATAGAGACCAGTGGCCCCTTAAAAGATATAAGGCTGTGAGGCCCATCCACTAAGTGAAGCTTGGCCCTTCAAGAAAATGGTTTCCTCTGTTGCCCAGTCTCCAGCTTTTGTTTTTTTTTTTTTTTTGGATGGCCGAGCACCTGTTGGACATGAGTTCTCACAAGGGTGCAAAAAGCAGGTCTTTCCGAGACGCATTAGCTGCCAACTAATTTTAGGTCCTGGCGGCGCGAAAACTCTCAGGACCCTGCATGCTAATGTTGAGCCAGAACACATAATTAGCCTCACTCAGATGCAAGTGAGGTCATTGGGATCGGCTCAATTTTGGCTGCTTTTCAGCCATTACACCATATGTGTTTGGCAGCTTAACAGGATTTGAATATACTAAATAGGACCAAAAGGGCTTTGTCTAATTACTAGTCACAACAGTCAATAAACACTGAGTGGTGTAAGTTCTCAGGTATTAAAAGCCCAGTAGCTATGTTGCCATGGTACTATCAACCTCTCACACATCAAAAGCCCTCCTGGGCTGATCTGCATCAAAGTGGAGCTTATGATTCTAATGACTAATGTTACCAATATTGTGCTTGGCATGCTAATGTGGAATGCCTGGTTGTTTCTTTGGTATTCATGAATGCAACCTGACGTGATAGCCAGTTGATTGTGGCTGTAGCACAGCGGCTAACGTAGCCAAGTTACTGTTGCTAATGTTTGTGTCCTAAATATGCAAGAGTGATATCAGGGGAAATTCTACAGAAGTGATATCAGGGGAAATTCTACTTGTATTGCAAGGGTTTGTCTCAGTGGTTATGACCGCTCGGTTACCAGCTACTGCATGTTAGTTTGCGTGTCGTGCTAATTAAAAATGCTCCTGGTTAACTTGTATGCAGTAATTCTGATCGGTATGCTTGTGTTACTTCGGTAAGCATCAATGTGGCAGTTTCATCATAACGTTGCCCGATTGTAGCCACTACAGTTAGTGATCGCTTCACTTATCCATGACCGGGATCAGCTGTATACTTCACAAATGTCTGGGCAAGTTCTCTGGTGCTACCGTGAAAGCAATGCGAAATGCAGAAGCTGTACCGTGTCTGGTATAACAAATGATTCCTCTGCACTACCGTGACATAATTTCATCCCCCTTTAGAAATTGTTGTGGCTAATAAAAAGCCGAAAAAGGCGGAGATTAATTTGGAAATTCTTTCCTGTAGAAGTGATCGATTCGCTAGCTCCACATAAGCAACTTGTCCGCGCTAACGGAACTTACGGTTTGCAAAACCTGTATTATGTTCATAACATAACTGAGCTCTCTCTAGCTGTCGCATACTAACCCTAAAGCTGCTTTCACATCGGACACGAAACAAATTTTTCGTGGGACAGCTTAGCCTACATTCAAAGTCAATGCAAAGACGCAAATACACGCGTTATGGGCGCGTTAAGCAGCTTTCACACCGGACGCGAAACTAATTTTTCGCGCGACAGATTACATTCAAAGTCATGACCGCTTATCAGCTACTGCATGTTAGTTCGCGTGCTCTGCTAATTAAAAATGCTCCTGGTTAACTTGTATGCAGCAATTATGATCGGTATGCTTGTGTTACTTCGGTAAGCATCAATGTGACAGTTTCATCATAACGTTGCCTGATTGTAGCCACTACAGTTGAAGCTAACCGGAGAGGTGCAGTTAGACCAGACGTAGGTTTTGCAAAGCTTAGGGTGCGTTTGGGTGCTTGTGAAACGATCGCTTTACTTATCCATGACCTGGGTCAGCCTGATACATCTACAATGTCTGGGTAAGCTCTCTGATTCTACGGTGAAAGCAATAGGGAAGCGTACAGGCTATAACGCGTCCGGTATAACAAACGATTTCTCTGCATTGCCATTGATTGAATAGTAAATTCTTTCCTGTAAAAGTGATCGATTCGCTAGCTCCACATAAGCAACGGTTCACGCAAACGGAATTTACGGTCTGTAAAACCTGTATTATGTTCATGACATAACCGGAGCTCTATCTAGCTCTCGCGCAATATCCATAACTCGCCCATTTTCCGCGAGGAAAAGCTGGTCATGCCGACCCAATGAGTAAACCATTACCACGGGCAATTTCCAAAAAGGCCGTTTAGCCTGGAGCTTTCGACCCTTCGTCATACACCAGCACAGAAGCTGTTCGTTACTCCACGCTAGCAACACACCACAGCTATGCACACGAACCAGCAGGTCCTAATACACACGGAAGCAGTCCATAAGTTGTAGGTCCACTTTTAGCTGCTCCTGACTGACCTGTGTTTCCCTCTAAACTCAGACCCACCGGATTTCTACGGTCTCCGGTCTACACTTGGGTTTGTCGACCCGTTCTACAAATGTGTCTATATGGGGTGGATTCTAGCTTTCCCTCAATCCTAGCTAGAGTAGAAACACCGGTGTACTCACCATAGTAGCCCGTAGGTAGACAGCAAATTCGAGCTTGACCTGCAAGACATTCGCACTGTGTCCTCCACTTTCGCCGTCGCGTTTATTAGAACAAGTTAATTTCATTAGATCTATACACATGTACTGCATTTGATTGCAGAATATGCCCGTCGATTCCTTCGGGAGACGCGTCAGTTTCACTTTCAGGAGCCGGACCCAGAAAACTGCGTTCTGCTGCCTCGTCCCACCTAGATCCGCCCTCCACAGAGCTGGCCAGTTAGAAGAAAGTGGGCACACGGGGAGTGGGGGCCATAGCGGAAGAGCCACCCCAATGAGGCGTTTCAGGCAGAGACTACTATGGACTACAAATGGGGTTTTTTGAGGATGGCAGTATGAGCGAAATAAGTACCCTTTTTTTTTTACTTTGCGCGATCAGGAGTACTCTAGGGGAGTCAAAGACCAAAATATAAACTTGGAAAAATAGCATAATAGGTCACCTTTAAGTTCCTTCAGTGAGACTGCTAAATTATTTATGTATAATGCAAATAAAGTTGGGGACAATGTGTCTCCCTGCCTAACTCCTAGATCAATTCGAAACCAGTAGGAATATTCATTGTTTAGTTTTATACACGAGACAGTATTGCTAGTCAGGGTCTTAATAGCATTGTAAAACTTTCCATGAATGCTATAAATTGTTTGTAACCTATACAACAATAAACTCCTATCAACAAAGTCAAACGCTTTTTGAAAGTCTACAAAAGCACAGAATGTGCTTTGTCCTGTGTTAATTCCATTTCTTACAATACTAGTAAGGGTGAAAAGGTGATCTGTACAGTTTCCCTCTCTCTTCTGAACCCATTTTGTTCATCAACTATTAGCACATTTACATTACAGAAGGTTGTCAATCTATTATTATCAAATAAAAAACACCGTCAATCATGTTTTTTCCCACGTGTGTGCCGAATTTTAGGCTCAAAGCTTGACGTAATGATCATTTTTCTTTAGATGGACAAGATTTCTAATTTTTCACCTAGGATATTCTATGACGGCCACTTAGGCCAGGCACTTGAAATAAAATACAGCAGATTAAACATTAATTCCTTAGGCCAATTTCAATAACGCAGTTTGATATAATAGTACTGTTGTTTTCAGAACCACGCATTCACTTTCATGCAAAATGTGCATAGCTAGAATAGGAACCCGTAAACGCTTGGTTATGAAACGACTTTACACTGAAAAAAATTGTCTGAATTCAGACAATAATGTGCTTAAATCTGTCCACCCAAAAATATTGTCGGATTTCAGACACGATTTTGTTTATTTCTGACAACTGATTGTCCATTCAATCTAAAATGTAGTCTGATTTCCGACAATATTTTGTCTGAAATCACATTTTTTTTTGGGCAGACAGATTTCAACACATTATTGTCTGATTTCAGACAATTTTTTTTTATTGTATAAGTGACTTTTAACAAATGATGAACTGTTCAGGCGGAATTGCACATTTTGAGGTGTCCAGTTTAACATGAAGCAACGTTAGTGAAACCAGTCCTTTGATTTAGAAATGTGTCTTGGCAGTAAATATGAAAAACAAGTCAATCATACCAAGCATTTTTAGGCATACAGCCATGTACCCACGTGAAAATCTCCCACCACTTCATAGTCGTGACAGTATTTGGGGGGGCTTGAATTTTGACTTGACATGCCTTGCAGCAAACCAACCGAGACATACTTCCCGAACATCTAGTTTTTTTTTTTTTGTCCTGGGGTTGTACGATCCTAAAATGAAACTGTTGGGAGTTATTAATTACAAGAAAGTGAAACCACTCTGAAATACTTACTGCTCTATGATAGTTTGTGTTAGGTGTCTTACCATATAAACAGACGACATTCTACATTAAGTTTGCCAAGCCAAATGTTGTGTTGATAATTACAATTGGTGTATATTTATTTTTTATATAGTAGTTTTTAGCATTTTTTGCAGGACTGTTCATTTAAATTTGGCTTGTAGCACGCTATTGTATATATATGCACTTTTCGGCCACAGTATATATACTGTTCACATCCACATGAACTTTTTTTCACATATTTTGTTAGCGGGGATGTAAATGCAAATGGGGGGGGCTTTTTGAGGTTCATTTCTAGTTGATAGTGGTGTTTCTTGGTGGAGATGGCTTCCAAAATGCAGTCTAAAAATAGGGTTTTGTCATATTTGTAACTCGAAATCTATTGCTCGTAGAGCAAAACGTTGTATTGAAAATATGACACAATATATCTGGTCAGTTTAAGTGCACTCAGGTCTGTAGCATCAGCAGTTTTTGAGAAATGACATTTTTAATGACTTCAATGATTTACAATTTTACGGACATTTCAATGTTTGTAATCACCCTCTGTGCAACCTATAAATTTATATTATTCGAATTTGAGGAATTTTTGCATATTTTTCAATAATCCCAATAGGAAAAAAAAAGGGGGTGAGACCTTGAATGCACCGACTATTGTTTGTTTACATGCAAGTTTTTGCATCGTGTGCACACAAAATACTGTAAAACTGTTTTACTTACTTTCAAGATTTAATTTAATCTTCATGTCATGACGAAAAAACATTCATACCCTGATGCCAAAGAAACTCGCTCAACCTTGAATGTCACTTTTCCCAGAATGTGGCGTCTGCATTCCAGCTCAAAGCAATTTTCCGTGGCTGTGATTGGTCAAAAACAGTTTTTGGTCAGTCAGGTGATTTATTGGCTTTCTCTCTATATATACCCCTTGAATATGCAAAGTGTCACACCTTGCAGAAGAATCTAAAAGCACATTTCTTCAGATTTGTCAAGACACAGGTGAATCACAGTCTGCTGGTATAGGTACACTTAACTTTCCTATTTTGGAACTGTCCTCTGGAAAATAACGTGATGTAAGTTATTGCATTTTCACTCTGGAATGTAATCCATTTTGTTCAAATTGCCAAAAAAATGTCATGTCTGTGACATGCACAACTAACTTCCCTGGAAAAGCTCTGTGGAGTTTCACTTTAAAATATTGTTGAAATTTGACCATGCCCATTTTACACATATATTATGTCCCATTTTCTTTCAGAAACATAATGACATTAATGTACATGTATGTGTTGCCCTCTTCAGTTGAATTAACTTATTCATGCAACTCATTATATTTGTAAATTATATTGCAGATAGACAGTCGTATGAGGTATGGGGTGAATGAAGGGATCCTGTTCTTTGTGTTGGACAACCATGAGAACCAACCCTACCAGCATCGCTTCATCCAGAATGCCACGCAGAAGGCGCTGTATGTAGCCAATGATATCATACAACATGGCAAAGTTTATGGCGTCAGCATTCCAGACCTCTCCTGGGTTTCTGGTGATTATCTCAGAACAATTGAATAAATTTTACTCAATTGCAATGCAATAAAATGTTGACGTGCATTGTATATTGTATTAAGGAGAATAAAATCTTGAAAATGAAAATTATTTCTAGATTTGCTATGTGAATAATGTCTGACAGTAGAAGTGAGTGTATTTCTTTATCGCAGTTCTCAGAATTTTATAAAATGTGAGTTTTATGACAAATTCTGGTGCATCATGGTGAATGGGCCAAATCAATCGTTTGAGTCTTCTCAATGTGAACTACTGAGTAAATGTCGGAATCCAAGAATTCTACAGAATTACGATAGTGATTGTAAGCAATGGACATCAAGTAGCTTTGCTTGATGGGCAAATAAAATAGGGTGTGAAATATGCACAAACTTGATGTCAATATTTTTAAAGGATATACGAATTATGATAGATTTTGCATCATGTGCCAGAAGTATTGTACAAGTCATGCCATTCGTAGCCTCAATTTTTATGTTCATATTACACTCATCTGGATCATACGTATTAGGCTTGAGGGACTATTTTTTAGCGTTTCATTTCCATGCTAGCCTTTATAAAGGGGGGGGCAGCAGAGGTGGAGCTGAGTTCAACTCGCACTGTCGCCCATGAATGTTCGTCAGATGCCGCTGTTGGAAGTTCTTGTTGAACATGTCAGGACCTATATGCTGAAAAGATGGAATGAGAATGACTCGTTAACTACAAGTGGAAAAAGCTTCTGATGCTCAAACTATACATTTAAACCCCAAGAAATTTTTTTTTTACCAAATCAGTTTTATGGAATAAATGTTGACACTTTGCATAGACATCCGTAATGTAGAGTAGCAGTGACCCACTCATGACAACTGATGAACCTGTATTGGTATTCTGTCTTTACTATTTTGTATCATAACAAACATATAGTATTTACACTGTGTTGGATTGTTAGCATAGGTAATAAATTCAATGCATAAAAACTCCAGGATAAGTTTATTGACTTTCTAGCAGTAAGGATGACTGCAAAGAGTACAAAGCAATTTCCTACATCCTCGCTACGGAACTATCAATAGTTCATTTTTAGATTCTTGGCAACGTGTGACGACAGCTCAAATAAAATCATTATATATAGTCTAGCGTAGTATGTTGCTAGTCAATCTATAGGAACAAAACGTTTAAAGTTAGGTATATTTTACTGATATTTTCAAAGCTTGACTTACATTCTTGGTAGCTTCACTTATTGACAATATGGTGTTCATAGCCAATATATTTGTTTTACTATTCAAAATGTCTCCTGTTTTTGGTGAGTACAATATGATTTTGATATTAAAAAACACAGGCAATATTGAACGATTAAGTAATACTTCCATCTATTGACATTATGTATATGTCGCTTTCTACACAAAGGATATGAACATCATGCACGGAGAATACACTGCACAATTGTTGTTAGTTTAGCTTTTCATATTTTAGTACTACACATTCAGTTTTCATTTATACTTTCATTTCTATTTTGAAATGCATAGAAACACGGGCTTGAATTACGTAAATCTCCTTAGCTCAAGCCAATCAGATGAGCTGTAGAGGTTAACTTGATTGTAATATTTCTTTGGCTGGTTTCCCAACTAATCAGGCGAGCCAAAGAGGATGACTTCAGTTTTGTCCATGTTACCATCCACTTTGTAAAGATACTGTAGTGGGAAATATTAGACATTTTTTGTTTATAATACATGGAAGTATCTCCAGAAGTGACGTAGAGCTCCACATCACATCTGATTGGTCAGTTGCAGTCCCTCATCACCACCAGCTGGCCAATCAGGTGAGCTGTAGAGGATGACGTCACTTCTGCTCAGTTTTACATACATTCTAAGATGCAATAAGGACATTCTCATAGAATAGGACCCTATACTAGAACTGAACATTAGAGAAAGCTGATAAACTAGTTTATCACGTCTCTCTAATGTTCAGTTTTAGTTAGTGGAACAGTCATTGACTTAGCATCGGATCAGTCCAGTAAACTAGAGAACAGGGTCCTAGTCTGGGAGTATGCCACAATAAGCAGTTTGTGTAAATGTTTATGGACAGGATTGTTCAAAGCAGAAGACAACTGCAAGTTCTGTACAACACCAAGATGGGGAAAACTCAAGACTTCTGACAGAGAGGAACTGGGACCAATCGGTATACGACTAACCAACAAAGCTGTCGCCGGAGCATTGTATTACAAAGGAGAAAATTATAGCAGCCAATCATTTGGAGATGAGGTATTTCATCTCAATCTAATAGACATAAGCGATAAACATTTGATGATTCTAAACCGCAGTGGAGAGGTTGCTGCTATGGGCAGGATTAAACTGACTATTGAAAGTAAAGCATACAACCCATCCTGGATCAGTGGAATCTGGTTGGACAATCTGACTCGCTTCAACTTAACTGTTGGAAATGGAACTTGTGCGAACTTGGTCTTAGGTAATAGGCCCGTCTCCACCGCAGGAACTTCGGGGTAATTTTACAGGGCCGGGGCCATTGTTGCGTGTCTCCACCGCTGAACCCCCGAAGGACAGAGTTCCGGAACTTTTACAGGGGCTAAAAAAGTCCCTGCCTCAGAGTAGGTACTCCGAACGGCCCCGAAAAACTCCTGGGTGGGGCTTGGGGTTTACTTGGCGCTGACTGGATTTACTCAGGGTGCGATGTAATGTCTACAGAAAGCGACAAAATAGCTGGCATTTTTAAAACTCAGCAGACGACAAGGGGTTGCATTTTTAAAAGGAGTTCTCCTACTTCGCCCTCTCGATGGAGACACGGCAGTTGAGAGGGCCGAGTGAGAGGACGTTCCTGTAGTAGTTCCTGCCCCCCAAATACTACCAGGAACTTCTTCGGTGGAAACGGGCCTAATATCTATATTGACAAGATGACCTGCGAAGCTCAATCACATGTAACTGAGACCAATACAAGCTGGCAGCCTTCGCTCGGTCAGTACACTGAGAGGATGGTCTTGGAGGAAGTCCATCTGGTGGCTTCTAATGGAAACAATTTCACAATTGATGTTATGAACTGGGGCTACTCTCTTCAAGTAGATTTGTTGGATTGTGCAAATCATGGTAATAAACTTATTAATGTCATCTATATGATAGAAGTTGTGGCATTCTGCCGAATTAAGTTCCTCTTCTCAAAACTGAACAAATGAGAGAGGTGATAAACTAGTGGAATAGTCATTCCTTGAAAATTGGGGCAGTGTGATAAATTAGTGAATGGGGACCTAATTCAGTAGTTTGCCAAAGTTGTCAGCACAGGCTTCCTTGTAAATCTGAATAACATTCACAACCAAAAGAGTCAATATGTCTGACTTTCTTTTAGCTTATGACCTAGCGTCAGCTGAGAAGTTCAATAGAGATGGCTGGGTCTGGGAAACTTATTTCGTGACCATGAACAATGCAAGTGACATGGACCGGCAGACCTGCCTGACTGTGGCTGCGGATGGAGTGAGACTGACATTTGTGCTAAAGGAGGAACCTGCTGGCGATGGCCGTCTGTTCTTCGTCTTCTTCCTGAAGGACATAGACAGCTGTATGGGGATACAGGTTGATGTGCATGTTGTCCTTCTTATATGACATTTTTCTTTTTTGTTTTGTTTTAAGCAAGCCAGTTACGACGTTGTCATGCTTGGAATTTAATTACGTACATTGTTTAGCAATAGCTTCAGCCAAATGACTGTTCCAATTTTTAGTATCCCAAAATTTGAACATTTTTTATGCCTAACCTTACCTTCACTTACGTTTTCCTAGGCCTAACCCATACACGCAAACTTTTAAGATTTCAAAATCACCAACTTTCAAGATTCCAAAATCAGGAGGCTGACAATTACCTGCAGGCAGCTCGAGACATGTACGCCAGATTTTTGCCCCTGAACCAGTTGGCTGGCTGTAAAATCAGCTGGCTAGCGGCTGCCAGCTGCTTAGCCACCACCACAATGAGTGGCGGCTGGCTGAGTGTCAGATCGGCTGGCTAGTGGCTTATAGTAGTTTAGGAGCTTACTATACAGGTTTCCTAGGTGAAGGTGGTGTTGGTAGGCATACAAGAGTTGAGGATATGATTGCAATAACCACAACTATTCTAAACTTCGTGAAATTAAATTGAAAGACAGTTACGGGAGGTATTGATTAATTTTATGATGTTAAAACCGTATACCTAGAAAGTAGGTTTGATGATATAATGCTCATATAATATGCTTTTATATGTTTATTTTAAGCCATTATTCAGCAGTCAGTAAAGAAACGAAAATTAAATTAAATATATACACAGTTTAAGAAGTTAAAAAAACCTGAATAATCCAAACGTCATGTTGATGACTTGTGTAAAGAAAAACTGTTTAAATTAATTGGATATAGGTATGTAAGATCTGGAAAGGGGGTTGGAGTACCGCAAACGCTGATGAGTGGGGGAGCTCCAAGGCTGAAAGCGGCAAATGGCTGATAGCTCGGGAACTGGGCTTTAAGGAACTCCGGAGCCATGCTAGATAACAATGAAACTGGTTGGACTTCCTCCGTTATGAGTGGGCCCAGGATGTTTGCTCAGCCTCCGAGTGGAAGGGGTTTATGGTCTTTCTGTGTCCTTGGTGTTACTCTGTATGGGAGGGGTAGTTGCAAGGCCTCTGGCTGACAAAATGCCCCTGTGGAAGTCATTTTATTGTCCTCAGTCTTTCATGAAACTGGACCTTAACTTATCTATTTAAAATAATCTAAACCTCTAGGAACTTCACAATATGCTCATGTGTTCAATATACTGCTCTGAAATCACTTCCGTACTTATAACCCAGTTTACCTGTGTAATAATTCAGCTTAAGACTTTTTCATGACAACTGCATCATATTAGTACATATTCATATCATGTTTGGTCTTGTTATTCTCAGGGGAATCCAAGGAGTTGAATGGAGTATGTTGCATTCCCATTGAAATTATGATTCATTCCCTTTTGGAAACTCCTGAAAATTGGTCAGAATCCTCTCGGGTAATCATTCTGTTCTTCTCTCTCTGCTAAATTGTTTTATTACATCCTCCAAATGGTGGAAACCCAAAATCCAGATTCGACCCCCCTTCCAGGTAATTTATGGCCATGCCGCCTGGATCAAAGACGTGATTTAGCATAAAGCAAAGAGAGACAATCCATTCTGGGAAGATCGTGTCCGATCTCTCCCCGCATACGTAAGTGCATGTGTAGCCTTTTCACCAGGTCTGACTCAACTCTCATTATCTAAATTATTTGTAACTTGTATTTGATTTAACTTTGATTTGTTTGATTCAAGCTCTTGCCTACCTGGTGAATAAATTATTGTTATTCCTTTAAACTTGCGTGGTCTCTGTGACTCCTAATCCTTTTATTCTTTCTAGCCACATTACGACGGAGACTTAGGGGTAAAGCTCAACCAAGGACTGACTGATCAGCGGCTTTGGGATGAGAATTGGTTTTATTAAGTTGGAGAGACAATCATGATCTACTTGCATAAAGGGTTTATGTATTGCCGGTTCTGGGATTTTAGCCTTAAGGAAACCCATGGACGAAAAGTCGGTTATCTGTTAAAATTCCCTGAAGGAACCCATGGGCGTGCATGAATCTGGGTTTGCAGTATTCACGCCAAAAGATGCTGCTGCAGTGATGATTGACTTCCATCCCCTGGTATTACTAACGAACCTAAGATTCGGCAATAATGCTAAAACCCGGGGACATATATTGAGTAACGCAGGCCTACACCTACGAGTCCGAGGTGTAATCACCCCGAGGTCCACGCATGTTTTCGCTAAATTCTAAATTCTAATTCTAATTTGGAGTCAGATTGTAACGAGAGTAAATACAGTAACTGTTATGCTTCTTTTACAGTGATCACTGATATGTCTGATGCCCCGCCTCTTTCTGGTGTAATATTCCAATGCTCGCATTGAATTATTCACCGCAAGGCGGCAGATTAGATAGATCCGTGATTACCGCATGGCTCCGTTTGCGAACAGAGAAAGTTTATTAATATTATTCTATTGCCTCACAACAGCCTAAGTACACGCATGAACCTTCCCTCCCACCTTAATTTTTGTATTTTACAAAAAGCTTTTCTAAAAGTCATTTTAGATAAAGAGAGACCGCAAATAGTACAGAATAACACATTATTACAGTTTTAGATTGCACCAAACAGACTATGCCACAATTAAAACCTACCTCAGAAGTTTTCAGATTTATCAAGTGGCATAATGAGAGATTACTCAAGAGATGAAATTAAGGAGATTAGTTACTCATTCAGACCTTGGTCAAATAATTCAGAGTGTGCTTTAATTTAAGTCCTTTCACACATGCAGAATTGCCAAAAATTGTTTGCAGTTTTTAAATAAAATATACTGATTTAACTTGGGAGAATATTAAAGAGGAAAAATTGTGATTAAATTTGCATGAAGCATACTGCCTTATTGCAAGAAAAAACTTTTTATCCCTGAGGCCATATATGATTGAACTAAGAGCCCTGGAGATAATACCCAGAGCCACAAAATTGAAGTACCGGATATTTAAGTGGAGCTGCAAACCATACTTCAGAGCTAAGCTTTCAGTGTAAGGGCTTATCATGTCGGCCATACACAGAAGGATCTGTTGCCCGTGGAGCAGGAGGGTACGTCTCCCCTTTGACAAAGACTCTTTGCTATCTTTAGAGGCAGATTGAGCAGCCAGTGTGATTTTAACAAAGCAAAACAGAATAATAATCACTGTCACAACTACTTCCGCAAGAGACCAAACGACCTGCTTGAAATTATGCCATTCGTCAAGTACCATGATCTCATAAAAGCAAAAGACTGGCTTGGCAAAGTACCCTTGTGGTGCTCTGAAAGACAGCATTAAGAGGTCTGTTAAAGAAACGAGGGAGGTGTAGGCTGATAAGACGACAATGACAGTTAAGGTCCTGCCAATCGTCGAGATGCTAGAGTGCCTCAGTGGCATACAGATGGCCACATAGCGCTCTAAGCACATAGCAGTGATAGTCAGTGGTGTACAATTGCTTACAGTTTCCATGATAATGCAAAGCGGAATACAGGAATTGACAGGAAAGAACATATTGTGAAAGTTAAACAGCACCACAAGATTTGTGAGCAGCAGGTAGATTGAGTCGAACAGCAGGGTGTGGGCGAATAGCATGTAACGACTGTTTTCCCGAAAAGCCTTTTTACTGAAAAGGTGAAGAGCATGAAGATGTCGATGTAGACAAAGCACCACACCAGCACCTGCACTGGCTTACCTTTAATCCTCAATAACGTGATGTCGCTACTAATTACTTGCCGTCCATCACTGCTGCTGTTCTGATCCATGACACATAAACCCGCAACTTTAAGGAGAAAAAAAATAAAATTGATATTTCCTCCTGTCAACTTTCAAATTGTACATGTCATGTCGCACAGAATCCAAAAAATGCTAGTTAAACTCGTTGAATCTTCCTAATTTAACATACAAACTATTATTAACCATGAAATAAATAAAACATATTTCTCAAAAATTTATAATATAAAGATCCGCAGCAGCAATCCAAAGTAGCTATACTTTTTATGCATGAATTTAGCAAAATATGCATGAAATGTACATATTCACATTGAGTGTTTCTATTCTACCATTCAAACCAAGAAACTCGAGCAGTAAGAGGTTTTTATAGGGTGGTGAGCATGTTTTACGTCTAATGACACTTGAGGGAGTTTTTGCAGAACTTGCCATGATACGGACACACCCATAACCCAGGCCCTACGGAGTTTCTGACATAGGGTGTCACTGTATGATAGCACATCCTATTGCAATATAGTTTTTTTCCCTTGTGCAATTGCCCTCCTGAAATGTAGTTTGTTCAATATGTGGTAAGTTTTAGAACTTCTTTTGAATTAAGGGAAAACATCAAAAGTCTGAAAGCACCAATGGTAATTACAATTTTTTTTTAGAATTAGAATTTTGTCTGCAATTGTAGCCCCTTAGAAGCATCCCTTATTTCCAGTTGGAGTATTTTTCTCAAATTCTGCATTTCCATGGAGGTTAGGTCATAGTTTTGAGTCACCAAGGTTAGTGTTAGTTCACAAAGGTAGCACTACTGTCGCAGCCCTCACATGAACGCCTTCTGTGTCTTCTGCTCAACAACTTGCATGTTGATTAGAAGTAATGTCTCTTTTAATTGGTTTGCATCTTTCATGCTCCGTTATCTGAAATCAGGTAATCAATGACCTTGCGGTCTGCTGCAGCCCTTGGTAGTTCTCAATCAACCGTGGGCTTGTACAGCAATGGATTTCGTCACGGGACTACCCTCCTCTTATAGGTTTACGGTCATCCTTACCATTCTCAAAATCTGCCCTCTTCGCTCCGTTAGCTATGCTCCCATTGCCAAGGAGACTGCCAAACTCTTCCTTCGACATGTTGTGCCCCTTTCACAGTATACCCCGAGTGGTGGTCTCAGACTGCGATCCCCAATTTATCAGTTGCTTCTGGAAGGCCTTTTGCACCCTGATGGGTGCAACTCGGTGCCTCTCCTTGGGGTTTCACCCAGAAACCAACAGCCAAGAGCAGAGTCTGAACCAAGAGCTGGGCTTGACAGAGGGTTACCCCGCCAGATGGTCTCGTCTGTTACCTTGGGTGCAGCTGGCTCATAATTCATTACCAGTGGCCGGTTTGGGCACGCCTCCTTTCAATATTATCTGGGTTACCAGCCGCCTGTATTCCAGTCTGAGAAAAGAGAAGTGGCAGTTCCCTCTGCTCAGGTTCTGGTTGGCTACGCTGGTCAGGGTTGGAGAGGAGCCCGCACTCTTCTACTCTGCTAAATATTTGCATTCAACAAGCCGGGAAACCGTCGTCGCAGGCCAGCTCCTGTCTGCCAAGTGGGGCAGAAGGTTTGAATAGCCGCGAAGGACATCCCATTCCCGGAGACGTCAAAGAAGCTCGCCCACCCAGTTCACTGGCCCATCCACTTTTTCAAGAATCTTGCCTTCATCTGCGGTCAGGCTCCTCTTTCCCCATTCCCTCTGTAACATTCACCCTGTGTTTCCTGTCTCGAGAAAATTAAACCAGCGTCTTTGTCTCCCTACCGTTCTCCCTCCCTGTCCTCGCTTACCCCCAGGCTCATCGATGGTGGCTCTGTGTACACCGTGTGCCGGATCCTAGATATCTGGTGGAGGGTACGATAGTTTTTGGTAGACTAAGAGGGATAAGGGCTTGAGGAGCATTGATTATCCCAGAGTGGAATATTTTAGACTCCTCCCTGGTTCGCGATTACCTGTGCCGGCATACAGGGTCCACTACTGGGCCACCAGGTACAGCCCATTTGGGGGGGGGGTGGGGGGTATTGTCACAACCTTAGTATGAATGCCTACTGTGTCTCCTCACATTCAGCAACTTACCTGTCTTTTAGAAGTAATGTCTCCTTCAACTGGTTTGCATCTTGCATGCTTCCTTATCCCCAGCTGTGCCTTGTTTCATTGTGTTCACCCCTTGTACCTGTGTCGTGTATTTATACCCCCTCCTTTCAGTTGCAAGTTGCGGGCTTGAATTTCGCGATACGTGCTTAGTACCAGTCAGTATTTAGGCTACTAGCCAAACTCTTCATCTTGTGAAAGTAACACAAAATCTTGATTGATAGTATTTACAGGAACTTTCCCCTTTGTTTATTTAATAGGAACAAGCTCCCAAGCCTTTCTCAGGGTCCAGGTTTGGGACCTGTTTCTTATTAATCTTTTCTCAGGCGGTTCCCCTGTCCAGTTTATTAGGAACAAGCTCCCAATCCTTCTATGGTCATCAGGATTGGTACCGCATTCCTCTGAAGCTTCTCCTTCCTGTTCTGGAACAATTCAGCTGTGCACTCTATTCGGCAGTTTTGATTAACGAAAACATCCGATATCTGCATTTCACTTCTTTTATTTTCCTTCTCTATAAATAAGTGAACTTTATTTCAATTCATTACGCAGGTGTTGTCAAGAATATCTGATTACATCAATGCCTTGGCCTTGTCGGTATCAACGGAACCATTAGCCGAGCCAGAACCTGAAGAAGAGGATCTTAGTTAACTTCAGCTGCCTGACCTCACGGAACTGCCTCCCCAAGAGGTGCAAAAGCCTGACAAAAAGTACCTTCTCCTCAACCAGAATATTACTTATGACAAGGAGCTCCGTCAACACAACTACAAATGGGGATTGGGGCTAAGAGGGGCTCTAACCCTTGGGCAAGGGGCATAGCCCACACAGATGCCCAAAAATGATGTGCTATACAGAGAACTTTCTGGAATTTTGGTGGGGGGGTCGATGGACTGGGGTCCCCTTAGTCCTCCCCTATGGATCCGCCACTGCATTCAGTACATTATTAATAAAATTGATGGAATATCTTCATCACTGTGGCAAATACAAAAGTTTTTGTGTTTCCTGAATCTGCAAAATGTCAAATATCCATCAAATTTATTGCACTGGAGTACTCTTTTTCCATTCTAAAATGCACTACCGTAGCGCAGTTAGAGCTGCGCTTTAACAACAACATACTGGATTTGTGATTTCAGGAGACAGATACATCTCTCCACAATGCAACGTGTTGACCTGTGTGCTGCATTGTGGGCAGTTTCATTAGGTGTCCTAGGAATAAGTATCTGAGTGATAGGCCATGATGTTTTTGCTAATTTCCTACCCAGCTAGATCAAGAGCAATCACTGTTAAAGCGAGCTAGCTTGTGAAGTTAGGGCAAAGACCAAATGACATCGCTTAAATATGACGATTTTTACAAAGATTTCCCTTAAATAGCGTTAGCTAGCTGGCAAGATGGCCATATAATCTGAAAAGTAATGTAATACACAATCGCATACACAATGGTATTGTGCAGCTGAAATTAGCAATGAAGTATTGTCTCAGCTCAAAATGCCTGCTTGCTCTTCAATTAATGTTGAGGGAGGTCATGCGGACGTGATCGCGTTGCAAGTAACCAATCAGAGTTGTCAAAATGGTTTGAGAATTGCAGGAGCAATAAATGAAAACTGACCACCTGATAATGTTGAGAGTTTTCGGAGTTTCTGTAATGGTAATTTAAATGAATGATTGAAAACAGGTCGTGACCAATCATTAATTTTAAGGGATTGTTTTGAGCCTCCCCAGTTTTCAGTTCACAAGCTGCCACTGATTATATATATATATATATATATATATATATATAACACACCCCAATTCCGAAATAGTTGGGACGATGTGTAAATTGTGAATAAAATCAAAATGCAATGACTTTCAGATCACATGAGCCAATATGTTATTTCCAATAGAACATAGATAACATTTCAAATGTTGAAACTGAGACATTTTACATTTTTATCCACAAAATGAGCATATTTCAAATTTTCTGGCTGCAACAGGTCTCAAAAAAGTTGGGACACAGGCAAAAAAGGGCTGAAAAAGCAATTAATATACAAGAGAATCAGCTGAAAGAACATTTAGCAACTAGTGTTTTTTTTTTTTTTTGCCCGCCACCACCCCCCCCCCTTTTGGAGGACAACTTTATTTTTAATTATAAATGTTATGCAAAAAAAAAAAACCATCATGGTGAAACCTCTCTGAGGGAGGGCTATAACAAAACATAGCAAATTACACCAAAAAAAGTAAATAAAGTAATAATAATAAACAATGAAAACAATAGACAAATAGTACAGTCAAATGGGGGGCTGATATAGATATGGACAGATATAAACAGAGTAAAACATACAGCTACAAACAGAGAGGACAAAACAGACAGACAGCAATAGACAGCAAGTAGTTAAGTTAACTGGCATCAGGTGTGTAACATGATTGGCTATAAAAGGGATGTCTTAGAGAAGCTGAGTCTCTCAGAAGTAAAGATGGCCAGAGGCTCTCCAACCTGTGAAGGCTTGCGTAAAAAAAGTTGTGGAATACTTTAAAAACAGTGTTCCTCAAAGTGAAATTGCAAAGGCTTTGAAGGTCTCATCATGGACAGTGCATAACATCATCAAAAGATTCAGAGAAACTGGAAAAATCTCTGTGCGTAAGGGACAAGGCCGAAGACCTTTACTGGGTGCCCGTGATCTTCGGGCCCTCAAACGCCACTGCATCACTCACCGGCATGATTCTGTCATTGACATTACTACACTGAACAAAAATATAAACGCCCCATGTCAAATTTTTGAGTTTTTATTAACAAAAAACTGGAACCGGGATTTGTCTGTGAATAGCACTCTTCTCCAGCGTGCCAAGGGCCATCGAACGTATGCATTTGCCCATGCGAATCGGTTCCGACGCCGGACAGCGGTGAGATCCAGACCACGGTGAGGACGCCGAGCACGCAAGTTGGCTTCTCGCAGGCGGTTACGGACTGTCTGTGGTGTGATGCGTCTGTTGTGCAGACCAACGGTTTTATCTGCTGTGTGTGTTGGTGGAATTCAATTATAAATTCCGTATTATTGAATATTGTGTTATTAATTGCTTATCCTTTGAGCAGCCTAGGTCAGGCATGATTGCTAAAATTATATAATCTAGCTTTTATGCAAGTAGAAACGCCATTAACTGTGTTTATTGTGTATTCATTCTATCTGAAACCTTGAGTTCCAGCCGGACCAAGGAGTGTATTTGGAGTTTTGTGTGTTCCCAGGAGACAGTTCCTGCGAAGCCTGCAGAACCACGAGATAAGCAACAGGTGATTGGGGGAGAGAAAGACTCCTCTGTACTGCAGATATGGCTGTCAGGGTCAGACTTACGTGGGATGCGCACGCACGCAGCTGACGCAGAGGGCGTACATCATGACGTTCTGCTTTTACATATATCCAAAGCAAAGGAGAGATTCCTTTGTCTTTGTTCTTGCCTGTAACAGAGACCCTATGTGTGGCACATAGTAAAATGGATCCTATTTACTCTAATCTTGTCTCAGTGTGATTTCTTTCAGGAATGAAAATTAAAATTCCCACAACAGTGTGTGTCGCTGATCTGAGCCGATCCCGCAGGTGGACGAGCCGGATGTAGTGATCTTGTGCTGGTGTGGTCACACGTGGCCGACGTGGATGAGGTCAATTTGCAGTACTGCCCGTCTGTCGGAAACGAACTCTCAAACGGCCTATCGTCCGATAGTTAACATTCAGCTGCACAGCGATCGCTCTGGTGGACATCCCTGCATCCAGCATGCCAATGGCACGTTCCCGCATGACCTGAGACATCTGAGGCATGATGACTTTTGACAAAATTTCACATTTTGGGGTGGCCTTTTATTGTCCCCAGTATAAGGAGTGTCTGGGTACTGCTCATTCTGTCTGATCACCGTCTGGAAATGCCATACCCATGTACTGAGTGAAATCACTGCATCACTGAGCAAATGCTCACTGACAGAGAGATGGATTAAAAAATGGTACACAAATCAAGAGAAATATCCCTATTGTACAAGTAAAAGTCAGCATATGCTCACTTAGAGTTGTAAACTCCATGTGGCATCAATATTTGACATGGGGCGTTTATATTTTTTTCAGTGTAAATGGGCCCAGGAATACTTCAAGAAACCACTGTCTGTAAACACAGTCCACTGTGCCATCCACAGATGCCACCTAAAACTATCATGCAAAAAGGAAGCCATTGTTGAGCATGATCCAGAAGCGCTGCTGTGTTCTGTGGGCCAAGGCTCATTTAAAATGGACTGTAGCCAAGTGGCAAAGTGTCCTGTGGTCAGACTAGTCCAAATTTGACATTCTTGTTGGAAATCATGGGCATCAAGTCCTCCGGGCTAAAGAGGAGAAAGACCACCCCTCCTGTTATCAGTGTTCAGTTCAAAAGCCAGCATCTTTGATGGTATGGAGATGCATTAGTGCATATGGTGTGGGGCACTTACATTTTTAAAAAGCACCATGAATGCTGAAAGGTATATAAAGGTTTTAGAGCAACATATGCTTCCCTCCAGAAGACATCTATTCCAGGGAAGGCCTTGTGTATTTCAGCAGGACAATGCAAAACCACATACTGCAACTATTACAACAGCATAGCTTCGTAGTAGAAGAGTCCTTGTGCTGAACTGGCCTGCCTGCAATCAGTGACTGTCCCAAACAACACATATTTTCCTGACACAGAATCTTTTTTCCATGATGTCCAAATGTACGTGTGTATGAAAATATAAAATGTCAGGCAAGGATTTTTAAAAATATTCAAGTGGTCTTGCAGACAGTGTATAGAGTAGTGGTCTCCAACCCTGTTCCTGGAGGGCTACTATCCTGGATTTTTTTTTCACTCCACCCAAAATGAATCATTCCTAATTTCCCAGTTATGTGAGGTTACGCTCAGGAACCAGACATGAGAACCAAGCAATCCAAAAAACTTGTGTTTTATTAGGAATGGGGGTGAACCCCCGCAGAGCAGGAAGCAACAGTACAAAGTCCACAATCCAAAAATCAGAATCCCAGGACGTAATCCAAGTTGTAAACAGGGCAGCAAACACAAAACTCGTGGTCGGGCAAAAAAGGTTCGGTACACAGATGCAAACAAATCCAAATCAGAGCCAGAATCACAAACGGGGACGGTCCAGTCAGAAAAGAATCACAAAGAGTACAAGGCATAAACGATCGTAGCACAGGCAAACCAAGGGAAACATTCTGACAGAGGCTGGTTGTGAAAAGACTGCTTAAATACAGGTAGGGGAAGTCACATGCTATGATAGGGAACAGTTGAGCTGGATCAGACTAATTACAATGGGGGAATCACATGAGGGAAACCCTAACCACGGAAATTGGCGAAAGCCAAGACACGGACGGGAATCACAC
This sequence comes from Gymnothorax javanicus, assembly GCA_029692085.1. Classification (NCBI taxonomy): domain Eukaryota; kingdom Metazoa; phylum Chordata; class Actinopteri; order Anguilliformes; family Muraenidae; genus Gymnothorax; species Gymnothorax javanicus. The sequence continues at coordinate 10,267,412 of CM056195.1, read as the reverse complement.
AGACAGCCTATTGACAAACATACGGCTCCGGTTAGGGAGTTCTAATGTGCACAGATAATGAGAGGCAGAACAGAGTCTCACAGGTGCGGAGGATCCACTGAAGCGCAGCAAAGTAGATTGAGTAAAGACAAGGGGCGGAGACTAGAATAGGGCAAATGCTGAGAGCTCGTTAGTCAATTAGTAAAGTGCAGCTATACAATCCCTAGTGCTCGTTAGTAAGTTAGTACTATAAACAATGTTAGTCTTGGTTAGTATCTTTAACTAAAATAACAAACTGTTAGTACTGTTAGTAATGATAGAACAGCAAGGCGAAGGAAGCAAACGAGATTAGAAGGAATAATTGAAATCCCAGAAACCATGAAATCACCCGAAAGTGTGGCACGTAATACTGGGGCAATGAGCAGTCACATGACATGAGACCAGACAGGGGAGACAAAGTGCAATGCATGGCAAGAAACTAAACAAGAACCGGAATCTAACTGAGGGAATGGAATATGGCAGACATACAGACAAAGCAAGAACAAAACATGGCATGGAATCAGAATCATAATCAAAACATGGTCAGACAAAGCAGAATCATGATCAAAACATGGTCAGACAAAGCAGAATCATAACAAGTTAGAGATCTTGATGAGCTGCTAATTAGCCAAATCAGGTGTGCTGAATTAGGATTGGAGCAAAAGCCTGTGGGATGGTAGCCCCCCAGGAACAGGGTTGGGGACCCCTGGTATAGAGCATCATTTGAGATGCAACAGGGAGAGAGAAATCGGGAGTGCATGTATAAATCTTCTGTGGCGTGTGTGATTTTCTTATGTAAATCAGCCGTTGCTTGAAAAATAAACAACTGAGTTTTTGAGTTCTACTTTTTAGTGTATCAATGCAGTGGCGGCTGGTGCCAAAAATTTGGGGGGGGCGCAATTTACCTTGGCGCAGCTCACCTGACAGCTGCTTTGATGTCGACACAGTCAGTTATTAAGAAGGAAAATGTAGCCTATAGATTTTATCAGGGTTTGTACCCCTTTTTTATTATGAATTGACAATGTATCCCCTATGTCCACATGTCCACAGATCACTGTATCTGTCCTTACATTACTTACAGATTGATTGTAAAAGCGGTCATGTTAAAGATATTCCACCAACTAACTGGGATTTTGATGTTTTGTAAAGATGCAAACAATAAATGGAACATAGTTAAACAGAAAAACAAAAAAACAAAACAAATTTAAAAACACACCATTGTAATGCTGTCTACAGGCTTCGTACACCTTTTACAAAGTGAAATTCAAGCACTTTTCAAGGATTTTCACGGTGTATTTTCATGCTTTTCCAGCACCTTACAGCTGTGGTAAATTACATATTTATATACATAAATGACAGATTTCACAGAAAGTGTGACCAACAGGTCCCACTATACTTAACAGGATGAAATAATAAATTAATGGTATATATGTGGTTTATTTCATTGATAACATAAAAACAAATGTTTACAGGAAGTTTTAGACCTGGATCACTGCAATTTTGGTCAAAAAAAAAAAAAAAGGGAATTTAAAAATTTGGTCTTGTTGCCAATGTTACATGGACGGAAAACTGGTGTTCACAGGACAGAACTCAAACGGTGACAAGACTGTCTGAGCCAACGCCAATAATGGCACGATGAGCAGAGAAAAGGGAAGGCACACCAGTGACCAACCCGCTAATCCACAATAAGCAGGGCTTTGTTAAAGCCTGTATATCTACTCTTGAACAGTGACTTGAAATGCACAGTTTTTACCCAGGATTATTTTAAGGCAATAAAATTCATACACTGGATGAGTCAATCCTGCCCACTCATTTCCAAGTTCCTCATCCACCCTGGAGTTCTGAGAGGAAGGAGGGCCACTTTTTTGGGCCACCCTGTAGTATGGATGTGCCAACCCCTTTAAGTCAAACCAAGGTTGGCTTGATCCATCCAGGGATTGGAGTGAACTCGTCCATTTAATATAAACAGCGTTCGAACTTGGCTCGCTTGTGAAAATTCAATAACTGATCCGGGTGTGCCATCTAGTGATAGAATATTGTAACTGCGTGCATAAATCTGCAGCTCCGTGTCCACTGGCGGACACATCTGCACAAAAGGGTTTAAATACCCTGCCAGCAGCCGCCAAATCTCATTCACAGCAGTGCTGTTCTAAGATTACAGGTTGTTGCTAACATTATTACTGTGGACGTAAATTTTTACCTTTTTGATGAGGGACACAAACGCGAGTTGGTGAAAATTCTAGAAGGCCAGGAAGTAAACATCCGCTCGCGCATGCCCTTTACCCCGCTTTCACACTACCGGTTGTTATAAAATTGGGACTTCAATGCGGAATGCAGAGCAAACGTTAAGACCACACATCGGACAGAAATTACGTTCGCGGCAAAAACTGGCTTCACGGTATGAAATAGGGCTCAGGATATTTCAAAACGGCATCTAGCATGGTAAAATAAAGAATGGGGAACATATTCCAGGCTAGACCTTCAGTAGTAGATGTACTGTTCTTTTCACAGTGGCCCTGTTGAATCTGTCAAATTGGAACAGCAAACAGGGAAAGCAATAAAAGGCATTGCTGATGCCACATCCAGCTAGCTAAATCCGTTTGTCGTAACAAGTGCGGGAGAAGCCCCGGGTGTTAGCTCGTCCACGATCACTTGCCTGCTGCTGAATCTTTAAATCGAGTCGGTCCGGGCCAAGCTCCTTTACTTTCCTTTGTTCCTCCAGAGAACGCCTTGAGAAAGGCTGTTTTTGTAAGGAAAGAACCGAATTGTGTTCAGTTTCCGCACTTCCACTCGGACAAGCCATCTCGCTCGGCTACCAGATTGAGAAGGTGGTGGATGATATGACAGTGGAGACTAAGCGTCGCGGTGGGTGTGAACATAATTGACAGCCACGAGAATTGTCTAATCACATTAGATCAAAAAACATTAAAACAATACCAATTCGCTGCCAATAAAAGTGGGAGTGTCTGGGGCGCACAGAACTGCGCCCCGTAAGGAAATCTGAAGAAGCCAATGAAACAGCAGCCTCGGGTCATGTGCTAACCAAAACTTTGAGATCTTATATAAGGTACCGTTTGGCCGGCGACCCTCACCCAGGAAGTATATGTATACAGAGAAATCAACCAAATACCATTTGAAACCGATATTTAGGGGCTGTTGGCAGGCGCTCACAGACTGAAAAACACGTTTATTTCATAATTATTTGCATTATACAACTAAATTATTTTTAACTTATTTAAGTAAATTTTCATTTCTTGATATTTGAAGGGGGCGGCGCCCCAGTGCCCTCTACTGGCCGGCCGCCACTGTATCAATGCTATTTTACATGAAACTAAACTTGACTTTGACATTAAATTTACGGCTGCCAATGATGTGCATTGAAATCGATACCATAGATGAAAGAACGTCAAATCCAGGGGGAAAAAAAGGTAGAAACAAAAACTTTTATCTTACATTCTGTTTCTGTATGATAGCATTCTATTTTACACCAGAAGTATGATTGTCAGATTTCATCAATTCAAATATGACTATTTTAAGGTTTCCAATGAAAAAATGAGTGATGTCTATTTGTGGGTATGTTTTCTGACAGGGGTATAATGTCTACTAAATTGCCCCAAGTCAGTTTAGTTTTCTTCATGGTGTGAAAGTGGGCAGTGTATCAACTCAGTAAGAACAATGGTGACATATCTGGCCTGAAGGCCGGTCAGTTTAGCACACAGTCTCTTTTTGGAATTTATTTGTACACTGTCAGTAATCACTGGATTGTTTTGCCTGTGAGATGCTTTCTAGCCTTCAGCCCTTTTCCTAGCTTTATGCTCACTTTTGTGTTGGTAGACGAAGTAAAAATGTAATTGAAGTATTTGAACCATTTACTGGGGATATCCTCTCCCTGCTGTCTAGTAGTTTCCAGAGCAGGCGCCGAGCCCCCCATTGCACAGCCCTGGTGATTCTGTGGATGTACAGTCCTGCAAGCAGAGCAACCAGCTTGACCCCTTGGCTTCTGACCCCTGGACAGTCGCTGACCACGGCTTGGAATCGCCCCTTTAATTCTGTTGCCAATCCCCTGACTCAGACTGCCCTCCATTGTAGATGGCCTGTGCCCTCTTCAGTTCTTTATACCTTGTGTTCTGGCTCAGTAAACACCCTTGAGGCCCTTACTGTGGATCTGTTTGTGGTTCCTTCTTGTGCAGTTTGTAATACTTGTAAAAATCAACTTTTTGCATAGATAATCAAATATTGTAGCCCCAATTATTGACTGTTAATTTTGTGCGTAAATAAACAAATGCAGAAATGATTTTACTGCAGACATTTTTTCTTTAATCAAACAGGCACAGACAAAGAATTTTTCGGTCAAATTTTACTTCGGCTCACACAGACAAAGGTCTCTGATTCTTTTCTCGTGGTTAATCTGTAAGAGGTTGCTTTGTACAACAGCAGCATATATTGGTCTTCAGGCGCTAGTCACGAGTGCACCAGTTTTTATAGTCAGGGTTAGAAACCCTACATTAGTGAAACTGTTTTGCCTTTCTGCTTTTTCCACTTTGATCTTCCCACCTCTTTGTATACAGATATTAATTTACTTCTTCATTAACTGTAAACTGAAAATCCCTGGAACACTTGTTAATTAATTAATTTTTTTAAGAGAATAAGATTTCTCCACTGAAGAGATATTTTACGTGATATGAAGAATATCATATATGTATACTGTATGTGCTTTGTCATAAGGGCACCAATATTGTTTTGAACATAATTTAGAATGAAAATATACCAGCTAAATCCTGTTTTACTCAACATTCATTGTAATCCCTTGGTAGAACACAAATCAGCCAAGAATTTTTGTATTTTACAGAAAGCTTTTCTAACAGTAATTTTAGATATAAAGAGAGACCTCATATAGTACAGAATAACACTTTATTAGTTTTAGATTGCACCAAACTGACTATGCCACAATTAAAACCTACCTCAGAAGTTTTCAGATTTATCAAGTGGCAATGAGAGATTACTCAAGAGATGAAATTAAGGAGATTAGTTACTCATTCAGACCTTGGTCAAATAATTACAGAGTATGCTTTAATTTAAGTCCTTTTACACATGCAGAATTGCAGAAAATTGTTTGCATTTTTTAAATAAAATATACTGATTAAACTTGAGACAATATTTAAGATAAAAAATTGTGATTAAATTTGCATGAAGCATACTGCCTTATTGCAAGAAAAAACTTTTTATCCCTGAGGCCATATATGATTGAACTAAGAGCCCTGGAGATAATACCCAGAGCCACAAAATTGAAGTACCGGATATTTAAGTGGAGCTGCAAATCGTACTTCAGAGCTAAGCTTTCAGTGTAAGGGCTCATCATGTCCGCCGTACACAGAACGATCTGTAGCCCGTGGAGCAGGAGGGTACGTCTCCCCTTTGACAAAGACTCTTTGCTATCTTTAGAGGCAGATTGAGCAGCCAGTGTGATTTTAACAAAGCAAAATAGAATAATAATCACTGTCACAGCTACTTCCGCAAGAGACCAAACGACCCGCTTGAAATTATGCCATTCGTCAAGGACCATGATCTCATAAAAGCAAAAGACTGGCTTGGCAAAGTACCCTTGTGGTGCTCTGAAAGACAGCATTAAGAGGTCTGTTAAAGAAACAAGGGAGGTGTAGGCTGATAAGACGACAATGACAGTTAAGGTCCTGCCAATCGTCGAGATGCTAGAGTGCCTCAGTGGCATACAGATGGCCACATAGCGCTCTAAGCACATAGCAGTGATAGTCAGTGGTGTACAATTGCTTACAGTTCCCATGATAATGCAAAGCGGTATACAGGAACTGACAGGAAAGAACATATTGTGAAAGTTAAACAGCAACACAAGATTTGTGAGCAGCAGGTAGATTGAGTCGAACAGCAGGGTGTGGGCGAATAGCATGTAACGACTGTTTTCCCGAAAAGCCTTTTTACTGAAAAAGGTGAAGAGCATGAAGATGTCGATGTAGACAAAGCACCACACCAGCACCTGCGCTATGGCCACCTTAATCCTCATTAACGTGATGTCGCTACTAATTATTTGCCGTCCATCACTGCTGCTGTTCTGATCCATGACACATAAACCCGCAACTTTAAGGAGAAAAAAAATAAAATTGATATTTCCTCCTGTCAACTTTCAAATTGTACATGTCATGTCACACAGAATCCAAAAAATGCTAGTTAAACTCGTTGAATCTTCCTAATTTAACATACAAACTATTATTTACCATGAAATAAATAAAACATTTTTCTCAAAAATTTGTAATATAAAGATCCGCAACAGCAATCCAAAGTAGCTATACTTTTTATGCATGAATTCAGCAAAATATGCATGAAATGTACATATTCACACTGAGTGTTTCTATTCTACCATTCAAACCAAGAAACTCGAGCAGTAAGAGGTTTTTATAGGGTGGTGAGCATGTTTTACGTCTAATGACACTTGAGGGAGTTTTTGCAAAACTTGCCATGATACGGACACACCCATAACCCAGGCCCTACGGAGTTTCTGACATAGGGTGTCACTGTATGATAGCACATCCTATTGCAATATAGTTTTTTTCCCTTGTGCAATTGCCCTCCTGAAATGTAGTTTGTTCAATATGTGGTAAGTTTTAGAACTTATTTTGAATTAAGGGAAAACATCAAAAGTCTGAAAGCACCAATGGTAATTACAATTTTTTTTTTAGAATTAGAATTTTGTCTGCAATTGTAGCCCCTTAGAAGCATCCCTTATTTCCAGTTGGAGTATTTTTCTCAAATTCTGCATTTCCATGGAGGTTAGGTCATAGTTTTGAGTCACCAAGGTTAGTGTTAGTTCACAAAGGTAGCACTACTGTCGCAGCCCTCACATGAACGCCTTCTGTGTCTTCTGCTCAACAACTTGCATGTTGATTAGAAGTAATGTCTCTTTTAATTGGTTTGCATCTTTCATGCTCCGTTATCTGAAATCAGGTAATCAATGACCTTGCGGTCTGCTGCAGCCCTTGGTAGTTCTCAATCAACCGTGGGCTTGTACAGCAATGGATTTCGTCCACGGACTACCCTCCTCTTATAGGTTTACGGTCATCCTTACCATTCTCAAAATCTGCCCTCTTCGCTCCATTAGCTATGCTCCCACTGCCAAGGAGACTGCCAAACTCTTCCTTCGACATATTGTGCCCCTTTCACAGTATACCCCGAGTGGTGGTCTCAGACTGCGATCCCCAATTTATCAGTTGCTTCTGGAAGGCCTTTTGCACCCTGATGGGTGCCACTTGGTGCCTCTCCTTGGGGTTTCACCCAGAAACCAACAGCCAAGAGCAGAGTCTGAACCAAGAGCTGGGCTTGACAGAGGGTTACCCCGCCAGATGGTCTCGTCTGTTACCTTGGGTGCAGCTGGCTCATAATTCATTACCAGTGGCCGGTTTGGGCACGTCTCCTTTTCAATATTATCTGGGTTACCAGCCGCCTGTATTCCAGTCTGAGAAAAGAGAAGTGGCAGTTCCCTCTGCTCAGGTTCTGGTTGGCTACGCTGGTCAGGGTTGGAGAGGAGCCCGCACTCTTCTACTCTGCTACATATTTGCATTCAACAAGCCGGGAAACCGTCGTCGCAGGCCAGCTCCTGTCTGCCAAGTGGGGCAGAAGGTTTGAATAGCCGCGAAGGACATCCCATTCCCAGAGACGTCAAAGAAGCTCGCCCACCCAGTTTACTGGCCCATCCACTTTTTCAAGAATCTTGCCTTCATCCGCGGTCAGGCTCCTCTTTCCCCATTCCCTCTGTAACATTCACCCTGTGTTTCCTGTCTCGAGAAAATTAAACCTGCGTCTTTGTCTCCCTACCGTTCTCCCTCCCTGTCCTCGCTTACCCCCAGGCTCATTGAAGGTGGCTCTGTGTACACCGTGTGCTGGATCCTGGATATATGGTGGAGGGTACACTAGTTTTTGGTAGACTAAGAGGGATAAGGGCTTGAGGAGCATTGATTATCCCAGAGTGGAATATTTTAGACTCCTCCCTGGTTCGCGATTACCTGTGCCGGCATACAGGGTCCACTACTGGGCCACCAGGTACAGCCCATTTGGGGGGGGGGGGGGGGGGGTATTGTCACAACCTTAGTATGAATGCCTACTGTGTCTCCTCACATTCAGCAACTTACCTGTCTTTTAGAAGTAATGTCTCCTTCAACTGGTTTGCATCTCACATGCTTCCTTATCCCTGGCTGTGCCTTGTCTCATTGTGTTCACCCCTTGTACCTATGACGTGCATTTATACCCCTCCTTTGAGTTGCATGTTGCGGGATTGAATTTCGCGATACGTGCTTAGAACCAGTCAGTATTTTGGCTACTAGCCAAACTCTCGTCTTGTGAAAGTAAAACTACATCTTGATTGATAGTATTTACAGGAACTTTCCCCTTTGTTTATTTAATAGGAACAAGCTCCCAAGCCTTTCTCAGGGTCCAGGTTTGGGACCTGTTTCTTGTTAATCTTTTCTCAGGCGGTTCCTCTGTCCAGTTTATTAGGAACAAGCTCCCAATCCTTCTATGGTCATCAGTATTGGTACCGCATTCCTCCGAAGCTTCTCCTTCCTGTTCTGGAACAATTCAGCTCTGGCAAAGTGTGCATTCCATCCGGCAGTTTTGATTAACGAAAACATCCGATATCTGCATTTAATTTCTTTTATTTTCCTTCTCTATAAATAAGTGAACTTCATTTCAATTCATTACGCAGGTGTGGTCAACAATATCTGATTACATCAATGCCCTGGCCTTGTCTGTATCAACGGAACCATTGGCGGAGCCAAAACCTGAAGAAGAGGATCTTAGTTAACTTCAGCTGCCTGACCACACGGAACTGCCTCCCCAAGAGGTGCAAAAGCCTGACAAATAGTACCTTCTCCTCAACCAGAATATTACTTATGACAAGGAGCTCCGTCAACACAACTACAAATGGGGGTTGGGGCTAAGAGGGGCTCTAAACCTTGGGCAAGGGGCATAGCCCACACAGATGCCCAAGAATGATGTGCTATACAGAGAACTTTCTGGAATTTTGGTGGGGGGGGTCGATGGACTGGGGTCCCCTTAGTCCTCCCCTATGGATCCGCCTCTGCATTCAGTACACTATTAACAAAATTGATGGAATATCTTCATCATTGTGGCAAATACAAAAGTTTTTGTGTTTCCTGAATCTGCAAAATGTCTAATATCTATCAAATTTATTGCACTGGAGTACTCTTTTTCCATTCTAAAATGCACTACCGTAGTGCAGTTAGAGCTGCGCTTTAACAGTAACATACTGGATTCGTGATTTCAGGAGACAGATTCATCTCTCCACAATGCAACGTGTTGACCTGTGTGCTGCATTGTGGGCAGTTTCATTAGGTGTCCTATGAATAAGTATCTGAGTGATAAGCCATGACGTTTTTGCTAATTTCCTACCCGGCTAGATCAAGAGCAATCGCTGTTACAGTGAGCTAGCTTGTGAAGTTAGGGCAAAAACCAAATGACATTGCTTAAATATGACAATTTTTACAACGATTTCCCTTAAATAGCGTTAGTTAGCTGGCAAGATGGCCATATAATCTAAAAAGTAATTTCAATCAGGAGAGACTCGAGTGAAATCAGGAAATATTTATTATGCGTTGAGCATAAGTGGAGTAACATGCTTAGAATCAGACAAGTCTTTGGCGCTTGGACTCTTCGGGAAGACTCGTAGAGCAGGAGCACGGCTTCAGAACGGCAGCTGGAAAATCCCCCGAAGAGTCCAGACACTGGTGGCGGTGGTGGCTGAAGGCTGACAAAGCTGAAGCGGCAGGACAGAAGGAGCAGGGAGGAGGAGGGTCAGCAAACAGCAGCATGGGCGAACTAGGGAAGAGAGAAATGACATTTTTTAAAAGGACACCAGCAGAACGATTGGCTAGTGATGCGACTGTGGTGTGCCCCGGTTGGTTAGAAGAGATCAGCTGCTCTACCAGCTGACTGCTCAATTGACAGCCCCAGACAGTGACTGCAGAGAATAACGAGTGAACATGCGAATGAATGATAAAATAATAACCGGAGTTGAAGTGCGCGAGGGAGTCTTCCTGATTGAACTTTCGCTAAGCTTCATGAAATACACAATTGCATACACAATGGTATTGTGCAGCTGAAATTATCTATGAAGTATTGTCTCAGCTCAAACTGCCTGCTTGCTCTTCAATTAACGTTGAGGGAGGTCACGTGGGTGTGATCGCGTTGCAAGTAACCAGAGTTGTCAAAGTGGTTTGAGAATTGCAGGAGCAATGTAATTGGCTGATATGCTAATAAGGAACATTGTCTGTGCTGAACTCGGTTGCAAAAAAAAATTTCGCGGGCGGAGCCAGTTGGATCGGTTCATACGGCAGGGCCCCCCACCTGACAGGGGCTGTGGGGGTATACTTTCTGGCCCAGACCACATCCATGTTTTCCTGAAGGGGTTAAGCAGTCATTTCTGAAATGTTCTCCAACTCTATGGTGTCATGGTTTGTGAGGTGTGCGTGTTGTTTGGACTTTTCTTTGCGGCTCTCGTCCCGGGACGATATCAGATTCCTGGGCTATCGTATTCTTTACCCAGCTGGCTGATTGAGCTGGGGCGGCACTTTCCCAGAATCTATGTAAGCAGGAAGTCTGGCACGCCTCCTTCGCTAGAGTGTCTGTTTTTAGTTTCGCACTATAGCTGAAGATATCTGTAGTCAGGTTTTGTATGACTTTCTATCTTCTAATTATTGGAGTTTCTTGTCCCTTTTTCTATCTCGCTTTGCTTCCGTGGTTCGGACTATTATACGTCCTTTGGAAGCGCAAGTACTTTTGTTTGGTCTATATTATTCTCTGTTTGTACTGTGTCCGAGCTACTCTCTTTTCTCTCTGGTCGTTGCACTTGACCTCCGTATTCTACCGGCCGTCACAGAACACTCTAGCCGACATGGAGTCGTCAGCAACGGCTGCGTTAGAGAAAGTTGTGGCTAAGCAACAAGCAGTTCTCTCTGGTTATAGCAAGGGTCTTTCTAGCCTGAACAATCAACAGGCAGAGTTGGCGGAGAGAGTCCGCCTTCAGGCGAATACCATGGAGAGACAGGAGAACGTTCTGTTAACTCTCACTGACAGTATTAGTTCCTTGTTCACGCAGATCACACAAAATGTTGCACGAGCACAAGCCGTACATCTTCCCCGAGAGCCAAAGCTTCAGTTACCCCCAAGATATGGAGGCGAGGCAAGAAGATGCAAAGATTTCATTGCCCAATGTGTGATATTTTTTAAAGCGCAGCCTTCACGGTTCGTGAATGAAGAGTCTCAGGTTTTATTTATTTTATCCCTGTTAACCAACACAGCACTCGCTTGGGTCAGCCCACTTATTCGATCTAATTCACCGGTAGTGAATACTGTGGAGACTCTCGTTAGAGAAATGGTATCGGTGTTTGATCAGGATGTTTGTGGTCAGGACGCCGCTACGCGTTTAATGCATCTAAGGCAGGATTCTGAGAGTGTCGCTGCGTTTTCAATCAAATTTCGCTCCTTGGCGACAGAGACAGGCTGGCCAGAAGCGCCTCTTATGACAGTGTTGGTTCACGCTTTGGCTGAGGAGGTTAAGGACGCTCTGGCTGCATTGGAGCCTTGTTTGTCTCTGGATTCATTGGTTCGCACAGCGATGCGAATTGATAATCGCATCCTCGAACGTAACAGGGAGAAATGTACTGCATTGACTCTCGCTGGCAACGGGGCTAATGCTCCTAGCAGCATGCATACAGCTCCCATTCCGCCCATTGAAATTCCTACTCCTGGTGAGCCTAGGCAGGTTGATGGCTCATATGAGAGCCGGGCTCGTAAGCCCGTTCGCAGACGTATAATCTGCTATAATTGTAACAAACCGGGACATATCCGTCCACGCTGCCCTGAGCTTCAGGGAAACGGGAAGTCCCTCTAGTGGTATGGGGGGCGCTAGAGGGACAGACCCAATTTCCCTTCAGAATTTTAATCCCTGTAGAATTGACTGTGGGGAGACAGAGAATATTTATCGAAGCTTCTGTGGACTCTGGCGCCGTGGATTGTTTTATGGATGCAGAGTGGGCTAGGAGACACTCTATTCCTATCCGCCCTCTTTTACATTCACGCTGTTAGATCTTTGGACGGTCGCCCGCTGGGAACTGGATTTATAACCGAAGTTTCTGAATCATTGACTATGTACATCTCTTTTGGTGGCCATTCTGAGGAGGTCCAGTTTTTCATTATCAGTTCTCCTGTTTTCCCTGTCGTTTTAGGACACTCCTGGCTACGGGAACATAGGCTTCATATCATTTGGGGAAGTCAGGATAACCCAATCGTCCAGTGGGGCACTGATTGTAGGTCCCACTGTAGGGATAGTTTGGCGTGTCATCCCGGGCATCGACCTATGGGGGAGGCGGACGCCTGGAGTGATTCTGAGGAGTTTGTCTCACACAACCCTCCTAATCTACAGAAAGGGGCGGAGGAGGGGTTGGACTGGGATCCTCAATTTGACTGGCGGCAGCCAGAGAAGGATTGCTATTCAGAGGATTTCTCTGACTCGGAATCTGACATAGAGAGGGCAGGTTCCGAACAGGGTGAGAATTTGGGGCCTGCTCTGAACTTTTGTCTGCCTCCTAATGTTCCTGACGATTACGCTGATCTTGCGGAGGTTTTTAGCAAGCAACGGGCCTCAACTTTACCTCCTCATCGCACGTTCGATTGCGAGATCAATTTGCACCCGGGTACCACTCCCCCCAGGGGTTCATTATACTCGCTGTCAGGCCCTGAGCGAAAGGCCATGTGAGAATATATTCAGGAGGCTCTGGCTAATGGATTTATTCGGCCCTCCATGTCTCCTGCCGGAGCAGGGTTCCTTTTTGTGGGCAAAAAAGATGGTGGCCTGAGACCCTGTATTGATTACAGGGGCTTGATTAATAACACTATTAAAAACCGATACCCACTTCCATTGATGAACTCCGCGTTTGAACGGCTGCAGGAGGCATCTTTTTTTACTAAGCTAGACCTCCGGAATGCTTATAACTTGGTTCGGATCCGGGAGGGGGACGAGTGGAAAAGGGCATTTAATACGCATGACGGGTACTACGAATATTTGGTCATGCCGTTCAGATTGGTTAATGCCCCCTCTGTGTTCCAGGCACTCGTTAATGACGTCTTCCGAGAGATGTTGGAGAGATTCGTCTTTGTCTACCTTGACGATATTCTGATTTTCTCTTCAACTCTCTCGGAGCATAAACAACACGTCAGACAGGTGCTTGAGGCCCTCCTCAAAGCCAAGCTTTTTGTCAAGGCTGAGAAATGCATTTTTCATGCCAAGACAGTTTCGTTTCTTGGCTTCATTGTTTCGGAAGGGTCAGTCTGCATGGATCCTGACAAGGAGGCAGCGGTCAGGGATTGGCCTGCCCCTCAAAACATCAAGGAGGTGCAACGGTTTTTGGGGTTTGCTAATTTTTATAGGAGGTTTATCCGTAATTTTAGCGCGGTACCTGCCCCCATTATTGCGCTCACTAAGAAGAATACCTCCTCGTTGTTTGCTTGGTCTCCAGCAGCTGAGGCTGCTTTTCAGGAGTTAAAGAAACAATTTAGCTCAGAACCCATTCTTGTTTTGCCTGACTCCTCCCTCTCATATGTTGTGGAGGTGGATGCGTCGGAAGTCGGGGTAGGTGCCATTTTGTCCCAGCGCCCCCTTCGGGACAATAAGTTGCACCCATGCGCCTACTTCTCCCGGCCTTTGTCGGCAGCCGAACGGAAGTACAGCATTGGTGACCGGGAGTTGTTGGCTGTCAAGTTGGCGTTAGAAGAGTGGCGCCATTGGTTGGAGGGGGCTGAACATCCGTTTGTGGTTTGGACGGATCATAAAAACCTCCAATACATCCAACAGACTAAATGACGTAATTCTCGGCAGCGCGGTGGCCGTTGTATTTCAATCGCTTTAACTTTACGTTAACCTATCGCCGGGGGTCTAAAAACATCAAGCCCGACACTTTGTCGCAGATTCACGACCACTCCAGTCGCGACCCCATTCCTGAGCCGGTTATCCCGGCAGCTCAGATTGTGGCTCCCATTCAGTGGGACGTTGAGTCTGTTATGCGCGAGGCGTTGAGAAATTATCCCGGTCCTGGTGGGGAGCTGCCTGGCTGTTTGTTTGTTCCTTTGGCAGTGCGGTCCCAAGTTCTCCAGTGGTGGCACTCTTCACGCCTGGCGGGTCACCCGGGGGTTCATCGGACCAAGCAGTTCTTAGCCCGACATTTTTGGTGGCCCAGCATGATTGAGGACATCCGGGAGTTTGTAGCGGCGTGCTGTATCTGTGCTAGGAACAAGACTTCCCACCTCTCCCCCTCTGGTTTGCTGCGGCCGTTGTCCGTCCCTAAGCACCGTGGAGCCATATTGCTCTTGATTTTGTTACGTGGCTGCCTGTTTCAGAAGGCAACATGGTAATCCTGGTCGTGGTTGACCGTTTTTCTAAGGCCGCCCACTTTATCGCGCTGCCCAAGCTGCCTTCGGCGCGGGAGACGGCCCTTCTTGTTGTGGACCATATTTTCCGGCTGCATGGCCTCCCTCAAGATGTGGTTTCTGTCTGGCACGCCTCCTTCGCTTGACTGTCTGTTTTTAGCTTCACACTGTAGCCGAAGATATCTGTAGTCAGGTTTTGTATGACTTTCTATCTCCTAATTATTGGAGTTTCTTCTCCCTTTTTCTATCTCGCTTTGCATCCGTGGTTCAGACTATTATACGTCCTTTGGAAGCGCGAGTACTTTTGTTTGGTCTATATTATTCTCTGTGTTTGTACAGTGTCCGAGCTACTCTCTTTTCTCTCTGATCGTTGCACTTGGCCTCCGTATTCTACCGGTCATTACATATGGTGCACAGAAATTCTGTCTTTGGATGAGAAAATTTTGAATTTTGATGCATCGGTCTAAAGGACTTTTTCCCAGTCCATTAGTGTCCAATCCTTGAATTTCTTGGCAAACTAGTATCTTTTTTTGATGTCGCCCGCTATTGGCAGCAGCACGACCAATCACACCATTTTCACACAGGTGTCTGGAAATAGTAGATCTTGAGACTTTCATCACTTCTCTTCTGGCACTATTAATATTATTACGGAGTTGTCACACTGTCAATCGCTGATTTTTTTTTACTTGTCATACACAAATAACAAACGCCAGAGGCACATAACTTCCGTTTTGCACCTCTATTGCTACTAGTTTTCAGCAAACCGGTCTCTTTGAAATGGTTCATGGTGTTATTTACAGTGCCATGGCAGGATATAACGGCTTCAGAAATTTTTTTAAGTGACCAAACTGCATCATGTAAGGCCACAATGCGGCTATGAACAATCTTAGGGAGCTCATTCTGTTGTGCCATCGTGTTTAACACTGTGACACTGCTCAAATTTCATGTCACCTTATATCCAGAAACAACTGACCATCAGAAGTAATTTTGCAGAATAATTTTGCCTCAAACTAATTTAAACCAATTTTTTTGCATCAATAATCATGGAATGAGTCTTCAAACTCGCATTAAAGCTATGCAAGAGTTAAAAATATAAAATTTGCTACACCTTTCAATTGTTATAAAAAATTTGTGTGTTCAGTGTTTTTGTTCATTACTCATAATTTTACCTCGATATACAGTACTTGTGGGAATGATTTTCTTTTCGTTCTCATTGCCTACAACAGTATTTTTCAATACATTTTCACCAAAAAATTATAGAGAAGTAACATATTAGTACCCCTTTCAGACGAAAGTCGTGGTGCATAATCAGTGCTCGTGTGTGTGTATATTTTTATATCAGTGGCGGCTCGTGAACTGGCAACTGGGGAGGCTCAAAACAGTCCCTTAAAATTAATGATTGGTCACGACCTGTTTTCAATCATTCATTTAAATTACCATTACAGAAACTCCGAAAACTCAATATTATCAGGTGTGGCCAGTTTTCATTTATAAAGCATTCTGATTACGACTCCGGACTTCTCGCGCGTTTTTTTACTCAGTGGCTGGAAGCAATGCATGTGTTTCGCGATCGTTTAAATGAAATTAGATCATTTGAAACGTCTTTATGCAATTACATTGCTTCCAACCCCTCTATGCACATGGACTTCAATTCTGCTCAAAAATCTCTTACATAGCCTACGCGTTGATTGAATAATTGCTGACTACAGCAGAGGAACGTAAATATGCATCTTAAAGTCACATCAAATGCGTGAGAGTTGACAGGTATGCGTTATAAATGAAAACTAGCCACACCTGATAATGTGGAGAGTTTTCGGAGTTTCTGTAATGGTAATTTAACTGAATGATTGAAAACCAGTCGTGACCAATCATTAATTTTAAGGGATTGTTTTGAGCCTCCCCAATTGCCAGTTCACAAGCTGCCACTGGTATATACACACAACCCCAATTCCGAAATAGTTGGGACGAAGTGTAAATTGTGAATAAAATCAAAATGCAATGACTTTCAGATCACATGAGCCAATATGTTATTTACAATAGAACATAGATAACATTTCAAATGTTGAAACTGAGACATTTTACATTTTTATCCACAAAATGAGCTGATTTCGAATTTTCTGGCTGCAACAGGTCTCAAAAAAGTTGGGACGCAGGCAAAAAAGGCTGAAAAAGCAATTAATATATAAGAGAATCAGCTGAAAGAACATGTAGCAAGTAATTCAGTTAACTGGCATCAGGTGTGTAACATGATTGGTTATAAAAGGGATGTCTTAGAGAGGCTGAGTCTCTTAGAAGTAAAAATGGCCAGAGGCTATCCAACCTGTGAGGGCTTGCGAAAAAATTGTGGAATACTTTAAAAACAATGTTCCTCAACGTCAAAATTGCAAAGGCTTTGAAGGTTTTGTCATCGACAGTGCATAACATTATCAAAAGATTCAGAGAAACTGGAAAAATCTCTGTGCGTAAGGGACAAGGCCACCAAGGACGAACTCTATCATGCAGACAGGAAGCCATTGTTGAGCATGATCCAGAAGTGCCGCCGTGTTTTGTGGGCCAAGGCTCATTTAAAATGGACTGTAGTAAAGTGGCAAAGTATCCTATGGTCAGACGAGTCCAAATTTGACATTCTTGGTGGAAATCATGGGCGTCATGTCCTCTGGGCTAAAAAGGAGAAAGACCACCCCTCCTGTTATCAGCGTTCAGTTTAAAAGCCAGCATCTCTGATGGTATGGGGATGCATTATTGCATATGGTGTGGGACACTTGCATGTTTTAAAAAGCACCATGAATGCTGAAAGGTATATAAAGGTTTTAGAGCAACATATGCTCCCCTCCAGACGACATCTATTCCAGGGAAGGCCTTGTGTATTTCAGCAGGACAATGTGAAACCACATACTGCAGCTATTACAACAGCATGGCTTCGTAGCAGAAGAGTCCGTGTGGTGAACTGGCCTGCCTGCAGTCCTGATCTTTCACCGATTGAGAACATTTGGCGCATAATTAAACGAAAAGTCCGTCAAAGGAGATCCAAAACTCTCCAGCAGCTGGAAGCCTGTATTAAACAACAGTGGGATCAAATTCCAATGGCTAAACTCAAGAAACTTGTCTCCTCAATGCCCAGATGCATCCACTCTGTGTTAAAAAGAAGAGGGGATACTACACCATGGTAAACAGGCTCCTGTCCCAACTTTTTTGAGACGTGTAGCAGCCATCAAATTTGAAATGAGCTCATTTGGTGGATAAAATTGTAAAATTTCAACAGTTTCAACATTTGTTCTGTTATCTCTGTTCTATTGTAAATAAAATACTGGCTGGTGTGATTTTAAAGTCATTGCATTTTGATTTTATTCACAATTTACACTTTGTCCCAACTATTTCGGAATTGGCGTTGTATATATATATATATATATATATATATGTCTGGGAATATGGAATATTAGGTCGGTAGAACATTAGCTCTTTAGAGCACCACCTTTAGTCAGATATCTATCCACCCAGCATAGTACCAAACTAAACTTTTCATTTTCAGAGGAAACTAGCTGTTGGTATCACAATTCAAAAACAATATCTTTGGTACATTGCTGGGAATAGCCAGTATTTGCCTCCAGCCTACAGCGCCCCCTGGGGGCAAAATTTTCCAACTTTTGATGTTGAATATCAGCTACACTAAAAACACTACCATTGGGACTTTACTAAAGCTGTAATGTACCTCAAAGGGACTATGTATCCAGGGAATTTCAGATCTCTATCTTGCTGGGTAAACAACATAATTCCACCTAAACATAGGCACAATCTGCTATGAAATGGTCCGTTTTGAGTTTTCCTCCGACTTAGGCTTCATCTAGCTTGAAAATTGTAGATACTACCAAAGAAATGCTTGGTATTCATGAAAATTAAGTTCCAAAAGCGGATAAAACAGCATTTACCACCGCAGTTCATATCTAGGTTATTGAAAAAATACACTGCGAACATGCACCAAATATCAATTTCGACCGTCTTTCTGCCATCCTTTGCACTAGCCCAGCAAGATAACGAGGTACTATTCACTGAAAATGATAGTCTTGTTGTGAGTTAACACATAATAAAGCATTATAGATTGGTATATGTCTGGGATATTATTTTATTCCTTTTGCCATTTTCAATTTTCATTGTTATTCCTCAAATAATTCCAGCTCATTAACATAGTTACCCAGCTTGGCCTCTAGGTGGTCCTGATGTCTAACTGGACCAGTGTCACAGATCATTATAAAAGTATAAAATATTTGGTACTGTGTACCCTTAAGTCATGATAGTTGATGTAAAATGTGGTGTCAACAGCTTTTGGATGACAAAACTGAGCCACTATATTGGCTTGCAGGTGGCGCCGCTGGCAGCCAAAGAGAGAAATGGACCTAAAAATTTGGCTTTTTCCATGAGACACCTATATCTACTTATGTGCCATTCAATTCCAGGGGGGTCAACTGTGCACCAAATGTCAGTCTCTCATGTAATGGCTCTTAATTGTGAATGGATCCCCATCACATGCAGGCTCAGGTACAATCGCACCTCCGGTGTTTCCGCCATTGGTCATTAAGAACTTGAATATCAACGAACAGTTAATGTTTGAATTTTGTTCACTTTCCGCAGCCTGCACTAACTGCTTCAAATCACCTCTGCGCACTCCCAAACCTGCTCAGTTCAAGTAGAGTACACACTGAAACCTAGTGAGTGGACAGATAGCTACCTTAATCAGCCACTTCGCAATCCTGCTTATTTAGCATCTTTCTGTGCAACCTCATTTCCTTAAACACTTCAGATTGGACAATTAACTATCTATGGATTTGCAAAAGCCACAAACCGTATATTACATTGGACTGGATCATGTTAGATTTAAGATTCTGAATTTCTTGCGCTTTCTCCACCGATCAAAAGTTGGTTCGGATATTTTTGCCATGCCTGAAAATTGGTTGGGACATATCCCGACTGCCCCTACCCAAATTTACGCCGACGGAGAAATGGAAGGCCCGGGCTGATCCACTGGTCAACCAGCAGCTTGTAACCTATAGCACTATCCTTTTGCTTCATTCATTTAGGAGTTTCAGAAATTCTGCACAAACCTGATCTCTCTCCTGCCACATACATGAGAGACAGTCGGCATTTTGCTGTAATGCAAGATGCGGACTAATATGGGTTTGGCAGAATGGACAGAATGAGGTCTGTAAGGAAGTTAACCAATTTACTCAGATGCCAGACCATATGGAAGCATAAAGCTAACAAAATTAAAATGAAAATGCAATGTCAGAAATGCGTTTTCATTTTCAAGATACAAACACATTAAGTGTATCATAATGAAAATGCAAATGTAATCCTCCACTTTGCGTTTTCATTTTCAAGTCCATGTATGCAATTTTTATAACAAATGGAAAATTAAAGAACATTCCTCATTTGCATTTGCATTTCCGAGAAGTGCCCCGCAATAACAATAACGAAACGAAAACGAAAACGGTAATCTTATAAAGCGAATACATTCTCGGAAGTGCCTTTTCGTTTTCGAGGAGCACACGCGTTATTTGTATCATTACGAAAATGCTAAAGTCATCCTCCACTTTGCGTTTGCATTTTCAAGTCCTTTTAGGCTCTGTTTTCATTTGCAAGAAGTGCCCCATTTTCAGATCCGCGCACACATTGAAAGATATGTGTAAGTATTTGCAGATCTGTATTCGTATTTGGAGATTGTCTCCGCATTAAGAAATCTCAATGCACTTCAAATTTGGATTCATATTTTGAGATTTCTATTACACATCTGATTTTGCTCACACAAACTCTGAATATGCATTTGGGTCATTCCACGTCAAATCATCCAGGGGGTGCTAGGTCACCTCCTCAAAATTCTTTGAAAAAATTCACAAGTAAATATGCACACAAAATGAAAAATGGCCAAATATTAGGCCAGTATTTCAAATAGTTTTCAAGTTATGGCCCTTTGAAATTTGAAGTTTGAAGTTTTTTGGCGAACCAATTTTCAGCCAACTTTGGCAACTTTTTGCTCCTAATTGATTGCTTATACAAGACTGGTATTGGGTATACTAACCATATTCATCCCCTAGAATCTGAAAATAGCCTTACATTCTGTGTATCTTGATCTACTTTTGTATGGTAAAGCGTCAAAATCAGCCGAAAACAGAAAATGCCCAAAAACGAGATCACATTTTATGACCTCTAACTCAGGAACAAAGTAAGATAAAAGGCTAGAATTCATTTTTCATGATTTTATGATATATCTCTATGTAAATATGCAGGTCACCAGTTTGGTTCACCAAGAAACTTAAAATATAATTTCAATAATTGAAGGGCTATAACTTGAAATCTATTTGAGATACAGGCTTAATATTTGGCATTTTTTTATTTTGTGTGAATTTTACTTGCGAATTTTCTTCAAAAATTTTTGAGGAGGTGACCTGGAAAATTTCTCAAAATCTGGATGATTTGACATGGAATGACCCATAGGCTATCACCAAAAGCCATGTAATTTAACTTGGCGGACTGTGTAGAATGCGATTTCATTTTCTCAAAGCCATAAATGCACCCAATATGAAAAATAAAGAAAAACAAAATTAATAAAATGCTTTAATACATTAGTTTTGACAAAATAAATGCAAGCACCTTCAGGAAAACAAAAATTAAATAAGTAAATAAATGTGCATGCACTATCATCTTGCCTACCTACCAGAGGCCCAACATAGGGCGGCAGTATTGACATTGAAGTGACTAACCTTATCCTTCTTTCCACCAAACGCAAAACAAAATTTCTCTTCACTTTACTCTTGCAAGTTTGACCATAAGATAATTTTTATTTTCTCGCTTTGATGATTTGCAGTTGTGTTCATGGCAACAGTATGTTTGCTTCTATTGGAGGTCAACTTGGTAGAGGTTTGACAAGCCATTTCACACAGTCGACCAATAGTAATGCGAGTTTAGCCTTGTTTACTCCGCAAGGGGCAGTACTTCTCAGGAATCTCCAAAAAATCAATAACAAGATGCCGACGCTAATGTTGCTATGGTAACATCAGAAACATTTTATCAATTTTGTGCCTGCTTGAGAATCAGAATATTCACAAAACTGATGATGTTATATCCAATATTGAGCTAGACAACTATTTATTTATTTATTTGTGAAACTGTGTTACAATGGTAATTTGATACAGCTAGTTCGTTAGCAAGCTTGCTTTTCCCTTACGTGGTGTGGTGTCACTGCAGCCGCAGTCACTGTGTATGCTAGGGGGTCTTTCAGCCTAGCAACATGGAGATATGCTCCTGTGACTCAGCCCACAGATGATTGAGATTTTCGCTATAACTTTCAACCACAATGAGTGACAAGTACTTTGGCAATTTGCCTGCGGAGAGTAGATCCATTATCTTGAAAACCTAATGCTTGTTAGCTTTGACACATATTCGTAATAACTCTCTGCAGACCTTGGGAGAAACGACCCAAAAACGACCTGGTCCGAAAATTATAGGGAGACATTTTCACGTACCCAAATAGAATAATTTCCCATGTAAGTGTTTGACACTGCCAAAGCAATAGATAAGGCCTGATGCTTTTCAGGGGCGAGGATAAGGAAAATTTCTTGATTAGCAGAGTATTATTATTCGTGTAACAAATGTGGCTATCATTATCAAAGTTAATAAGCTATCCATTCTGTATAAATTTACATTTCATTGTTTTAGGGTGTGGGTCTACAGCACCAGTACCCATATCACATTGTACATCAGTTCACAATAGTTATTTCGGTTGGTTTTGAGCAAGCTGCAATCTTGAATAAGGAAACGCTCTCATGCCTTGAATAGAAGCAAATTTTTTGCTGATTCTCCGCCACTGGAATAAAGTAAACTTTAATTCCGATTGCTGATTATTTCTGGCAGTGCACTAAGGCATACAGCAGCTTTTTGGCTCAGAACCAGTCAATATTTCAGGTAAAACACTTTGTCTCTTGAAAGTAAAACATAACCTTCAATAATAGTAATTTACGGAGGCTTCCTTCTTCATTAATACGAACAAGCTCCTAAGCCTTTTCACGGTCTTCAGGATTGGGACTGTAAAATGAATATCGGGACTCATGTCCTCAACAAACCCAGATATTATTCACTCTCGTAACAGCACACCTACTAGGCAAATCACGTGTTCAGTTTCGCTCTCTGTGCATCTGCCTTAAAGCAGTATTTCTGCATTACTTTACTGCAGCTATCGTAACATCAGAGCAATACATTTCACCATATGTGTTAGGGACCGCATTCTTATTAATCCTGTCCCTGTCTGTTCTTCTGTCCAGTTTATTAGGAACAAGCTACCAATCCTATGATCATCATCAGTATTGGAACTGTGTTCCTCCTTCCCTTCTTCATCTTGCCTTGAAACAGCTCAGCTTTGGCTAAGTGTCCACTTTGCAGTCATCCCGGAAAGCCACTGGCCAAAGATTGGCAATGCCTTCTCTGACCATAAAATCTGAACTGAGCTGTGCTATTCTTCTCTGAGCTTCGTCTCACTACTGCTGTATTGCTGTCAATAAACCCTACCATTAGGTTGCACTCTGCCGGCCTCTGCCATTGATTTCTGGTCAGGATCATAACAGTGTTATTACTCGCAGTGAAAGGTATAAACCATAATAAAGCTTTTAGTAAATCGGGCCAATAGATTGAATGTGTATTTTACCAATCAGAAGGCACTTTGAGATATATTTTATATTGATACAGTGCTTAGTTCATTCAACCACTGTCCAACCGTACTATACCTTGGCGAGAGGTCAGAATACACTTGGGACAATTTGCCAGTGCAGTACAGGGCATAATAATTATTGCATTTACATTTTTTAGCATTGTTGCCACGGTTCTGATTTGTTTACTCCATATCACTCCCCTGGTATTGTATTTCTTCCTGTTAGACTATAAAAGAACAGTGCTTTCACCTCTTTCACCAGAGCTGTACTTGAGGACCCAACAACAAGATACTACAATTGGGAAACAATATTTTGAATAGCAAACAGATTTTTAAAATGATTTATCTGAAGTAAGAAGGTCTTAAACAGTTTACAGGCGATAATATTAGCTATTGTCAACGCTTCAGCTTCTCAAATTTTTTATTTTAATGGGCAAATCCAATTCTTTGATATAATGCCCCAAGAAAACATTAAATCATCGTAATTATATAATCATCATCTTCGTGTGATATGTAACAATTTTTATTATGTTTTATTGTGTTTCCTGTTTTTATGTGAATATGTATTATTCAAGTTATTGACTATATTTTTCCCAAACTTCAGAGGAGCAGCATGTATAATAATGGCACGGCACAGAATGGCAGTGAGGGCAGCAGGACCTCGTTAGGGCAAATGAGTGGAAAGGTGGTGTTGGTGCAGGTGTTGGTCGGAATCTTTCTCTATGTGAACTGCATAATGATCTTCACCTTTTTCAAGAAAGAGATCTTCCGTAATAATGTTCGCTACATCCTGTTTGCGCACATTCTGGTCTGTGACAGCCTGCTCCTATTTTTTACAGATGTCCTGCTGCTTCTGAGCAATTACTACATCCTGATGCCTATTCGAATGTGTATGTGCTTCTACATGCTCATGAGTACCCTCACGTTTTCAACACCTCTAACGCTCATGGCCATGAGTTTGGAGCGCTATGTGGCTATCTGCCTGCCCTTGCGGCATGCGGAAATCTCGACCCCAGCTAAAGCCATACGCTGCATTCCTGTAATCCACGCTCTCAGCTCCATACAGCTCATCATTATCACCTCCATTTTTATCAACACTGTTCCTGCAAGTTTTTACACCACGCGCAGGCTGTGCAATGTGCAGTTGTTCATTGTATTAAGATGGCAGGGTTACCTCAGATCAGCTATTTCTCAGCTCTACTTCCTGGTCATGTCAAGCGTCATTGTCTTCACCTATGTAAAAATCACGTCGGCTGCCAGACAAGGCTTCGACAGACAAGAGGAAATCTGCCAACAAGGGTCTAAGAACTGTTGCTCTACATGCTTTCCAGCTGCTGCTTTGCTTGATTCAGCTGTGGTGCCCTTTTGTCGAGACAGCTGTCAAGGAGACTGATTATCAACTGTTGGATTCACTGAGAAAATTTAACTACATCGTTTTCATGCTTGCCCCTCGATGTCTCAGTCCACTTGTGTATGGTTTAAGGGATGAAAAATTTTTCACAGTTTTGAAATATTATGCCGTTTGCAGATTGATCAAGAAAACATCCCCAGCCTCTGATGACATCTAAAATAGCCTGTCACTAATTTCAAATCATTAACAGACCAAAATGCAGAACACAGTTATTTAAAAAAATTCTTTTGTATTGACAAAATTTATTTCAGCCAGAATAACTTTCCTCAAAGTCAAACTGAATGCACAATAAGCAAGCAGCATAATAAATGTATGAACAAGCTAAAATTTAGTGATGTCTGTTTTGGGAGCTCCATGCATGTCTATGCAATCCGAATCATATATGGCAGCTGATGGACCTTAAATAGACTGCATGATTTGACAGGAAGCTAATGGTCTTGATTTTGGTAACCTCAGTAAGCTGAACAGTCAGCAGAGTGTTGTGGCAGTATGATCTTCTGGGAGTCAGCAGCTCGGCGCTATTAACAGCGTGCGCTGTTAGAACTGCGCCTGCCTTGCTAGCTCCATACTGTTAAAAGAAATGATCTGAAAGAAAAAATATAGATTATTAGTGGAAACATTTTTTTTCTAAAAATATGAGCTGCAATTATTAGAATTCTGTGAAAGTCTTATGGATAAATCTTATTGAATTGTTTCCTTATCAGTGATGGCTGGTTGGCTGTGATTTGAGAGGGCACAAAAAAAATCTCTTTTAACTAATGAATAGTCTTGACCTGTTTTGAATCATTTTCCCTGATTGAAATGTTTTCCAAATAAACATATCGTAGTGTGCATTGATGATTATGCATCACCACTTTCGTCTAAGAGGGGTCCTAATATACTACTTCTCATTTACATTTCTTCTAATACTAATACATTACTTCTCAGTGAAAATGTATTGAAAAATACTTTTGCGGGGATTGAAAACAAAAAAAGAATTCCCACAAATATATAGAGGTAAAAATATGGGTAATTGACGAAAACACTGAAAATATCCATTTTTTTATATAAATTGAAAGGTGTCACAAATTTCTTTTTTTGACTCTTGCATAGCCCGAATGCATGTTTGAAGGCTCAATCCATGATTATTGATGCTAAAAAAAATGTTTAAACTGGTTTGAGGCAACATTACCCCAGTATATAAGGTTGCATGAGCTCTGAGCAGTGTCACAATGTTAAACGTGATGGCATGACAGAAGGAGCTCTCTGAGGTTGTTTGTAGCCGCATTGTGGCCTTACATGATGCTGAAGATGTTAGATGCTGCCACCAGCAAGTGCTTCAAAGAGACCGGTTCGCTGAAAACTAGTGGCCATATAGGTGCAAAATGGAAATTAAGTGCCTCTGATGTTCGTTATCTGTGTATGACAAGTAAAAAAAAAATCAGCGGTTGATAGTACGACGTCTCCGTGATAATATTAATAGCGCCAGAAGTGAAGAGATGAAAGGATCAAGATCTACTATTTCCAGACGCCTGTGTGAAAATGGTCTGATTGGTTGTGTTGCTGTCAAGTGCTGGCAACATCAAAAAAGACATGAGTTTGCCAAGAAATTCAAGGAATGGACACCAATAGACTGAGAACAAGTCTTTTGGACCAATGAATCAAAAATAGAAATTTTCTCATCCAAACGCAGAACTTATGTGCGCTGTAGAACGTTTCAAAAATGACTGTTTCATGCCTTCAGTAAAACAGGTGGAAATATATGGTTTGGGGTTCAGTCTGCTCGAAAGGAGCCGATGATTTCATAAAAATCGACAGAGTCATGGATCAAAAGATGTATCACAGCATCCTTGTGAGGCACGCCTTGCCATCTAGAGAGAGACTGATTGCTCGGGGATTTTATTTTCAAAGAGATAATGACCCTGAACACATTCTAAGTTGTGCAAGAACTATCTCAGTCAGAAAGAAACATCTTGTGACATAAAAGTCAGGACTTGCTCAAAGACGAGACCTTAATCCAATTGAGCAAATCTGTTGTGACATCGAAAGAATCTCTTGGAATTAACTTCAAACCATATGGAATGGTTTAGCAAATGAGGAAATGTGAAAAAAAATGTGAAAACTATGCATGAAAGATTAAATAATGTAATCAAAGCAAAAGATGGCCACACTAGATATTGACTTTTCTCCTAAAAATGACATTATTATTTTTGTTTGTACAATATATTGTTATCTGTTTGCTTATTTTCATCTATATGTTCCAATATTACATTAAATAAATACTTGGGTAGTGTGCAGTTTCTACCGTCATTTTGTTAAGTGTATGTTCAAATATCCAATGGGCGAACTGTATACACAAGCATGCTCATATACGACTCATGCTGCCATCTCAGGAGAGAGAAGACAGTTTGCGGCTCTCCTCCACAGCACATGCCTGTCAACCTGCTGCTTCTTTACACTCTTAGCTGGAAACTTTGCAAGCTCAAAACAAGGGTGGAGGAAACCCAAATATGTGCTAGCGTAGAATTTTACTGATGAGCGTCCAGCTGGCAGCAGGAGGCGCTTGAGCAAGGAACTATGCTAACCCAGACAAGCTGTATCCCTCCCATATCCCAGCAGCGTGAAGCCAATTATGCACTGCTCTGAGAAGGCTGCCGGCCACAGGCCGCACTATAGCTTTGTTCTTAATGGAATGTTGTGGCGATTAAATAGGCAAATAAATTCAATACAGAAAAATGTTTTACTCTCTTACCAAAAAAAAAAAAAAAAAACTACTCTGTTCACTTCCTCTGCCGCTTTTAGCATATCTTATCTAACTTGCGCTTCATGGTTTTTAAAATCCACCATTATGATTAGAAAAACTAAAATGGTTGCTCTTGCCCTCCTCTTTCCCTTGGCTATAAACATAAGGGGACACAGTGGCCTCTTTCCTTTAAGTCAGCTTTAGACTGTGCCACAGAACCCATCTTACTTGATTATTACAAGTCTAGTAGTACGAGACGAGTTCCTTAAAATCTTTATTGCAGTACGTTTCACACTGTGAGATATCAAGTTCTCCATAGGTCAAACAATCCAATTCATCTACAGTACCTGTCATATCGTGACTATAAACACTGAAAAACATGACTCTGCTGGTGTGTGTGTGTGTGTGTGTGTGTGTGTGTGTGATCTCTCTGTGCTGCCTTCTTGCTGTGAGTGTGAACATGTGAAAATGAATCAAAAGAAAAAAAAAACATGCCCTGATCAAAATTATAGCAATCTTTTTCTTTTCATCTCCACATTCATGCAGCATGCTTTTATACTTTGTTTATGTGTTGCTGTAACGTTTGTACTTCGTGCAGAGTGTAGATGCACGGAGAACTTCATTTAAAATGGCTGACATTAAGCCTCTACTCAAAAACCAAACTTAGATCCAACAGTTTTGGCTAATTATAGGCCGATCTCAAACCTTCCATTTTTATCCAAGATCCTTGAGAAATGTGTTGCCCAACAGCTTACTTTTTCTTCCTGCAAATGAATAAGGTACATGAGAGGTTTCAGTCTGGCTTTAGAAAACATCATAGCACTGAAACAGCTCTCACTGTAGTTATGAATGATCTACTTCTCTCCATGGACTGTGGCAGCATCTCTGTCCTTGTCCTACTTGATCTAAGTGCTGCCTTCGACATGATAGACCACCATATTCTTCTTTACAGGCTAGAAAATCTGGTTGGTATTTCTGGACTCGCCCTTTCATGGTTTAAGTCTTATCTTTCTCACAGATGTTAGTTTGTTAGAGTAAATGGTAATTTCTCTGAGTATTCCAAGGTATATTTTGGAATACCTCAAGGATCTGTTCTGGGCCCTCTGCTGTTTTCCTTATACATGCTTCCCCTTGGAAACATCATAAGTAGATATGATGTGAAGTACCACTGTTATGCAGATGACAGACAGCTTTATAAATCTTTTAAGCCAGGTGAAGTTGATCCACTAACTAGATTAGAGATGTATCTTAAAGCTGTTAAAGCATGGATGACACAGAATTTTCTCTCTTTAAATCCAGATAAGACTGAAATATTGGTAATTGGTCCTAAATCGCTCAGAGACACATTCCTCAAGTTTTCACTCGACGTTGATGGACTCCCGGTTTCTGCCAAAGCAGTTGTCAAAAACCTTGGTGTCACCCTCGATTCAGAACTCTCTCTCCACTGTCATATTAATAACATTATAAAAGTGGCTTTCTTCCATCTTAGAAACATATCTAAACTGAGAAAAATGTTGTCTCTTCAGGACGCCTTGAAAAATGGTTCATGCATTTGTGTCCTCTCGGCTGGATTACTGTAACGTTTTACTGTCAGGCTGCACCAGTTCTACCCTGAATCGCCTTCAAATAGTGCAGAATGCTGCTGCTAGGGTTCTGACTAGGATGAAGAAATATGACCACATTAGCCCAGTACTCAAAAATCTTCACTGGCTGCCTGTCAATTTTAGAATTGAATATAAAATTCTACTGCTTACCTACAAAGCCTTAAATTATTTGGCCCCAGAATATCTTAATGCACTTCTCGTTCCTTACTTCTATCCAAGATTACTTCGTTCACAAGGTGCTGGATATTTGAAAATTCCAAGTATATCCAGAGTTATATTTGGAGGCAGAGCATTCTCTTACAAAGCCCCAATCTTGTGGAACAATCTCCCAACAAACATTCGGGCCTCAGACACATTCTCTGTCTTCAAGAGCAGGCTAAAAACTTACCTTTTTAGTCAAGCCTATAATTAGTTCATGACAAGTTATGTATAAACATTTATTTGGCTCTGGTAGGACTGATTACAACCTAGTTTTATGATGGGTTCACAAGATATTGGAAGACAGAGTTAAGTAAATCCATGTGGAACCGGTGGCACTGAGCATGCATTAACGGTGCCAGTGGGGCTTGCTACAGCCTTAGTCACTGGGGAGGTCCACATAGTACTGGTGTAGTGTTAAGCAAATTCATGTGGAACCACTGGCACTGAGCATGTATCAACGGTGCCAGTGGGGCTTGGTACAGTCTTAGTCACTGGGGAGGTCCATATGGTACTCGTGTTTAGAAAATCAAAAGTGATCTTACAGCCTGGTGTAAGTGTAGGGCCTCTGTGCTGCAGGAAGTGGATGGTGGGGTGTTGACTGTTTCCTGACCAGTCTGCTAATAATTTCTCACTTGGCACATGACACAGGATGGTTTTTTTTTATTTTTTTAAATTAACATACAGTAGTCTTATCCAGTGCCTCACCCTCCTTTTTTCTGTGTCTCTTTCCGAGGATCTTTCCGTCCACTACCCTTAGTCCTGGACCGTCCGAGCCCTGTCTCTCACCATAAGCACTGGCTGCTGCTGTCCTGCTGTCCTGATCCGGTCCTGATCCAGTTCTGCACCATCCTCGGCATGCCACTTCCTGGTGCTACAGACGCCACTGCTCAGATGGACTTAAATGGAACTCTTTTGCCATTTTACTCTATTTGACTTTATTTTGTTATTATTTAGCTAGCCAGGATGGGCTTTCCCACTTCCGGGTTCCTCCTGAGATTTCTTCCTACTGGGGAGTTTTTTTCTCACCACTGTTTGAGGATTTTCCTCCCTACTGGGAGTTTTTTTTTTTTTTTTTGCCTCATTTGCTGTAGTGGAGAATAGGCTGGGCATTGCCCTTTCATTTACTTCATCTCTCACTGTAAAGCATCTTTGTGACAGTCTCTGTTAAAAGCACTATACAAATACATTGAATTGAAAAAATTGAATGGAACAGGAAGTTGAGGACTGGACTCAGGCGCAAGCATGGATTTGGTTATGTTTAACGACCAGCTGCACGGCAGAAGGCACAAACGTAGAAATACAAAACAACAAGGAACAGAGGTTCCTAAATATGCACACTATGAGTAATACAAAGACTGGGCTACGGAACAGTAACATTTTGTTACAAATAGGAAATAAAATAGGAATTCAGGTTCCTAAAGATAGCGTGTTGAATGAAAGCAATAAGCAATAATATTTTGTGTTATGGTTCTGCCTCATGTGTGTTGTCTTTGTGCTTATTTGTGCTTGTGCTTTACTTTCGTTTTATTTTTCAGCTTTCATTTCCGCTGTCTGATGTTCGATTCTCTCTTTGCCCAAACTCCAGCGATATCGTGTGACAGCCTTCAGCATGCCTGCGTCTCGTTGTCTAATCACGTTTCCTCATTCGGAATCGGCTGCGGTATTTCATTCATTGCTTCCACCTGTGCTTAATTCTGGGTCTCGCTAAACTCTGAGTGAATGCGTTTGCTGATAGGATAATTACCAACCCGTACTAACCAGCAATTATTTGAGGGTGATAGTAAATATTTTGTCACGTAGTATTAACCTAATTAACTCATTAGCGAGTACGAGTGTTTCTAGCTTTTGTAATTCCTTCCTAAACTTTCCCTGATTAACTGCGTTTAAAGCTGTGCTTTCCTTTGCTTCTCTCGTGGTGCTTTATACTTGTCACGCTTAGATTACCTCAATCTAAACCGTCCAGCTTGATTGATCGTCTCAGCGTCTTGTCTCGAATCATTATTGTTAAACCCGGTTCTCGTGTAATTGTTTTATTAATCCCATGTGTTTCTGTTTCCTTTCGAGATTGCGTTCCGAGTCCCCGCCTCCTCCCAGGTCTATATCTGTGGGCAGGAGAGAGGAGACGTCAGACGGGACTTTGCTAGACTGTGCACTGTGAAATCTCAGCTCCCGTGCCTTCCCGAGTATTTCCTTGTGCTATTTTCAGTCTTGTTTTTGCTGCGCCCTCGTCTTGTCTCCCCGTTGTCAAGTCTCCCAGTGTTTTCCGTCAGTGTAGTTAGGTCCAGTTTTTGTTTTCTTATTTAGCCACTCTTTGAGTGAGTACCTTTGTTTCCCCCTGCCTTGGGCAGAGTACCTTTGTTTCCCCAATCGTTCAGTGCATGTGCACGGTGTTTCTGGCTTGTCTGCCAATTTTCTCCTAGTGTTTTGTGTTTCAATAAACACTTCAGTTCCTGCATCTGGTGTTCACTTGTCTACTTCCTAACAATTTTGATCTGACTACATTCAAAAGTTGACGCCTTTGAATTTTAGGCTGATTATTTACTGCTTTCTTGTTACTTTTTCATATTTTAATATTTTCATCAGTTTTTTACTTTTGAAAAGTATGCTGATGTTCAATTTTTTAAGGTCATTGTCAAAGGCTTGGGCCAAGGTCATCAAAAAGGTCAAAAACAGATTTTGGCCAATGTAACTCTTGAAAAATGGTAGAGACGTGGGACCAACACAAATGTTCCTTTAGAAATGGCCTATTGGGAATCGGGCACCAAAATCTACCTATAACATCAATTTTTTGAGGGGCAACGTTCACTCGGTCCCAAAAAAAAAAAAAAAACTAAATCTTTTCTAGGCTTCTGTATCAATCTCACTATATTTGTTAGGGATGGTAGATATCATGATCCTAAAGAGGCCTGCCAAATTTGGTCAAAAATTGGAGAATCTGCTTTGATGCTAAGGCCGTTTCCATTGCAACGAAAATCCCTATTGCTTACAGTGGGGCATATTTTGCCTAATTTCACGATCGCATGTCTCAAACACCTGGAACTATGACTTTCCCTGAACACCACTTCTGTCCGCATGGATTTTTCTACCAAGTTCTGCGCTCTTGTCCAGAGAAGTGAAAGGTCAAGGTCATCCAAAAGGTGAAAATCACGTTTGGGTTAATATCTTGTGAATGAGACAAACTACAGACATGGGATCAGTGCCTTAATGTTCTAACAGGCTGCCACTTTCTAGAAGAGATGGGTAATTTTCATGTACAAAGACAACTTCCAATGGAAAACTGACATCAAAATCTCAGTTCAAGGTCAAATTACAACTTTAATATTTAATTACCAATTTTCTTCCAATTTTCTGAGATGATAGATATTAGGGCCCTCAGTCAATTCCCAACACTACTACCATTTCCACGGCAATTAAAATCCCCCGTCTCCTGTAATCGTATGTTTTTACTTGGT
Source organism: Gymnothorax javanicus (assembly GCA_029692085.1). Lineage (NCBI taxonomy): Eukaryota > Metazoa > Chordata > Actinopteri > Anguilliformes > Muraenidae > Gymnothorax > Gymnothorax javanicus. Next base: position 10,234,846 of record CM056195.1, on the reverse strand, counting down.
AAAATTTTTGATATCAAGCAAATTCATGTAAATGGCATCAGCTGTGAAGGATACTAATGCGAAATATGCTGGATCGGGCTTTCAAATAATGTGTAAAAACTATCAAAATAAAGAGCCTGCGCAGGACCCCACACTTTAAGTAGTTCTGGGTGAACTTGATTGAAAATTGTGGTTGTCGATTGACGTTACGGATTAGTGTACTTGAGCAGGTGAACACAGTGAAAACAAGCAAGAAATAAAACAATGATCCACCCTTTTTTTTTTTTGCATCGCTCCAGGATATTGAGCTTAACATTATGGGGTCGGAGCAGTGCAGCCTCAAGCAAATATGATGAAGTCACCAAAGAGATTTATGAAATGAGAAAAAGAGCTACATAATGGAGCAAACTGAAGTTCAGTTCTGAAGCACAATGAGCTTGAGCACCAGAATTTATTTTATTCATACAATAAGGAATGTTTTCAATATATATTAACAGAAGAATATACAGTTCTAAGTACGTTGTATGATATGAGATACTGCACAAATGGTTCTTTTTTTTATCCTAATCCCCCCCCCAAATTACAATAAATTTGTCAATTGCACACATGTGAAAGGACAATGACATAAATAAGAATATAAATAAGCATACATGCACCATTACACAAATAGATCATAATTATATACATATAAACAGTGCTGTGAAAAAGCACCTGCCTGCACAAATAGTTCTTAAAAAAAATCAGCAAGTTTTCAGAAATGGAGCTTGTGGCCGCTGACACAACCTGCTGACTCCCAACTGATCATACCACCACAACACTCTCGCTGCCCATTTTCTCGCTGTCAAATCATTTAGTCTACAAAAGTATTTACGCGGCATTTACTGCCATGTCACAGCGCCCTAATTGCAATCCCACTGCCATTCCAGCTCCACCTAGGTTGTTTGCTGTGCTTCATTCATTAATTATTTGTTTTACTCCAACTCTAAATGTTAAAACTGGTTTCCTTATTTTGCCATATTGCACCAATACTATAACATTGATGTCATTGTTGCAGAGCTCTGTTTTGTCTCCTGGGGGGGGGTTAATGTAGCACTCCCTGCATTTGGCTCCATGCATGCTAGCACAGATATTCAGGGAGCTCCTAACACCGACATGTCACCAATCACTAAATTATTCCTCGTTCATACATTTATTGCGCTGCTTGCTTGCGATGTATTCACTCTGAGGAAAGTGATCGTGGCCAAAATAAATTTTGTCTGTATGATGGTGGCCCAAAATAGCTGTTGTTCTGAATTTTGAAATTGGAGAGAGGCTAGTTTAGATGTCATCGGAGGCAGGGGATGTTTTCTTTTTCAATCCACAAAGGGCGTAATATTTCAAAACCAAGCAAAACTTTTCGTCCCTTAAACCGTACACGAGTGGACTGAGACATCGTGGGGCAAGAATGAAAGCGATGTAGTTAAAGAATCTAAATATTTTGAAGAGTTGATAGTCAGTCTCCATTACTGCTGTCTCCACAAAAGGGGTCCACAGCTGAATCAAGCAAAGCACCAGCTGGAAAGCATGCAGAGCAACAGTTCTAAGACCCTTGGAGGCAGATTTCTTCTTGTCTGTCGAAGCTTGTCTGGCGGCGGACATGATTTTTACATAGGTGAAGACAATGACGCTGGACATGACCAGGAAGTAGAGCTGAGAAATGGCTGATCTGAGGTAACCCTGCCATCTTAACACGATGAACAACTCCACATTGCACAGCCTGCCTGTGGTGTAAAAACTTGCGGGAACTGCGTAGATAAAAATGGAGGTGATAATGATGAGCTGTATGGAGCTGAGAGCGTGGATTACAGGAATGCAGCGTATGGCTTTAGACGGGGTCGAGATTTCCGCATGCCGCAAGGGCAGGCAGATAGCCACATAGCGCTCCAAACTCATGGCCATGAGCGTTAGAGGTGTAGAAAACTTGAGGGTACTCATGAGCATGTAGAAGCACATGCATAGTCGAATAGACATCGGGATGTAATAATAGTTGAGAAGCAGCAGGAAGTCGGTCAAAAATAGGAGCAGGCTGTCACAGACTAAAATGTGTGCAAACAGGATGTAGCGAACATTATTATGGAAGATCTCTTTCTTGAAAAAGGTGAAAATCATGAGGCAGTTCACATAAAGAAAGATTCCGACCAACACCTGCACCAACACCACCTTTCCACTCATTTGCCCTAACGAGGCCCTGCTGCCCTCACTGCCATTCTGTGCTGTGCCATTATTATACATGCTGCTCCTCTGATGTTTGGGAAAAATACAGTCAATAACTGGAACAATACATATTCACATATAAAAAAGACACACAATTAACGACCTGAAAATGCAACATATCACACTAAGGTGATGATAACATAATTAAAATGAATAAATAAAATTTTGGTGCCTGTTTAACTTTTAAGACCCTCTTACTTAAGATTAATTATTTTAAATGCATGCCATTTCCCAATTGTAGTATCTCCTTGTTGTGTCCATAAAGGCAGTCCTGGTGAAAGACTATTCTTTTATAGTCTAACAGAATGAAATACGTTATCTGGGGAGTGATACTGAGTAAACAAATTGGAACCATGGCAGCAGTGTTATAAACATGTAAAAATGCTAATTATTATGATCTGTGATGCACTGGCAAACTGCCCTGGGTGTTTCATTGATTGATTGATTGTTTATTTGAAGGATAACCCCTTGAGATGGAACATCTGATTTTCGAGGGGGTCCTCGACGAAACATACAAACAATACAGAGAATACAGTACAAAACAAGACAAAATACAGGGTATACACACACACACACACACACACACGCGCATGCACACACACGGCCTCCCCAACACCAAGCCAGCCCCCTAAACATTTTCCATATTATAAGAACATATTAGGTTACAATCTATAGTTACACATAACTAAACAAGTCTGTGTAGTATCTAAATGTAGCAACAACACAGCATAAAGTACAATCTGCGGCTGTACACAGAGAACAAAAGAATAACTTCTGTATACATGTATTTTCATGTGATATTCAGGAATAAGAAAAAAAATAATAAAAAATGAAAATAAAATAATTTTATGTTTAACAAGGGAAAAAGAAAATCGTAAAGGAAGAATCAGACAAAAGAGCAGGATGTTTGCAGATGAGTAAATAATGAACCTTTAAAAAAAATGGAAAAAGGTAATAGACCTCAGTGAACCAGGAAAGTTATTCCAGTCAGATGGGGCCTTAAATTTAAATGCACGATGACCGGTTTCTTTGTAAATTCTGGGAGTAAAGAAAAAGAGATTATTAGTGCGCCTTAAGCTATGTTGTGATGTCAACGGCATTAGAAATTGTTTCAAATAAGGAGAGAAATTAAAATAATTACATTTAAAGATAAATTGAAACCAGTGAAACTGTCTCCTAGATTTGGGCGTTAGCCAGTTCAATGACATTAAACAGTGATGTGTTCTGAAAGGACACCTCGGAGTAAATCGACAAAGACTTATAAACTACATTTAGAGGACGAAGATTTGTTTCAGAGGTATTCTGATAGACAATATCTGCATAGTCGAGTATTGGTAGTATCAATTGTGTTATAATTCTTTTCCGTACTTCTAAGGAAAAACACTCAATAGAATGGAAGAGTGATGTCAAAACACCATATATTTTCTTCATGACTGAGTCAATATGTAATTTGAAAGAGAGGTGTGAATCAAGCCAAAGGCCCAAATATTTAAATTCCTCGACTTTTTCTAATGCTGTTCCATCGAGAAAATTAATAAACCAATTTTTAGATGAGGGCAAAGAAACAGGACGGGTACAAAACAGCATACTATAAGATTTTCTCTTGTTCAGAAGAAGCTTGTCAACGGAAAACCATTTTTGAACTAAGTTGAAATCATTTTGTAATGTGTTGGATTTGTAAGATATCAGAATTAGAGGAGTAGATTACAGTGTCATCTGCATATAAATGAATTTGGCAATCAGAGCAAATTTGCAGAAGATCATTGATAAAGATGGAAGATAAAAGAGGACCTAATGATGAACCTTGGGGCACACCTTTATCTATAAACTTGAAATCTGATTGGCTGCCTTGAAAAGAGACACATTGTCTTCTGTAATGCAAAAAAGAATTGAAGAATAATAAAGACTCACTTGAAAGACCAATAGCATATATCTTGTCTAAGAGAAGATAGCGATCAACCATATCAAATGCTTTAGTAAGGTCAATGAATAATCGCCTGTAGGCATGTTGCTGTCAAATGAGGACAACATGTCATTAGTCAATTTCAAAAGAGCAGTGGTGGTTGAGAGTGGGTGTACGCCCACCTTTCACCCAGGTATCATGATCAGGGTCACATGGCAATGCAAACCACAGCTAAGACATTGCCAAGAACAACAAAAGGGTTGGATGGTCGTTAGCCTAGGGGAATTACAAACCTAACCCTGCTCCAAAAGCCCTAACCAGTGATGTTCCTGCGGCGTTGTGAAGATTGTGAACTTGTACCTGTGTCAGCATGTGTGCAAAGTGTTGACTGGGCCTAGGTGAAAGCCTCAGGGGGACCAGCCCGGCTTACCTCGCGAAACGATGCGTTCTCCCGACCAGGGCCAGCTCACACGAATGCTCCCGGAGAGTGACCTGCTAACGCGGTAGCTTGTCTTCGAGCCTTAGGCTGAGACGTCCAGTGTGGAGTTGAAAGTGCTTCCGCACAATGATGAAACAAAAACGAAATCAAACAAACTTACTGTGCCCAAAAACCAAAAGAAAATGTCCTCAGGGGTGAGAACCGAATGCGTGCTGCCACCATGCCAACTCTCTCTCTAGGTCAGACCTCGCGCTCTTCATTAGCAAACACTCGTAGCAGGTGGAGGAGCAACCCAGGTCATGCCCATCAATTAGCCGGGTCCCCCCCCTTATGGCATGTCAGTATCAGTGACTGGCCCTAGCGCTACCTAACTTTGTAACACAGGTATAAGAGAATTAGCCAGTGGTTGGATAAACTAGGTATTGTCTCAATAAAAGATGTCTTAAAGTGCAAATAAGCAAATTAATGGCTAAAATATCCATTGAAACTGTTAGCTGGATTTAATAAAACCTTTAGCATATTTAATACCTTTCACTGCAAGTAATGACACAAGAATTGCTTGATGGAAAACAACCAATTGTTCGTTTATCAGTTTTTGTTCACAGAGAACATCTTAATAAATCAGGCCCTTTAATTCTTATGAAGACCTACTACTGTGCCATGATTAATGTAAACAGGTAATCATATATACAGATATGTTTTTTTTTGGTAATGCTCTTTATGAAAATGGTTGAATGCATGCTGTTATGATGCAAATGGTTTTTAATAACATTGCATTAGTCTTTCACTCGTAAAACCGAGAATCCCATGAAGCGCCGGAGTTCCTTCACCATCCGTTGTACTGGCCATTCCGCTACTGCCTTCACTTTCTAGGCTTCCATAGCCACTCCCTCTGGTCCAATCATGTAGCCAAGAAAGGAGACGGTGGATTGGTGGAAGATTCATTTCTCTGTTTTGACATAAATATGATGATGTAGTAGGCATTCGAGTACTCTCCTCACGTGCTTCACATGTTCGTCATTAAGTTCTGGAGTAGATGAGGATGTCATCAAGGTAGGCAATGACGAATCTGCCCAGCATCTCTCTTAGTACGTCATTAATGAAAGACTGGAACACACAGGGGGCTTTAACAAGGCTGTACGGCATGACGCAGTACTCGTAGTACCCGGAGGTGGTGCTAAAGGCTGTCTTCCACTCATCTCCTTCCCTGATATGGATCAAATTATGGGTGCTGCAGAGGTTGAGCTTTGTGAAGATTTTCGCACCTCTCAGCTGCTCCACAGCACTGGGGACTAAGAGGAGTGGATATCGGTATTTCACCTTGACGTCCTTAAAGCCTCTGTAGTCTATGCAGGGGTGGAGACCTCCATCCTTCTTCAGGATGAAGAAGAAACTAGCAGATGCTAGTGAAGTGGAAGGGCGAATGAAGCCCTGCTGTCGGGCTTCTTGTACATACTGCTCCATTGCTTGAGTTTCAGCCACCGATAGGGGGTACACATGGCTTGTGGGGGATGAGGTGCTGGACAGGAGCTCAATTGCACAATCCAACGGACGATGCGGGGGTAATTGGCTTGCTTTGATTTTGCTGAACACCGTTTGCAGGTCCCAGTACTCTTTGGGAATCTCCGGCTGATCTTCCTGGTTAGGACTCTCAACGGTCGTCGAGGCAACTGTGAGAGGGCCACAGTGCCATTGACAGAAGGGGGACCAGAAGTGGACATGGATGTGTGATGATGGATGTGTGGCAGGAGATGGATGGATTATGTCGCATCAGCCACAGGAGTTAGAGGATGAGTGGATGAGTGGGTGGCTTGAGTAGTTGAGGATCAGCAGCGGAAGTTCCTCCAGATGGTGCTGTTGGACTGAGAGGGAGAGAGGTGCCGTCTGGTGGGTAATGGTGCTCTTGCCTAGAGGTTTCCCATCTATGGCTGCCACTGTGAGGGGGGTCTGGAGCTGGTAAACTGGAGCACTGAGTGGTCACACCAGCTGGTCGGAGACGAAGTTGCCCGCACCGAAGTTGCGCCGGAGTCAATCAGGGCCTCTGTGCGAAGGATCACACCGTTACAGGTTACAGTATCTGGGATCCGGAAGTACTGACCAGTAATAGCTGTAGGTTACACCTTTACCTTGGGGGGCGCTGTTCCTGCTTCTTGACTATAAGTGCAGGGGCCGGTCTTTTTCCAGGGGCGATGCTCAGGTGGTTGGAAGTGCCCCAGTTCGATTGGCTCCGCCCCCTCTGTAGGCAGCTGGGTGGGGCCTCTGGGCTGGGCCCACCACCTCTCCTGCAGGAGATGGTCCGGGCTGATGGCTGCACTGATGTAGGATGGCAGGGACATCTCTCTGTCCCTGCAAGCCATCTCCACCCATAGCTCTGGACTCAGCCCCCTCCCGAAGATGGCGAGGAGTCCAGGCTCATTCCAGCCGGTGGCTGCAGCCAAGGAGCGGAACTTGAGGGCATAATCCACTTTGGGCTTACTCCCTTGACTCAGGTTCAGCAGCTGGTTCCCAGCCTTCTTCCCAGGTTGATCAAAGACTGAGCAAAACTGCTGGAGGAAATTGGCATAGGTGTTAAAGCTCGATGTGGGGTTGCCGTCATAGCGGTCAGGTAGACGCACTGGTGAATCACCCAGGGGAACGAATGGGGGAGCCTGCAATTCTGCAGGAGAGATGGAGGGAGGCGCTGGTGGCGGTGCAGGGGAGATAAAGTTTGTGGATCCTGCGACCCAACTCATCCAGGGCAACCCTCAGATGGGCGATCTCCCTCTGTTGTTCGGCCACCAGCTGATAGAGGTCGGGAGGCTGGGCTGCAAACTTCCCCACCTTGTGGGGCAAGGGAATCCCTGCTGAGTCCATACTGGGTGAAGTGATCTGTAAGGGCTGTGTTGCGTACACAGTGCTGATGCACAAAGGACAGGACATTGAGGGCTGGACTTAAGTGCATGAATCACTTGGTTTATTATTTATTATGCCAACTGCAGAGGTTTCCACACTAGCACTAAAAGTGATACAATGACTGGGCTATGGCTACAGTCACTACAAATTACAAATAGGAAAACAATGGCAGACAATGGTTCTTAAAATATAAAGTATTGAATTAAAAATAACAGCACCAGTCTTAAAGGGTTAAAGTAGATACACGGAATACCAAGATAAGTCTACACAAGACTAGCAATGCCGCACAGGCGTGGCTTTATGAGATTTCACAGTGATACTGAGAGAAGCTTGGACTTATATACCACTGCAACCACCCAGTGGCAATGAACAACAGATGCGAGTGATAATTGAAAAGACTGAAGTGCAGTCCGCGTCTTAGTAGACCGGTGAGCTGGACGGCTGGAGGCGTGGCCTTACATAACCAAGAAACAATGCCTTGATTTAACTGTTAAATTCAGTCAGTTAATAACAGTGTATGTTCTAAACAATCTTTGATATCTGTGGGATAATGCAGTTCTGGATTGATGAGTCTACATATTGAAATTTTTTAAGATCTGGCCTTAGGTGGTCTGTATTAGGGAAAAAATACACTAAAATTGGCCTTCTCTCTATGTTCACTAATCAGAAAAAAAGCTCCACAAACCTGAAACTATGTTCTAAACAATCTTTAAACTCTGAGATAATCAAGTCCTAGTTTGGATAGTTTACAAATAGTATTTTTTAACAAGATCTGGTCTTATGTGGTCTGTATAGGGAAAATACATTAAAATTGACCTTTTATCTGTTTTCACAAATCTGACACTAGCTATATTCTAACTATCTTTATGCTCTTAGGGATAATCTAGTCCTGGTTTGAGGAGTCTACATATTGTAATTTTTAACTTGATTCAACAGTAATTGTTATAGAACATATTTTTAGAAACCTGAAACTTATATAAATATATTGACTTTGTCAAACTTCTCTGTATACATTCACATGCATTGTATTCCAGCAGTTGTGACTTCTGTCACGATTTTCTAATCAGACCATATTTGAGATCTCTCAAATAAGAAAAAAAAAAAAAAACATGTTCCCATTTCAACACAAAAGTGTCTGCTGATGTATGTTGTTTCACGTAATACAACTCTACAGAGAAACCTTGCCTCATGTGACAAAGGGGCAAACATGCTAGCTTAATTAGGTGCATGTCTCTGGTGCCTGTGCATATTTTATGGTTGTGTTTTCCAGTGCTGATGGTGGTGGCACAATCCTTAATTGCTCTCTGGAGCTTTCTCGCAATTAATGCCTCCCTGCCTGGCACACACAAGCTGGAGGTGAGCTGTTGCTACAGCGTGTTGCAATCTCTTCAGTTGTATTTCATCATGGGGTGAGAGTTCATATTTGTTGGTGGCAACCGGGTTAAAGAGCTGGATGAGGAACAATGTTGTCATGGCCGAATATATAAGGAAAGACTGAGGTTTGTGCATATGATATCACATAATTTAATCAAATTCACACAAATTTGCTTAACTATTGTGATGTTTTGATAGATGCATATAGATAAATCACTCGCTGACCACACTTTTGAATAAAACAAGTCACATTGTCAAAACTGGCAGAGCTGGGTGATCCTTGAGGTGCTCTCATGCTCAATGACCCTCAGATCAGCAGGCCCGTGGCCTAGAGCAGTGGTTCTCAAACTCGGTCCTGGGGGACCACTGTGGATGCTGGTTCTCGCTGCAACCACGAATGCTACCCAAGAATTTTAATCAGCTTAATTTCTCTTCACTACCCTTTAAAGTAACATCAGCAAAAAAAAAAAAAAATTCTGTGCTTGCTTTGAACAATAAATGTTCCATATTCACATCATGCTATACGGAAACAGGTGTATAAAAAGAGAAAACAAAAATGTACAACCCCAATTCTGAAATAGTTCGGATGAAGTGCAAATTGTGAATAAAATCAAAATGCAATGACTTTCAGAACACACGAGCCAATGTTATTCACAATTGAACATAGATAACATTTCAAATGTTGAAAATGAGACATTTTACATTTTTATCCACAAAATGAGCTCATTTCAAATTTTGTGGCTGCAACAGGTCTCAAAAAAGTTGGGACACAGGCAAAAAAGGGCTGAAAAAGCAATTAATATAGAAGAGAATCAGCTGAAAGAACATTTAGCTGGTAATTACATTAACTGGCATCAGGTGTGTAACATGATTGGCTATAAAAGGGATGTCTTAGAGAAGCTGAGTCTCTCAGAAGTAAAGATGGCCACAGGCTCTCCAACCTGTGAAGGCTTGCGTAAAAGAAATTATGAAATACTTTCAAAACGATGTTCCTCAACGTCAAATTGCAAAGGCTTTGAAGGTCTCATCATCAACAGTGCACAACATCATCAAAAGATTCAGAGAAACTGGAAAAATCTCTGTGCGTAAGGGACAAGGCCCAAGACCTTTACTGGATGCCCGTGATCTTCGGGCCCTCAGACGCCACTGCATCACTCACCAGCATGATTCTGTCATTGACATTACTAAATAGGCCCAGGAACACCTCAAGAAACCACTGTCTATAAACATAGTCCGCCGTGCCATCCACAGATGCCACCTAAAACTCTATCAGACAAAAAGGAAGCCATTGTTGAGCATGATACAGAAGCGCCGCTGTGTTTTGTGGGCCAAGGCTCATTTAAAATGGACTGTAGCAAAGTGGCAAAGTGTCCTGTGGTCAGACGAGTCCAAATTTGACATTCTTGTGGGAAATCATGGGCGTTCCCCATCGCGTTCTACAGCCCTATTTATTTTGAATCAAGTGCCAAATTGCGAACCACTTCATGAACCAGTCACGAGGTACGGCCGGCTGGCCAGGCTTGATACACGCCTTGATACGCGCTTCACAAAATAATTCCTGTATTACTCGGCACACGCTTCGAAGCCTCGGCACAGAACGTCACATGACTACATTTTAGTAGGTTGGCGAAATTTCGAATCATAGCTCTGGCTGGAGGAGTGTAAAATGTTTATTATCCCCCGCCATACGAAGTGGCCGGGGGATATTGATTTGACCTCCGTTCGTGCGTGCGTGCGTCCGTCCGGGATAAAGGAGAACAACTTTTCACAAGAAATATTCGAGATAGGATAACCAAATTTGGCATATAGGTTCAGACCATGAAGGCCTTGATCGAGTTCGAAAATGAGACCAGCGCGATTATTTTTTCCAGAGTTATTGCCCTTCATTCGCATTTTTGAACTCTGACTACGGTGTCTATAAAGGAGAACAACTTTTCACAAGAAATATTCCAGATAGGATAACCACATTTGGTGTGTAGCTTAAGACCATAAAGACCTTGATCGAGTTCGAAAATGAGACACGCGTGATTATTTCTCCCGGAGTTATTGCCCTTGATTCACTTTTTTTTCAACTCTGTTCACGGTATATGTAAAGGGAACTACTTTTCACGGGAAATATTCCAGATAGGATAACCAAATTTGGTGTGTAGCTTAAGACCATAAACACCCTGATGGAGTTCGAAAATAAGAAGCACACTATTATTTTTCCCACACTTATTGCCCTTGTGGCACTTCTGGGAGCCTCTGTTCATAGTATCTTTAAAGAAGACATTTTGGCGGGGGATGTTGTTGACCATGTCTACTTGTTATTATTATTATTATTATTATAAATTATTATTATTATTAATAATAATAACAATAATGCACAGCTCATTTATTGAAAAAACAAGTTAAGCCAACTTTGTCATTTTTAAAAAAAATTTTATGAATGAATGGACGCTCCCCATCGCATACCCGTGCGCACGGTCCTGACCACACGACAAACCAGTTGAACAACTCGGTTCGGACCACAAAGACTAAATATATAAACAGTTAATGACGATAGCACCTCCTAGAAAGATGTAATCACACAAATTGGATTATTTGGTGCAACAATAAGAATTTAGGCATAATTGTTTATAGATTAGGCTATATTTAAAATAAAAATGATCATAATATCTGAAATTTATTTCGCTAACAGCATTGCCTGAACGGCCTGAGAAGGGAGGTGGATTAATCAGTGGTCTGTGTCAGCGACCATGGTCAGTGGACATACCACTCAAATGGTCCGCAGACCTCTGTGCCATGGTCCGGATAAATAGCTTGAGCGCCCTTAGTGATCGCGACCAGTGGTCCGTGCCAGCGACTATGGTGCGGACCCAGGCCCGGCGCCAGGATGAAGTGACTGAGTGCCTCATTAGAAATAGCGAGGGGGCTAATCTTTTCATTTTGTAAAATATTGGGTTATCATCTCGTTATGCCTGATTCTACTTTCTTCTGTCTGCAGGAGGCAATATAGTGGCATTTTGACCATAAACTGGATAAAAAGATGGACGCAGCACCCAGGTCTGAAAGCTGAGGCCAATGCGGAAATCTCTAAAATTTGCATTCTATTTAATGGCCAGCAGATGGCGACGTCGGTGGTTGCAGAAAGAATTTCAATGCTACAGAAGTATATGAGAAAATGATCCTACTTTCCCACCTGGTTTATTATTTCAATAATGATTTTCCACATTATTTTATGGTATCTATCACAAGTTTCAAGTCTCCTTCATGATGTTCATTTTTGTAAATTATGGTCCCAAATAGACTAGAATAAAGGATAAAGCCAAAATATGCTTCAGGGTGCGTGGCTATCCTCTCGTCCTTTTCAGATCCGGCTAGATCCACCCCTGGCTCCTCCCTGGATCTTCGATTCACGCTCTCGTCCAATAGGAATCACATCGGGCTCCAAAATGACAAAACGGCGCTGTTCAAATGGCCAAAATCGAGGCTTCCTAAATGGTATGCTGAAACCAATGGGTGACGTCATGGTTGCTTCGTCCATCTTTTTATACAGTCTGTGGTTTTGACTTTGCGAACGATTACCCACCTTTTCCATGTGTTCGCATATCATGGCAATAACATGAAATAGAAATATTTGGGGCATATTGTCCAGTCACCACACCACCTAAAATTGTTCTGGTCGTAGGTTTGCTTGGATTAATTAATTCAACCATGATAAAGCATCTGAAAGGCTTAAAAACAACAACTACTGTTTCAAAATCAAATTATACATTTATTTCACAACAGTGATGAAGCCAGTATTAAACCGGAGCCTCCTAGCACAATTTAGGGAATTGGAGCATTTGGAACGTAGGCCTATGAGATGCAAAATAATAAAAATTTATGAACAATTCTAACCAATGAGAGATGACTGCTAAAAACAAGAAAATAACTACCTACAGCGTCATAGGTGCACCTGGGCTGGTCCTCTGTCCCAAGGTCAGAGCTGAGACAGGCGGTGGACCCCTCCGACTGTGCTTGTTGTGGCCGAGCCCGCCAGGATAACACCATCTGTGGCTGATCGAGCGAGCCGATTCTGTTCGGACTCGGCAATATCTTTGCTGCCGCCAGGGCGACGAGCATCGGCTGAGGTGTTTTGTTTTTCTTCACAAGCCAAGTTCTGATATCTATCCTCTAACCTGCTCTTTTTGGCTAACGGCAAGGAAGCTACTTTACGTGGCGGTTAGAAACTTTTTAGCAGGCTAGCTAACTTGGTTGTTACCCGTTTTAACTGTTTGTTAGATTTTTTTCTAAATCACATCACGTACTGCGTGCCGCCACGTACAAATCTATTTGACAATGCACAAGAAGCAGTGCTATGTTTCAGTCATGGTGAGCTTAGCACTGTGCTTTGTCTGGGCCAATATTTTGCAGTTTTCCTATAGGGTAAATAAAACTTTCTGCAGAAAATACTTTTGTAGAAATTTTGATATTATATTCCTGGTGTTACCTTCTCAAGAAAAGAACTCAGACGGAGGCAGGGAGAATAATATATATATCCAGTTTACTATTCTGCAGAATAGGATCCTCGCTACATGCGAGAACTCTCGTTACAGGCGAGAACAAGGATAAAGACATTCTTTCTTGCTGGTGTATAAGAGTACATTACTGACATCCTCCTCCCCCCAAACTGATTTACACATCATGGTATCAACTGGAATGTTCTTGCAGACGCACGCGGCCCACGTAAAGCCGACCCTGAGGTATGCGCATACATCTCAGAGAAGACAGGTGGTTTCTTCTTATCATCTCCTGGGCTTATCTTTTCAGCGTCCCAGGCTCTCTTTGTACTCCTTTTCCAGAGAACACATAAACTTTGGAGAGAAAGAGAAAATCTTGACCTTGTTAGGGTCCGTCAGGACTCTAGATAAACTCTATGGCTCTAGATAAACTATATGCAATGACGCATTGGTCAGATTTATGGAAACTACAGCTATGCAATGCCTAGGTTAATCAGAAACAGGCAAGAATATGCAACTAAGGCCTAAGAAAATGAGCAAGAGCAAGCAAGGATAAACAATTAATAATAAAGCAAATAAATCAATATTAAATTGATTCCACAAATACAACGGAGGGGGTAGTCCCCTTTAGCACCCCTGTGGTGCCGGGCCTGTCCGGACCACTAACTTCAGCGCCCCTAGTGGTAGTGACCAGTGGTTGGTGCAGTGGTCCGTGTCAGTGACCATGGTCTGGACCAACACCTTTAGCGCCCGTAGTGGTAGTAACCAGTGGTCCGCCGGTGACCATGGTCTGGACCACTACCTTTAGTGCCCCTAGTAGTAGTGAACAGCGGTCCGTGCTCAGTGACCACGGTTCGTGGACAAACAACTGAACTGGCTACAATCCCTGCTGCTGTCACTTGGGTGAATGTCACACAGGATACGGCTCTCCGTGCTGACAAACATCACCAGCACCACCTTCCCATGATCAGGATGTTCTTCCACAAGGGTTTCTTTCCTTGTGCCCAAACAGAAAAGGAGCCCCACCTTCTCAGTTCCCTGTACTGGAAAAGTGTGATGGATGCTACGTAGCACAGAGCAGTATCTCAAGAAAACACTTAACAAGAAAAACACTTAACACTACAGCAATATAATGCCACCATGTTTTAGATCATGCTGTTAAAGAACAGTGAATGCGCATCCAACTTTTTGGAGAAGTGATCCAGCTTTTGTAGTCAAATGCATAAAGCCCAAACAAGAGGATGCACATTTGTATATTTAAATGACGGATATAATATTGAAACTTTGTTTTGCAAAGTATGTCAGCCTCTTAAGGGATTCCTTACCTATAGGAGACCTGTCGGAGTACGACTTGGTGCTTGAATGACTGCAAGCATGTTGAAGACCAGTAGCCAGCTAGTTAGTCATCTGTACTGTCTCATTAAGGGCTAGGATAATTACTAGGTTGTATCCCAGGCAGTTGTTAGTGCGGAGCATTTGTTTATCACCTGTGAACTAGTGGAATCCAGAATTGTGACTGCAAAAATGCAGTTACTCAGTTTCTGCCTGTCAATACACGTGCGCATAGGCTAGCTAATATTAATGAGAGTAAAATGACACCACATTATACAGTGGCTTAACACCACAGCAGATCAGTGACCTTTTAACGAGGCAGTTTGAGGTTTGAAGTTAAAAAAAAAAAAAAAAAAAACAGGCTTTAGTGTAAACCAGTACAAACCATTGTGTTTCTTAATTATTTTATGAAAAAGTGCAGAATTCAAGGGCTTTTCTCACGCTCATTCAAATTTCATATTGCCAAATATCACGCAAGAGGAATAATTAGGTTCCGTGAAAAGGAGCAATATACAAAAAACCAGTGAAGTTGGCACGTTGTGTAAATCGTAAATAAAAACAGAATACAATGATTTGCAAATCCTTTTCAACCTATATTCAATTGAATACACTGCAAAGACAAGTTACTTAATGTTCGAACAGGTAAACTTTGTAATTTTTTGCAAATATTAGCTCATTTGGAATTTGATGCCTGCAACATGTTTCAAAAAAAGCTGGCACAAGTGGCAAAAAGACTGAGAGAGTTGAGGAATGCTCATCAAACACTTATTTGGAACATCCCACAGGTGAATGGGCTAATTGGGAACAGGTGGGTGCCATGATTGGGTATAAAAGCAGCTTCCCTGAAATGCTCAGTCATTCACAAACAAGGATGGGGCGAGGGTCACCACTTAGTGAACAAATGCGTGAGCTGATTGTCGAACAGTTTAAAAACAACATTCCTCAACGAGCTATTGCAAGAAATTTAGGGATTTCATCATCTACGGTCCGTAATATCGTCAAAAGGTTCAGAGAATCTGGAGAAATCACTGCACGTAAGCGACAAGGCCGAAAACCAACATTGAATGCCCGTGACCTTCGATCCCTCAGGCGGTACTGCATCAAAAACCGACATCAGTGTGTAAAGGACATCACCACATGGGCTCAGGAACACTTCAGAAAACCACTGTCAGTAACTACAGTTCGTCGCTACATCTGCAAGTGCAAGTTAAAACTCTACAATGCAAAGCGAAAGCCATTTATCAACAGCACCCAGAAGCGCCGCCGGCTTCGCTGGGCCCAAGCTCATCTAAGATGGACTGATGCAAAGTGGAAAAGTGTTCTGTGGTCTGACGAGTCCACATTTCAAATTGTTTTTGGAAACTGTGGACGTCGTGTCCTCCGGACCAAAGAGGAAAAGAACCATCCGGACTGTTATAGGCGCAAAGTTCAAAAGCCAGCATCTGTGATGGTATGGGGGGGGTGTATTAGTGCCCAAGGCATGGGCAACTTACACATATGTGAAGGCACCATTAATGCTGAAAGGTACATACAGGTTTTGGAGCAACATATGTTGCCATCCAAGCAACGTCTTTTTCATGGACGCCCTGCTTATTTCAGCAAGACAATGCCAAGCCACATTCTGCACGTGTTACAACAGCATGGCTCCGTAGTAAAAGAGTGCGGGTACTAGACTGGCCTGCCTGTAGTCCAGACCTGTCTCCCATTGAAAATGTGTGGCGCATTATGAAGCGTAAAATACGACAACGGAGACCCCGGACTGTTGAACAACTTAAGCTGTACATCAAGCAAGAATGGGAAAGAGTTCCACCTGAAAAGCTTCAAAAATTGGTCTCCTCAGTTCCCAAACGTTTACTGAGTGTCGTTAAAAGGAAAGGTGATGTAACACAGTGGTAAAAAGGCCCCTGTGCCAACTTTTTTGCAATGTGTTGCTGCCTTTAAATTCTAAGTTAATGATTATTTGCAAAAAAAAAATAAAGTTTCTCACTTTGAACATTAAACATCTTGTCTTTGCAGTGTATTCAATTGAATATAAGTTGAAAAGGATTTGGAAATCATTGTATTCTGTTTTTATCTACGATTTACATAACGTGCCAACTTCACTGGTTTTGGGTTTTGTATCTAGTGTGAGCTCAAAATCAGCTTGCATCATTCATCCATCACAGAAAAGCTAACCTTGAATTAAAAAAAGGGGTAAATAAAAGTTAAAAATAAAAAAAAAAAAATTCCAAGGTTCTGGAATTAATTTCTTTCCAGCTTTTCTGATAATGAGACGTCACTTTATCTCATCTTTAATTACAGGCTCAGAAAGCGCTCAGAAATATATCGAGAGGGTCCGGGGGTTCACTAGGCTGGCTCTGTATGCGCTCAGAGATTTTTCGAGAGGGTCTGGGTGGGGGGGTCACTGGGCTGGCTGGCTACTAAACCGCTGCTCACCAGCGAGCTCAGTGGCCTCCAAGACCACGGCCTCACAGCTCCAGGCTCCGGTGTTCGCACTGCCACCTCCCCGAGCCCCAGACTGTGGTCCAGGGAGGCCTTCCGGGCTTGCTCCTCTCCTCGGCCCTGTGGGCCTGCCCAGCCCGGATCCTGCAGGTGCATACAGCCGGTTTGGATCCAGGGGGCACCTGGCTGCCCAGTCCATCCCACGTGGGCTGTCCGCCACCCAGTCCTGAACTTGTCATTGTAGAATCTGGAAATATAAGTGACAAATGGCTGATAAGCTCGGTCCAGAGCCAGGCCAAATAGCAATAGAACTTTTATGGCCTTCTCCCTAGGATGTTCCTGCAGCCTGCATGTGAAAGGTGTCGGTGATCTTTCTGTTACCTTTGTACGGGGGGGGTAGTTACAAAGCCCTGGCTGAGACAGTGCCCCTGTACTACTGTCCTCCATCTTAAGTCCAGTTATATTAATCTGTTTAAGATAATCTAAATCTCTGGGACTTTCATAATATGTTTAGATGTTCAATATCCTGTTAAGAAATCACTTATATACTTATAACCCAATTAACTATATATTAATTCATCTTAAGACTTTTACATGACAACTGCATCATATTAGTACATATTCAAATCATGTTTGGTCTTGTTATTCTCGGGAGAATCCAAGGAGTTGAGTGGAGTATGTTTCATTCCCATTGAAATTATGGTTCATTCCCTTTTGGAAACTCCTGAGAATTTGGCCAGAATCCTCTCTGGTAATCACCCTATTCTCCTCTCTCTGCTGAAGTGTTTTATTACAGCCTCCCAATGGTGGAAACCCAAAAACAGTATTCGACCCCCCTTCCAGGTGTTTATGGCCATGCCGCCTGGATCAAAGGCGTGATTTGGCTTAAAGCAAAGAGAAACAATCCATTCTGGGAAGATCGTATCCGATCTGTCCCCGCGCACGTAAGTGCGTGAGTAGTCCTTTTCAATTATGTAATATCGTAATTCGAACTTTCCTCCAGGTATGACTTTATTCTCCTTTTCTAAATTGTGTGTAACTTGTAATTGGCTTCATGTTGATTTGTTTGATTTAAGTTTTAGCCTACCTGGTGAATAAATTATTGTTATTCCTTTAAACTTGCGTGGTCTCTGTGACTCTTAATCCTTTTATTCTTTCTAGCGCGTTCAAAGCGGATACCTAGGGGTATAATCCCGACCGAGGTACGACTGGCCAGCGGCCTGGTCTGGAGATTGGTTTTATTAAGTTGGAGAGACAACCATGATCTACTTACATAAAGGGTTTATGTATTGCCGGTTCTGGGATTTTAGCCTTAAGGAAACCCATGGACGAAAAAAAAAAAAAAGTCGGTTATCTGTTAAAATTCCTGAAGGAACCCATGGGCGTGCATAGATCTGGGTTCGCTGTATTCAAGCCAAAAGATGCTGTTGCAGTGATGGCTGACTTCCAACCTCTAATCTAATCAACGAACCTAGGATCCGGTAACAGTACT
Organism: Gymnothorax javanicus; assembly: GCA_029692085.1. Lineage (NCBI taxonomy): Eukaryota > Metazoa > Chordata > Actinopteri > Anguilliformes > Muraenidae > Gymnothorax > Gymnothorax javanicus. The sequence continues at coordinate 10,216,256 of CM056195.1, read as the reverse complement.
AAGAACCCGGGAGTACATGTTTAGCAACGTCGATGGTCTCCTAAGAGTTCGAGGTGTAGTCACTTCGAGACCCACGCAGGTTTCCCTAGATTATGGATTCTAATTCTAATTTGGAGTCAGATATTTAACGAGGGTATCACTAAATTCATTATTATAAATTTATTATGGAGTCAGATTAATTGTAACCGTTGTGCTTTTGTGCCTCGTCCTTCGAACGGAGAAAATAGATCCATTTTATTGCGATTCACACCAGCCAGGAGGTCGCGCTTGTTAACACCAGCCAAAAGAACACGCATAAACCTTCAACTCTACAATTTCCGCTGTTGGTTATTGTTTTGTGGGTTTTACATCATGGCTCTACCTGGTTTCTGTTCTGATGTGTGACAGATGTGCCACTGTATTTACAAAGAAAGGGTCTAATTTCATTTGCACTCTTGATATTCATGAAGTGGAGTAGCCAAGAGGAACAAACAGCGACATTCTGTCATGAAAAACATTCATGAACTGTACCTGAAACTCATATCGAGAGCCTGAATGACATCAGATTTTTGCAGCTTTTTCCCTCAATAAATTAAATCATAATTTAAAAACTGCATTTTGTATTTACTTGGGTTATCTTTGTCTAATATTAAAATTTGCACGATGATCTGAAACATTTAAGTGTGACAAAAATGCAAAAAAAAAAAAAAAAAAAAAAAAATTAGGAAGGGTGCAAATATTTTTTCACAGCACTGGAGGTACTCTAGTAGAATCTTTGAATGTCTTTGGGTGCACTCTCTCTCTCCAGCAGAATAAAATCACACTCAAAAAATAAAAAAATAAAAAATAATTTTATTGCCAAGGACACATATTTCCAAAACAATTGGGAAAGTAACATCTTTTTACACTTCTATTTTTCACCTCAGTTGAATTTAATTCTATTTATACAGCGCTTTTCACTGGACCGTCACAAAGACAGTTTGTAGCATAAAAAACCTGGCCTAATCCCCAAAATAGCAAATGAGGTAAAAAACTCCCAGTAGGGAGAAAAATCCTCAAGCAGTGGTGAGAAAAAACTCCCCAGTGGGAAGAAATCTCAGGAGGAACCCGGCTATAGTGGGGAAGCCCATCCTCCACGGGCTAGCTAATTGTAATGAAGTTGGATTAAAGCCTGATTAGAATTAGATTATATTTCAGATTGGAATGATTTGTATAAACTTTAATCTACTCATGAGTAGGAACACTCTTGCCAAGTTTCAGCTTAATCTGTTTAGTGGTTTCGCAGAAACAGACATTTTTAAATTTTCAAGGTCAAGGCTGTAGCGGCTATACTGGATTTTGGAACAAAACGATTTTTTATTTACGCCTGAACGAACACACATCCCGAATTTCGGTTCAATCCATAGTGCGGTTTTGGCGAAGAAGACATTTTTAATATTTTCAAAGTCAAGTCCGTGCGCCACGGCCATACTGGACTTCATATTGGATTGATTTCTCTAAGCTTTAATCTACTCATGATCAGGCACACTTTTGCCAAGTTTCAGCTTAATCTGTCTTGCTGTTTCAGAAATAAAGACTTTTCATATTTCAAGGTCAAGGCTGTGGCAGCCATATTGGATTTTGTATCGGAACGATTTGAACGATTTTTAACCTGCTCGTGTGTCGAAACCCTCACTCAATCTGTAGAGTTGTTTCGGAGAAGACATCGTTTTTGATATTTTCAATGTCAAAGCCATGGCGGCCATATTGGATTTTGGATTAAAACAATCTTTAAAACAAAAACGATTCTGCTTTTTCAGCTTACTTTTGGACACCTTTGGAATGAATTTGCATTGTTAATCAAGTAAAACCCCCTTAAATCTTTCCCACACCTCATTTACAGATTCACTTACTTTGTAGCTATATCATACAATTTACGTGGTTAGCGAATTATTTAGCGTTAAAAATTATGTTACTTTACTTTGCTCCCAGGAGACTGAAACCCCCCCAAAAAAACCCCCTGTCGCCTTTGTTTGACCAGATTAGCGACTTAATTTGGCTATTTGCTGACCGAGTTGTTACAAGGGGGAAAAAAAAAAACAGGGGGGAAGATTCTCCCTGCCCCTAATGCGACAAAGGTTATACCTCGGGAGCAAATCGTCTTACCTCATTTAATGTTTAAGATTTTACATACAAATTAGTTTCAGAAAAACCCATTTAAACAAGAGTAAATCGTCTGCTACAATCCCTGCACGCCTCTTTCCGTCTCAACTCAAGCAGAATGATCACCAACGAACAGCGCTACAGCACAGCCAAGAGTTTCAGCAACCCTGACCCCCACGGGCTCCTGGTCAACCCATGTTAAACAACTATTTACAAACCAATGAATGAAAATGCTTTTAAATGAGCAATTGCATACTTGCGTTGATAAACCAATTGGTAAAAATGCTTTTAAATGGCCCATGTAATAAAACTATTAGGAAACTGATAAATAAAATTATTTGAAGTGGCTTATTAAATAAAATTATTTGGAAACTGATTCATAAAAATATTTCTAAAATTACTTGTCACTAAAATCACGAACCCAGTAATGAGATGCTCTGAAAAAATTTTCCGTAATTAGAAATCTCTGGAGCTGAAGAAGCCTTAATACAGTACCTGAACGAGTAACTGACTTACTTCCACATGTTCCGAAAGGACAGCAAGCATCTTTTCAGCGCAGCTCCTGTGGCAAAGAATGGGGTACATTTATCAACCTGGGCTAGATTGGACTGTTCCGACTCCATCAAACCATAGACTGAATGTAAAGATGGACAGCGCATCTCCTCTTCCTAACGCTGTGCAAAAATGGAGCCAAAACATCCTTCATCCAGACGCTGCCACCTTGTACTTCTGGAGCCAGAGTCTGTGTAATAGTGATCGGGGGTTGAGCTGTGGTATCAAAGTCCCGCTCATACATTCGCCCCACTCAGTCGCAAGCACATTCTCTCAACTTTTCATGTAGCCTAATTGGCCACTTCAGTGACCCAGAATGTGTTAATTTACTTCAGCTGTTATTGTTAGCCTAATATACTCAATATTATCTTGTTAGGAAACATAATCAAACAATTAGCCTTTTGAAACCACCATTCTACTGCGACTGAAAGCTTGTTAAAATGGTGAGCTAGTTAGGATGTTTTCCAAGTACAGTTGTACAAGGCGAAATATGTTCGCCGCTTTCCTCATCATTAGCATTACATTGCTTCGCTCCAATGCAGATGTCCGGAGCTCCAGCAAGCCTCCTCAAACTCGTGCCGACTGCTAGCTACCTACTAGCTAGATGGCTAATATGTTAAGTTGCCTCATACAACCCTTCAAAATAAAGTAGCAAAATACAGTCTGTGGGCAAATGGACTCCCCGCTATCATGTGTTTTATAACGTTTGTTCCAACTACCTTGCTAGCAACCTTGCTGACGAGCTAGGCAACCTATCACTGAATCACGATTTACTAGTTTGCTAGCTAGCAAACTGTTTGTAGCAAGCTAGCAAGATTCAGTAATAGGTCACTTAAATTAATGTAAGCAATGAAAAGCGATGGTTAAAAAGCTCTGCACTGAGCATAGCATAGCTGCTAACAGTACATTACACTATGTTCCGTGTATAGACATTTTTACCATTGATTTTCATTCCTACCCAACTTACAGAGACCTGCTATAGAAACCTGTTAAACTAGCTTGGCTAGCTGGCGAGCCATCTGGCTTCACTTATCAGCGACTGCATCCCTGCATACAGTTCATGATGTTCAGAGCGTCAATTCCACTGTCAATTTTCGTTTGACTTTCAAAATCACTGTGGATTATGATAAGTTGTATGGAGACCGAGGAACTAAGGCATGTGTAATTTCAACGTTATAGCTCTTCTTGATGATTGCATTCCAGCGCTGAAGAATTCCCGGTATTAAGCCAACGGGCGGAGTCACTGTCAGCCTCGTCTGTCAATCATGACTTAACACCCCCACCCCCTTACTTTTAAGTAATTTTAAGAACTACTTAAAATGGCAGAAACCATCTTTGTAAAAAAATTGTTTGACACGAATTAATTATTTACATTGATTATTAAGCGTGGCCCACATCCCTTCCACCAACATGGATGGGGCAGGTTTATAAAATATACAGGAGCCAGCCACTAGATGGCGATCAAGATGTATTGGCCTCACTGTTGGGGAGCTGATCGAATGTCCATTTTTGGGGCCCTGTTCGAATGTCCATCTTTACATGCAGTCAATGCTTCAAACATCAACTCAAAGTTACAGGTGTGGCAGATTCGTGGCAGATGTGGAGAGGTGGACTCTATGCTTGCAGGCCGATCATTCGTAGGCCACAGATTCCAAAAATCTGCATCATGAGAATGCTGTGGCATTTCTTTGCAGAACAATATCTTGGGTAAACTGCAGAAAGGCCCTTTCAACTGAATATGATGGATTATGATCCCTTTAACTGAAGGTGGGCTGCAATCAATTATCAGGGCCTGGTCTAAGGAATTAAATCATTGAGAAACGAGGAACTGAAGTGAGGCGACAGACAGGCTGAAAAAGACGCTCTACTCACCTGACTACCACTGAGGTGTCCTGGGTAAGTTGGTTGACTGAAAGGAAGAGCTCATGCATTTCCGGTTCATAGCGCACAGACTCCACAAGTGCAAGCAGGTGTACGGCAAAGCATTCCCGCGCTACCGCTTCCTGGTCGGGATCTTCCATACTCGGTTTACTGGAAAGGAGAACATCTGTTGGTATCTACAAACTAAAATCCAGCCCTAATTCTTATGTAGCCTATTTATGCCTTTACCCCGACCCCCCCCCCCCACAGAAAAATAAAACAAAGGTGAACAGTAACAGTTATGCATTTGCACCGTATCAGCGACATTTTAATTAAAATTGTCGCAAAGAATTATTAGGGCCCGAGCACTAACGGTGTGAGGACCCAATCGAAATTGTAAGAATTTTTTTTATTATCATTATTATTTTTAACCAAGTATTTTCGAATGTTTGGAGGCCCTCAAATGCTAAAAAACTCACCAAACTTTGCACACCTGCCTCTATGGCGCCCCCTTGAAATTTTATAAAACTCCTCCCCATAGGGCTTTTTTGGAGTTGCTGGATGAAAATTGGTACGCATGTAGAAGTTGTTCTGATGCGCAAAAAAGTCTCAGAATATCATGGTCCAACCCCAACAGGAAGTCCGCCATTTTGATTTTCATTTTCGATTATGGCAGCCATTCCACATCGTGTATTTTAATGAACTCCTCCCACAGATTTTGTCCAATCAACTCCAGATTTGGTGAACATCATCTCAAGACCTTTGTGATCAAAAGTTATCAAAAGCTTTTCTCTACATCGATGGCCGTAGCCGCTATGGCGCTGCCATTTTTGATGATTCGCCATGCATATTCGAAAAGCTCTCTATCCCACGTACTTCATCCTAGCTGCTTCAAAACTTCTGTACATGACAAGAGCCCTGCCCTGAACACCTCCATATGCTCATAGTCACTCTCGCTCATGGCGCCCCCTTGTGGAAGCATGAAATGCCACATTTTACATTGACAAACACCAACCCCAAACTCCTGACCTGATGAACTACATTTTGTGGCCACATGACGATAAAGTTGATGAATCTCTGCAGTGACACACGTGTCGTGTCATGTTGCAGGCTGCCTGTGGCGGCGGCGACAACTTTCAATCCTTCGCCACGGAATATCAACTCCTTATGAATCCATCACGCATTGTCTGATTTGCTCGAAACTTGACATGTGTGATCAGGGTCCCCCCCTTGATGCACCTGCCCACATCTGGTTACGATTGTAGTGCCACCTAGTGGATTAATTAAACATTGCGTTTCTTTGCTCCTTCCCATATTTTTCTCTCTTCACGCTTCAAACCGCAGCACTTGCGTGCCGCAGGCCCTCCACAGTCGCGCCTGAGTACCCGATCACAGCTGCTTGCAGCTTTAATTTTTACTTGTGTTTGTTCCGCGCCAACTCTGATATCCGTCTTGTAATAAATCTTCGAATAATTAATGAGCAGCACCATTAGATCTTTGGTTCTCTGGTGGGAGGCCATGTTTATGACGTCAGATAGTTGATATGTTGCTGTTTTTGCTCGAACTGCATGGGGTACCTGGGGACTGTCAGCAATCATTTCAAAGTAACTACGAGACTTCAGGGAAGATATAAGCAGCATCGGTATGCCCTTGAACGCAAATTTACTCGCAAAACAGCTCAGGTAAGACATAATTTATGGTTATGGCCGTTTGAAGAGCAGTTTTGCTCTTTTACAGCTGCATATTCAGTGAGTATTGATCGCAGAGCTTTAAGCTCAAAGTTTCTTATCCATACAGCGGGGATGGGCAGCTCTGGTCCTGTAGGGGCACAATGTCTGCAGGTTTTAATGTGCTTCTGCACAACTGATTGATTAAAAGTCACTGATTGGATAATTATTTGACATGACTTGTATTCTAAGCACTAATTGGCTGCTGACTGAAAGCAGACTACAAAAGCATCCATACACTGTGGATCTCTCGGACCAGAGTTGCCCATCGCAGGCATGGAGTCTCTGCTTTTATATGATATCGCTTGTGCAGTGGCATGAAGTTACAGATTCGCTCGCACTATATACGGGACACATGCACCATTTCCGCATTTCAGTTGCTCGCTTATTTAGTTGCTTGGTGCTGGAATTGTGTTTGCTTTTGGGAAAAAAAAGGTTACCAAGAGCTTTTATCCAAGTTTCTTCCCGCTAACTGGGTATATAATATGACTGTGTTGGTGTACGGTTACCATGCCCTTGTATAGTGTTTGTTGTGGGATGCACAGCTGCCCTCGGTACTGAGTGTGTTCGGGTTCAAGGGGCTCAAGCATACCCCAGATCCAAACAATACAGTGCAGACGGAGTGCAATAGTACAGCAATTTGAGTGAAATATTCGGAAATTGGATTAAGGTCAATAAAACCACGCCCAATGGATGGATCCCGTCTTCCTGGACAGAGGCTGCATACCTAGAGTGGCATTATGCCAGGCAGTATCAACAATCTGACAACATGCCTGGTGCCGCCATCATTGATATCCATGAGTGTTAAATCCATCTCTCCTTCAGTTATTCAAAGTTCAATATGTGTCATGTTTGTGAGAGAAACAAAGCAATAAATATAAGCAGTAGCCTTGCATTTATCTTTTTGAGGACGGATTATTGCAAGCATGGTTCCTCTTCAAGTTCATGACCTCGCTGGGGCCAACAGCAGTAAGGGGTTCTACTGCACTGATGTTATTGAGGATGTTATTGAGATGTTCACCTGCTGTGAATGGTTGCAAATTCAGTGCAGAAACTTCATCTGATTTGTGCTCTGTGGCTGAGGCTAAAACCTTCAGTGTGAACTTACTGAATGACGCTGCGGAAAAAAGCTCCTACCCAATGCGTGTAATAACAGACTCCTGTCCTGACCCCACCGAGCCCCGCCCATATTAAGCTGACCCGCCCTTGATTCCACCCACATCAGCCCCCCATTGTCCAGCCCCTTGCCCATGGCCCGCCCCTGACTCCGCCCACCTCAGTATGTAGAGCAGCTCCTTCATGCAGATTAATGGGCTGCAGCTCCAAATCATGTGACCCAATGCCACATTGGTGAGTTGCTGGAGGGTTTCGTTGTCGGAGGCGGCTTTCAGGTACAGCACGTCGGCGACCCAGTCCAGGTATGGATCAAAGTACGTCTTGAGTAAAGAAAGCAGGTCTGCAAGCGTCTCTAAGGCCATCGCGGACACCGAATCCAACGGGTTCAGTACCTGAACACAAATGCAAACAGATGAGCACTGAAGACAGCGAATGCTGGCTAACACTCAGCAACGAATTCAAACTCTCACCTGCTGCCATGAGCATTCCAAACACTATCAGCTGATTGGCTGTTGTGAATTCCTACACTTTCTGACAGTACTGCGCACTCAATGTCCATTATGAGGACCTGCAGATCTCGAGGACCTGCAGATCTCACCGACCACCATCCCATGAGCCCTCTAACATTACGAGGGTGAGACAAAAATGAACTTCCGTATTTGCTTCCAGTTTCTCCCAAAAGGCACCGTCAAATTAATTACAAGTGTTTAATATTAACGCCATCAGGCAGCCGGAGCTAGCAAAAAAAAATTGTAACATTTCAAGCACACTGGTGTGGAACAGCTGACACATACGCATGCTAACAGCGAGACTCATGAGTTATATTCATTTTGTACAAAACAAAAAAGGTTTTTCCACAGAAATGCCCTGCTGTACATGAATCAGAATAACGCACCACTGAGAAGGAAGCAGAGCGACAGCGCAGACGTGACGCCGAACACAGAGAAACATAAACACACAGTAGGCGAGTTCAGGAGGCCGGTTCCATAGAGCACCATTACTAAGTTGCAGCACTGTGGTCAGATCTTGCTACAACACAGAGCAGCTCATTCAGCTTCAGTCCAAGTTCCAGATTTGCGACTGGTCCACGTTTAACGTGGTGTCGAGACCTGCTAACTCTGTAATCCATCCTAGTTTAACAAGCCTCAGATTGATAAGCAGGCTTACCTCCCTTAAGATGACCTGGCAGATGTCCAGCCTGTCTGGGAACAGTGTTTCTGGCTTAGCCAGTTCATAGATTAAGTCGAGCCCCCTTATCTTCATCAACCTGCAGGGTAAGGAGATCAATCACCATCTGCCCCAGCACTGGAACAATCCCAATCTGCTTCAACGCTGGGCAGATCAGAACCTGCCCCAATGCTCCACCAAACAGAATGCCTCTTATGCTGAACCAATCAGGATCAACCCCCATAATGACCGAATGAGACTCTGTCCCCACTCAGATTAGATTCTGCCCCTCAGATGGACCAATCAGAATATGCCTTTCACTCATCGAATAATTATCAGCAGCTACACTAAACCAATTGGAATACAATCAGAATAGGCTGCTACATGATTTGCCCCAAGTTTACACCAATCAAAATCCTCTTTATTGGACCATTCAGAATCTGCACCTGCACTCAACCAATCAAAATCAACCCACATCCTGACCCCTATGCTGGATTTACACGAACAAAGACCAGGGCCCTCGTTTATAAACAATGCAAAAGCACAGAGAAGTTGTGAATGCCACTTTACTTGCAGATTTCAGATTTAGAAGAACAAATTTGACTCTAAAATACATAATAAGTTCATTGGATTGTGCACATATGTAAAAATTCCAAGTTGATCCTCATTAAATATGTAAAAATTGCATGCAATTTAAATTACCAGTGGTTTTATAAAGTTTGAAATTTTTTAACATATGCCGCTTTTTTTGTGGATTTGCAATACTTCTGGATAAAATCTGCAGTTTTTTTTTATAATAAAGATGCAGCCCTGGAATTCAAATACCAAAATGCATGACAATAATCACTCCAAATCACTGTTAACAGCCTGTCATGTTGGGAAAACTGAAAATGAAATGTCCGCATACTGTTGAATCTGCTCACAACAATTGAGCCCCTCAGAACAAAAGTGGTCTAACTCCATTTTTTATCATTTGGAGAAAACAGCTTCCTAAGTTTCGAAGTTGTCAAATTCAGCATGCCAGTAAGCATTTAGACCTGTCTTGAAGTGACATCCTTTGAATCTCCGCTTTCAAGGTCAGAAAGTATTTTGTTGGCAACGTTGACGATTTTTGTTATTTTTGCATGTTTCGCTTAAAAACTAAGAATTTTGGAGTTAGACCACTCTTGCACTACTATCTATATTTCAGAGGTGGAACTAACAATCTTCTGGCCCATTATTGCATGAATAGATTTTACCTTTAGCATGAAAAATATGGGTCTAACTCGGAAGATTAGAAAATCGTAGTTAGACCACTGTTGTTCTGAGGGGCTCAATTACTTGTCCAACAGTTTCGGCCGATGTGGCCTTTGTTTGTTTTTTGTACCTGGGGACGGCCCCATCGGCCAAAACTGTTGAGCAATAAATTATTATGAGCTGATGATTCAACAGTGCGCGGACATTTCATTTTCAGTTTAGACGTATGTGTTTGTCCTGCACCTGTTACAATAGTTGGGTGCGCGTGTAACCACTTGTAGCTGCGCCAGTCATATCGGGCCATTCTAAAAAACTACATTTCCCAAGCATCTTACATATTTGCTATTAATAGTTGTTCTATTTCTCTCTGCGAGTATGATATCCAGAAAACGTCTCAGTGAAGCCAATAATAAGCGTTGGAACAGCCGAAAGCCCTGCTCATCGCCATTCAGGAAGTTAGAAGTTTGCAAACTGCCACATACGTTTGGTTGATTGATTTTCGCTATGAGTGGTTAGCATTAGAGTCTGCCTACCATTCATCAGAGTTCAGGAGCTTAAAGCTCTTTTCCAGTTGAGCACGTGGTTCAGGGGCCAATGACAGCTCATCTGAGGGGGGGTCACATGATCAGTGCGTAACATCAATTAAGACAAAGCATACACTGTATTACCTTGTGCTACATTTTTGTGTTCTCCGAAGTTCCCATTAGTTAATTGGTTAATTAATCATTTCCGTTTTGCACAAGTACTATGAAATAAAATATTCCCCACAGCACATGAGTAGCATTAGCTGTGAGCTATTTGCCAGACAATAGCACATGTCGCATCTAATAATGTCCATGAAGTCATTGTGAAATGTATTCTGCATATTGCACATTCATTTTTCATCTGATTCTTGGTCATCTGAGAAAAATTATAGCAGAAAACCACTCCTGGAAATTTCATGTATTTGTCTTCAATAGTTCAAAAATTATGACTCATTGAAGTTGGAATATCGTACGCTTGTATTTTATGCAAAATTGGGGGCCACGCCCCCTTTTTGAAGTCTCAATATCTCGAAAACAAATGAAGAGATGGGTCTAAAAATTTTGCATATAATCTACCGGACACAAGAACATTATGTTGTGCACATTTATCTGACGCCAATCAGAAGCCGTCAGTCAGAAACATTTTTCGAATCTGGTGATTTAAAATCACCCCCAAGCAAATACTTTGCTGACTGGCCATTTAAAGGGACGATATCATAGTGCTGACTGGCCATTTAAAGGGACGATATCATAGTGCTGACTGGCCATTTAAAGGGACGGTATCATAGCGCTGACTGGCCATTTAAAGGGACGGTATCATAGTGCTGACTGGCCATTTAACGGGACGGTATCATAGTGCTGACTGGCCATTTAAAGGGACGGTATCATAGTACAGCAAGTCACACTCAGTAGCTGCATAAATACACACATTCAGTCATGTGTAGGAAATGTTTCATGTTGGGTCATCCTTTCAAATTGTTTACATGTTTTTGATAAGTTTATGGAACGCGCCATGACACTTCTAGCAGACAGTAGTTTTGAGGAAATAACGCCAAAGGCGCTGTAACTAATGACGTCATCCTGGGTCTCTGACTGTCTTTTGGTTGTCATTTTCATCTGCATTGCACTCATAAATTATGCACTGCGATGATAATACTTGAACATTACCTGTCTTTTGTGTGACATCCGGCTATTAATATGAATTAGCTGCCTCAAAAGAGAGCCGGTAAGTTAGATTTTCTGCATCTAGACCTTGACTATGTCTGCTTGACATACACGACAAATGACACAAACTCGCTGTGCGGTACGGTAGTTTACCGCAGGGACATACATGATATAGATGATCTTACGAGTGAGGGTGTCAGATGAAAGTTATTAAACAAGTTGAGTAAATTTTGCGTTTTTACTGAACTACATCACTCCAATACACCGTGATGAGTTAAAGGCATTCACGGTTGAACTTGCCATGGTTTTTAAATTCACAGTCAATACTGACTAGCTAGCTAGCTAACAAACTAAGGTTTCACAATGGTCATGGAAAGGTACTCCGTGCACGTCGGCTAGCAAGCTCAACTCACAAAAACTGCGGTGGAAAAACGGCGATTGTATGCTGTATGTAGCATATATGCAGAGCAGCCAGGGTAACGTCACAGCTAAGCGCCGAAAAAGAGACTGCTCTAATAAAATGGCGCGCCCCAATCAAGGGAGAATAGCCCGTTCGCTCGCACCCTTTCTTCGATATTTGAATAACGTGGGGGTTGAATCATCCGGAAAAGGTTAGAAGTTGAATGTATTGTTATCTGGGAACGATTTAAGTAGCTAATTGTATTGGATGATAATGTCCCTTTAACTCATAGTGATGAGATCTATCTGCTAATCCAACCAGGGTGTGCTTTTCAGCACCATCTGCTCCTTGGATATCATTTTTCTTTTTTTATGGGCGGTTCAGAATGCAAACCCTAACATTTATTGATCACAGAGGAATTCCTTGGAGAAATTCTCTGTCTTTACAACTGGAGATGGGTCTGTCATGGTGAAATCTGTTTTCACACATGATACTTGAGACAGAACCATATAACACATTCAAGGCAGGACAAACTCACCTGATGTCTCGGACAGGTTTTGGGCGTGGTCAGTCTTCATCTCGTCCTCCACTGCAGGAGTTTCTGGGTTGGGGCTCTGTTCAGGAGCGGGCAGCCTCACCTCCTCTTGGAGCTGCGATACCGAGCTGCAGTCCAGTGCAGCAGTTTGCTTTTCCTGCTCCCCGTCCAGGCCTCTGTTAGGGATTTCCAGGCTTCTGTTATGATTGTCCCGCCACTGGGACCTTAAAGACTCATCGAACGAGATGCAGGAGCTGCAGGGATCCTCGTGAGCACCCTCTTCAGTCAGGGCCCCTTCCTGATGGGGCTGCTGGCCCTTTAGCTGCTCAGAGCTGTTTGATTGGACGCCGCTGGGGTCGCGGGATCCTGGTGCCGTTGGTGCCATATTTATGGGGTCTGTTGACGTGGCCGTCATTTTTTCCTGTATTCAGATGAACCCATGTCAGAGTAGAATTGATCATTCCTACTTTTGAAATAATGATTTAAAATGACTATCACTGCTTAGCCTGCCTTTTTGGGGGTCTGTGGAATAATTTATGGGAGAAGTGATTGAACATTCAGGGTTAAGATTCAGTACTGGGACCAGATTTCCATTTAAAATAACTGCTTTTAAAAGTTATGCAAAACTAGCCTGTTTGGCACATGAGCTGCTAAAGCGAAGACTCATAGGAGATATTGCTGTAAGTCTACATCTTAAGAGTAAAGTTTCCACGGACTAAAACCTCACCTGTGTTGTCGTCAGGAGTCGCAAATCAATAGTGTCAGGTGTGATGGTTGATTTCTCCCGAAATTCCATGCTTTCCTGAATTTAGATTAATTAACATTCACACTTAGATTAATCAATATCTGTCTGTCGATCTGTCTAACCAACTGCTTGTTTGTTTGTCCATTTATGCATACGTAAAATAAAAGCCCACACCTCACACAATAAACACCTACACATCTGCCATTGATACACACGCTTACCCCCCACGTTCCCCATCTGCTACATACTTCATTCATTAATTTATGTTAAATTCCGCATTTATTTATCGGTATTTGAGTTGAGTTTTCTCTTTGTTGTAATTTTTTTAAATGTTACATATTTATAAACACACTTTTTCTTGTCTCTCATTTGTAACCTAATTCTGCTGTTTAATTTGCATTTTCATATTTATAAATAAAAACAAAGTTGTCCTCCAAAGAGGGGGGGTGGTGGCGGGCTAAAAATAAATCAATAAATAAATAAAAATATATACTGTAAAAATTTACCTCAGATATTGCCTGGGCTGCTTGCACCAGTACAGTAGTTCTCTTCTCCACGGCATGCGCTTTTATATCCATGTGTGTCCTTTCCTGCATATAGATGAGTAAATCGTTGCCACAGCACACAGTCGATCAAAATTTTCTGCCTTATGACTCATTGGGCCAAATGCCTAATTTTTCTGTTTTTGACAAATATTTTCGGCGGCCAAAAATTTGTTGTATCCCTGCACTCAACTACATCAGCTACACAAAACAAAAAATGATACCGAATGCATTATTTTTTTGCTATTTTCGGCCGGATTTTTTCAATGGCTGAAAGGTTGGCGTATCTCTACGCTCAACTATGCCAGCTATGCAAGCAAAAAAATGTAATTTTAATTGGGCCAGGAACAGCGAACAAACCCTGAAGGAGCACAATGCGTGCTGGTATCAAGCGATCAGTTTAATTGTGGCTACCAAAGAAGAGATCGAAAGTGATCCCTCCCATTTTGCATTACGTCTTGTAAGTGTAAACATTATGCTCCATGCTCTGCAGTTTACATAGACTGTGAGGTTTGTCTTGAGATTCCAGAGCTGAGTTTATGCAATTCTAATTATGCATAGGATACAAAACTGTCGGCGCACAGAAAGCATAGCTATTCGTCTACGTTTAAAGAAAGAAGTTTCCACAGACTGTAAAATTTACCACAACCTTTGACAAGAACTTTTATTGAGGCATCTGATCTCCCCCCTCCAGGGCCAGCAAATTATGGTCCATTTGAGCTTCTTGCTGCATGAAGAACAATACATAACTATCACATCACACATTCCATCACAATTTTCAGCTTTTCACTCATTCGGCTGAATACCAATTGCATTATTTTTTGCTATTTTTTGCAGAATATATTCGGTGGCTGAATATTTAGGGCATCTCCACACTCAACTAAATCAGCCTGACAAGAAAAACATTGATTTAACCCTTTGTTGCAAAGAGTATGAACATTAAAATTGGATACTCAGTGTTGTTTTGGGACCATTTGATGGGATTTGGACCAATTTTGTTTTTAGGAGGAGAACAAGTGGGTGCGCGGTCAGTCTGTCCATTATGTTCGACGTTATGCATGTGGGGTGAGAGAAATAATGTGAAGTGGAAGAACACTGGTCATTGATATGCATGATGTCCAGTATTCCGGACATGGCTTACATGAACTTTTGTCGACTTACTGCTTATACGTGGACAATGACATTGTGATTGTCTGCAGGGGTGCCTGCAGAAAAAAAATCTTGAGGTACGCACTGCCCACCCCCCCCCAAAAAAAAAACACGCACATAAACTAGGCCTATCAGCACCACTCACAGTGGCGCGCTGTTTTTGTTCTTTTTTTTCCCAATGGAGCGCAAGGACGCAGTCGCCTAATTAAAGTGAATTCTCCTCTTGCCAGTTGCGTCAAATTGTTTCAATATTTCCTCGCTGTCGATCTCCCTGTCTGTGTGTATGTTCATGACGGCAAGTCCAGTTAGTCTTTTGTCAGCCATCGTGCTGCGCAAATAACTTTTGAGAAGCCTCATCATGCTGAATGATCGCTCAACAGACGCGGTGGACACAGGCATGGTCAACAAGACTTTCAAAACGCAGTGGATATTTGGGTAGAAATTTGCTGAGCTATCGAGGGCTTGACAAATGTCATTATATTTTGGCTGGAGCTCATTTAACTGTTTCCACAGCTCCAGCACCGTGCCTGCAGCATCAGCATCAGGCATCAGATGTGCGTACTCGGCTTTTATTTCCTGCCATAAATTGTCAGACAAGGCCGATATTTTATCTGGCAGCAAATATTGGCCCTTCAGACGCGGCAGTGCTACACAGACACGATCCCGCACTTCTGTTGTGAGATGGTCAATAAGGGAAGGAACAGATTCAGTTGCCAGTACTCTGCGGGGCTTGATGCAACTTCCCAAACGCTGTCTCCCTCTTCCCTCAAGCAGTGATACTAAGGCACTCGCATTAGTTGCAGCTGTTGGTAAATCGCGCTCAGGATTCTGCAAACTATTGCTGAGGGGCGTAAGATATTGAAACAAACCCTGGATGGCAGTGATGCCAACGATGAAGTCAAATGACTCCATTGATTTAGACAGAGAGTTCGCCTGAGCGAAATGACCGAGCGTCATTGCTTTTAGGCTTTTTGGGGAGTGTCTGAAATAAATTCAGTTGTTTGAAGCTTAACTTCAGTTTAAGCTTATGGATAGACAGATAGATTTTTCGCACACAAGTAAAACTGCTTGCTGACTGCTCTCGCTGTTCAACAATCTGGAGGGAACCCACGCAGACGCTGTGAGAAGAGTGGGGAAAAAAAGGTAAATTTTAATTCTTTGTCACTCCCAACCAATGAGTTTTCTTAGTCCAGCATGCCCCGCCCCAGTCTCGATTCTGCCCCTCCCTGTCCCTCAGCACACACACTCTCTCTCTCTCTCTCTCTCTCTCTCTCTCTCTCTCCCCCCCTCCCGCAGCTTGAATGTACGCACTGCACCGGCACCATGATTCGAGCGGTGCGCTCTAGAATTCTTGGTACGCACAGTGCATACGGCCATACGGCTGCAGGCGCCGCTGTTTGTCTGTGGAAAACCATGTGACTAATCAAAGAGGCACCTATTAGGGAAATTCTGAAGTGGAAATGTCCAAAAAAACGTACATTATGTGTTTTTTGGGTATCTATGAGCCTACACAACATACATTATGTCCAAACTATTGGACAACATGCAACAAAGGGTTAAATAACGCTAGGAACACGCAGCAAAACCTGGAGGACCAACATGAGTGCTGGTGTGAACTGATCCCCATCGGTGTGGTTATGAAAGAAAAAGAGAATAAGTGATCTCTCTGTTTTTGCATTATGTCTAATACTGTAAGTGTAAACATTATGCTACATGCTGCACAGTTAACGTAGGCTGCAATGTTCACCTCAGGATTCCAGGGGTGAATTTATGCACTTTTAGTTCTGGTTAGGATGTCAGATGGTGAACACAGACTCATGGGAAGTATCACTATTCATCAACATTTTAAGAATAAATCTTGCAGACTGTAAACTTGCCTCCGCTGTCGCCCGTATTGATAAATCAATTTGCTCAGCCGTGACGCCCGCGTTCAGCTCAATCATTGCTTCTATCTGCATCTAGATGGAAAGAATCATTTCCAGTTCAGACATGAAAATATGTCACTCATTTTACATTGATAATGATGCACATTATAGTGTACGTGATGATCGCTGATTAAGTTTTAGGCCGATGATCCTGAAATCACTCAACTATATTGGGTGTACATAAGTAAATGATGAAGTTACATCATGCACCTCAAACTCAGAAAAACTCTGAAGCACAGCCATGGTCGGCTTGCCTCAACTGATCATTTTAAGCCCGGCAAACAAATAGATCACAAATTACATTCTCATGGCCAGAATTGGATAATCCATCCATCCATCCATTTTCTGCCGCTTATACAGAGGCGGGCCGCAAGGGTAACAGACTAAGCAGAGAGGCCCTGGTGTCCCCCCTCCCCAGCCCCTTCCTCCAGCTCCTCCTGGGGGACTTCAAGCCGTTCCCCGGCCAGCTGGGAGATATGATCCCCCCAGCGCGTCCTGGGTCTGGCTCGGGGCCTCCTCCCAGTTGGACAAGCCTGGAAAACCTCCAAAGTGAGGTGTCCAGGAGGCATCCAGACCAGATGCCCGAACCACCTCAACTGGATCATCTCCACGCGGAGAAGCTGCGGTTCTACTCCGAGCCTCTCCCGGATGACTGAGGTCCTCACCCTCTCATCAAGGGTCAGCCCAGCCACCCTGTGAAGAAAGCTCATTTCGGCCGCTCGTATTCAACATCTTATTCTTTCAGTCACTGCCCAGAGCTCATGACCATAGGTGAGGGTTGGAACACAGATCAACCAGTAAATTGAGAGCTTCGCTTTTTAGCTCCAGTCCTTCTTCACCACAGTGGACCGGTACAATGCTCTGCCGAGTGACTCTAAGAAGGCTGAATACTCCAAACTGATGTTAGGTGCATAAGCACAAACGAGAGTACTCCCCTCCGCAACCCACAAGCATTGTGGGGACCCTTTCATTCCAAGGGGCGAATTCCAAAAAAGTGACACTCGGCCAAGTAGTTTCAAGGACCCCCACGCCTGCTCGCTGTCTCTCAGCTCGAGCAACTCCAGAACTGGACAATGACTGAGTTTTCGCTACTTGAAAACTTGGTCTAGAAGCATTATTCGCACACGTAGATACTTAGCCCTGTAAAACTGTAGCAATGTGAGGAACGATATCAAACTGACACTCATCACAGACTCGTGGGGAGACTGGCTACGGAGACACTTCTGAAAAATACGTAGCGCATATTTCAAATTTCAAAGTTTCCACAGTCGGTAAACTGTACCGTCGATAATTTGGTGCATCCCTACACTAAAAGACATCAGCATGGACAGGAAAAAAATGTATTTTAATTAGGCCAGCGATGTCAAACTAACCTTAAGGGACCACATTAGTTGATGATGTCTAGTGATCCGTTTAAGTGTGTTTACCAAAGGGAAAAAGAGATCGCTTTCCTTTTTCATTACGCTTGATAAGTGTAAACATTATGCTACATGCTTTGCAGTTTACATAGATTGGAATGTTTACCTCATTATTCCATGAATGAGTTTATGTAATTTTAGCGACATGTCAGATGAGAGATACAAAACAAAGGCTCATAGGAAATATACACTACAGGCCAAAAGTTTGGGGCAACCCTCAGACTTTTAATGGTGCCCAAAGTGCAATGTGACCCCTTGGTTTTGGGAAAGGCATTTATACAACATGCCTTCTTGTTACATAAAATTGTTCACGTCCTAGTGACATAAAATCATGTAACACAAAGGCATTGGAACTTAATTATAAAGCATTGTGGTCAGTGATCAATTAGTCAAGACAGCTTTAAAATGTGGTCTGGGGTCTGGAATTCACGCAAAACCTATCGGCTTCCTACATTTTATGCACTGAAGTCACTTCATGTGCAAAAAATAAGGAAAGAACAGTTGATGTGTGTTTTTTTTAATCTGAGGGTGGCCCCAAACTTTTGGCCTGTAGTGTAGCTATTAGCCTACATTTTAATAATGAAGTTTCCACAAGCTGTAAACTTACCTCCGTTTTCTCAAGGACTAGCATAGCAATAATCTCAGAGATGCCAGCTAATTTCAGTTCACATTCTGCTTTTTGTATCTAGATGGAAAAAAATTACATTTCAGGGAAAAAAAATCACTTATTTCACTTTTTTCCTACATAATTAAGCATGTTAGATAGCTATTTTGGTAAATTAGACAGTTTGGGATGTAAGATACTGACACATAAACTCAGAGGCAATACAGCTCTTTGACAACATCTTCAGAATGATGTTTCCATAGACTGCAACCTTACCTCCGTTCTCTGCAGGACTTGTTTTTCAGTCGTCTCCAACATGGCAGCTAGTCTCTGCTCATACTCTGCTTTTTCCTGCATTTAGATGTATGCAAAATTACCACATCACCCATTCCGTGAAAATTTTCAGCCTTTTTGCTCTTTGGGTCAAATACCAAAGGTATTTTTTTTTTTTGCTTTTTTGGCTGAATATTTTTGGTGGCCGAAAATTCGGTGCATCCGTACTCTCAACTAAATTGACTGAACAAGAAAAAAAAATTAATTTTGATTAGGCCAGGTACATCGAAAAAACCCTGAAAGACTTATTTGTACTGGTGGCAAGCCATTCGTTTAAGTGTGCTTACCAAAGCAAGGAGGAAAACTGATCTCTCCCATTTTGCATTATGCCTAATTAATGTAATCATTACGCCACAAGCTTTACAATAAACATAGACTGCAAAGTTTGCCCGAACATTCCATGGGTGAGTTTATGCAACTTTAGTTATGTTTAGGGCGCAAGATACTGAACCACAGGCTTATTGGAAATACAGCTATTTATCTACCTTTTAAGAATAAAGTATCCACAGATTAAACTTACCTCCGCTTTCTTCAGGACTAGCTTATCAATCGTTCCAGACATGGAGGCTAGTTTCTGCTCACAATCTGCTTTTTCCTGTATTAAGAAGGAAAATATCACTTATTTTGCAAGAGTTCAAAGATTCTAGTGGCGGCCAGTTCATTGGATTTATGCTCAAACCTGATTTTGGATATTTCTGAATAACTGACATTTACATTATAGGAAACAATTTCTTGCCATTATTCAGGCCATATATTCTGTATAACATTGTCAT
The DNA here is from genome assembly GCA_029692085.1 of Gymnothorax javanicus. NCBI lineage: Eukaryota > Metazoa > Chordata > Actinopteri > Anguilliformes > Muraenidae > Gymnothorax > Gymnothorax javanicus. Next base: position 10,196,365 of record CM056195.1, on the reverse strand, counting down.
TATGAACTGAATGTTCCTTTTTTTTTAAATTAGCCTGTTTAGGATAAGAGATATTGAACCATAAACTCAAAGGAAATATAGCTATTTGAGAACATTTAAAGAATAATGTTTCATGAACAGCAAATTTAAATTTTCTCCATGACTAGTCTACTAATTATTGTAAATATAGTGCCTAGTTTCTGCTCAAATTAAGCTTTTTGCAGCATATTGATGGAATGAAAAATTCCCCTTTCAAACATGAAAATAGCTCACTCACTTTGCATTAATAGTGATGTACGTTATATATTCTAGGTCTGGGAGCATTATTCTCACATGTAGACGTACGACACGGTAACAACACGGCAAGATGAGAAATAATGCAACACTGACACTCATCATAGACTAATGGGGCTCATGGCCAGGAAGGCACGTTTTACCAATACATTGTGCTTATTACAAATTTCAGACTTTCCACAGACTGTAAAATTTACCGCAGATATCGCCTGAGCCGCTTCTTCAAGCTCTAGAGCCCTCTTCTCCAAGGCGACCACCTTCTGCTCCATCTGTGCGTTTTCCTGCATATTTACATAAATGCACAATAACCTCATCACATATATCCCTACACTCAACTATACCAGCTAGACAAGAAAACAACAATTTAACTTAGGGCAGGTACACGAAATACCCTGAAAGACCACAACGTGTGCTGGTGTCAAGTAATCACTTGATTTTTCTTACCAAAGAAAAGATAGAAATTGATCACTCCCATTTTGCATTATGCTCAATTAGTGTAAACATTACACTACATGCCTTACAATTTACATAGACTGCAGTGTTTGCCTCAAGATTGCATGGGTGAGTTTATGCTATTTTAATTCTGTGTAGAATGAAAGATACTGAAACACGGGCTTATAGGAAACATAGCTATTAGTCTACATTTAAAGAATGAAGTTTCCACAGGATTTATACTTACCTCTGCTTTCTCCTGGACCAGTTTATCAAATCTCTCAGACATAGCAGATAATTTCAGTTCACATTCTGCTTTCTGTATCTAGATGGAAAAAAGTAACATTTCAGAGAAAAAAATATCACTAATTTAGCATTTTTGCTGTGTTATTAAGCATGTTAGATAGCTATGTTGTAAAATTAGCCAGTTTGGGATGTAAGATACTGAAGCAGAGACTCGTCTTAAGACGCCATCTTTAGAATGAGGTTTCCACAGGCTGTACCTCCATTCTCTCCAGGACTCGTTTCTCAATCGTCTGCAACATAGCAGCTAGTCTCCGCTCACACTCCGCTTTTTCCTGTATTCAGATGAATGCAAAGTTATCACATCACACATTCCATGAAAAGTTTCAGCCTTTTCACTCTTTGGGCCAAATAGCAAAGGTGTTTTTTTTTTGGCTATCTTTAGCTGAATATTTTTGTTGCCAAAAATTCGGTGCATCCATTCTCTCAACTAAATTGACTGAACAAGAAAAAAATTGAATTTTGATTAGGCCAGGTACATCGAAAAAAAGCTGAAAGACTTATTTCTACTGGTGGCAAGCGATTCGTTTAAGTGTGCTTACCAAAGCAAAGTGGAAAACTGATCTCTCCTATTTTGCATTATGCCTAATTAGTGTAATCATTACGCTACAAGCTTTACAATAAACATAGACTGCAAAGTTTGCCTGAACATTCCATGGGTGAGTTTATGCAACTTTAGTCATGTTTAGGACGCAAGATACTGAACCACAGACTCATTGGAAATACAGCTATTTTATCTACCTTTTAAGAATAAAGTATCCACAGATTAAACTTACCTCCGCTTTCTCCAGGACTAGCTTATCAATCGTTCCAGACATGGAGGCTAGTTTCTGCTCACAATCTGCTTTTTCCTGTATTAAGAAGGAAAATATCACTTATTTTGCAAGAGTTCAAAGATTCTAGTGGCGGCCAGTTCATTGGATTTATGCTCAAACCTGATTTTAGATATTTCTGAATAACTGACATTTACATTATAGGAAACAATTTATGGCCATTATTCAGACCACATATTCTGCTTAGCGATGCCATTATGCACTGTATGTTCAATAATTATTTTGTAAATTAGCCTGTTCAGGATAAGAGATATTGAACTATAAACTCAAAGGAAATATAGCTATTTGAGAACATTTAAAGAATAATGTTTCTATGAACAGCAAATTTAAATTTTCTCCATGACTACCGGTAGTCTACTAATTATTGTAAATATGGTGCCTAGTTTCTGCTCAAATTAAGCTTTTTACAGCGTATTGATGGAATGAAAAATTCCCCTTTCGAACATGAAAATAGCTCACTCACTTTGCATTAATAGTGATGTACATTATATATTCTAGGTTATATATTCTAAGTCTGGGAGCATTATTCTCACACGTAGACGTACGACACGGTAACAACACGGCAATATGAGAAATAATGCAACACTGACACTCATCATAGACTAATGGGGCTCATGGCCAGGAAGGCGCGTTTTAACAAAACATTGTGCTTATTACAAATTTCAGACTTTCCACAGACTGTAAAATTTACCGCAGATATCGCCTGAGCCGCTTCTTCAAGCTCAAGAGTCCTGTTCTCCAGGGCGACCACCTTCTGCTCCATCTGTGCGTTTTCCTGTGTATTTACATAAATGCACAATAACCTCATCACATATTTCAGCAAAATTCTTTGGCTTTTCACTCATTGGGCCAAATAACAAATGTGCCATTTTTTCTATTTTTTGCATCATATTTTTGGTGGCTAAAAAATCAGCACACTCCTACACTCAACTATACCAATAGAACAAGAAAAAAACTATTTAAATTTGGCCAGGTAGGTACATCGAAATACCCTGAATGTGTGCTGGTGTCAAGGAATCATTTGGCAGCGCTTTCCAAAGAAAAGATAGAAATTGATCACTCCCATTTTGCATTATGCCTAATGAGTGTAAACAATATGCTTCATGCTTTACAGTCTACACAGACTGCGGAGTTTGCGTCAAGACTCCATGGAAGAAGTAATGCAATTTTAGTTATGTTCAGGGTGTGAGACATTGAACAACAGAAATATAGCTACTTGTCTTCATTTTAAGAATTAAGTTTTCATTGACAGTCAAACTTACCTCCATTTGCTCCTGAAGTATTAAATTCATGGTATCAGATAAGGCAGCTAGGTGCTCCTTGATTTCGGTTTCGTCCTGTATTTAGATAGAAAAAAACATATCAAAGAGAAAAATATCATTCATTTTGCATGAGTTTACAGATTATAACGGTGGCCCCTTTTGGAGGATTTTTGTTCAGGCTCGCATTTGGATGATTTCAAGAAAACCTTTAAATTATGGAATGTGGAGCAATTTATGGATATCATCATGGTCACAGATTCCGTTTAGCTGTATGTCGGATAGCTATTCTGTTAAACCAGCCAGTTTTGGATGACAGATGCTGAACCATAGACTCATGAGAAATACAGTTATTAGCCGTTATTTAAATAATGAAGTTTCAGTCGTAAACCTCCCTTTCCTGGAGTAGAAAATTACGTTAAAGATGGTGTCTAGTTTATGCTCAAATTCTATTTTTTCCCGGAGAAAATGAACGTTGCAGAAGGAAAAATATCCCCCATTTTGCATGTGCTAGCAGACCTTACTGGCAGTCCAACTGATGGATTTATGCTTTGTTACCTCCGCCAAACGAAGTTGGCAGGAGGTTATGTGATCGCCGGCGTTAGTTTGTCTGTCTGTCTGTCTGTTTGTTTGTTTGTTTGCAGGATAACTCAAAAAGTAATGCACGGACTTTGATGAAATTTTCAGAGAAGGTGGGTATTAGGACAATGAACAGGTGATTAAATTTTGGCATATCTAGGCTAAAGTACAGCCGAGATATACGCCAAAGTTCAAGATTTCAAGTCTTTCCAATGGGCCGGAGTTCCAATCGCCGTGCTCTTGAGTTTTGCTGCCACCTGGCGGAGGTCTGCGCTCTCTCAGTGCTTTTCCAGTTTCACCTGCATTTAAATGATTTCAAGAGCAACTGATAATTCTGTTATATGATGCCACGGATTCTCTTTAGCTGTGTTATTTATTTTGTGTGTTGCTTGATTATTTTGTTAAACAAGCAAACTAGCTGTTGAGGATTTCATCTGCCATGAAAGTTCTTTTTAGCATAATTTCTGTTTATTGTTTTTTTTTTTTTTTTTTTTTAGATTTACCACATAAAAACACTGAAAAATATAAAATTGACTCTTCAGAAATAAGGGCTAAGGTACTAGGGTTGTCTGGGTAAGGGTCCAGGGTGGTGTGGGGAGCCTCTCCATGAAAAACATTTAGCAATTAAAGTGCAAAAATATGCATTTTCTTTGCACCTGGGAACAAAATTCAAGGTCTTATAGGTTGCTGAAAAGTTTGTTCGTGCAAGAAAAATTAGGAGACTTGGGTTCTATATCCGATAGAAATGGACAAACTAGGGGCCTCTGGGTGACTCACAGCTAAGACATTCATTCATCTGTGACGCCTGTGGTCTGGTGTTCGAATCCCTGCCACATCGTTACTGGCTACGGCCGCAGGTCCGCATGGGTGAGGCAACAATTGGTGCAGCCTTGCCAGGGATAACAGGCGTTAAGCTTGTTAAAAATTTGTGAGTTCATCATTCTTTAGCAGCCACTTCTGGTCAACCAGGTGCAAGTAGCTGTGCAAACCAAACTGTGCACCGACTACGAGATCCTCCAGCACCATCGGCAGTTTGTAATTGCTGGTGCGACTGCATAGTGTAAAGAAGCGAGGGCTAGCCGTCCCGTAAGTCGGAGGAACCACGCCATCTTACTCCTGAGTCAACGGGTGCATGTCGCTACGCAGTGGGCTGAACAGTGTGTGTTTAGGGTGGGAGAAAATGGGAAAAAAATTTAAAAAATAATAAAAAAGAAATGGACGAGCTGTGAAAACCATCAAAGCATCCAACAGGATGCATCATGGCTTAAAAATTTTGAACACAACATTGCACTTATTTGCTTTCATAAATAATGGTATTTAATAGGGATGCACCGATTTATTTAATAACTGTGCATGAGTAAAGCAATTTTAAATAAACCAATAGCTTCACAAGCTTTGTCTAACATGTAAAAAATATAACAAAACCTCTCCTGGTTCAGCCAGTACAATTAGGAGTATAACACCTATTGTAAAATAATAAAGGAGCTGAAACTGAGAAAAACAAACAATAGTATTTGCTAACAGTGAAATTAGCTCTCTTCTATGGGCGGACATTATACCAATGTGTCATACATTGCAAGCATCACTAGACTAGGCGCAGGTACAGCCACGCTCTGCCAAGTGCAATTGGTATAAATTTAAATGACAAAGTCGAGCAGCAAGAGTTGAGATATTCATTTTATGCCTTGCTAGAGCACTTGGCTCCCGTAGCTGTCTTTCACAAGCTTCAAGTTTGATCCATTACATATTAATAAGGAATTACGATGTTCTTTAAATCAGTCGAAGTGACGACGTGAGATCTGCTGCTTCAGTATAATTATATCCCCGAAATACGAGTTTCGGGGATATCATGGTTTCGCCCCACCCACCCTCCGCCGCCGCGTCCGCAGATTTTAGCCATTAGCGCGATAACTCGCAAAATGCTTTACATTGGCTTCTCATTTTTAGCATATGGGTAGATATGGTAGAGAGGATGAACTGATTAGATTTTGGGCAAGTATGCACTCCTAGATTTACCAGCAGGTGACGCTATATATTGAAAAAAATCCATTTTTTTTACCATATCTCTGGAAAAATTACTTACACAAACCTCAAATTTGCCTCATATTGTAGGTCTAGCAAAGGGGGAATCTAATAAAGGGGGCTTTGAGGATTGGGGAATTTCGGGGATATAGCCCTTGCTGTTGGCCGCCTACAGCGTAGGCCTAGTTTGTGTTTTGGTATATCTGACCAAAGAAGCCTGAAATTGAATTTTTTTAATGGAACAAGCCGAAACCAAAAAGTAGCCATTTACCGTCGTGAGATGGCAGCCAGAAACGATGGGAGAAAGGTGCAGGTGTCGCTCGGGTATTTATTTTGGCCCTATGCCTTGTCTATGGGGTAAGGGGGCGGGGGAAGCAATGCGCTTCAATGACACCAAACCAGCTGCTTGAATAGAACACACTCGCACTTGATTTCATGCTTTGGCAGAGATGCAAAGTCTCACGCATTCGGCGTAGGTCTCACGCATTTTTTAGGCTTATTCACTGTAGTCTGCAATTATTCAATGAACGCTTATTAATGAGATTCTCACACAGAATTAAAATCCTTGTGCATTGAAGTTTCAGTTTCACTTGCGTAAAGGTGGACCTCACCACAAGTAACATGGAAAGCGATTATGACTCCAAACTTCTCGTGCTTCTCTTTATGCAGGGATTGGAAACAGTGCATGTGTTTCATAATCATTTAAAATAAGACCATTTGAAACGTCTTCATGCAATTCCATTGCTTTCAATCGCTCAGTAAAGACAAGCGTGAGAATTCCCGAGTCATTATCGATTCCGTGTCACTAGTGGGGAAATCCACCGTAATGCACGTGAAACTGATTAACTTATCGCACAATGACTGAAATTCCGCGAGTGAATTTCTTCAGTGTGCGTTGATTGAATAATTGCTGACTACGGCGCAGGAACGTGAATGCCACACTAAGAGGCGAGAGACTCACATCGAATGTCTGAGACTTGGCATCTCTGCTTTGGCAACAAGCCCAAATGAGCGACTACACTTTAGAAACAAGCCCAAAAAACCGCAGCCCGCGACAACCAATATTAATAAGCGACTTTACGAAAAGCTAAGCCCAAAGTTGCTTAAAACAAGCGGATTTGACTACACTGGCCAGTGCGCGGCACCTGACTTTTCATCCCAAAATGGCGGCAGTGGTACCAGACGCCACCTAGTTGCTGTTGTCAAAAAAGCACCAGAGTTTCGCCTCTTGTGCTAATCTAATCTCTTTGGCCTGGCTTCCGCATGGCGTGTTGCTAGCACATGACGTCACTCACAGCGCACAGCATAGAATTAGACTGAATGGATCGGGCCCATTGTCACCGATACCCGATCTAGAATTTCTTCAATATCGGGACCGATACCGATACCAATATCGGATCAGTGCATCCCTAGTATTTAATTCACTTTGGAGTGAATTTGCCTCTTCTACCATTAGGCATATTCATTTGGGCGCAGAACTACAAAACCATCTTCTGGAAACAAGCAGGGAAAAAACATTAACTCAGTGTTATGCTTAAGCAAGCAGTGAAGTAGGGCTGCATTATTTTTTCCTGGTGATAATTGGCAGTTGCAAGAGATATTGGGATTCAGTGTACATTGTGGAACAGGTTGCCGTTTCATGACTGGATGTTGTGGAGGGACAAAACATGACTAAAGACTGGTGATTAATTCATTATCACGATCATGAAATGAACAGTTCTATCATGAATTCTGAAAATCGCTTGTAATCATAGAATCTACCTGCTTGTCGTGAAAAAAAAAAAAAATAAGGTGGCTGCAGGTCATTACTTTGCCATCCTACAGTGCTGTGAAAAGGTATTTGCCCCCTTCCTGATTTCTTCTATTTACGTAAGCATGCAGTATTTGTAACACTTACATGTTTCAGCTCATCAAAGTATTCAAACAATTTTTTTTTTTAAAACGAGACAAAGATAACCAGAGTAAACACTAAATGCAGTTTTTAAATTATAATTTTATTTGTCGACTAAAAAAAGCTAGCCAACCCTACCTGACCTTTAGTGAAAAAGTAATTGCCCCCTTCAGTACTAAATCAACCAATTCAACACATGTAGTCGATGATTGGGTTCAAGCTCACGAGACATACCCAGGCAAGATTAATGCAGGCCTTGTTGAATCTAAACATCACTTAAATAGAACCTGTCCAGCAATGTGAATCAGGCTAAATGCAGCAGATGATACCGCAATCTAAAGAAATTCAAAACAAATCCACTGACATCTATTAATCTGGCTGGGGTTATTAAGTCATTTCTAAGGCTCTAGGACTCCAGCAAACCACAGAAAGAGCGATTATCTACAAACGAAGAAAACAGAATGGTGCTGAACCTTCCCAGGAGAGACCAGCCTATCTAAATTCCTCCAAGAATGCATCGACGACGCATCCAAGAGGTCACTAAACAACTCCAACAGCTAGTAAACTGCAGGCCTCACTTGCCTCAGTTAAGATCAGAGTTCATGATTTCACAATAAGAAAGAGACTGGCCAGAAATGGCATCCAATAAGAACATAATCCCAACAGTCAAACACAGTGGTTATACTGTGATGATCTGGGCTGCTTTGCCGCTTCAGGACCTGAGCAACTTGCCAGCACTGATCAAACCATGAATTCTGGTCTCCATCAGAAAGTCCCAGAGAATGTCCGGCAGTCAGTTTGTGACCTAAAGCTCAAGTGCAGTTGTCATATGCAGCAGGACAATGATCCAAAGCCCACAAGTAGTCCACCACTGACAGACTCACAAGAAACAAAATGTAGCTTTTGGAATGGCCTAGTCAAAGTCCTGACATGAATCTGATTGAGATCCTGTGGCATGACCTTAAAGAAATAGTTCATTTTTGAAAACTTTCTATTGTGGCCAAAATAAAACAATTCTGCAAAGAAGAGTAGGCCAAATTCCTCCACAAGGATGCAAAAGACTCGTTGCCAGTTTGCAAACGTTTGACTGTACTTATTGCCGCCAAGCTGGGCACAGCCAGTCATTGGGTTTGAGGGGCAATTATTTTTTTCACACGGGTCATGTACATTTACCACAATTATCACAAATTTTGCATTTTTGCTGCGTTGTTAAGCATGTTGGATAGCTATTTTGTTAAATTAGCCAGTTTGGGATGCAAGATACTGAACCATTGACTCATAGGAAATATAGCTATTTGACAACATTTTAAGAATAATGTTTCTATGAACAGTAAATTTTAATTTTCTCCATGACTAGTCCACTAATTATTGCAAATATGGTGCCTAGTTTCTGCTCAAATTAAGCTTTTTACAGCAAATTGATGGAATGAAAAATTCTGCTTCCAAACATGAAAATTGCTCTCTCACTTTGCATTAATAATGATGTACGTTATAATCAGTGGCGGCTCGTGAACTGGCAACTGGGGAGGCTCAAAACAATGCCTTAAAATTAATGATTGGTCACGACCTGTTTTCAGTCATTCATTTAAATTACCATTACAGAAACTCCGAAAACTCAACACTATCAGGTGTGGCCAGTTTTCATTAATAACACATACCTGTCAACTCTCACGCAATCGGTGTGAGTTTAAGATGCATATTTAAGTTCCTCTGCTGTAGTCAGCAATTATTCAATCAACGCGTATGTAAGAGATTCTCACGCAGAATTGAAGTCCTTGCGCATGGAGGAGTTGGAAGCAATGGAATTACATAAAGACGTTTCAAATGATCTAATTTCATTTAAACGATCATGAAACACATGCACTGCTTCCAACCGCCAAGTAAAGAAAAGCACAAGAAGTCCGAAGTCGTAATCGATATGCGTTATAAATGAAAACTGGCCACACCTGATAATGTTGAGAGTTTTTGGAGTTTCTGTAATGTTTTTGAACAACGTTTTACTTTCAGTGAATGAAATTATCATATAAGAATGCATTTTGTGTTTTCACACGTCATTGTCTCATTGTACTCTCAACTAAATTGACTGAACAAGAAAAAAATTGAATTTTGATTAGGCCAGGTACATCGAAAAAACCCTGAAAGACTTATTTGTACTGGTGGCAAGCCATTCGTTTAAGTGTGCTTACCAAAGCAAGGAGGAAAACTGATCTCTCCCATTTAGCATTATGCCTAATTAGTGTAATCATTACGCCACAAGCTTTACAATAAACATAGACTGCAAAGTTTGCCTGAACATTCCATGGGTGAGTTTATGCAACTTTAGTTATGTTTAGGACGTAAGATACTGAACCACAGACTTATTGGAAATACAGCTATTTATCTACCTTTTAAGAATAAAGTATCCACAGATTAAACTTACCTCCGCTTTCTCCAGGACTAGCTTATCAATCGTTCCAGACATGGAGGCTAGTTTCTGCTCACAATCTGCTTTTTCCTATATTTAGAAGGAAAATATCACTTATTTTGCAAGAGTTCAAAGATTCTAGTGGCGGCCAGTTCATTGGATTTATGCTCAAACATGATTTTAGATATTTCTGAATAACTGACATTTACATTATAGGAAACAATTTATGGCCATTATTCAGGCCACATATTCTGCTTAGCGGAGCCATTATGCACTATATGTTCAATAATTATTTTTTAAATTAGCCTGTTCAGGAAAAGAGATATTGAACCATAAACTCAAAGGAAATATAGCTATTTGAGAACATTTAAACAATAATGTTTCTAGGAACAGCAAATTTAAATTTTCTCCATGACTACCGGTAGTCTACTAATTATTGTAAATATGGTGCCTAGTTTCTGCTCAAATTAAGCTTTTTACAGCGTACTGATGGAATGAAAAATTCCCCTTTCGAACATGAAAATAGCTCACTCACTTTGCATTAATGGTGATGTACGTTATATATTCTAGGTTATATATTCTAAGTCTGGGAGCATTATTCTGACACGTAGATGTACGACACGGTAACAACACGGCAATATGAGAAATAATGCAGCACTGACACTCATCATAGACTAATGGGGTTCATGGCCAGGAAGGCGTGTTTTAACAAAACATTGTGCTTATTACAAATTTCAGACTTTCCACAGACTGTAAAATTTACCGCAGTTATCGCCTGAGCCGCTTCTTCAAGCGCTAGAGCCCTCTTCTCCAGGGCGACCACCTTCTGCTCCATCTGTGCGTTTTCCTGCGTATTTACATAAATGCACAATAACCTCATCACATATTTCAGCAAAATTCTTTGGCTTTTCACTCATTGGGCCAAATAACAAATGTGCCATTTTTTCTATTTTTTGCATCATATTTTTGGTGGCTAAAAAATCAGCACACTCCTACACTCAACTATACCAACAGAACAAGAAAAAAACTATTTAAATTTGGCCAGGTAGGTACATCGAAATACCCTGAATGTGTGCTGGTGTCAAGGAATCATTTGGCAGCGCTTTCCAAAGAAAAGATAGAAATTGATCACTCCCATTTTGCATTATGCCTAATGAGTGTAAACAATATGCTTCATGCTTTACAGTCTACACAGACTGCGGAGTTTGCCTCAAGACTCCATGGAAGAAGTAATGCAATTTTAGTTATGTTCAGGGTGTGAGACACTGAACAACAGAAATATAGCTACTTGTCTTCATTTTAAGAATTAAGTTTTCATTGACAGTCAAACTTACCTCCATTTGCTCCTGAAGTATTAAATTCATGGTATCAGATAAGGCAGCTAGGTGCTCCTTGATTTCGGTTTCGTCCTGTATTTAGATAGAAAAAAACATACTGAAGAGAAAAATATCATTCATTTTGCATGAGTTTACAGATTATAACGGTGGCCCCTTTTGGAGGATTTTTGTTCTGGCTCGCATTTGGATGATTTCAAGAAAACCTTTTAATTATGGAATGTGGAGCAATTTATGGATATCGTCATGGTCACAGATTCCGATTAGCTGTATGTCGGATAGCTATTCTGTTAAACCAGCCAGTTTTAGATGACAGATGCTGAACCATAGACTCCTGAGAAATACAGTTATTAGTCGTTATTTAAATAATGAAGTTTCAATCGCAAACCTCCCTTTCCTGGAGTAGAAAATTATGTTAAAGATGGTATCTAGTTTACGCTCAAATTCTGCTTTTTCCCGGAGAAAATGAACGTTGCAGAAGGAAAAATATTCCCCATTTTGCATGCGCTAGCAGACCTTACTGGCAGTCCAGCTGATGGATTTATGCTTTGTTACCTCCGCCAAACGAAGATGGCAGGAGGTTATGTGATCGCCGGCGTTTGTCTGTCTGTCTGTCTGTTTGTTTGTTTGCAGGATAACTCAAAAAGTAATGCACGGACTTTGATGAAATTTTCAGAGAAGGTGGGTATTAGGACAATGAACAGGTGATTAAATTTTGGCATATCTAGGCTAAAGTACAGCTGAGATATACGCCAAAGTTCAAGATTTCAAGTCTTTCCAATGGGCCGGAGTTCCAATTGCCGTGCTTATGGGTTTTGCTGCCACCTGGCGGAGGTCTGCGCTCTCTGAGTGCTTTCCTAGTTTCACCTGCATTTGAATGATTTCAAGAGCAACTGATAATTCTAATGTGATCCCACGGATTCTCTTTAGCTGTGTTATTTATTTTATGTGTTGCTTGATTATTTTGTTAAACTAGCAAACTAGCTGTTGAGGATTTCATCTGCCATGAAAGTTCTTTTTAGCATAATTTCTGTTTATTTTTTTTTTGTTTTTTTTTTAGATTTACCAAAGAAAAACACTGAAAAATATAAAATTGACTCTTCGGAAATAAGCGCTAAGGTACTAGGGTTGTCTGGGTAAGGGTCCAGGGTGGTGTGGGGAGCCTCTCCATGAAAAACATTTAGCAATTAAAGTGCAAAAATATGCATTTTCTTTGCACCTGGGAACAAAATTCAAGGTCTTATAGGTTGCTGAAAAGTTTGTTCGCGCAAGAAAAATTAGGAGACTTGGGTTCTATATCCGATAGAAATGGACAAACTAGGGGCCTCTGGGTGACTCACAGCTAAGACATTCATTCATCTGTGACGCCTGTGGTCTGGTGTTCGAATCCCTGCCACATCGTTACTGGCTACGGCCGCAGGTCCGCATGGGTGAGGCAACAATTGGTGCAGCCTTGCCAGGGATAACAGGCGTTAAGCTTGTTAAAAATTTGTTAGTTCATCATTCTTTAGCAGCCACTTCTGGTCAACCAGGTGCAAGTAGCTGTGCAAACCAAACTGTGCACCGACTACGAGATCCTCCAGCACCATAGGCAGTTTGTAATTGCTGGTGCGACTGCATAGAGTAAAGAAGCGAGGGCTAGCCGTCCCGTAAGTCGGAGGAACCACGCCATCTTACTCCTGAGTCAACGGGTGCATGTCGCTACGCAGTGGGCTGTTCAGGGTGTGTTTAGGGTGGGAGAAAATGGGAAAAAAATTTAAAAAATAATAAAAAAGAAATGGACGGACTGTGAAAACCATCAAAGCATCCAACAGGATGCATCATGGCTTAAAAATTTTGAACACAACATTGCACTTATTTGCTTTCATAAATAATGGTATTTAATAGGGATGCACCGATTTATTTAATAACTGTGCATGAGTAAAGCAATTTTAAATAAACCAATAGCTTCACAAGCTTTGTCTAACATGTAAAAAATATAACAAAACCTCTCCTGGTTCAGCCAGTACAATTAGGAGTATAACACCTATTGTAAAATAATAAAGGAGCTGAAACTGAGAAAAACAAACAATAGTATTTGCTAACAGTGAAATTAGCTCTCTTCTATGGGCGGACATTATACCAATGTGTCATACATTGCAAGCATCACTAGACTAGGCGCAGGTACAGCCACGCTCTGCCAAGTGCACTTGGTATAAATTTAAATGACAAAGTCGAGCAGCAAGAGTTGAGATATTCATTTTATGCCTTGCTAGTGCACTTGGCTCCCGTAGCTGTCTTTCACAAGCTTCAAGTTTGATCCATTACATATTAATAAGGAATTACGATGTTCTTTAAATCAGTCGAAGTGACGACGTGAGATCTGCTGCTTCAGTATAATTATATCCCCGAAATACGAGTTTCGGGGATATCATGGTTTCGCCCACCCACCGCCCACGCGCGTCATAGATTTTAGCCGTTAGCCCGATAACTCGCAAAATGCTTTACATTGGCTTCTCATTTTTAACATATGGGTAGATATGGTAGAGAGGATGAACGGATTAGATTTTGGGCAAGTATGCACTCCTAGATTTGCCAGCAGGTGACGCTATATATTGAAAAAAATCCATTTTTTTTACCATATCTCTGGAACAATTACTTACACAAACCTCAAATTTGCCTCATATTGTAGGTCTAGCAAAGGGGGAATCTAATAAAGGGGGCTTTGAGGATTGGGGAATTTCGGGGATATAGCCCTTGCTGTCGGCCGCCTACAGCGTAGGCCTAGTTTGTGTTTTGGTATATCTGACCAAAGAAGCCTGAAATTGAATTTTTTTTAATGGAACAAGCCGAAACCAAAAAGTAGCCATTTACCGTCGTGAGATGGCAGCCAGAAACGATGGGAGAAAGGTGCAGGTGTCGCTTGGGTATTTATTTTGGCCCTATGCCTTGTCTATGGGGTAAGGGGGCGGGGGAAGCAATGCGCTTCAATGACACCAAACCAGCTGCTTGAATAGAACACACTCGCACTAGATTTCATGCTTTGGCAGAGATGCCAAGTCTCACGCATTCGGCGTAGGTCTCACGCATTTTTTAGGCTTATTCACTGTAGTCTGCAATTATTCAATGAACGCTTATTAATGAGATTCTCACACAGAATTAAAATCCTTGTGCATTGAAGTTTCAGTTTCACTTGCGTAAAGGTGGACCTCACCACAAGTAACATGGAAAGCGATTATGACTCCGGACTTCTCGTGCTTCTCTTTATGCAGGGATTGGAAACAGTGCATGTGTTTCATAATCATTTAAAATAAGACCATTTGAAACGTCTTCATGCAATTCCATTGCTTTCAATCGCTCAGTAAGGACAAGCGTGAGAATTCCCGAGTCATTATCGATTCCGTGTCACTAGTGGGGAAATCCACCGTAATGCACGTGAAACTGATTAACTTATCGCACAATGACTGAAATTCTGCGAGTGAATTTCTTCAGTGTGCGTTGATTGAATAATTGCTGACTACGGCGCAGGAACGTGAAAGCCACATTAAGAGGCGAGAGACTCACATCGAATGTGTGAGACTTGGCACCTCTGCTTTGGCAACAAGCCCAAATGAGCGACTACACTTTAGAAACAAGCCCAAAAAACCGCAGCCCGCGACAACCAATATTAATAAGCGACTTTACGAAAAGCTAAGCCCAAAGTTGCTTAAAACAAGCGGATTTGACTACACTGGCCAGTGCGCGGCACCTGACTTTTCATCCCAAAATGGCGGCAGTGGTACCAGACACCACCTAGTTGCTGTTGTCAAAAAAGCACCAGAGTTTCGCCTCTTGTGCTAATCTATTCTCTTTGGCCTGGCTTCCGCATGGCGTGTTGCTAGCACATGACGTCACTCACAGCGCACAGCATAGAATTAGACTGAATGGATCGGGCCCATTGTCACCGATACCTGATCTAGAATTTTCTTCAATATCGGGACTGATACCGATACCAATATCGGATCAGTGCATCCCTAGTATTTAATTCACTTTGGAGTGAATTTGCCTCTTCTACCATTAGGCATATTCATTTGGGCGCAGAACTACAAAACCATCTTCTGGAAACAAGCAGGGAAAAAACATTAACTCAGTGTTATGCTTAAGCAAGCAGTGAAGTAGGGCTGCGTTATTTTTTCCTGGTGATAATTGGCAGTTGCAAGAGATATTGGGATTCAATGTACATTGTGGAACAGGTTGCCGTTTCATGACTGGATGTTGTGGAGGGACAAAACATGACTAAAGACTGGTGATTAATTCATTATCACGATCATGAAATGAACAGTTCTATCATGAATTCTGAAAATCGCTTGTAATCATAGAATCTACCTGCTTGTCGTGAAAAAAAAAATGAATAAGGTGGCTGCAGGTCATTACTTTGCCATCCTACAGTGCTGTGAAAAGGTATTTGCCCCCTTCCTGATTTCTTCTATTTACGTAAGCATGCAGTATTTGTAACACTTAAATGTTTCAGCTCATCAAAGTATTCAAACAATTTTTTTTTTAAAACGAGACAAAGATAACCAGAGTAAACACTAAATGCAGTTTTTATATTATAATTTTATTTGTCGACTAAAAAAAGCTAGCCAACCCTACCTGACCTTTAGTGAAAAAGTAATTGCCCCCTTCAGTACTAAATCAACCAATTCAACACATGTAGTCGATGATTGGGTTCAAGCTCACTAGACATACCCAGGCAAGATTAATGCAGGCCTTGTTGAATCTAAACATCACTTAAATAGAACCTGTCCAGCAATGTGAATCAGGCTAAATGCAGCAGATGATGCCGCAATCTAAAGAAATTCAAAACAAACCCGCTGACATCTATCAATCTGGACGGGGTTATGAAGTTATTTCTAAGCCTCTAGGACTCCAGCAAACCACAGAAAGAGCGATTATCTACAAACGAGGAAAACAGAATGGTGCTGAACCTTCCCAGGAGAGACCAGCCTATCTAAATTCCTCCAAGAATGCATCGACGACGCATCCAAGAGGTCACTAAACAACTCAAACTAACAGCTAATAAACTGCAGGCCTCACTTGCCTCAGTTAAGATCAGTGTTCATGATTTCACAATAAGAAAGAGACTGGCCAGAAATGGCATCCAATAAGAACATAATCCCAACAGTCAAACACGGTGGTTATACTGTGATGGTCTGGGCTGCTTTGCCGCTTCAGGACCTGAGCAACTTGCCAGCACTGATCAAACCATGAATTCTGGTCTCCATCAGAAAGTCCCAGAGAATGTCCGGCAGTCAGTTTGTGACCTAAAGCTCAAGTGCAGTTGTCATATGCAGCATGACAATGATCCAAAGCCCACAAGTAGTCCACCACTGACAGACTCACAAGAAACAAAATATAGCTTTTGGAATGGCCTAGTCAAAGTCCTGACATGAATCCGATTGAGATCCTGTGGCATGACCTTAAAGAAATAGGTCATTTTTGAAAACTTTCTATTGTGGCCAAAATAAAACAATTCTGCAAAGAAGAGTAGGCCAAATTCCTCCACAAGGATGCAAAAGACTTGTTGCCAGTATGCAAACGTTTGAGTGCACTTATTGCCGCCACGGTGGGCACAGCCAGTCATTGGGTTTGAGGGGCAATTATTTTTTTCACACGGGTCATGTACATTTACCACAATTATCACAAATTTTGCATTTTTGCTGCGTTGTTAAGCATGTTGGATAGCTATTTTGTTAAATTAGCCAGTTTGGGATGCAAGATACTGAATCATAGACTCATAGGAAATATAGCTCTTTGACAACATTTTAAGAATAATGTTTCTATGAACAGTAAATTTTAATTTTCTCCATGACTAGTCCACTAATTATTGCAAATATAGTGCCTAGTTTCTGCTCAAATTAAGCTTTTTACAGCAAATTGATGGAATGAAAAATTCTGCTTTCAAACATGAAAATTGCTCACTCACTTTGCATTAATAATGATGTACGTTATAATCAGTGGCGGCTCGTGAACTGGCAACTGGGGAGGCTCAAAACAATCCCTTAAAATTAATGATTGGTCACGACCTGTTTTCAGTCATTCATTTAAATTACCATTACAGAAACTCCGAAAACTCAACACTATCAGGTGTGGCCAGTTTTCATTACTAACACATACCTGTCAACTTTCACACAATCGGTGTGAGTTTAAGATGCATATTTACGTTCCTCTGCTGGAGTCAGCAATTATTCAATCAATGCGTATGTAAGAGATTCTCACGCAGAATTGAAGTCCTTGCGCATGGAGGAGTTGGAAGCAATGGAATTACATAAAGACGTTTCAAATGATCTAATTTCATTTAAACGATCATGAAACACATGCACTGCTTCCAACCGCCGAGTAAAGAAAAGCACAAGAAGTCCGAAGTCGTAATCAATATGCGTTATTAAATGAAAACTGGCCACACCTGATAATGTTGAGAGTTTTTGGAGTTTCTGTAATGTTTTTGAACAATGTTCTACTTTCAGTGAATGAAATTATCACATAAGAATGCATTTTGTGTTTTTTTTAACACGTCATTGTCTCATTGCACTCTCAACTAAATTGACTGAACAAGAAAAAAATTTAATTTTGATTAGGCCAGGTACATCGAAAAAAACCCTGAAAGACTTATTTGTACTGGTGGCAAGCGATTTGTTTAAGTGTGCTTACCAAAGCAAGGAGGAAAACTGATCTCTCCCATTTTGCATTATGCCTAATTAATGTAATCATTACGCCACAAGCTTTACAATAAACATAGACTGCAAAGTTTGCCTGAACATTCCATGGGTGAGTTTATGCAACTTTAGTTATGTTTAGGACGCAAGATACTGAACCACAGACTTATTGGAAATACAGCTATTTATCTACCTTTTAAGAATAAAGTATCCACAGATTAAACTTACCTCCGCTTTCTCCAGGACTAGCTTATCAATCGTTCCAGACATGGAGGCTAGTTTCTGCTCACAATCTGCTTTTTCCTATATTTAGAAGGAAAATATCACTTATTTTGCAAGAGTTCAAAGATTCTAGTGGCGGCCAGTTCATTGGATTTATGCTCAAACATGATTTTAGATATTTCTGAATAACTGACATTTACATTATAGGAAATAATTTATTGCCATTATTCAGGCCACATATTCTGCTTAGCAGTGCCATTATGCACTGTATGTTCAATAA
Organism: Gymnothorax javanicus; assembly: GCA_029692085.1. NCBI lineage: Eukaryota > Metazoa > Chordata > Actinopteri > Anguilliformes > Muraenidae > Gymnothorax > Gymnothorax javanicus. The sequence continues at coordinate 10,177,859 of CM056195.1, read as the reverse complement.
TTATTTTTTAAATTAGCCTGTTCAGGATAAGAGATATTGAACTATAAACTCAAAGGAAATATAGCTATTTGAGAATATTTAAAGAATAATGTTTCTATGAACAGCAAATTTAAATTTTCTCCATGACTACCGGTAGTCTACTAATTATTGTAAATATGGTGCCTAGTTTCTGCTCAAATTAAGCTTTTTACAGCGTATTGATGGAATGAAAAATTCCCCTTTCGAACATGAAAATAGCTCACTCGCTTTGCATTAATAGTGATGTACGTTATATATTCTAAGTTATATATTCTAAGTCTGGGAGCATTATTCTCACACGTAGACGTACGACACGGTAACAACACGGCAATATGAGAAATAATTCAACACTGACACTCATCATAGACTAATGGGGTTCATGGCCAGGAAGGCGCGTTTTCACAAAATATTGTGCTTATTACAAATTTCAGACTTTCCACAGACTGTAAAATTTACCGCAGATATCGCCTGAGCCGCTTCTTCAAGCTCTAGAGCCCTCTTCTCCAGGGCGACCACCTTCTGCTCCATCTGTGCGTTTTCCTGCGTATTTACATAAATGCACAATAACCTCATCACATATTTCAGCAAAATTCTTTGGCTTTTCACTCATTGGGCCAAATAACAAATGTGCCATTTTTTCTATTTTTTGCCTAATATTTTTGGTGGCTAAAAAAATCAGCACACTCCTACACTCAACTATACCAACAGAACAAGAAAAAAACTATTTAATTTTGGCCAGGTAGGTACATCGAAATACCCCTGATGTGTGTGCTGGTGTCAAGGAATCATTTGGCAGCGCTTTCCAAAGAAAAGATAGAAATTGATCACTCCCATTTTGTATTATGCCTAATGAGTGTAAACAATATGCTTCATGCTTTACAGTCTACACAGACTGCGGAGTTTGCCTCAAGACTCCATGGAAGAAGTAATGCAATTTTAGTTATGTTCAGGGTGTGAGACACTGAACAACAGAAATATAGCTACTTGTCTTCATTTTAAGAATTAAGTTTTCATTGACAGTCAAACTTACCTCCATTTGCTCCAGAAGTATTAAATTCATGGTATCAGATAAGGCAGCTAGGTGCTCCTTGATTTCGGTTTCGTCCTGTATTTAGATAGAAAAAAACATATCAAAGAGAAAAATATCATTCATTTTGCATGAGTTTACAGATTATAACGGTGGCCCCTTCTGGAGGATTTTTGTTCTGGCTCGCATTTGGATGATTTCAAGAAAACCTTTTAATTATGGAATGTGGAGCAATTTATGGATATCGTCATGGTCACAGATTCCATTTAGCTGTATGTGGGATAGCTATTCTGTTAAACCAGCCAGTTTTGGATGACAGATGCTGAACCATAGACTCATGAGAAATACAGTTATTAGTCGTTATTTAAATAATGAAGTTTCAGTCGTAAACCTCCCTTTCCTGGAGTAGAAAATTATGTTAAAGATGGTGTCTAGTTTACACTCAAATTCTGCTTTTTCCCAGAGAAAATGAACGTTGCAGAAGGAAAAATATCCCCCATTTTGCATGCGCTAGCAGACCTTACTGGCAGTCCAGCTGATGGATTTATGCTTTGTTACCTCCGCCAAACGAAGTTGGCAGGAGGTTATGTGATCGCCGGCGTTTGTTTGTCTGTCTGTTTGTTTGCAGGATAACTCAAAAAGTAATGCACGGACTTTGATGAAATTTTCAGAGAAGGTGGGTATTAGGACAATGAACAGGTGATTAAATTTTGGCATATCTAGGCTAAAGTACAGCTGAGATATACGCCAAAGTTCAAGATTTCAAGTCTTTCCAATGGGCCGGAGTTCCAATCGCCGTGCTTTTGGGATTTGCTGCCACCTGGCGGAGGTCTGCGCTCTCTGAGTGCTTTCCTAGTTTCACCTGCATTTGAATGATTTCAAGAGCAACTGATAATTCTAATGTGATCCCACAGATTCTCTTTAGCTGTGTTATTTATTTTGTGTGTTGCTTGATTATTTTGTTAAACTAGCAAACTAGTTGTTGAGGATTTCATCTGCCATGAAAGTTCTTTTTAGCATAATTTCTGTTTTTTTTTTTGTTTGTTTTTTTTTTTAGATTTACCAAATAAAAACACTGAAAAATTAAAATTGACTCTTCGGAAATAAGGGCTAAGGTACTAGGGTTGTCTGGGTAAGGGTCCAGGGTGGTCTGGGGAGCCTCTCCATGAAAAACATTTAGCAATTAAAGTGCAAAAATATGCATTTTCTTTGCACCTGGGAACAAAATTCAAGGTCTTATAGGTTGCTGAAAAGTTTGTTCGTGCAAGAAAAATTAGGAGACTTGGGTTCTATATCCGATAGAAATGGACAAACTAGGGGCCTCTGGGTGACTCACAGCTAAGACATTCATTCATCTGTGACGCCTGTGGTCTGGTGTTCGAATCCCTGCCACATCGTTACTGGCTACGGCCGCAGGTCCGCATGGGTGAGGCAACAATTGGCGCAGCCTTGCCAGGGATAACAGGCGTTAAGCTTGTTAAAAATTTGTTAGTTCATCATTCTTTAGCAGCCACTTCTGGTCAACCAGGTGCAAGTAGCTGTGCAAACCAAACTGTGCACCGACTACGAGATCCTCCAGCACCATAGGCAGTTTGTAATTGCTGGTGCGACTGCATAGCGTAAAGAAGCGAGGGCTAGCCGTCGCGTAAATCGGAGGAACCACGCCACTTGGCTCCCGTAGCTGTCTTTCACAAGCTTCAAGTTTGATCCATTACATATTAATAAGGAATTACGATGTTCTTTAAATCAGTCGAAGTGACAACGTGAGATCTGCTGCTTCAGTATAATTATATCCCTGAAATACGAGTTTCGGGGATATCATGGTTCGCCCCACCACGCCGCCGTGTCATAATTTTAGCCGTTAAGCGCGATAACTTCGCAAAATGCTTCACACTGGCTTCTCATTTTTTTTATGGGTAGATATGGTAGAGAGGATGAACTGATTAGATTTTGGGCAAGTATGCACTCCTAGATTTGCCACCAGGTGACGCTATGTATTGAAAAAAATCCATTTTTTAACCATATCTCTGGAACAATTACTTACACAAACCTCAAATTTACCTCATATTGTAGGTCTAGCAAAGGGGGAATCTAATAAAGGGGGCTTTGAGGATTGAGGAATTTCGGGGATATAGCCCTTGCTGTCGGCCGCCGACAGCGTAAGCCTAGTTCGTGTATTGGTATATCTGACCAAAGAAGCCTGAAATTGAATTTTTTAAATGGAACAAGCCGAAACCAAAAAGCAGGGTTCCCACACTCTTTTACCAGTGATTTTTCAAAACTTTTCCAAAACTTTTCCATAATATTTTACCTAATTTCCATGACTTAGTTTAAAATAGATAAGGCCTATAATAGCGAACACAGAGCGCCATAATGAGCTTCAACAGTGTGCTAAGCCCTAAGCAGTGTAGCAAAAATGTAGCATGGAGAATGGAAGGGAAGTTGTGTCTACCTACCACCTATCTTAGGGCATCACACAATGGCATAAGGGCCTGTGGCACCATTCTTGTATTTTCTCAATTATATTTAACAAACAAACAAACAGCAATAAATAACCAAGTGCTCCATTTAAATGCTCAAGAAGGCAAAAACATTGAAGAGGTAACAAACAGATGGCATTTAATATATTCTGAGACAGATGTTGAACAATTACAAATTATTATTTAGAGTGTATTATCCTTGCTTGCGTGCATTGTTCGCAGAATCTGAGGGACGTCGTCGAGTTAGCGAACTTTAAATGACACTGACATGACATGTAACCATTAAAGACTGTAACCGAGGAAAGGTTTCATAGAAAAGCTAACCGAGGAAAAGTTTCATAGAAAAAGCTGTCTTTTGAGAGATTTTTCTTTTAAATGTGAGCGATATGCAAAATTGTCAGTGCATTCGTCTGTAGGAGGCCTTGTGCTTATCGCAGTACAGAAAAAAAATGTTTCTTACAAAGCTGCAAACTAATTGTTCACATTAGCATGCACATACTTTTTTGAGAATATTTTCATTTTATAATATTTGCACATCATACTTGTTCTGATGGAAAATACTTGAACTGCCCTCAGAAAGTTTCTACGAAGTGACAATAAAGGATCCAGGTTTTGGCCCACGGCATAACTGAGCACGGTGATATGGAAGCTTTCAGTGTACATGTAAAGAGAAAGTTAAGGTCGACGTCCACCTTTTGACACCACAGTAGCCGCTAAATTTGATATTATTATCGCGCTTATTTAAGTGCGTCCAAGCACAAAAATTGATCGAAATTTGCGGTAGACGCACTTATAAATAGATGCACATTGCTCCATTGCCCACACTTATTTTAAGTGTGTCCAAAGCTAAATTTTTTTTCTTGGCCAAACTTATTTTAAGCGGTACTTTTTCTAAAAACTGGAATGGTCATCAACTGGCGCACTTATAAGTGTGGCCAAGAAAAAAATTCAGCATTGGCCACTCGTAGAAGTGCGAATAACATCGGCCTATTATTCAGTTGTGTGGGCCGAGTCCTATCAAATTAAGCGATCTGTCAATGACGTATGTTGTATTGCTACATTATATGAAAAGGAAATTTGAAAAAACGCAAATTGGTGGAGTTAATGAGGTCCCCGCCCCCAAGATCATCAAAATCACTTTGTGCAAGTTTTCTCAAACGTAACAAATGCCACAGTCATGAACCAACGTGTATATTGTTTAAGATGTTGCGCATGTTGGTATAAAATTACCGTTTTGAAATTTTGCGTGATTAGTGAAAAAATTAATGATGCGTTTTAAGCCAGAATTGGGGTCCTTTCCTTCACTTTTGGTCCCATTTTCTCAGAAAATCAAAAGTCCGGCGTTTACACGACCATGCATCACAATAATTTCGAAACAGACACGCTTTAAAAATACAGAAAATATGTTATTTGGAATGAGAAAACTTGCAGGAGAATTTCAAAGCAAATAGCGAAAGTATTTTTCGTACACTCCGTTCTGCCACAATCGGGAATCGGGTTTCTTTGCGGTCTAATCAATTTACTTGCATGACGTGTTCATCGACCTGAGAAAATCATTGAGTTTCACAAGCGAACCTGGGTAATCAAACAAAAAAAAAATGCCAGGATGGAAATGAAATATTTTTGAACAGTGTATAATGCAGGAAAATGACTTGGAGAGAAACCAATTGGGCCATAGGTGGACGTCGACCATAAATTTAAATAAAGTTGTTGTTGTGAATTAAGGATTTTATGTTTGATGTTGTATGTTTTTGCTTAGATTTATTAGTTTCATTGTGTTTAGTTAATGTTTTCTAGTGTGACTGTTCATGTTTTTTGAATGCTTGTCTCTTGTCTTCCTTGTACTGAGCTCCCTTTTGTGTTTCCCAAGTGTGGTGTCTTGTCTTGTTTCCATTCACAATCTTTTCCCCTGTTTTTTCTGGTTGGGTACTTCCTGCTTCCTTCTTCCTGTGCTTGTTAACTGTCTGCACCTGAGAATAGTTTAGCTGAGGCACGGGTGATTAGAAATGGGTAGGACTACACATTAGAGCAGAGTAGTTAGGTACGGTGATTAGTTAGTTTAAAGAAGCAGGGCACACCTACTTCCCCAATCTGTCCTATCACCATCCTTTGCTGTTCTAGATTCCGCCTCCTCTCCAGCTGTCCTTTATTACTTGGGCTAAACACTCTGATTATTTTGTTTATAAAAACCCCACTTTTCCTCTTGTCAGTGTCGATTCGTTTCGTTCCTTTGCTCAGTCTTGGTCGTCTCGTCTCTGCCTTTCTTTCTCGTGAGCTTCTGCGATTGTTGTAAGATTTGTCTGCGTGTTTCATTGTTTCTAGTTGATATTTTGTATTTGCGTCGAGTGATTGCGAATTTTGATTGCTAGTCTTTCGTTTTCCCATATTCCCTTGCATTCCCTTCGTTTAGTTAATTTCTTTGTCTCCCTTTCCCCTATCCAATTACCCTTTCCCCTTTTCCCCTATTTCCCTTAGTTTAGATACCCCTTTGTTTCTGTATTTTGTGCTGACGGATTTTCTGGTTAATAATCCCTTGCCTGTCCCTGGTTTACGATTCTGATTACCTGTGATATTCCTCATTCTGGCTTCTGACTTGTTTCTGTTTTTTCTGACCATGAGCATTGAACATTCCCAGTCAAATAAAAGACGCTCTTCTGAGCTTGATCCGCGATTGGAGTCCTCGTATGTTCATTACAGTTGTGTGTTTATATTGAAATCTTATTATATTCACGTTATTTCATTCATTATTCTGATTGACATTGATGCTATTATTACACTAATTTGAAGAGAGGCAGTGGGAAAATTCAACTGGCGTTATTCGAAAAACGGTGCCCTTTAAATTCCGGCGAACAGCGTACCAAGTTACCACGTGCTTGGAGGGTACAAGCCCAAGTGCGTCAAAAGGTAAACAAAAGCATGTGCTCGATTCTTATTGGCTGTAATCTAATGAGATAAAGTTCGTATTAAGAAGTCCGGTAGGAAGAAAATTTCGCTGCCCGCCAACTGGCTGCATAATGTAACCTACGTGTATCACGAAACGTCATGTTAGTTTCAACGGTGTCGCGTTCGATTTTAAATAATAGCTTGTAGTTTTGCGGTAAACTCGACATCTTTTGGGGATTTAGTGAACATATAAGAATTAGGCAAAACAGTGTATTTTTCCAAACCTTTCCAAAACCGTTGGTTAATTCCATAACTTTTCCAGACTGGAAAACAGGTTTCTCAAATTCCATAACTTTTCCAGGAATTTCATGACCGCGGGAACCCTGAAAAAGTAGCTATTTACCGTCGTGAGATGGCAGCCAGAAACGATGGGAGAAAGGTGCCGGTGTCGCTCGGGTGTTTATTTTGGCCCTATGCCTTGTCTATGGGGTAAGGGGGTGGGGGAAGCAATACGCTTCAATGACACCAAACCAGCCGCTTGAATATAACACACACGCACTTGATTTCATGCTGAGGCAGAGATGCCAAGTCTCACACATTTGGCGTAGGTCTCAAGCATTTTTAGGCCTATTCACTGTAGTCTGCAATAATTCAATGAACGCTTATTCATGAGATTCTCAGACAGAATTAAAATCCTGGTGCATTGAAGTTTCAGTTTCACTTGCGTAAAGGTGGACCTCACCACAAGTAACATGGAAAGCGATTATGACTCCGGACTTCTTGTGCTTCTCTTTATGCAGGGATTGGAAACAATGCATGTGTTTCATAATCATTTAAATTGTTTAAATGAAATAAGACCATTTGAAACGTCTTCATGCAATTCCATTGCTTTCAATCCCTCAGTAAAGACAAGCGTGAGAATTCCCGAGACATTATCCATTTCCGTGTCACTAGTGGGGAAATCCACCGTAATGCACGTGAAACTGATTAACTTATTGCACAATGACTTAAATTCAGTGAATTTCTTCAGTGTGTGTTCATTGAATAATTGCTGACTACGGCACAGAAACGTGAATGCCACACTAAGAGGCGAGAGACTCACATAGAATGCGTGAGACTTGGCATCTCTGCTTTGGCAACAAGCCCAAATGAGCGACTACACTTTAGAAACAAGCCCAAAAAACCGCAGCCCGCGACAACCAATATTTATAAGCGACTTTATGAAAAGCTAAGCTCAAAGTTGCTTAAAACAAGCGGATTTGGCTACACTGGCCAGTGTGCGGCACCTGACTTTTCATCCCAAAATGGCGGCAGTGGTACCAGACGCCACCTAGTTGCTGTTATCAAAAAAGCACCAGAGTTTCGCCTCTTGTGCTAGTCTATTCTCTTTGGCCTGGCCTCCGCATGGCGTGTTGCTAGCGCATGACGTCACTCACGGCGCACAGCATAGAATTAGACTGAATGGATCGGGCCCATAGTCACCGATACCCGATCTAGAATTTTCGGGACCGATACCGATACCAGTATCGGATCAGCGCATCCCTAGTATTTAATTCACTTTGGAGTGAATTTGCCTCTTCTACCATTACGCATATTCATTTGGGCGCAGAACTACAAAACCATCTTCTGGAAACAAGCAGGGAAAAAAACATTAACTCAGTGTTATGCTGATGCAAGCAGTGAAGTGCGGCTACGTTATTTTTTCCTGGAGATAACTGGCAGTTGCAAGAGATATTGGGATTCAGTGTAAATTGTGGAACAGGTTGCCATTTCATGACTGGATGTTGTGGAGGGACAAAACATGACTAAAGACTGGTGACTAATTCATTATCACGATCATGAAATGAACAGTTCTATCATGAATTCTGAAAATTGCTTGTAATCATAGAACCTACCTGCTTGTCGTGAAAAAAAAAAAAAATGAATAAGGTGGCTGCAGGTCATTACTTTGCCATCCTACAGTGCTGTGAAAAGGTCTTTGCCCCCTTCCTGATTTCTTCTATTTACGTAAGCATGCAGTATTTGTAACACTTACATGTTTCAGCTCATCAAAGTATTCAAACAATTTTTTTTCAAAACGAGACAAAGATAACCAGAGTAAACACTAAATGCAGTTTTTAAATTATAATGTTATTTGTCGACTAAAAAAAGCTAGCCAACCCTACCTGACCCTTAGTGAAAAAGTAATTGCCCCCTTCAGTACTAAATCAACCAATTCAACACATGTAGTCGATGATTGGGTTCAAGCTCACTAGACATACCCAGGCAAGATTAATGCAGGCCTTGTTGAATCTAAACATCACTTAAATAGAACCTGTCCAGCAATGTGAATCAGGCTAAATGCAGCAGATGATGCCGCAATCTAAAGAAATTCAAAACAAATCCACTGACATCTATCAATCTGGACGGGGTTATGAAGTCATTTCTAAGGCTCTAGGACTCCAGCAAACCACAGAAAGAGCGATTATCTACAAACGAAGAAAACAGAATAGTGCTGAACCTTCCCAGGAGAGACCAGCCTATCTAAATTCCTCCAAGAATGCATCGACGACGCATCCAAGAGGTCACTAAACAACTCAAACTAACAGCTAATAAACTGCAGGCCTCACTTGCCTCAGTTAAGATCAATGTTCATGATTTCACAATAAGAAAGAGACTGGCCAGAAACGGCATCCAATAAGAACATAATCCCAACAGTCAAACACGGTGGTTATACTGTGATGGTCTGGGCTGCTTTGCCGCTTCAGGACCTGAGCAACTTGCCAGCACTGATCAAACCATGAATTCTGGTCTCCATCAGAAAGTCCCAGAGAATGTCCGGCAGTCAGTTTGTGACCTAAAGCTCAAGTGCAGTTGTCATATGCAGCAGGACAATGATCCAAAGCCCACAAGTAGTCCACCACTGACAGACTCACAAGAAACAAAATGTAGCTTTTGGAATGGCCTAGTCAAAGTCTTGACATGAATCCGATTGAGATCCTGTGGCATGACCTTAAAGAAATAGGTCATTTTTGAAAACTTTCTATTGTGGCCAAAATAAAACAATTCTGCAAAGAAGAGTAGGCCAAATTCCTCCACAAGGATGCAAAAGACTCGCTGCCAGTTTGCAAACGTTTGACTGCACTTATTGCCGCCAAGGTAGGCACAGCCAGTCATTGGGTTTTAGGGGCAATTATTTTTTTCACACGGGTCATGTACATTTACCACAGTTATCACAAATTTTGCATTTTTGCTGCGTTGTTAAGCATGTTGGATAGCTATTTTGTTAAATTAGCCAGTTTGGGATGCAAGATACTGAACCATAGACTCATAGGAAATATAGATATTTGACAACATTTTAAGAATAATGTTTCTATGAACAGTAAATTTTGCAAATATGGTGCCTAGTTTCTGCTCAAATTAAGCTTTTTACAGCAAATTGATGGAATGAAAAATTCTGCTTTCAAACATGAAAATTGCTCTCTCACTTTGCATTAATAATGATGTACGTTATAATCAGTGGCGGCTCGTGAACTGGCAACTGGGGAGGCTCAAAACAATGCCTTAAAATTAATGATTGGTCACGACCTGTTTTCAGTCATTCATTTAAATTACCATTACAGAAACTCCGAAAACTCAACACTATCAGGTGTGGCCAGTTTTCATTACTAACACATACCTGTCAACTCTCACGCAATCAGTGTGAGTTTAAGATGCATATTTACGTTCCTCTGCTGTAGTCAGCAATTATTCAATCAACGCGTATGTAAGAGATTCTCACGCAGAATTGAAGTCCTTGCGCATGGAGGAGTTGGAAGCAATGGAATTACATAAAGACGTTTCAAAGGATCTAATTTTATTTAAAAGATCATGAAACACATGCACTGCTTCCAACCGCCGAGTAAAGAAAAGCACAAGAAGTCCGAAGCCGTAATCGATATGCGTTATAAATGAAAACTGGCCACACCTGATAATGTTGAGAGTTTTTGGAGTTTCTGTAATGTTTTTGAACAACGTTTTACTTTCAGTGAATGAAATTATCATATAAGAATGCATTGTGTTTTCACACGTCATTGTCTCATAATAAAATTATTTAGACGATCCGTAACATTGAACTGTCAGGTTTCTGCCCGTTTCGAGTTTTATTTTCCCGTTTTCGAGTTTGCGTTCTGTATCTTAAGTTAACATGCATTTGTTTTCCTTTTGTCAGTACATCTCGTCTTAACGGTATCTAGCATCTTCATTCACAACAAACATATAAGAAATGTATCTGTCCATAGTGTTCTTAATTTCATCAAAAACTTTAAAAAATTATTTTTTGATTATTCAGAACTTATCTCTATTAAATCAATGACGATGATTTTACTGATCACTTTCTAATTGACTGATCGAGTTATATAAAAATCATTGACAATGACCTATGTGACAGCTAAGCATGAGTTTTGAACATATCACCTGACCCTTTACACAGCTCATATAACCTACCTGCAACTCAGTGCCGCTTCCCTCGGACTCCTCCATTATGTCTTCCAGAGACACTTTCACCTCGTCTAATCTCTGTTCTGACAGCTATTGACACAAACATCATACAGAAAAATGCTGATGGGAAAGCCGGAGACATATTGAAATCATGTTGGTTGTGTGATTGTTAGTGTGCTTTATTTACAATTCAACCAGGTTCACCAAAATCACGTAAGCCTTCATCCAGCACATATAACCTTCAGTACCTGCAACACAGTGCTCCTCCTCTCTGACTCACTCTCCCTGTCTTCCACAGGTACCTCCACCTCTTCTGATCTCTGATATGAAAGCAGAGACGAGTTATCCTACAGCGCCTGTGACGTATGAGTCCAACGTTACAGTAAACTAGCACTGAGAGGGACTCGATTTTTCCTACATTGTTGATGGATACTTGCCACAGTTAAAGGTGGACTTGTTCTCAAGTGCAATACAGCATCATTTTTACTCCTGGATAAGCGAAGCTTAGGAAGGAGTGTTGTGATGAGTCTCAAGCGTCACTCAATAATCAATCAATCAACCTAATAATTTGCCGTTAGCACGACCACGGGCGGTAAGATAAATATGATCTTGGCATAGATGACCGGTCCCTAATTCACAAACAGCTTAACCAGGAGCTAACAATAGTGTCACTTTGATTCAGTAAACATGTTATAGATGGATAGAAAAATCATGCAGATTAACGACAACCGTAAGTCATTCGTCAAATCGCTTTTAACCCCTCTTGGAAATACATGGAACTGGTGAATATTTTACGCACCAGCCGAAGTTAATAATATTGGGCAAGTTTGAACTGACACAGCGCTGGTAGTTTTCGCCTGTAAGAAATCACACGACGTCTTAAATATTGACCAAACTTACCAAGAAACCACGTTACCAATCATTTCTAAATAGGGGCCCAATGCCCATCTCCATCCTACAGCCTTAAGCCTTGAACCCTCAGTACTCAACTGACGTCAGCTGGTAACTGCTTGAGTGCTTGAGGCTGCAAGAGCTTGAAATGGTATAAACAGGAATGGGGCAGCACTTTGCGATATTTCACGGTACCTTAATAACACCAAGACATCTAAAGCACAGTTGTGGATTTGGGACATTTTTATGTGCCTCCTCAGCCACGAGAAAGAGGAAAAAAAAGGTTAAATAAAATGTCCCAAACCTGCAATGGTCTTTACATTTCCAGTCTTATAGACTATTATAAACTTACCTCTCGGTTTTTCTTGCTCTGGGCAGAAATTCTCTTGGACTGATTTTGTCCCATTTCTGCGATAACCTGCATTAAGTCGAAAAACATTGTTCATTTCAGAGAAAATCTGACGAGCATTAAATATGATCAACATCATAATCGCTGATAAGCACAAGGGGTCCTACTTTTTGAAGACATTTCACTGCCCCACTGGTTCTCAAACTCGGTCCTGGCGCCCCCTTGTGTATGCTGGCTTTTGTTTCAGCCACGATTACATTTGTAGAATTTGAAAAAGCTGTTAATTTGTCTTAATTAGCTGCATTTCTTGTTAAGAGCCATTATTGACCATCTTAAGCCACATTTTGATGAACATCCATTTTGCCATGATGAATAACAACCCTTGAACATATTGTGCTTATTTTTCTATGTTGTGAGGATTTTCAAGTAAAAACATTTTTAAACAGATCAAATTAGCCTCTGTGAAAATCAGTAAGCACTAAATTTGGTTGCTGAACACGGATGTTTTGAGTTTTTCAAAATAATTTGCCTGAACTTCAAATAAACATGAAACAAAACAGGTGTGACTGTTGTTTGCCAAATGAATTGTTAGTTTTTGACCTTCTGTCAACAGTTTCACCAATGAGGAACACATTGATCGTTTATGTTCATTAAATATTTGGTTCAATCATATCTCTCCGGCCATTATTTATAATAGACTCTTTTTTATTATATATCTATATATACATACAACCCCAATTCAAAAATTGTTGAGACGAAGTGTAAATTGTGAATAAAATCAAAATGCAATGACTTCAAGATCACATGAGCCAATATGTTATTTACAATAGAACATAGATAACATTTCAAATGTTGAAACTGAGACATTTTACATTTTTATCCACAAAATGAGCTTATTTCAAATTTTCTGGCTGCAATAGGTCTCAAAAAAGTTGGGAGACAGCCAGAAAAGGGCTGAAAAAGCAACTAATATATAAGAGAATCAGCTGAAAGAACATTTAGCAAGTAAGTTAACTGGCGTCAGGTTTGTGACATGATTGACTATAAAAGAGATGTCTTAGAAAGGCTGAGTCTTTCAGAAGTAAAGATTGCCACAGGGTCTCCAACCTGTGAAGGCTTGCATAAAAAAATTGCAGAATACTTTAAAAACAATGTTCCTCAATGTCAAATTGCAAAGGCTTTGAAGGTCTCATCCTCGACAGTGCATAACATCATCAAAAGATTCAGAGAAACTGGAAAAATCTCTGTGCGTAAGGGACAAGGCCGAAGACCTTTACTGGATGACCGTGGTCTTCGGGCCCTCAGACGCCACTGCATCACTGATTCTGTCATTGACATTACTAAATGAGCCCAGGAATACTTCAAGAAAACATTATCTGTAAACACAGTCCGCCGTGCCATCCACAGACGCCACCTAAAACTCTATAATGCAAAAAGGAAGCCATTGAGCATGGTCCAGAAGCGCCGCCGTGTTTTGTGGGCCAAGGCTCATTTAAAATGGACTGTATCAAAGTGTCCTGTGGTCAGACAAGTCCGTATTTGACATTCTTGTTGGAAATCATGGGTGTCGTGTCCTCCAGGCTAAAGAGGAGAAAGACCACCCCTCCTGTTATCAGCGTTCAGTTCAAAAGCCAGCATCTCTGATGGTATGGGGATGCATTAGTGCAAACAGTGTGGGACACTTGCATGTTTTAAAAAGCACCATGAATGCTGAAAGGTATATAAAGGTTTTAGAGCAACATATGGTCCCCTCCAGATGACATCTATTCCAGGGAAGGCCTTGTGTATTTCAGCAGGACAATGCAGAACCACATACTGCAGCTATTACAACAGCATGGCTTCGTAGTAGAAGAGTCCGTGTGCTGAATTGGCCTGCCTGCAGACCTGATCTTTCACCAATTGAGAACATTTGGCACATAATTAAACGAAAAGTCCGTCAAAGGAGACCCAAAACTCCCCAGCAGCTGGAAGCCTGTATGAAACAAGAGTGGGATCAAATTCCAATGGCTAAACTCAAGAAACTTGTTTCCTCAAGGCCCAGACGCCTCCACTCTGTGTTGAAAAGAGGAGGGGATATTACACCATCGAAAACAGGCCCCTGTCCCAACTTTTTTGAGAGCTGTAGCAGCCATCAAATTTGAAATTAGCTCATTTTGTGGATAAAATTTTAAAATTTCTCAGTTTCAACATTTGCTATGTTATCTCTGTTCTATTGTGAATAAAATACTGGCTGGTGTGATTTGAAAGTCATTGCGTTTTGATTTTATTCACAATTTACAGTTTGTCCCAACTATTTCGGAATTGGGGTTGTATCAATGAATTTAAAAAAAAAATCAGTAGGCATACATTGTCCCTAAATCTATTCATTTATTAGATAATGAAGAGCTCGAGGGCAAAGCAAGTAACAATGACTGACACCCGTTTTGTGTTAATATCGTGGTAACAAAAATGTAATGAACTTTAAGCTTGTGTGAAACAACCCATTGAAGCTCTTTAATTAATCTTAGAATTGCTTGATCTGTCAATATGTTAAACCTTCTGCAATTACATGCAATACTGAATTATCAACACAATATGGATATGGGGCTTTCATTCATCATGGCGGGCACTGCCATTTCTTGCATAGTGGGAAGTCAGAGGGTAAATAAATGAAATGCAACTAATTAAGACGTATTAACAGCTTAATAGAATTCTGAGACTGCAGTTGTAGCTGCGATGAAAAGCCGCGTACACAGAGGTCCCCCAGGACTGAGTTTGAGAGCCACTGGCCTAGAGGACCAAGGACAGAACTGTAGACCTCCTTTCTTCAGTGTGATGGTCAAAAGGTCAGTAGATATGCTGTAAAGAGGAAAAGCCTCCCCATCTTTCTGTTGGTCCTGCAGTTGTAGAAGAGTTTCACAGAATGTTTCATGCAGGTATTTATCATGTATACCTGACATGATGAATGTCAAAATTATGGCCTTGAAATTTTGTGTGAATATAGTGCATTAAATTAGACTATGAAGGAGTAGTCTTCTGGGTATTTATATAACTTTTAAAAGCATGGTATATATGATTGTCTGACCCCTTGTGAAATTTTGAGACAGGAAGTGAGTACCTTATTTAGCCGAGGTCATCTTTACGTTATTTGCATACATTATGCAAATTAACTCACATGGATGGACGTAACACGCGAGGACGCGACTGGTTACGTCCACGACGGTCATTTCAAATTGCACTTCTGATCAGACGAGTCCCGATAATTTACTGCAGAGAATTGAAACCGTTATTATGGGTATTTCTCTGCAACATTTCATTTCACTTTCTTTTGAAGTATCGACAGACATGTCATGAGCTTTTCATGAAGTTGGCTGCCAAATTTTGTAACAAAATATGTCCTTCCCATTGCCTTGGATGACATCAGGACACGGCTTTTTCTGCTGTGTTGTTGGACCGATGACTCTGATTTTACTTCTGTATATCTTCAATCCGGGAGTGAATAAATATGAACAATACAAATCATTTAATTCTCCTAGAAAAAATTTATTGACCATTCTTATGCAACACAGTGAATTGTACAGTTTAGTATGGAGTGACCCATATGTATTCTTAAACCCCTTTGTGCAGATATAGATGCTGGCATCCGTAAATTCAGAAATTTAATTCCTAAATAATTCTGTAATTGAATATCTAAATGTCTTGCTTCACTGGAATAATTTTCCACAGTCTCTGTGACACAACTACTGAGTTATAAAGCCTAAATAGGCTTATGCATAACAGGAAAAATTGGCATTATTAGTATTCTGCGCAAAGGGATTAAACTCTATAACACATTCATCATAATGAAAATAATCAGAACTACCACACGTAATGTCAAATCACACAATTCCTTGCATTAATTCCTTGCATATAATACAAACAGGCATATCAATATACACAGAATATATATCCTCTGAAGGGGACGGGATGGGACGGGATAACATAGCAATGGGATGGGACGAGATGGGATTGAATTTTGAAAATGAGAATGGGATGGGAGGGAATGACTTGATAACAGGATGGAACTGGATGGGATTGAATTCTGAGATTTCAAATTGGATGGAATCTGAGTTCTGAAAATGAGATCGGGATGGGATGACTTGATAACGGGATGGGACAGGATAGATGAGAATTTAGAGATATGGAACAGGATGGGATGGGATTTGAAATGATTGGGATGGGACGGGATGGGATCACTTTTCTGTCCTATCACAGGGCTCTGGTCCGGAGGTAGCCAATGACTTGCAAGCAAAGTATCAAATTTGTTTTCTCCAATTTATGTCTCTGATCAGCCTCTGTCAAGTTACTTTCATAACAATTTGCTGAAACCTGATAGGCGGGGAATGAATCATAGGCTATTAGCCCATTTGTATTCTAGTTATGTAGTTTATGAACATGGACTAGAAATTGGACTGCAGTTCTAATAGCATTACATTTTCGACAATAAACTACAAATTTGATATGCTCACTTGTTTCTGTGTACCCCATAGATTGATCTCAAAGCTTGCCAGCTCATAAAATTATTAATTCTAATTCGAGCAATGCAGAAAAATTGTCCAAATCCCATTATCCAATTTCCATGGGGATTTTACCAGAAGCTAAGTAGCAATAACGGAATCACCTCAGTACTCTACACTGTTTAAATGTGTCTTTGTTGGTGCTCCTGCAGCTTAGTGATGTATGCTCTGTGCTGCTGAATTAACATCCCACTTTTCTATGAAGTGTTTTCTGTGGTGATACTGTGGTCATCCTGCTCCTGTGCTGTGCAGCTGCTCCATGCAGATCCTCATATTTCAACTCAGGACATTCTTTCAGTTGTCCTCTGCAAAAAACAGTCAGGATTTAGAACTGTCTTTATAAATATGTTTCAGGACAAGTTTGTTCATAATTTAGCTGATAACAAATGAACTACAGTTACACATTGCTGCAAAGTTGACTCAACCTTTGTGCTTCTGTTAATGAGCCGGTTACTGACAACCGTTGCCTTAGTAAGACACTTCAGGCCAAATGTTAGATTTACCTGAATATTCTCTGATGAAATTAAAATATTAGGTGGACACGGCCTTTAATACTGTACATTTTTTTGCTAAATTAAAAAAATTGAATTATGCTTCCAGTGTCATGTCTTTACCTTCATCCTGTTCTGAGAACAGTTGAAATGCAGCTTTTTTTTTATCCACATAGTTTCAGGTTACATTTGAAAAACCAAATAGCATTCAGCTTACACAAACATGTATGATTAATATGCTCACTTTTTTGGTGTTACAAGCAAGGTAGGTCTTCAGGATGTGGTTGCAGTGGTTGAATAGCCCTGTCTTGTGGCTGCAGTTGCCAAATTAAATACTCATTTTTGTTCTGCGCCTTTGTTTATCTGACAAAAGTTTTCAGGAAAATACTAGTGATTTGTGGGCATACTACAGAAAAAACATCTTTCATCAAACCTGAAAATGGTTGATGACGTTATACTGTACAGAGGGCCGGGTAGTGAAAATCATCTGCAATTTCTTGGCCTCAAAATCAACAAAGAAATCCAAAGAAAAAAGAATCATGATTCTACTCCAAAGCATAAAACTATATGAGCTAAAGGCCCTTATTTTGATGACCAAAACGCAGTCAGCAAATGCAAGCGCTAATGGCATTGCAGGTCAAAACTGGGCACGTCCAACTCCATTGTGGTAATTTTGTTACAGAGGGCGATAGTGCAGTTGTGGCACAGATGTCAGAAGGGTTGGACTAAGATTAATTAATTACCTGTGGGTGAGGTGGGGGGTTTGGTTCTAGTAAAGCCTATCAGATTGGTTGCTGTCATTCCCTTTAAAACCAGTGCGTTAATGTCACAGAGAACTGGAAACTTTGTCAGGTGAAAAAGAAAAACCTAACTGCCATTTCTGTGGCGTTACCTTGGTCCTCTGAGAACTCCTCTGCAATGAAGCATTGTGTGGAGGCGTTTGGGGGATAGAGGTCGATTCAGCAGGTAATGTGTTTTTTTTAATCAAAAGATGGAGGTGATTTAAATTGTATACAAATTTGCGTTCACGGTATTAAAACAGGTGTGGCTGAAGTTAATTATTGTATTTTCCTCCCAAAAAAATATTTGCATGTACAAAAATACCTCCTCTTCCGCCCATTCCCATTAGACCCCATCACCATTTTGTAGACATTATTAATAGGGTGCATAACAAATATGAAAATGAGAAGGAAACAATATGAGTATATGTGATACAGTCCCATTAAAGTACCACAGAGAGACAGAGTTTTTGTTAAAAGGTTGGCTGGGTGAGTCAAAACGCAAATGAGGTCGGTGACATGAAATAGCTCAGGGTTAGCGTGATGCATGGACACACCTCCCTCTGTGCTGTAAAACCCCTTGAGGCACAAATACTTTTATTGTAGAGCAGGAAACCACCAAACTGGACGAAGGCGATAAATACAATGGGCTCCAAAATTACTGGCACCCTTGACTGGCAATGCACAAACAAAACTTTGAAAAATTCCAAAAAATATATTTACAGAGTAACTCCAAATAACTACATGTGAGAATACTGTACAATATTTATGTTCCAATGGAACCAACCAAAATCATTTACTGATTTAATTGAAAATCAATTTCCCACAAATCAAGGCTTCACAATTAATGACATCCTAAAAGATTATTGTAAATAACATCTACCAAAATTAAACCAGGTATTAAATTCCACTTATTTAAGTTTTATCTAAGTGTTAAAGAAGTATATTGAGCCATTACATGAATTCCTGTTTTACAAGGGTATAAAAATGAGATAATACACATGCAATATCCCTTTGCCATCCAACACCATGAAGAAAACAAAAGAACTGTCAGTTGAAGAGGCAGATGGTCATAGACCCTCATAAATCCGGTAATGGCCTCAAAAAGGTTCACAAACAATTGAATTTGCCACTGAGCACTTTCAAGGGAATTATAAAAAAATTCAAAAGATATGGAACTGGAACAAAACCTCAAGAGTAGAGGACGCAACTGCTTTTTGCCCCCCCAGGACACAAAGGAGGATGGTGAGAGAAGCAGCAAAATCCCCAAGAATCACAATGAAGGAGTTGCAAGCCTTGATGGCATTTTGGGGACACCAGATTTCAAAAAGCACCATCAGGCACCACCAGAACCGCAGGCTCTTTGGAAGGGTTGCCAGAAGAAAGCCTTTTCTGACCAGAAGACACAGAAGCAAGCGCTTGGAGTTTGCAAATCGTCATTTCAATTATGACTGGAACAAGGTGGTTTGGTCTGATGAGACCAAAATTGCACGTTTCGGCCGGGTAGAGCTTAGGCATGTTTGCCGTCGAAACAGAGATGCATACAAGGAGAAGCACCTCATACCCACGGTGAAATATGATGGTGGGTCAGTCATATTTTTGGGCTGTTTTAATCCAAGAGGTCCAGGGGCACTGGTTAAGATTAATGACATCATGAATTCCACCAAGTATCAGGATATTTTGGCTGACAAACTGGTTGCCTCTGCCAGAAGGCTGGGACTGGGCTGTAGGTGGACTTTACAACAAGACAATGACCCAAAGCTACCTCAAGATGCACTCAGAAATGGTTCTGTGACAACAAAATCAACATTCTGCAATGGCCATCTCAGTCACCAGTCCTCAATCCAACTGAAAACCTGTGGCCTGAGGTGAAGAGGGCAGTTGATAAACACAAACCCAAGAATGTGAAGGGTCTAGAAAGGATCTGCCTGAAGGAATGGTCCAAAATCCCCCCAAATATGTGCCTTTACCTTGTTAAAAATGACTGTAAAAGACTCCATGCTGTTATCCTTGCCAGAGGTGGCTGCACTAAATGAAGGGTGCCAATTATTATGAAACCTTGATTTTGCTGAAATTTATTTTGAATTAAATGATTGTTATGATTTTGGTTGTTTCCATCGAAACACTAATAAAGTATTTCTCATATGTTGGTCTATTCTATTTCTCTATAATTATATTGTTTATATATTTATTTTGTATTTTTTGTGTTATTTGTGCATTGCCAGTCAGGGGTGCCAGTAATTTTGAAGCTCACTGACTCTCTCTCTCTCTCTCTCTCTCTATATATATATATATATATATATATATATATATACACACACACACAGTGCTTAACAAATTTATTAGACTACCTCTCAGAAAAAAACGAGAAAACACGAATATTTAAGATATTTGTCAAAAACTTGTTTCAAACTAAAAATTATTTTGTTATTGTTTGGGCAAATAACGAACTGACACTACTAAATAGTCCTTATTCATACATTAAAACAAAAAAAAACTATATTTTGTATGGCCTCCTTTGGCCTTAATAACAGCTTGCATTCTTGCATTCAACCACTAAAACTAATTTTTATGTTCAGGAATGCAAGAAAAAAACTGTTATTTGGCATCTTAATTAAAAAATAATAACAATTCGCTTAACTATTTTTTCAGCTTTTTTGTAAAACGGTAAATTCAAAAATTCATGGATAGCAACAATAATTATATTTTAGCATTAAAAATATAATTTCAGTTAAAGAGCTTGCACATAGTGGTGGATTAACCATTACAAAAACATGAAAATTATTCTTGTAATTACCAACACTGATAATTGATAATTTAGGGCAGCTGTGGCATAAACCTTACGTTGGTCTGTGGTCTAATAAATTTGTTAAGCACTGTATATTATTGCCATACACACAAAAAGGGAATAGGTAACATGACTGCATCACACTTGGTGGGGGAAGCATGATTCTGTATGCCAAACCAATCAAAAGAGACTATATATCTGCAAGACACGCAAGCTGGATGCAAGGAGACACGAAAGGAATTGCTGCAAGGGTTGTGACAGTTCTGTGAAAAATGAGTGCCACAGGATTACCATATTTACATTATTCACAATGAAAGAAAATATTTTGAAAAATAAAATTTACAATATGATGTATTTAAAAAGAATAGTTGGATCATTTGCTCATAGGTGAATGTCCGAAGAGGACAATTTCTTAAAGCTTGTTTTAAAAACCACTTGATTGGCTACCTCTTTTGTTGTGACAAGCAATCTATGGAACCAGCATAAATTAAAGTGACTTTACTTTTCATTCTTCTGTATCTGTGGAGGTTCAAGTTTGTCAGACTCGCTGTAGCGTTGTGTCCATGAGATACTCCAGTAAAATAATCAGCAAAGTAATTGAATGTCTCATCGCTGGAAAATGTTTTGAGACCGATCATGGTTAAAAATACCTTTTCATGTAAGCTCAGAATCTTTAGTTTGACACATGTACTGTATATTGTGATTGAACAAAGGATTTTCAATTCAAGAAAAAATGTGCATCGGGTTGAAACTGTTTTTATTATATGCATATTATCAAACACATACTTGAGAAACTATGGATTTACTCAATGCATAGTGATGCCAATAGAATTGTTTCAATAAAATGGGTAAAAAGATAAAATTACTGTTTTATCTGCAGTTTCCAACCTGCATGGCCTCAAAACACTGTGGATGTTATTTGTTGCTTGAATAAAGAGTGCCACCCTGAGGGGAAACTGAGTTAAGACTGACAATAAACCTACTGTGGTTAAATGGTAATAACACTAATAATAACAATAAAGAATAATAATATTCCTGTTAAGAATAATAACAAGAGATTGAAAAAGAAGAGAAAGAAAAATACTGTTGATTACTGTTGATAAAGAAGAAGAAATAGAAGAATTTACGTGGAGTTTCTTTGTGTGAAGCAGTGGAATTTGAACTTTATTCAGTTTGCATAGTTGTGTCATGTGAGGTATAATAGATGATATGCAGATAAATAATTGGCACAACAAATTTCCCAGAAACATGGCAACATATTTGCAACGTGTCAGTAGGAAATGAATGAAAACAACTTCCCAAAGCTGCAGGCTGACTCATTTTCAATGACACAGTGATGTGTTGTACTGCAATTTCCATATTGAAATGGTTTCATTTTGAATGAGAGGGAGGAAATTTCTCACTAAACTTCAGTCCGTATGAGAAAAAATAGACACATACAACACAACTGAGCAATGGGCTCATTATAAAGACTTACTTTCCTCTCCTTTCTTTTCTACCTTGCACCTAACCTAGATATTAATCCACCATTAATGAGATTCTAAAATATTGCAACAGTAGTTCCAAAAAAATAGGCACATCAAGGAAAATGCACAAATCAATAAGGACTGATTTTGAGACTCCACAATGAATTATTTGATGTTTTAATATGTGATTTTAATTACTTATATACACTAGAGCTGGACTCCTGAGAGCACATACCACCGCCAGCATAGCTGGATTTGAACTTTGGCCTATATCTCAGCTGTACTTTGGCCTAGATATGCCAAAATTTAATCACTTGTTCCTCTTGTGCCACTTTAACATCCTGCAAAGTTTGGTTAAAATCTATGCAACCATTCTTGAGATATCCTGCAGACAAACAAATAAATATTAAACAAACGGAAGCAAAAACATTACCTCCTTGGCAGTGTAATGGCCTGTAGTATACGGAGGCCAAGTGCAACGACCAGAGAGAAAGAGAATAGCACGGACACAGTATAAACACAGAGAATAATATCGACCAAACGCAAGTACTCGCGCTTCCAAAGGACGTATCATAGTCTGAACCACGGAAGCAAAGCGAGATAGAAAAAGGGACAAGAAACTCCAATAATTAGAAGATAGAAAGTCATACAAAACCTGACTACAGATATCTTCGGCTACAGTGCGAAGCTAAAAACAGAGACTCTAGCGAAGGAGGCGTGCCGGACTTCCTGCTTATACAGAGTCTGGGAAAGCGCCGCCCCAGCTCAATCAGCCAGCTGGGTCTAGAATTTGATAGTCCAGGAATATGATATTGTCCCAGGTCGAGAGCCGCAAAGAAAAGTCCAAACAACAAGCTCACCAAACAAACCATGACAGGCAGAGGTAACTATATAAGATATGATGACTGCTAAAAAGTAAAAAAAAAAAAAAAAAAATTGGCATAGTTGACTGTTAACCACCATGTACTATCACTTTGGGCCAGGCCTCTATATGCATCTGCATCAGACTGATCATCCTGCTGCACCTGTTGCTCCGCCAATCCTCCAATACATGCCCGAGTGGTACTTTTGTCTGATCTGTGTGTGCTTTTCTGGTCTGGTTCATTACAGTATGATTACTCAAAACAGTTCATATATATTTTTCAAAATTATCAACCAATCAGGAGAATGAATGACCAATTTATTTTAGCGGTTCTAATTGTGAATTGCATCAAAAATTTACGCATTTTTATATCCGCATTAATGATGACAAAATAAAATATCATGTCTTTTAACGATTCTGAGCTGAGATAGCTTGTAAAATGGCACTTTTTTGTCAGCTGGGCCAATAAGTGACACTGTTAGTGTTTTGTGCTAAAGTTCGATAAGGCCTCAGAGGAATTTTCCCATTTTAAATGTATTCTTTCTCGCTCTGAAAACATTTTGAATAAGTTACAGAGGCAATTTGCCTATTTTCAACCATATCCCCATCTATCCGAGTCAGGGAAACAGGGTGAAAAGTGAAAATTGACTGCAGTTTTTGCCAATTTCATGTTTACTTCCAGAAATCAGGGGCAAAATCTGTTCCATCTTCATTCCAGCGCTGTCATTAGATGCTCACCGAAACGTAGTGGAGGTAAGGAAGAACTACAAGCTACATGCATCTCAGCTTGGATTTTTAGCCTCTGAATAGCCAGTGTGCGTCCCCTGGATGCCGCTACCTACTTTTCCAACAGCGGAAACAGCACCCCAAAATATGAGTGCACAGGATGTTTTGAACAAGGATGCATTTTGCAGGAAGATAGCTAAAGATTGTGCCTTCCATAATGTTACCTTTCAATCATCAAGCAAAGCTTTTTGTTTGCTTCCAGCTGTAGTGAACTGGAGCGAGCTAGCAAGTGGAAATTTTTGGCAGTCATGCAATTTTCACCCGATCACTGTGATAATACAAGAACACAGTCACCAGGCTCGCTAACTCACCTTTCACTTTGTCATCCTCTCTTCTTCAGCAGGGGTTTCAAGGGCGAAAGTGAGTCTTGATTGACATTAATTGCTTTGGGCAGAAAATGGATGGTATGGCCGCATCGTTCAGAATTTGTATAGGAGGACAACTCAATAATTATGATTGGAGATCTCTCACATAGTCCTCAAGAGGAAAGGGTTTCTAGAATTTTCCTAAAAAAGCAATGTACTGACTCACCAAAAAATAATCCTTCTTTATCAATTATGACCCACTACATGTGTGTGGTAGTGTCTGTATCAAGTGTCCCTGCCTCCTGCCTGTATTTACTTTTTTTTGCGCAGGACATTGTTAGGTGCCAACCTTTGGGCACTGGGTGCGCAGGCCCCAGCCAACAACAGGATACAAGGGGTGCATCTCAAGGCATAGGCTGCATCCTTCGAAGTCTGCAAAAAGCTGAAGAAGGTCGCCTGGTCCAGTGAGTCCCATTTTCTTTCAAATCATGGGCTTCACCTGGGTTCGCATCAGGATGCACAGTGGGAAGAAGACAAGCAGGCGAAGGAAGTGTGATACTAAATGTTCTGCTAAGAAACCCTGGGTTTGGTAATTCAAGTGACATCGATGTGATGAAGCAGTTTTGGCTGCACAAGGGCGACATTCACTATATTAGGCAGGTACTTTTAATCTTATGGCTGATCGGTGAATGTAGCTCAGAATGAAAATGGACCAAAGTCATTAACAGGATCAGAAACAGGAGCAGAAATCTCGCATGAACCTTAGTAATGGCTGAACTGTTTTTAAGGAACAAAGTGGTCAAGCTGGAGCTTCGACTGAAGTCTGTTCCAGGACCAGGGTGTGCAGTAATCAAATGCTACGGAACAGCTACGTTTGATTCTGGGTACAAGAAGACAGCAGGACTATGATCTTCAACTATTAGCATTGCTGGACATTTGGAATGGCCAAGTAGAATATAGCATATGAGGTGTCTTGACCTATTAACATCAAATGCAACGTCGGCATGCTTCTCCAAAGACGGATCAGTTCACAAGACTATTCACCACAATATACTTCAATTGTAAGAAGTTTTACTCACTTCCTGTCTCTTAAGCGGACGTGGTCGCCTCATTTGGAAGCATTGTTAACATGTTAGAATCAATAGACTGGGTTGTACATTGCACAATATTATTGGAAAATGCAAAATGTGCTTACAAGTGTTGTTATCTATATACATGTATGAGCTATCTTGTGTTTGCACGATGTATTTATATTTTCTTCAGCATACATTAAATGTTTAGCTACACAGCTAACAGCCGTTAATGGCTTCACTAACTTAGGGAATTCACAAATGTTAGCCAGTGGCGTTAATTATTTGACACACTTTGGCGAACTAACGTCAACGCTAGACTAGTAACGTCTGGTTTTGAACACCATTCTGTGTAAATATTGTTGATCTCAAATATGTTCAGGAAAAACAGAAGCTCAAATTCACCATGGTTTTGGTGGCATTATTTATTTTTTTTCATGAAATGTCAGCGAACATCAACATCATCATCATCAACAACGATTTGTACACAACCACAAGTGAAAAATTATTCCATGATTCTTCTCAATTGCAAAACATTTCGTTCACCTGCATCATCCTCTTGCATTTTGCGGTTGTCCTGCATTAAACTGTTCCTATCCCGCACACTACAGCCTATACTTTTATTTTTTTTCTTGCAGAGCGAAATCATCATCTGAATGTACTTTTGTGAGGATGGGAAACATCAGTGTCCTACTTGCTACCTGAGAGTCTTGCAGAGACGACTATGGTCTTAGGCTATTTTGCTCATCACCTGTGTGCAAGTATAAATTTTCATCAACAAAGAAAATAAATGCTTTATATATTTGAAACTGAAATACATAAGTGCACTTTTATAGACATAATGATGAAGAATTGCACAAACACAAAGGACATGTCACAGTGTGGGACACTTGGGAGAAGTTAGCCCAAAAGGCTTTTGAAGATGCGGTTAACCTTGTGAAAAGGTGTAGTTTAACTCCAACCATGATCTTTTCCTAAACCTAATCAAATAGTTTAGTGCTTAAACCTACAGAAGTAAGTGTTGCCTACACCTAACCAAGAAGTTTTGTTGCCTAAACCTAACTAAAATGTTTTGATACCTTAAGTTAATCAAACTGCAACTGAAAACTGAAAATTAGAAATAAAGCTGAAAACCGTGCCAACCAAGTCTAAAAGTCAGAGATCAATACATGGTTTCACCTGGAATTTGAACCCTAGTTGTCTGAATATCCCATTCATCCACCTCAACTTGCTTACTGTGTGGACTTAGTGGCTTTTTATGCTACGACTTTCTCCCTGAAGTTTCAGGTGGATCGTACGATTTCAGTTCTTCTGGAAGGAGAATTAACCTGTGGGAGACATCCTTCTGTATACACTCAATGGGCAGAAGCACTTCCAAGAAGAGAAGAGCAAGACGAACAGCCAGAAAACAGTTCTCCTGCTTCTAAAACTGCAAATTGCACCCGCCCATGGTTAAGTTCTTTCAACAGCCAGCAGCGGCACCTGCGGCAAATCCATATCTCCGAGCACTTCGTTTCGGAGATATAGTTGGTTGACAATTGAACAAATATGATTTCTTTGTAAATTAATATGTTTTTGGTGATAGTTTTAGGCTTCAAAATCGCACTACTGAAAGGCTCTACTTAACACCCCAGCAGAATGCATGGCTGGCTTAATACGCGCAGTTCACTGCTGTCCTAACAGCCAATCGATAGAACAGAACCCAACTGCGCGTGCATTCACCTTATGCTTGCGCACGCTATTATTTTGCCAGGAGGCCCAAACAGAGCGTTGCGTGAATCCGGTTGTGACAGTGACGTCCCTCATGACGCGAGTGACATTTGAACCTTCATGAA
The DNA here is from genome assembly GCA_029692085.1 of Gymnothorax javanicus. NCBI lineage: Eukaryota > Metazoa > Chordata > Actinopteri > Anguilliformes > Muraenidae > Gymnothorax > Gymnothorax javanicus. The sequence continues at coordinate 10,150,836 of CM056195.1, read as the reverse complement.
TGTTTGAGTCCAGCCATCCCAGAGAGAATACCAATGCCAAAAGTTGTGGATGGATCGATACTGCGATCCGTTGAGACAAATAAATACTCTGGCTCCGTCCCCATAATCACTTGAAAAAGAGTTCGAGACGGAGGGAAACGACCAGTGCGTTGTGTATTTTTACAATTGCTAATACATTTATGCTTTCAGTGACAAGATTTTTCACGAAATATTCACCTGGATACCAAAGTAAAATCCGCTAAACGGACACGGACAACGATTCCATTAACAACTGAAAAATACACGAAATATTAATATTTCACGTAGGTTTAGAACACGGCAATCGGAAGACATGCAGGCTGTTCGCCACTGTGGAGTTTGTTTGACTGGGGGGCGTTTACCAGGCCGGACCAGCTTCCTGTTGCCTGGGACAAGCATGCTGGCTCTGAGGAGTGTGGCTTGCGTTGGTTTTCTCAGGTGACTAATGTTTAATCTATTGTAGAGACGTAATATGTAAAATTGAGTGGTTATTTCTGTTTCTGAATACTGTGAATCTGCGCTGTTGATCAATAGCATGCAAAATTGGACTCTGTCTTACCAAGTGGATCGTGGCAACACCCCCTTTGTTGTCATATGAGTGAATGCTCTTTTATTGCATTGTCAGCGATTAATCGTAAAATGACATAAATATATTTTATAAGAATGTGGACAATATGACAGTTGGCTATGTTACTTTACCACTGTCTCCAAGACGAGAGGACAGTGGAGTTTTGCTTACATCGTCTGTGCTTGATTATATTTCGATCACGGACAATGCCGCGTTCGTTTGCTATTTATGGGTGTAGGTTCGCCGTGAGTATCTGTGTTAACAGAAGATGCACTGCCTGGCCAGAAAAGTCGCTGTTTGGATTTAAATCAGTAAATACTTTAGCGTTTGTGATTGAATCAATATTGCTGTGATTAATACGTCTCAGTTGGCAGCAATTCTTTGGGTAGCCTCTTTATCTCCTCATGAACCATGTAGGAAGACTAATTTGCTAGGGAGCATAAAGATTGGATTGTGGAGCGAAGGAAAAAGGTCATGTGGTGTGATGAGTTCAGGTTTTCCCTATTCTAGAGTGATGGGTGCGTCAGGGTTAGAAGGAAGCCCATGAAGTGATGAACCAGTCATGCTTATAGCCCACTGTACAAGTCTCTGGAGGCAGTGTTATGATCAGTGGTCTCTACAATTGGTCTGGTCTAGGCTCAGCAAAGTTATGCAATGGTGTCAGCAGACTACGGAGATATACTGCACGACCAGGTTATACCATCAATGGATCGCGCAGGCATATCCCGGGATGACAGTGCCTAGATTCCTTGGGCTCAAAAATTTTTTGAAAGAGGGATTTTGCAAGCATAAGGAAACATTTTCATACTTGAATTGGCCTCCTCATAGTCCTGACCTTCACTAATTGAGAGTTTTTGGGGTTTGCTAGCGAAAGTTTTATGGGGACGTTTGACTCTTTTGTCATCAATACCAGATCTCGGCAAAACGTCTGCAAATCAGGTTGGAAATAAGTGTTGTACCATTGCATAAGATTGACAGAACGGCCACAATGAGGGCGCATCGTAATCAATGCTAAAGGCAGTCCTACTAAATATTGGAATGTGTGACTGTTTTTTGGCCTGGCAGTGTACCTTACAGTAGTGTTCTGCATGTTCTGCACATATCAGCAAGATTAAATTGCTTTCATTTTTGCTTAAAACCAGGAATGCTGCCAGAGTGCTTGGTGGTAACAGCTTGACACGTCAGGGTGTGGCCAACCTCCCGGTGATTGTTCGGAAGAGCTGGGTATCATTGAGTGCCGGCGGTGGCCTATGTTCCATCCCTTTTATACAGGTAAAAATCACAATTATTTTATTTTTGTAGCCACTTTTAACAGAGGGAACTGAATTTGAATTCAGTGTTTGAAATCTCCAAACAAATCATTTTGGGAACAGTTTTTTACCTTCACGATTATGATAGTATTGGTTTCTTTCTGGAACAATTGAGTACTCAGTGCACTTTTTTGATGAGAGTAGTGGAAATTGAATTGTGGTAAAGAGTGGGTTTTAGACGGTGATATCTTTTCCCTGCAGCAAGCAGAAAACCTTTCCCATGAAGCTTTGATCAAAAGGGCATCTTCCCTGGTGACTGACAGTGCCAACACCTACCTCTCCCAAACCACACTGGCTCTTGTTGACTCACTCACACAATACTCCAAGGTGAGACTGATACTTTTTTGGTGTTTGAACTTCATTGTGGTGGGGGGGGGGTTGAAGTTCGGGTCTTACCACATACTTGATGTGATAAGCCTGAAGTTGCACAATAAGCTGTGGATACTGCCACATGGCTGGTTTTTTGACCTTTTTCAATTTTATCTGTGGCCATAGGCTCTGCACACACTTATCGCCCTGCAGAAGCGATATGTGAACTCCATTGGAAAGATCACTCCCGCAGAGGAGGACTCTATTTGGCAGGTGATCATTGGCCAAAGAGTTGAGGTAGGTGTGTGCCTGTGCTGTGGGGAGGGAGAACTCTGCTCATTGCCTTGCTAAGAAATGGGATGGTTGGCTACCTTTCATTGTAAAGATGATTTTTTTGTACTCCCATGCAAGAATCTTAGGGTATTTGTTGGGTGCATCACTGCATGGGATGTATACATTTACATACAGTTGGCAAACTGAATTTATGTAAGGAAGAATTATCATTATTGATTCAATGTGCTGTGTGCCCTGCTGAAAGGGAAGCCATTCTGAAGGTAAAAAGGTTCATTCAAAATGTGCCGTTTCCTTCCAAACATCAATGTGTATTTACATTTTTTTCTGAATTTCTGCTCCTTTATTAGTCCTCTAACTGCTTTAGTCAAACTGTGAAAGTTCAATATGGAGGCACTGTGTAATTATTATAGAAAAGATAGAATCATGTCTCAGGTAGCAAGTGTGCACCATGTGTTGCCGCATGAAGACGTGCAGTATTTTGCTCCAGAAAAAAGTTGAACAATTGTGTTTAGTTGACTTAGCTCCTGAATAATAAACACAAAGCACAGGGACACCAATAGGTGCGTGCTTCTCTAGTTATCAAATGTACATTCAGCAAGCGGGATGCGATCGATCTGTTTGCAGTCTGCCTGTGGACAGATCATTAGGAGTTTCTCGCTTGTGAACTAAACAAACACAATGTCAATTTTTTTGTCTGCGGTGGTCATGTTGAGGGTGTAAAAAACTTTCTGCCCTTTTCTTGATAGGTTGCTGACAGGCTAGACGAATGTAAACGATTTGAAGCAAACTGGAGGAATGCTGTGAACCTCTGTGAGCTGGCAGCTGAGGCAGCTTACAGTGCTGGTGCGTATCTTGCTTTTTATTATAGTTACCATATCGCAATTAAACAATCACGAGTAATGCATCTTTAATGTGGTCATGTCCGTGGCATGGGCTGCAATGTTAATAAATTTCATTGGTGCTGGACATGCATCATCTATTTTTGGTTCAAAGAATCAAGGAATGGAAAAAATCAGAGGTTATTTGGAAAATAAGCGCAGGCGAGTCAACTCGGCCACCCTCACCGTCTGTCCTTTGTTTCCCTTTCTCGCTGGGCTTCTGATGTTGTGATTCGCTTTACGCACACACGGATCTGTCAGAGCAAGAACAAAAGCACTCCTCGTCACCTGATAAAGGAGAAGGCCGCCCTTTTATTTTTTTACAAAGAAGCCCCTCTTACAAATGGGGAATTGGGGTTCCAGCCCTTTGTTTATGGTATCGCGTTCTGACTGCTTGGTGCAGTGCAATTTAGTGTCCTCCCCAATTGTTTTGGCAAAGCAGAGCTTTCATAGCCTGACTGTCAGTGCCATAGTTGTTCTCACTGAGAAGTGTTGACTGTAGGTTGGTGGAGGGTGACAATATATGAGAAATTTGAGCCTCTAAGTTCATAACAGTGGCCTGACCTGTTACAGAACCTTACATGTGTTATGTTTGGAATCAGCCGTGATGTGGGTCATTGTGACCCAGGTTGACTATTACTGGAAGGAAGTCTGCAGAGGTGGGATATAACTTTGAGCAGAATACAAAATTTTGCCGATTTTTCTTGTTATGCATGAGCCTATTTAGGCTTAATAACTCAGTGTTTGTGTCGCAGAGACTCCGGAAAATTATTCCAGTGAAGTAAGACATTTGGAAATTCAGTTACAGAATTGTTAAGGAATTAAAATTCCAAATTTACGGATGTCTGCATCTATACCTGTGCAAAGGGGTTGATCGGTAACCGGTTGTTTTGCTGCTTTGGCTTTTTGCTACTATACTTTCGATACTGCACACTGTACTTTGGCTACTATGTCGAAGATTGTTCGCTACTTCAGTCAAACAAAAATCAGATCAAAGACCGCTGTTCCCCGCACTTCATGTTTTATTCACATTTCTTTGAAAACTATAAAGTAATAAAGCTATGGGAGAGCTTCTAAGTGAACTCTTTTACCAGAATTCATTATGAGCATAAGTGAAACCAAAAGTTGGATAAGCGAACGGACTCAGGTGCACCAGTGTTTGTTGCCGATTCAATCTTTGTTTGATTGTCCGTATTGAGTCAGAACCCAAAAAAATTCTCAGCTGTAATGCGAATGGTTATTCATAAAGTTGTACTTCTGATTCTTAAGTAATATTTATGCTTTTAACTTACATTTATGTATCGTTGGGAATGGACTTGGACATAGGTGCGAAAGTACAGTGTGCAGTAGCAAAGGTACAGTAGCGAAAAGCCAAAGAAGCGAAGCCACTGTAAACCATTTAATCTCTCCCGAGCAGTGATTCTCCACCTTGGTCCTGAGGACCATTGTTCTGGAGGAATATGCTCGTATCAAAGCTAGACTGGCTTTTGTGGCCATTAGTATTACTGAACCTAACGTTATCATTTACTCATCAAGGAGTAAAGTTGTTTCACTGTTTTTTGCTTTTACGTTTAAAAAAGTCTCTGGTCGTGGAGAAGTGTGTTTGTTGCTGAGGCATATGCTCATTGCGGACATGAAAGTCGTACTGAATCAAAGATCTACTGGAGGAGTAGAAAAGGCTCACCTGATTCTCTTTGCCCAGGTGTTGAGCAAGCCTCCACCACCACTCGGTCCAACGTGCAGGTGGCGCAGTCGCAGGTGGAGCAAATTCGCAAGCTCTCCGTGGAGGCTGAGAGAAAGCTGGCTGAGGCCAAGGTGGAGGAGGTCCAGAGGATGGCGGCGTTTGCTGATGCCATGGAGAGAATGACGGAGGACATCCCAGAGGCTTACCTTCGAGAAGATTAATATCTTGCCCACCTTTTTTTTGGTTCTACCACTGAGAAAACTATCAACATTTCGGCTTTGTCCTCTTTTGTCTAAGAGAAAATTAACTCGCTGACCCTCTCCTGTGTGATTTTCAGGAAACTGAGGAAATTGGTGATGTTACCCGAGGGTTTTCATAAAGCCATTATACAGAGGCTGAGTGCTGTTCAGTGTCTATGCGGCAGATATTGTGACTTTATGGAAATGAGGGACATTTTACTATGTTAGTGTGCCAAAGATGCGTATATCGTGACACTGTTCAGTCACAATCTCTTCCTTAAATGTCTTTTTCCACGATCCTTCATGGACTTGGGTGTAAGTTCTGAAATTCAGTTACTAATGCAGTGTACGCCCCATATTATTGCTCTTGTTCATGTCCTAGGATTAGTTTGAAATAAATATTTTTAATTTGGGACATAAAAAAAATTCCGTAGAAGTTTTACTGAACATAATGAAAACTTTTTTTTTTTTGATTGACTGGATGCTATATTATTATTATTATTATTATTATTATTATATTTGCCAGCGCACAGTTCAAAAGCCAGCATCCATGATAGTATGGGGGTGCATTAGCGCAGGTGGCGTGGGTAACTTGCACATCTGTGAAGACAGAATTAATGCTGAACGATATACACAGGTTTTGGAGTGATATATACAGCCACCAAGACTTTTTTTTTCTTGTAAGGCTTTGCTGATTTCAGCAAGAGAATGCCAAACCACATTGTGCGCGTGTTACAACATTATGGATCTGTAGTAAGAGAGTCCGGGTGCTAAACTGGCCTGCATGCAGTCCAGACGGGTCGCCAATTGAAAAATTTGGTGCACAACTGTGACAAAAGTGTCTGCAAAAGTGTTGAGAAGCTGAAATCTAAAATCAAGCAAAAATGAGAAAACATGATTGACCGGACGTTATATTACCATGGTCACAGATAGGTTAGTAAAGTGATCCATTCTTTTAAAGCTTAACCACTCACAAACACGCATATGTACATGCGCATATACATATGAATACTTCAATGTTGACCTAGAAGTGTTTTACTCACATTTTTTTCAAATAGGAAAATTTGATGTTGAGTTTTTCAGGAAACTTGGGAGGGAAAGTGTGAAAGCACATTCAATGTCGATTTACGTGAAATTTTGATTTGGGCTGACTGTGGGCAGCATAGTGGTTAGAATTGTCACTGAAGTCATGAGATTATTTTACCTTGTGGGTTACTTTCTTCGTACTATTGAGCAAAGTCCTGTGCCTGGATTCCATGAATACCTATCTGTGCTAATGGAGCACATGTAAAGAATGTAAGCTTTGCAATTCTGATTAAGAATCTTCTGTGTTAAAGGCCAAACACTCAGTTCGAAGTACACTCAGTATTTTCAAGTATATTGCAAAAGGATTTACTACCTTGTGTGCGTATGGAAATCAAAACTGAGTTGAAGGATTGAGATGTTTCATTTCTGTTTGTAAAATATGAAGTTTGAAAATGATACGTGGAAGCTGCCTTTCTTGTTTAATATGAATCAAGTATTTAAATATGCAATAATCTGAATATTAAATAAATTATTTTTTCTAAATGTGCATTCTCTCTGTAGTTCTTTAGTTTTTTTTTTTTTGGGCTGTTGGCCAGCGGCTAACAGCTAAGGTACAGGTTCTTGGCACACAGACAGAGCTATGATCTGTTTGAGCCAGTGCTGACTGTGGCATCAGTCCTGCTCTCTGCAGCCAGTTTTTGGTCTTGAGCTGCAGTTTACCTGGGGTTGAGATTCAGCGTAGTGAAGGGAAGAGGTGGCGTCTTGCAACATACAAATACATGCATGTACAAGCCCATTTTCAGAAAAGTCAGGACGCCGTGTAAAATGTAAATAAAAACAATGCAATGATTTGCACATCATTTAAACCCTGTATTTAATCGAAAATGGTTCAAAGACAATATGTCAAATGTTGACACTGGGAAATGTATTGTTTTCTTAGAAAAATATTTGTTCATTTTGAATTTGATGCCAGCAACATGTTTCAAAAAATTTGGGACGGGGGCAACAAAAGATTAGAAATGTTTCATAATGCTATAAAAAAAAAAGACCTGGAACATCTCACAGCTAATTAGATTGATTGGCAATGGGTCAGTGACATGAATGGGTATGAAAAGAGCATCTCAGAGAGGCTGAGTCTTTCAGAAGATGGTGAGGACTTCACTGCTCTGTGACAGACTGCATGGGAAAACAATTAAATTGCAAAGAAACGGGATTCAATCATCTATGGTATGTAAAATCATAAAATTATTCAGAGAATCTGGAGAAATCTCTATGCAAGGGACAACGCCAAAAACCAATATTGAATGTCCATGATCTTCAGGCCCTTAGGTGGCTCTGCATTAAAAACAAGATTCTGGAGTGGAAATCAATGCATGGGCTCTGGTACACATCTGAAAGCCATTCTTAGTGAGCACAATTTGTAAATGCATCCACAAAGGCAAGTTAAAACTTTACTCTGTAAAGAAAAAAAAACATAAGATCCAGAAACGTTGCCGCCTTTTCTGGACATAAGCTCATTAATGACTGAGATGAAGTTGAAAACTATCCTGTGGTCAAATTTTTTTTTTTTTTTTTTTTTTTTGTTGGAAATCAAGGATAACATTTCCTCAAGGCTAAGAAGGAGAGGGAACAGCTGACTTTTTATCAGCGCACAGTTCAAAAGCCAGCATCTATGATAGTATGGGGGTGCATTAGCGCAGGTGGCATGAGTAACTTGCACATCTTGTGAGGTTATGCTCAGGAACCAGACGCGAGAACCAAGTAATCCAAAAAGCTGGTGCTTTATTAGGAAAGGGGGCGAATCCCCGCAGAGCAGGAGGCAACAGTACAAAATCCACAATCCAAAAATCAGAATCCCAGGGGCGTAATCCAAGTCGTAAACAGGGCAGCAAATACAAAACTCGTGGTCAGGAAAAAAAGGTTCGATACACAGATGCAAACAAATCCAAGACAAAGCCAAAATCGTAATGAGGGACGGTCCAGTCAGAAGTGAATCACAGAGAGTACAAGGCATAAACAGTCGCAGCACAGGAGAAACATTCTGACAAAGAGCAGGCTGTGAAATGACTGCTTAAATATACAAAAACCAAAACCAGTGAAGTTGGCACGTTGTGTAAATCGTAAATAAAAACAGAATACAATGATTTGCAAATCCTTTTCAACCTATATTCAATTGAATACACTGCAAAGACAAGTTACTTAATGTTCGAACAGGTAAACTTTGTAATTTTTTGCAAATATTAGCTCATTTGGAATTTGATGCCTGCAACATGTTTCAAAAAAGCTGGCACAAGTGGCAAAAAAGACTGAGAGAGTTGAGGAATGCTCATCAAACACTTATTTGGCACATCCCACAGGTGAACGGGCTAATTGGGAACAGGTGGGTGCCATGATTGGGTATAAAAGCAGCTTCCTGAAATGCTCAGTCATTCACAAACAAGGATGGGGCGAGGGTCACCACTTAGTGAACAAATGCGTGAGCTGATTGTCGAACAGTTTAAAAACAACATTCCTCAACGAGCTATTGCAAGAAATTTAGGGATTTCATCATCTACGGTCCGTAATATCGTCAAAAGGTTCAGAGAATCTGGAGAAATCACTGCACGTGGCGACAAGGCCGAAAACCAACATTGAATGCCCGTGACCTTTGATCCCTCAGGCGGTACTGCATCAAAAACCGACATCAGTGTGTAAAGGACATCACCACATGGGCTCAGGAACACTTCAGAAAACCACTGTCAGTAACTACAGTTCGTCGCTACATCTGCAAGTGCAAGTTAAAACTCTACAATGCAAAGCGAAAGCCATTTATCAACAGCACCCAGAAACGCCGCCGGCTTCGCTGGGCCCAAGCTCATCTAAGATGGACTGATGCAAAGTGGAAAAGTGTTCTGTGGTCTGACGAGTCCACATTTCAAAATTGTTTTTGGAAATGTGAACGTTGTGTCCTCCTCGGACCAAAGAGGAAAAGAACCATCCGGACTGTTATAGGCGCAAAGTTCAAAAGCCAGCATCTGTGATGGTATGGGGTGTATTAGTGCCCAAGGCATGGGCAACTTACACATATGTGAAGGCACCATTAATGCTGAAAGGTACATACAGGTTTTGGAGCAACATATGTTGCCATCCAAGCAACATCTTTTTTCATGGACGCCCTGCTTATTTCAGCAAGACAATGCCAAGCCACATTCTGCACGTGTTACAACAGCATGGCTCCGTAGTAAAAAGAGTGCGGGTACTAGACTGGCCTGCCTGTAGTCCAGACCTGTCTCCCATTGAAAATGTGTGGCGATTATGAAGCGTAAAATACGACAACGGAGACCCCGGACTGTTGAACAACTTAAGCTGTACATCAAGCAAGAATGGGAAAGAGTTCCACCTGAAAAGCTTCAAAATTGGTCTCCTCAGTACCCAAACGTTTACTGAGTGTCGTTAAAAGGAAAGGTGATGTAACACAGTGGTAAAAAGGCCCTGTGCCAACTTTTTTTTGCAATGTGTTGCTGCCTTTAAATTCTAAGTTAATGATTATTTGCAAAAAAAAAAAAAAAAGTTTCTCAGTTTGAACATTAAACATCTTGTCTTTGCAGTGTATTCAATTGAATATAAGTTGAAAAGGATTTGCAAATCATTGTATTCTGTTTTTATCTACGATTTACATAACGTGCCAACTTCACTGGTTTTGGGTTGTACAAACGGGAAGTCACATGCTATGATAGGGAACAGGTGAGCTGGATCAGACTAATTAACAAAGGGCTGAACATGAGGAAGTTCCTAACTACATAAATTTGGCAAAAGCCAAAACGTGGACAGGGATCACGAAGACAGCCTACAGACAGACATACGGCTCCGGTTAGGGAGTTCTATCGTGCACAGAAAAGGAGAGAGAACAGAGTTGAACAAGCACAGAGGTTCCGCTGAAACTGCAGCAAAGTAGATTGAGTAAAGACAAGAGGCGGAGACTAGAATAGGGCGAATGCTGAGAGATTGTTAATCAATTAGTAAAGTGCAGCTATACAATCCCTAGTGCTCGTTAGTAAGTTAGTACTATAAACAATGTTAGTTTTGGTTTGTAAGTTTAACTAAAATAACAAACTTTTAGCATTGTTAGTAATATAGAAAAGCAAGGTGAAGGAAGTAAACGAGATTGGAAGGAATGATTGAAATCCCAGAAACCATTAAATCACCCGAAAGAGTGGCACGCAATACTGGGGCTGTGAGCAATCACAAGACATGAGACCAGACAGGGGGAGACAAAGTGCAATGCATGGTGAAAAACAAAACATGGACCGGAGTAAAACTGCAATGATGGAATATGGAAGACATACATAGACAAAGCAAAAACAAAACATGGCAAGGCATCTAAATCACAATACAAAATACAGAGCATGGTCAGACAAGGCAGAATTCAAAATGAACATGGCAAACAGGGCAGAATCACAACACATCTGTGAAGACAGAATTAATGACGAACAATATATACAGGTCTTGGAGCGATATATACAGCCACCAAGACATTTTTTTTCTGGTAAGGCTTTGCTGATTTCAGCAAGAGAATGCCAAACCACATTGTGCGCGTTACAACATTATGGATCCATAGTAAGAGATTCCGGGTGCTAAACTGTCCTGCATGCAGTCCAGACGGGTCCTGCCCTTGTCCAGCAGTTCCTGTGTGTTTTGCAGTTTGTCTCCTTTAACTGATTGACAGTCTTGTCTTCTCTCTTGCCCCCGGTGTTATCATCTATATACCTTGTCCCTTTTTTGGAGTGTGCCGTCTGTATAATTTTCTTGTGGTGTCAGGGTGGTTGTTGGATTGTCATGGTTCATTCCCTACTAAAGGAGGTTTTGCAGGGTATAGGCAAATTTGCCCACATCCCAATTTGAACCATCTTCTTATTATGGCATACAACAATGTTGAATGTTTTGTGGTTCACAAAATCATTGAAGCGTGACGACAAGCGCAGACTACGCTTTGCTCAGTGGAGTAAAAACAAGGCCTGGGAGATATAGAACCTATACAATGTACAACAGTGTATGAAAACATCTAAATGGCTTTTCTTAGAAATATTTAGTATATAATAAAAATGGCTTGAATACACCACTGTTAACTGATCTTATCACAATTACAGGTGATCCTGAAAGTGTTAGTACATCCTAATAAATTTACATACAACTATATACTATATATAGTAACAATCTATATTTGTCTAATCTTAAAAGGACAAATGTGTTTCAGATGTATTGTAGTTATGATCCAGAATGATCCGGAAGGCCAATGTATCGTCAATCATGTACATATACTCTAAGACTCTTAATTTGGATAAGTATCGATAACAAGCATTCCATGTTTATTATTTAGTGACCTATTTTGACACTCAAAGGAGATAGTAATAATTTCTAAATACAGGGATGGTTCCAATTTTCGCAATCCGGATCCATGTTACCGGTCTGGCAATTTAACGACACTCGCACATGATTTAGCCAACTATATGAGGCAACTTTTGTGAAAATATCTTAGGTGTGTTTTCATGGGAACCTGGTTGTTTTTCAAGATGAACTTTACATTTTGCATCAATTTTGGTCAAGACAGATGCATTTTTCAATGGGAAATTGTCTGAAACTTCTTCAGTTTTTTCACATATATACTTATGTTTGGTATCAAAATGTCCATCATGTTGTTGTGTAGCCATTAAAAATCATCTGGTTTTTCAGAACAATCATTTATGGGTTTAAATATGGACTTTTTGAGGCCTTGCCCCACAAAAATCTTGGAATCACGAAATAGGTCACAGTATGCAAATTTCACATTTCAAATCTATTTTCTGGACAGTCCCACAAGTAGGTACATATAACCAGAAGATGGTTAAAATTGGGCTGCGGGCAAATTTGCCTACACTCTGCAAAACTTCCTTTCCACAAAAAACCCAGAAAAAGACCAAAAAAAAAAAAACAGACAAACCACAGTTAATGCCAAACAGAACAATAATCTAATACAACCGTAAGGAGGCCAAATTGGCCAACGCTAAATCAACAGCAAAGTACAATTGCATTCATTTCGCAAGAGCAAGAGCAGGATTGTACCCTGAATTTGCATTTGGGTCCTCGTCTGGATCATAACTGAAATTAATCTTTAGACCTTGCTCCCTACACCACCATACACCAAAACTCTTAATTGAAGAGCCTCATGCTAAAAGTACTTATGCTACATTTTCACACACCGTGAGTTAAGGATGGGAAAACATCTTTTGGAGTCTCCTAAGTTGATTTTGTCAATTTTCTCAAAATAGCTATTTTGTGACTGAAGCACTTTTAGCACGAGGGTCTTCAATTTTATTCAATACCACAGTTACAAAAGTGTAATAAGTTATAGCCTAATCATAATTGATAATGAAAAGGCAAAATGGAATGTAGAGGAATTATAATAATAACACTAATCGCAACAGTAATAAAAGCGATGACAATGGCAAATTAATCAATTGTGACTATTGAGCTTTTTGTCATTTTCTGATGACATGATATATTTATATGATATATCTTGGTCTTTGCCGTCCATCTGTGAGTGCAGTCATGTTTTTGCCTGCATTTTCTTAAAAAGAAGAAAAGAAAAACTAGCGGAAATATTTCAATGTTTATTGCAGGAGAAACTGAATATCATTCTCGGAAATCGTGCCCATGCTCACCACAGCACCCAAAAGCAATCCAGCGAGAACAGGCTGTATTTCTGACCAACATGTGGTTTGCTTGTTTTTTGCTGAAGTTATGACGCTACGCCAGCATTCCTTTTTTTCTGTCATGAACCACTGACCTTGTCATTGACCATTGCAAAGTCTAGAGTGCGCCCAACAGCACAACGCAGGAAAACAAGTCCATTCCCTGCTGAAATCAATTTCTCTATGGATAGAGGAAGGATTGCCTCATACCTAGAGTTCAATGTCATGTTTTGCCACGTTGCAAAGGTGTCCAGTGTGTGTGATAGATAAGATAAGATACCCCACGGGATTCAATAAAGTGTAATTTGTCCTCTGCATTTGACCCATCCTATAGTTAGGAGCAGTGGGCAGCACCCGGGGACCAACTCCAGTTCTAAAGCCAGTTCCTTGGTCAGGGGTACTGGTTGGAGTGTTCCTATGATGCATGTTTTTGTGGGTGGGGGAAACCGGAGTACCCGGAGAAAACCCACGCAAACATGCAAACTCCACGCAGAAAAGCCCCAGGCCAGAATCAAACCCACGACCTTCTTGGTGTGAGGCAACAGCGCTAACCACTGTGCCACCGTGCTGCCCCCTTTTTTCTATTTTTTTTTTTTTTTTTTAAGATAGCGACAGTCTCAATGTTTCTTAACCTGCAGAGAATCTTCCAATTACTATTGAGAAATGCTTTGAATTCAAGTGCTTTTGAAAACCTGTTTGCAAGAAGTACCTATGCCGCAAAATAACACTTTTGAGATTATGGAGGACAAAGTTTTCAAAATATACAGCGGATAATCTTTTTAATGGTTGCAGACTATGGAGCATATTGCTGTTTCCAGGGGCTATAGAGAGCTGACAACCCCTTCTTTTGTGAAAAAAATACTCATGAATTACAAAGTAAATGAGAAAATTAGTACTGGACATTTTTTTTTTTGCTAAATAACTGGACTTAAGTTCATTTTAACACTAAATGGCTGGACTTGAGTACTTTTAAAAAAATGAAGCCGATTGACCAGACTCCATGGTCACCATTTTCACTGCTCATCATGTGAAATATACAAGCATGTTGATTGGACAGTCATGAACATGTACTTCTTGCTCAAACATTATGGACTTGGGTATTTCTTGCACTAAAGGTGAATGTGAACTAATTGACTATGGCAACACACAAAGCACGGGACTTGAGTACTTCCTCTGAGAAATCTTTGGTATCAGATGATGTTCTAGCCATTGTGGCTCTTGATACTGGTGTCAGCTCAGTTTTTGCAAAATGTGCGTTAGGCCTTCTTGCACGCTGGTCCTCATTTGTATAAGTTAATTTTTCTGAATAGATTAATATTTTTCTTCTTTTCGAGCAATGAAATCTGAGGTGTTGCATTTCCAGTTCTTGAGATATTAAAACCCAAAATATGAGAGAGAAAAAAAGCAAAGTACACATTATATTGGCGTTTGCTGTGGAAAAAAAAAAGTTTGGTGTATTGGACCACCTGCCATGGTGGAACTTTTTTAGTCGCATTCATCTTGGGCTGAAATCGTACAAGACACCATCCTTTTCTTTCATCATTAGCACCTCTGACATTTTTTCTTCTTTGCTAATGAACTGCTTCTGTTTCTCTACCCCCCATTTGCCCTGCAGTGAAGCGCGATGAGGACTCTTTCCATTCGGATGAATTGGTTTCCATGGCCGTCATTCGCTCCATTTAGTCATCAGTAACACTATCCCACCCTTTGCACTATCCCCAAAAAAGAGGAAGTATTTGCGAAAGTATATGGTTGTATGGTTGTTCTCGGAGATACAGTTGTGCTAAGACGCACAGTGACGTTAGGTTGAAAGATTCAGTCCTGATTTCTGTTCTTATCTGGATTTGCTGTGGAAGAAATCTTGTCTGTGCATTAATGACTGTGTTATTGGCACGAATGCTGGAAGCGCTCAAAACATATGTTCTTCTTGGCACAAACATTCTATTTATTGGTCACGTTATGTTTTTGTATGTGCAAACATTCTAAGTATTTTTACCTCTGCCATGGGGGTAATGTTTTCACCTGTTTTATTTCGGCATGTCTGTTGATCGGTTTGGTTTTTCTGTTTATCTGTACGTTAGTTTGCAATTTCAAGCAAAAACAATGGGCCACATTTCATTCTAAGTTGGCTCATATAGTTGGCACTGGCATTTAGTTTAGGCCTATTGAAAATGACAACTCTAGTCTCAAGGTCAAGGTCACCAATGAAGACTTTGGCATGTCTTTGCTCTACGAGCGATTTCATTTGTTTGTTTGTTTGTCTGTCTGTCGGTCTGTCTGTCCGTTAACAGCATAACTCAAAAGGTATGAACAGTTTGGCATGAAACTTGGTCGGATGATAGGTGGTGGTCCAAGAATGAGTTGATGCAATTTTGGAAGTGATTCTGAACATGTGCTGGATTCTGAATCCAGAAGAATTAAAATACATCTGTCTAACGTGGGTCTGTGTGATATTTCTGACCGGATAACTCAAAAAGTTATGAACTGTTTGGCACGAAATTTGGCAGGATGATTGGTGGTAGTCCAAGGAAGAGTGGATTTATTTTGGAAGTGGTCCGGAACATATTCTGTCACCAAAAGAACAGATATATGGCGTGGCAGAGGTATGCGCTCTAGTGAGTGCCATCTAGTTGGTTTTATTTATATCATAATTCTGTCATGTTTTTAGGCATTTAACTAATTCCACACTTTCCAACATAAAAAAATTATTCGATCATCAAAATATTCAACCCATTTAGGGAATTGTCGTTCTTCAAAATTTTAGTTATACAAATGACAGTTTATTAATTATTAGCAACTGAAAATACATGGTGGAATGTAAGAGTGCCAGACTTCTGTGATGTTACGACACACTCACTGAATACTCCACAGACTTGACGCACTTTTTTGTGTTTTGTGTCAAGACTGTTCTTTTTCTTCTAGTGCTGTTTCCATGTTCCCCACACACACAACGATGCAACCATTTTATTTCTGAATGAGTCCCTATGTTCTCCACACAGTCTGCAACTAGTGCTTTTTTAGCTTATTTACAATGGACTTCAATTTGAATAACCCACATCTTTTACTCATTGTTGCTATAATTCAAACTTTTTTAAGCTAGCAATGCAATTTAGCATCAGCTGTCCACATAGACAGATTAAGAGACATCAGGCCCCAATGTTTGTACGGTCACAGCATTACTTCAAATGGAAATATCTATATCAAGTACATATTTTATACACATTTCCCTGTTATTCACATGGACATATTTGGGATTGTCAGAAACCTTTGGATCTCCACTAGAATTTAAAATGGGCCTGAAGTTTTACAATTTTGAATATAGCCGCTACATTTAATGGACTCCAATTGGGGGCCTCTCAGGCTTAAAAGGTTAAAGGAGCCTATAATCAAGTGATACACCACAAAAATAATAAACAAAACTATAAATTAATGAATCAATTAATCAGGAAATCTCCCTATCTATCTCTCTCTCTCTCTCTCTCTCTCTCTCTCTCTCTCACACACACACACACACACACACACACATATGTGCAGGCCCATGTTATATGATTGAGGGGCCTTTATGGGTCCTTATGAACCATGACTTTCCAGAAATACCACATAAACAGCTCATTTGCGTGTGTGTGTGTGTGTGTGAGTGTGTGTGTGTGGCGGAGGGTTCATATCTATGACCATATGAGAGGCCCCTTGGACAGAACTTGATCGCACTTGATTTGAACTTGGTCTTTGGATTTCTCTCCACAGAGCTGAAGGGCCCATATTACATGGAGCACCTCTAAAGTCCTGTGGATAAACCAAGGCCATAAACACCCACTTAAAATGCAACATTATGGTTTCTTTCTAGTAATGTCTTCAAAGTGAATTTTTAGGCTATTCCTTCAGTTTGCCAGTAGGACTTTAGTTATTGACAGGAACGAATAGGCCCTTTGACTATGCAACAAGAAATACAAAGTGACTTTGCGTGAAGGCTCAGGGCGCCCAAGGGCCCCTTGAGCCCTTGGGCCCCTGGGCCTGGGCCTGGTAGGCCTGTTCATTAATCCATCCCTGGCTGTCCAGCTTGACTCCCCAGTTTCTTCAAGAATTGCCTTCTGTAGTTACGCTGGATCTGAGCGCAGCTTCAAGAGCTTGTATCACCCTTGCATGAAGCATTCCCTCCAGAGGCAGAGCCAAAATGAAGAAAGAGCAAATATTCACTGAAAGTGCATGTTTTAGAGAAACAATCAGGATGGTTGTCTTGCTGTAGTGAGGGTCAAGGCGTGGCAAGACAGATGATGTGTGGACAGATGGGGCCAGTGGTCAGTGGTCTGACTGGGAGAGGTTACTGGGATGGGCAGCTGTCTGCTTGGATGTCATGGATCGTTACCTGCCTTTGGAACTGAAAGGACTGACCTGCCAGTGTCGGACAGATGAATCTATATCATGTTTCTCATGTTTTGCACAAGTTCTTCCCAAATGATGTTCGATCACTCCTGTGTCTCTCACTAAGGCAGACAGTTTCATTGTCCAATCAATGCTGTAGTTAGTAAAACGTAAAATGTCAACTTTTGTTCTGTTCACCTTTGCTAGTATCGTCGATAAATTTCAATTCCAAACAATGAGGGTAACATAAGTAGTTTAAGATTTTCTACAACTGCGGATTGATTTTTTTTTTTTTTTTTTTAATAAATCAGATATAGCAATGGCACGGGTTGGCATAAATCATCTTCATCCAGATAATAGTGAAATGAAACAATGTTTTTGCAAAGTTTATTGTTTTGAGTTAAGAAAATGACAAGAGCCCAATTTTAGAGTACTGTATCACTGTCTATAAAATACATCACACAAAAATGTTTTTAAAGTAAGTGAAGTAACTCTGGAAAACACAGCAGAGTGTATGTCCATGAATATTAGTGTACCTGCCCGCACTGGATAAAACAGAATTCTGTGGTTGGCCATAGAAGTTAAAGATACTGCCTCATATTTGGCAGTTGCACTTCGTAAACATGAAAAAAACACCTACGAAATTAAATTTGACACAATTATTAACCAAATCAAATGCAGGTTCAATATATGGTTATCGAGAGATTTGTCATGACAAGGAAGAATTCTTTTATCAAAGGCTAAAGGGCTTTCAAGATCTGTATGTGCATCACTTTCTTAAGATACACTGTACCAAATGATATTTATGTAATATTTATTTCACAAATATTGAATTTCATCTGGAAGAATAAACCTCAAAACTTAAAAAAACTATATTTTGTATTAACAGTAACAATAATGGGGGCCTGAAAGTCTAAGATTATAAAAAAAAAAAAATTAGCTATAGCTTTAAGGGGTCTTCAGGGTAAAGTGTAGAAATAACTCTAATAATGTAAAAACTAAGAAATAAACATACTCAACATGATTTTAACCTCATAAAATGTAGTATTTTAATAAAAATGTACATGGTTGCCATGAAAACTGCACTTTAATGACAAAATCTGAAAATATTTTGTGGCACAGATATTTCAATAACCCATGGTCAGATTTTACTCAAATTAGTCTCATATGAAAGGTGTAAGATAGTTATATGAAATGAAATAGGATTTTCTTATTTGGAACATCAATTAATATTTAATGAGTTCTGTTATGTAACCATAACGAAAATCGCTATCATCAACTTGCTTCATTTTCAGAATTAACCCCCTAGGGATGCACCTATCTAAAAAATCCTACGTCATTTCATAGATCTCCAACAGTTACAACTTCAGGCCAAATTTCAAGTCAATCAGATGAATATTAATGATTTTATGAATGCCACAAGGTTGAAAATCAGTCAAAATTGTGATTTGTGGTAATTTGCATTTAAAGTCACAAGTAACAATTGAGGCAGAGGAAAAACATTCTTGGTGTTTACTGGCATCTCACTGCATTTCTTTATTTATTTTATTGATTTTATGTGAAAATCAAAAATATTGAAATGTTCGAAAAAATTTGGAATTTTTACCCTGAAGACCCCTTAAAATAAATTGACATAATAGCATATGGAACACCAATCCTAAATATTTATTTAGTAATGTTGGTGGGATTGAATTTCTTCTTAAATGCAACCATTCTGTGGACAAAATCCCAAACAAACTGGCTAATTTTCACAAACAGGCGCTATTAGTACGGACTTTGGCCAATAAGCACAACTTCTGTCCACGAAGGTATTGCGTAGGGAATAACTAAGATATTTAGTTTACGCCCCAAACTCTGTTTGTCCAAAGATAGCTTTACAAGAGTATCACTCAAGTTCAGGAACTTTTTAATAAAAATTGACTTTTTTAGTCTTTCTGAAAAAGTTTGAATTACATGTTACACTGAAATAATGCGTGTTGGCATTTAATAGCATTCCAAAGGGTGCATTACAGGCTCTGAAAAACTCTCATGTTGATACAACTCAGTCTCAATATCTTCATTGGTAAATTATATGTTCTAAATAATAAATGTGGTATAAAAATCTGGAATACCCTTTTAGAAAATAATATTTCCCCAGTACAAATGTTCCGGTATTTTATTTATGGTGACTGAAAGAGGGAAAGGGCATAAAGAAAATTAGATTAAATGAAGAGGAGTCATTTAAAATTTTATATCGACTATATCCTGCAAAGCAGTGATTCTCAACATCGTCGTGAGTGTCCATTACACGTGCTAGTTTCTGTTACAAACAGAATTGCAATCATAGGATTTTAACAAGCTGTTACTTTGTCAAATTTAGGTGTAGTTTATGTTCAGAGCAATTACTTACGCTCTTCAGCCACAATTTGCTAGATATACTGTATTCCTATATGCTGTGTAAAAAAAAAATCCTTGAACATATTTAGCAATTCTATATCGCAAGTAATAACATTTTTAAACAGATCATATCTTTTTTTGGGGGGGGGTTAAAAGTTATTTTTAAAAACTTTGCTCATTCAGAACCCGATAAACTCGGCAAAAATGCTAATTTGCTCTTGCGACTGTTAGAGGGGTGCCCTATATCTGCAACATTGAAGGGAAAATAAAGCTAAAGCATTGCCATTTTAAATCTGAGGCGATGTCAAAAAAAAATCGCCAGATGGCGCAATAATCCTGTAAAAAATATTTTTGACTTAAGCCAGTAGTTCCGATGTGGGTAGCCTATATTTTACCCGATGCAATGTGAGACACCTGATGCTGCTGGAATACGCGGGTTGAGCCTTTTTATAAATTCAGTTTTCGCATAATATCGCGAGGCTTATTCATTTATTTACTTGGGCCTATTTGTCACAGTAGTTAGAAAACGGTTGCAACATGAAATACGGGCGTTTACGGCGATTCTAATTTCAGACAGACCACGCTGTTATGGCTTGAGCATGGTAGTTGTTATGAAACACTTAGGTGACGTTGTGGTGGCTGAGATGGTTAGTGTAGAACTACATTGCAAACAAGCAGGGTTTTCGTCCCATGTGTGCTCGTGTATTTATTTATTATTTTTAAACTCGGTTATCAGTTTTACAAATAATTTTCAGCTGTCAGTCACAGTTTGGGAAACTTTTGGAGACAAAATTATTTTTAGGATTAGGCAACAAAACGTCTTGGTTAGGCTTACAAAACAAAACCACGTGTTTTTGCTTACGCACCAAAATTATTTGGTTAAGTCTTGGAAGAGATCATTTTAGTGGCAAAATAAACTTTGGTTGGGGTTCCTTCAATTCCATTTCCCCCTTCCTTTGCAATTGCTTTTACCACACGGAGAGTGGGATACGGTACTCGCATCTTTCTTTACATAAAACAATTCACTGAGATGTGTCCCATAACTGTTAACCGCAAGTTATTACAAAGATGTAAAAATAAATAAATAAACCGGCAGTTAATTCAGGAGATTTATACTAAAGTTGCCGCAAATCCCAAAGATCTGCAGAAATGCTGAGGTGGATGAGGCTGATGTGGTTTGAGCTGGTTGCTGAGCCTGAGGTCAATGACCCGCCCTCTCATCGGTGTACGCCATGGCCACCATCTTTTAGGGTCGAGTCCTCACCACCTGAGAGGGCGCTCTCACGAACACAAATACACAGATGAGTAAATAATATACAGTGGAGAAAATAAGTATGAACGCGTCAACATTTTTCTCGGTAAATATATTTCTAATGGGGCTATTGACGTGAAATTTTCGCTAGATGTCGGTAACAACCCAAATAATCCACACGTACAAAGAAATCGAAACAAATAAGTCCATAAATTAAGTTATGTATAATAAAGTGTTATTAAGTGCATCCCCCGCTGTACATGGAAAATGAAAGCTTAGAAATGGCTCCTACAGTGATGGTCTGGGTTTTGCAATATTAACCACATCCTCAAAAGGCTCTCTAAAAGAAGGTTTCTGGCAGAAAGCCTTCGGAGCTAAGTTCTCTCACACGTGGCACGCGCATGCCCGGGAGGAATAGACCTTATGACCTGGATTCTGAAATAGGCTACTCGGAGTAACGGATTTGGACATATGTTTAAATACCACACAACCACAGCAGAGAATAATTAGGTGTGCGGAAGGCGAGCCGTCATGTCAGCAGATAGTGAGTGAGTTCTGAAGGGGGTCTTCAGGAATACGCGAGAAGCTCATTGGACAGCTCCTCTATTGACTTAATGTGGGGGGGAGGCAAGAACTTCTTCTGGAAGACAGGGTCAGATGTAGAAAATCTAATGAAATTTATTTTTATTCTGTGTCAGATAATGGAAAAGTCTAGAGAACAGCGACGCAACCTTCACATCGTCTTTATTGACTTCACTAAGGCATTCTATTGTGTAAATCGGGAGATGCTCTTCAAGATCTTGGGAAAGCTTGGATGTCCCGAGAAATGTATTCGTGTGATCAGAGCTTTGTATTCGGGAGTGCACGCTCAATTGTACGTTGATGGAGAACTCACTAGACCAATTGAGCACAATAGTGGCGTTAAGCAAGGGTGCAAGCTTGCCCCGGCACTCTTTGGAATGTACGCTGGGGTCATGCTCTACTTGGCGTTCAAGAACATCAGCCCAGAACACTGTGTGATGGTTCGCTTCAGATATGACGGTGACATCTTCGACATCAGACGTTTAAAATCTAAGACGAAGACATTCATCAAGTACATAAGAGAGGCTCAGTATGCTGATGATATTGCCCTGCTTGCCAACAATGGTACAGCTCTACAGCTGCTGTTATCAGCCCACAGCGAGCTGTCCAAGCAAATGGGTTTAACAATAAACATCAAGAAAACACAAACGATGTGTGTTGGCGTCCAGGTCGATTTCTATGTTGAAGGACCGTTTTAAATATGTCGGAAGCCTTGTCACTAAGGATTGTTAGATGGATGAGGAGATAAAAGCGTGTATTCAGGCTGCATCATGTGCTTTTGGAAGGCTGAGGGACAGGGTGTTTGATAGCAAAGATCTCACATTTGAAACAAAGCTTAAGGTGTACAATCAATTCATCATCCCGTTGATGATGTATGCAAGTGAGACCTGGACCCTATACCGGCATCACGTTAGACTCCTCAGGACAGTACAGCAACGACACCTAAGTTCCATTTTGAAGGTCAGATGGGACGACTTCGTCACGAATGATGAAGTGCTGGATCGTGCAGACACAAAGGATATACAAAGATTATCCTTATCAGGAACAGACTACGTTGATTGGGTCATATTGCGTGCATGCCAGATGAGCGACCTGCAAAGGCACTCCTATATGGGGAACTTGCGGAAAGCTCTAGGAAAGTTGGCAGTTCCTTACTGAGATTCAAGGACACATTAAAGGACATACTTAAGCGTGGAGGAGCACTCAATGGAGAGATACTGTAGTTGACCGCTCCGCATGGCGAAATTTAACAATTGACATCTGCAGCCGAATTGAAAAGGATAGACGTGACACAACATTGAAAAGAGGGAAAAGCGACATAAAAGGAGAGGAGAGAGAATCTGAACTCATCATATTTCATTGTTTGATGCCCGTGTCGGGCTTAAGGCGTATATATATATATATACTGTATATATGATGCCATAAAGTCTTAACTGAGTCTACTTAAGTAGGCCTGGATATATATATATATATATATATATATATATATATATATATGATGCCATAAAGTCTTAACTGAGTCTTCTTAAGTAGGCCTGGAACATTTTAGAGAAATCATTGCATGGAGACAATGCCTCAAAGTGCCTTTTTATCACACAAAATCATTTATTACGGACTGAACATTTTTTTTATTAAAACTCCAACCCGGAAGAAGTTGGGATGGTATGGAAAATGCATATAAAAACAGCAAGCAATGATATCTACATTTGCTTCGACTCATATTTCATTGCAGGCAGTATTAAGACAAGATATTTAATATCTAGTCAACATTTCATTTGTATATACAGTATATTCATTTCAGTCAATGTTTCGTTTATTCTGTTATGTTTATTGTGAATTTTTACCTGTCTTCATTATATTTCATGTTCCACTGTTTATTTTAACAGTTCCATCTATTGTTTTTGCCATCCTTAGTTCCTGTTGCCTGCCACATGCCTTTTGTTTTCATTCCCGCTCTTGCACTCCCTGTTCTCAAATATTTATTTGTAAGCAAGCTTCTCCGCTCCTCTCTTCAGTTCACCCCACCTGTATCTCACTCAAGTCACTCTGCTTTAACTTCTCTGTATATTCTCCTTCCTGTGTTCAGCAAATCGCAAGTTTCTTAGGCAGCATTCCCTGTATCTGCTCAAGAAAATTCTTTAATTTCTTGGTATTGGTTTGTATCTGTCTTTCGATTACTTTTTAGTCCAGTCCCTGGTCTATGATCTCCTGTGCGTTACTTCTGATTGTTCCCTGGCTTTTCAATTTTGCATGTGTTTTGGCTTTGGCTTTCTGACTTCCTGGTTTTTGATTTTCGGACTGTCTTGGGGTCCTGATTTGGATCACCCTTCCTGCATTGCATTACTCCCGTGTGTCGCCTGATCTGGGCTGCCTGACCGAGAGCTTTAATAAAATCTACAAACTAAGTTTTTGTCTGCGGATGAGTTATGACCCTGCTTCCTGTCACATTCCCACCATTCAGGCCTGCAACGTATTCCAAAGAAGTTATGATGGAGACAATTTCAGACTAGTCATGAGATAAAAAATATTGAATAATGATGTGATTTGAAATAGCTGCAGCTAGTGATAGTTACCATGATTCGGTTCAAAAAGAGCATCTCGGAGAGGCCTAATCCTACAGGAGCAAAGATAGGCTGAGCATTACCAATTGGTCCACAAATGAGTGAGAAAATTATTGAAGGGTTTAACTCTTTTGCTCATGATGACTACATATGACACCTGTACTGTATGTATATCAATGGATCTTTTCCCATTGATTGAAAACGGGGGTATCCCCAAGGTACCAAATGTCGTCTTCATTGATATGGCCAGGGTCATCATTTGTAGTCATTATGGGGAAAGGGAGGGGGGGTCTATGGGGAAAAGAAAAACAGTGCTCCTCAAAGAACGATAGGAGTGAATGTGGATATTTCACCCTCTATGGTACAAAACATAATTAAAATATTCAAAGAATCTGGTGGAATTTCTGTGCATAAAGAGTAAGGGTGCGAGCCTAAGCTGAATACCCCTATAACTCAGACACCACAGCATCTGGAACAGTTATTTATCTTTAACTGACATAACCACAGGGGCTCAGCATTACTTTTGCAAACCTTTGTCCTGTACTATAATACGTACATTTGTACATAGTTACATTGAAAAATATCAGTTATAGCTTCACTGTGCAAAAAGGAAGTCTGATGTGAACGATGTCCTGAAGTTTTGTCGACTTTTCTGGGCTCAAAGGCTTCTGCCATGAACCATCATACAGTCATTAGACAAATCAATATTTCAGGTCTTTTATGGAGGAAATGCACTCCATATGCTCCGGACCAAAGTAGATGAGGACCATCCAGAATGTCAGCAACAAGCCCAAAAGCCGTGCTCTGTCATGGCATGGGGGTGATTCAGTGCCCTTGGCAAAGACAACTTGCACTTCTGTGAAGGAACCTTTTATGCTAAAAAGTACACTGCGATTCTGGAGCAACATATGCTACCTTCAAGATGACATCTTTTCCAGGGGCGCCCATGCATATTTCAACAAGACAATGCAAAACTATATTACAAAGGCATGGCTGTGTAAGGGTACAGGTGCTGAATGGGCTTACCTGCAGTACCGACTGTCCCCAGTGGAGAACATATGGTGCATTTAAAAATGCAAAATTCAACAGAAACCAAACTTTTGCACACCTTTAAAGAATTGTTTGCAAGAAGAATAGGAAATTTTTACTCCTGAAACACTTTATCACGTGATGTCTCTAGTCACTAAACATTTATAAAGTGTTGTGAAAAGGAATGGTAACATTACAGGGTGGTAAATAATTTACCACTGTCCCACCTTTCTGAAAAATGTTGCAAGGATCCAAATGGTTTATTTCAAGAATTTAATAAAATTCATGTGGTGGACCATCATATACAATATTCTGTTGTATTTTGTAATGTAATACAGGTCAAAGATAATTTAGAAACTATTCCTTTCAGTTTTAATTTTAATTTGACACATCATCCAAACTTTTTCTTATTTGGTTTCGTAATTGTCTCAAGTAAACTTAAAATTTTTTTTTTTTTTTTTTGTGGGATTTCTTATATTTGGTTGTTAAAATGTTCTGAATATTTCTCAGTTTATGACCCAGTCTTGAGCCGTATTATTTTTCTGCAGAATTGATGCCTGATTTACGGTAAATGACCTATAAAATAGGAACTGAGAAACATGACCGTGCTAAATGAAAAACAGGGAACACTTCCTTTCAATTCATGAGATCTTCTCTTTGTACCTTTCACAGAGAAAATAAAGTAATTGTGAGAACACTGACAGAGGCACAGCTTGAATGTAACAGCTGTAAGCACAACAATTGATATATTATCATATAGCGAACAGAGGTGGAAAATCCAGGGGTCAGAAAGTAGAAGTCCTGCCATGTTTTTCTTCCACCCATGAACTCATCCAGCTGATTTATCTTGTTTAATTCCACCTCCTGGTGGATGAATCCTGCTAAATGATGAATCCGAGTGACTGGAACAAAAAAGTGGGCGGATTTTTACCTTCTGAACCCGGATTTTCCACCTCTGATGGAGAACATTATGTTGTTTGAATTATTGGTGTTAAAACTTTGGTCCCTTTTCATGGATGACTCTAAATATTGATGGTGCAAGCGGTTGGATCTGTGCTGGTTCTTTGCTAATTTCAGGTAAGTATCGGAATAGATCAGGGTCAGTGCCACCTGATACCTGGGTTATCATAAGGAAAGTAATTATAAATAAATACAATATGTGTCATGCCACGCCTCCAGCGCTCCCAATCACCAGAGTTCTGAGGACCGGCCTGCTTCCACACCCATCTACACAACTACATTCATCTGTTCCTCACTTATCTATTATCCAATTAGCAGTATAAAAGCCAGAGCTTTGCAAGTCTCGTACAGCTCATGTCTTGTAAGGACTATTGCTATAGCGTATGTAAACCTCTTTATATCGCTGACTCAGTTAAATCAGCGCATTGTTCATTGTAGCCCCGAAGTCGAAGACAAAGTCGGGCAGCTACTATGGACTCACGCCTGTCGTCTCCGCCGCCGGGTCCGCATCCATAGACGCTTCCTTGTGGACGCTGTACAGGCTTAAATTTTTGACCGATTACTTTCATATTTGGTATGGAAATGTGTTACACTTATGACACCTATCAATTTTGGCAACAATATTGGCCGAATCGTGCGCTATAAAGGGGAGAAGTGGGCTTTCGGGGGCTACACCCATGCATTCCTTGACCGGACTGTCCAGTTACATTTTTGGAACCACGGTTCCACTTAACTTTGTAATCGTCCTTCATTGAAGAGCTACAGAGGATAGTAATAAAGTAAAGCACTTCTTTGAATTTGAATCCTGCTTTCCTTTTACTGTCAGGGCACTTACATACGTGCGCAGAAAAACTATTATAATATGTGTTTAATTTTCATTACATTTTAAATGTAATATGACATAACTGAGCCAAATATTTTCGACAAACAGTTGTTTCGGTGGAAGCCAATTCTTGTGACTAAACTTGCACTCCTCTTGCTAATGCTGGAAGACAAAAGGGACGTTCTCTCGGCACTTCGCGCTGCATCAACAGGTTACACTGCCAGTGACTTTTCATCTGCTCATTGCTTCATCTGTGTGAGGTCACGTCGCCGGCTGCAACTTAAAGCGATGTGGGGAAAAGTGAGGGCTCATTATTGGGGTGGGGGGATGGAGGGAGGAGGTCAGTCTCCAGTCATAAATAAAGTGGTCAACATAAGTGGATTTCTCCCCCCTGAATCTCAGATTGCTGCATGTTGGCATGCAAGTAGAGTAGCAGGATCGGGGGGGGGCAGCTATGAGGCTCATCATTGTGACCGGGGAGGAATGCTGGGCTTAATTACGAGTCCGCTCGCTGCCTATAAAACTAAACGTCCCAGACAGGCCGGGGATGTTCCCCAGCAGGTCACGAGGGAGGCTATGCCACCGTATTTCAGGCTGCCAGATCCTCGCTGTTAATAACGCAATAAAAAATGTTTGCCAGGTAAAAGATCCCTGCTAAGTCAGCACTTTTTGCAGGGTATAACAGAGGATGGAAAGTGAAGAGGTAAGGAATTAGCTTCCCTGGTGTTAGACTCGACATGGTTTTCAGTTTTGAACAAAGAAAGACAAAAGCATCCACATAGATGAAAAAGCATTCTTTTATTCTATTGAATACGTGTTTTTTATTGCAGATTGTTTTGAAGAGCTGGCTTAATATTTCTTGCGTAAGGACTGTATAAGAGATTTAAACAAATGTGTCCACAAACTATATTATCCAGGTCTTGATAAACTAAAAGCCATTTTTGCTTCAACAAAAAGTAAACACTCTGTAATTTAGTTATTGAAGGTACCTCAAGTCTTTTGATAAACGTATCCATTCCTTTTTTTTCTCGATCAGCAAGGTTATCTTTTTCCAGATAATTTGCTTTCGAGGATTGGGAAGTGAAACAGATCAATTGTCGCAAATGGTACCGCACTGTTTCTTACACTCAGAAGACATAAATAAATACATGGATAAGGTGTGTGTGTGTGTGTGTGTGTGTGTGTGTTTTGGTTGAGGGACTCAGAAGCCTTTACCAACACTGAATCAGGGTTGCGATGCCGTCATGAGAAGACTCTTTCAGACTCTGTTAAATATTGCAGGAGTGTAGGGACCCCACCGAGTCACTGGGCTGGCAGGGGGCAGTCATACAACCAATCCTTGCTCAATGATAATGTCTCTCTAAATTGAAACAGGGAAATAAATACAATGCAACCATTTAGGGTCTCTCTTAATGGAAAGCTGTAATTCATTCAGATTTATTAGGGAAAGTGTTTCATTTTAGAGACGTCACTCATAAGAATTGAAGGGGACAGAAAAGAAAAGAATGAATACAGCAAACATTAACCCTTAGAGCGCTAAATACAAATAGTGTTGCTCAATGATGTATGATATCGCATTCAAAGCTGTTGAAAACCTATCCTGTGCTGACTTGTTTAATAAAGGAGTTGCCACATGATAGGATTTCAACAGCACTATATAATTTAATTTAGAATTTTTTGAAAATTTATTTCAGTGCTCTAAGAGTTAAATTAAATTATGTGAGAATGACAAGATCCCAAAAAGGTAAAAATAGAAAGAATGGTTGGAAGAAAATGTCTCAGTGTTTCCCCAGGCTCAAATGTTACAGCCTGTTTGCATAGCCAGCAATTCAGCCATGAAATTCAGTTTACAGCAACTGTAAAGATGTATTCGTATAGAAATCTCCCGTTGCTTTGGAACTGTGAAGTATTATGTGAAAATGACTTGCAGAATACGCTGAGGCAGTACATTTACAAGGACCTAAGGGCAACAGTGACAACAATGAGAAGGGAGTGATGAGTGGAAGGACAATGTTGTTAATAAAATAGATTGTCATGCTTTTAGAGGGTATAAAACAGTCAAAGAACAACATGATTAATTAGTTGGGTTATCTTCCCCTCGAGTCTCATTCACCAATCTCACTAAGAGTTCTAGAATAAGTAGTCATGGTGCCAGAAAATAAATGCAAAAATATTTGTGCAAGGCACTGGCTCGCGGGACTTTGCAGTAATAGGCATTGAAAAAAAAAAAAAAACCTGCGCACTCCTGTGATTCTTCTGGAAATTTTTTGCCATGAAATTAGTTGTTCTGATAGGGCGCATTTCTATTTGGTTTTAACATGCGTTTTAGGTGATCTGATCACAAGTGGTCAGGCGAGACTCATTGCTGTTTACACTTGGCGTTAAGCTGACCACTTCTGATCGGATTTTGTTGCTTACTACGTAGCTTCCACTAAGACCCAGCGCACAGTTAATATGCCATATAACAACAGTAGCAGCCGTTCCCGCCAGACGAGCCAAGATTTTGACCTTGTTTCACATTGTTTTTTGGGCAAGCTAACATGCTCCTACCTATAGTTTACATGTTCGGATTATTCCACTTTTGAAATTAGCCAAACAGGCGCATTTGCAACTATGATGGCCAAAGACCTCGAAGAGCGGTATGATGATGTTTTTCCAGTTACCTCATCGGGGACATATCAGGATGGATTAGCGTTTACACTACCAAACGTGGTCAGATGCGTCCCAGACCACCTCCGCAAGCAGTTTGAAAGATCAGATCTCAATGCGTCTTGGAGCGCATTTACACTTGTACTTAGCGCTGACCGCCTGTGATCAGATCACCTAATAATTACGTTAAATCCAAGTGTAAACAGGGCCAAAGTGAATTTTATCACATTCTACAGGCGGTTATTCATATGCGCCCGTGTTATCATTTCCCCTGTTTGGACCTATTTAGGTGTAAAGACCTGTGTGACAATGAACTGAAGAGCACAGCAAATGCTTGTGTGGAGGAGATTGCAGAAAACATTGATTCTTACCCCTGGCAGCAGCACATGTAAGAACTGGCAGAAAGCCTAAAATGAATGTGACAGATCGGCAAACATGATATGTGAGCATCTGAAGAACAGAAGAAGGAGTAGAACAGGGCTTGTAGATGATCTTTCCCTTGTGCCCCCGGCTCATTATCCCCAATCCAGGTCAATAACTGCGGCATGTTGTGCACATAAGTGCTTACCTCCACCATGGAGGTTATGTTTTTGCTGGCATTGGTTTGTCTGTCTGTCTGTCGGTTTGTGTACAAGATAACTCAAAAAGCAATGAACAGATATCCCTGAAATTTTGTGGGTGGGTTGCCATTACATCAGGGATGGACCCTATTGATTTTGACTGCGATCGGTCAAACAATATGGCCGCCAGGGCAGCCATCTTGAAATCCTATGACACACGATAACTGAACTTCGCTCCCTGTGATATCACTCAAATTCAGTCGGTTGATTGGTCTCGCGTCAGGGACAGAACCTATCCTTAAATTTCTTATGAGCTGTGTTCACTCAGCGAGATTTCGACTGTGCTGCCATGGCAGAAGTGTTCACTCTCGGAGTGCCTCACATTAAAAATACATTTTCTTCCTCCCTTTCAAAAAAAAAAAAAAAAAAACTAACACGCAACATCTCACTTTGCTGGTGGTATTTGATTTGTGGAAAACAATTCTACATTAAAAAATAAAAAAGTTGACAACTTTAAAAGTAAGGCGACCAGCTGCAAGAGCGTTTGAGTTTGCTGAACTTCAGGTAACGGTTGTTGTACAAACTCATTTTTGAAAAAACAAAGGACTTGAAATTGAGCGAACTCAAGTTTTTTGCTGCTGGTTGCCTCACTTTTTGAAGTTAAGTCAGCTTTTTATTTTTTACAGCTTACAATTTATGGCATATTACAATTGTCCTGATCAAAGCTTAATAGGATGGCAACTAATAGGAAATTTTGGAGGGTCGTGCTAATGCAAAATTTGTTATAGTTTGTTGGCAATGACCTTACTTACTTAGACTGTAGAATCATCTTTACTACTACACTGAACACTAAGTTTAAAATAGAACTTAGTCATGCAGGAGAAGTTTCATAGTGGTAAAACACATCTCAGTGTCACACACTCTTTTTCAAAGTAATAGCACAAATGTTTAGTACCAAAACAACTCTGCTGAAATTCCTCATTGTGTGCAAGATTGGCAGTTTGTGAGTTTCCTCCTTTATTTAGCACAGCTGGCAAAGAGGCTACACAATCAGAGCATGAGTAGCTTGCTGGCTCGTGTCAGCCATTCTTCATCAAAGTGTTGAATGCCTCACAGGGCTGTAAATGTTCAGCCAATCTGTCTGGGTAAATCATTCCTGTAAATATCCACAATTTCTAAATGTATTATATTCAAAGAGGAAAGGCGACAGATGTGTGTGTATGTCTGTGTGAGGGCGTGAGGGGTGTGAGGTGTGTGAATGCGTGTGCATGTGTATGTTTGTGTGTGTGTGTATGTGTGTGTAAGGTTACACAGAAGGAACTGAACAGACATGTCCTCATTGCTGTTAAGATTAACTCATTAATTTGTCTACATTCCTGCACTATTATCCAACTGGAAAAAAACAACCACAAGGGTGATCCTGAATGCACACCCAGCTGTAAAACAACTCAACTCTATATTATGAATTTTTTGGGGAATGATAGCGAGGGAATAATTATTGGCTGATTTTAGCACACATACAGTATAACACACAACTCCTCAACACCTACTATCCCAGCAAAAATATAAAATGTAAATATTTGCACTGTGCAACAGCAATGATAACAACAGGCTAAATAGACAAAGGAGGCTAACATTTTCTCTTAGTTGTGTTTATAATGAATGCAACGGGCCGCTCAACATTCTCACTTAACAAAGGGCAGATTTGGCTAAATTTTTCATTATCACTCACAATGCCAGAACGCATTGTAAAATCAAGCGGTTTTATTTAGGAACACAAAAAGCAACATTTTGATTGCGTAAAAATCTTTGTCAGGAGAAAGAAAGTGTTGTTTACTTTGAATATAGGCATGGTTGGACATTTGGTGATCAAACATTATATTCATATAAACTACCACTCAATGCAACAGATTTTTTCCTGTGGATTGGTCTTTGTGCCATTGGGGAATGTCACAGTACTAAGCTGTTTGACACAACGGGGAAATTGTGGAAGGAATGCAACAAAATATTTGCTGAAGCAACAGCCTCTCCTTTGTCTTTAATGGAGGCAATAAATGTTCATTTGCAAATGAGTTATTAGCCATTGGTTATGTGCGTGTAGTTTCCTCAGCCGGATCAGAGAACAAATGCCCCCACTAACCCCGAACTGGAATCCCAGGGGCCATTTTGGGGGTAGCCAGGTGATAAGGTACTGCAATGTAGCGAAGAAGATATTAAAAGTGTCTACCCTGCTGGCTCCCCATTATGGACTAGTAGTACAAAACCTAGGCAGACACCAGTGGGTCAGAGTTAATGTTTGCTCCAGGAAACAGTTACTTTTTTCTTCTTGACATTGTTTACACATTTACTTTATAAAGGTCAGGAATGAGGTCAATTTGTAATTTATGGCAGACGTCATTACACTTACTGGTTTTAACCAACCCTGGTCCTGAAGATTTGCCCTCCTGCAAGTTTTCATTCCAACCCTCACAAAGCGTACCTTGTTTAGCTGAATTGGGCTTCTAATTGATCGAATTACAGTGTGCCAAAATTGCAGTTTAAATGAAAACATACAGGGTGGTAGACTGCAACAAGACTGATCACCACTAGCTCTCCAAGATGAAGATACTTTATCATCAACCAAATTATAAAATCATTTGTCTTGCTATATACCAGCAGGCATTGCTTTCCGACTCTGACTTATTGATAACCATCTGTCAAACACTTTGCAGAATGCAATGACTTATTTCATAAATCATGGCTTTCAGTCCAGTTGTGTTATTATGAGGGCAATTCTGCAGTGTCATGTAAACCTGATAATCATGACTCGGGTAATGCAAAAAAACAATGGATTTTTCAGATCTCACCGGTGCAAGCACTTAATTTAACGAGCTTGGTCCCTAAAATCCAAACTCATCTGAAGGACAAATGATTTTTGCACCCATTGGCACAGCTTATTTATTAAAGTAGCTATGTTGTCTGTGTGGTATTCTCCAATCAAACGCCGAATCCTCCAGGTCAAATAACCATCTCAAAATTTTATGAGAGATCACATGACGTCACGTGTTACTGGGAATACTACCCAGTGACGACATACTTTGAGAAATATGCAGATCCGATGGGTGCGTACATCATTTTTCTTTCAGATGCGATTGGATTTTAGGGGCCAAGCCCGTTAGCTTGCACCATGCACAGCATCAGCAGTAGGTGAGTTCTGAAAGTCCCTTGTTTTTCGCATTAGCAAACTCGTGTCATCTGGTAGTCAATCAAGGTGACATGATTATCAAGTCTAAAGTGCCTTGCGACCCTTGAAACTCCTTACGTTTAATTTAATTTTTTTTTTTTTTTTACATTTGGGGCCAATTTCACAGACATGGATTAAGCTTAGTCTTCGAGTAAACTGAGTTTTATATTGGAGAATTGCCATTAAATACTGAGGTTAATTTAGCATGAAGATTAATCTATGTCTGTGAAACTGGTCCATAGGCTAGTGAGACACAATGGCTCCACAATCATGGAGTCATCCATGAGTCGGCACTTGCCATCAATAAAGAGAGAAGTACCCTTTGCAGATGTAATTCCATTTTTATACATTTTTCTTTAGCAAGCATGGTTATCTTTTATTTTGATATTGCCTCTTGATATAAGGAAATATTGATTGTAACACAGCACAGTCTATGAATACTATATTAATTTATGAATCAGCTATTCTTGCTACTGTTGTGCCGTCCCTCATTATGATCTATTCATTTCTCGAGGTGTCGTTGAAAAAAGCCCTCGTAAGAAGCGGTAGCGACCTCTGTTCCCACGGACTGACCCGGGATTACACGGGCAATTCCAACGCGGAGTACCACGACTCTCGACAGTATTGCTCATAGGATAGATGCTGGTTCGGTGCTTGCGGGAAAATCCTCCTCCGCTGGGGAAAGCCAACGCGTCGTATTCCGAGAAACAAAATATCGTCGTTACAGTCTGCATTTAAGTACACAGTATGGTCGACAAAAGCGTAGGCCGTTTCATCCGCAATATGCGCGGAATACTAGACGCTTATACGAACAGAAAAGATAAAGTTATCAGCGCCCCCCTATTTCTGTGCAGGAGGTGGTACCTTCCAAGCGCAGCTCGGTCCCTATGGAAAGCAGTTGCTGAAGCACTAGAGTTAGTTCAGAAGAGAGAGGGAGCGTGTGACTTTTGAGAAGGGAAATTATGGCGGTGAGAATGTCATTCCATTGCCACGGGAGTACCTCGTTCCTCATGAGAGTAAAAGCTTCGTTTCTCCTTCTGTTTTTCAGCGTATCCGGTAAGTCGTGTACTCTGCAAATGCGTTATTGACAGAACTTGGACAAGATCTGCGCGGTCGGAGAGAATATAAGTTCTATAGGATGGAGTGCGTGGGACATGATGCTGGGCGAGTGAATGTCATCACAAAGAAGTTCTGCTCACACTTAAGCCGCTTTCACACCGGACGCGAAACGAATTTTTCGCGCGACAGATTACATTCAAAGTCAATGCAAAGACGCGAATACGCGTGAAAAGCGTGTATTCGCGTCTTTGCATTGACTTTGAATGTCAACTGTCGTACGAAAAATTCGTTTCGCGTCCAGTGTGAAAGCGGCTTTAGTCTTTATAGCATGCGTTAAAATGTGCTCATCGGTTGAAAATTTTGTTCCTGTTATCCCTCCATTGTTTTCACTCCAACAAAACTTATTCACGGCGTCTGTAGTTGTTAAGATTAATTTTTTGCGAATTTTGCGTAATGTTACTGGCCAAACGAGGACCCTGCTCTGGTTGCGCATGGCTGAGTTCTTTCCAATGAGTGTCAGCCTTCCGGAGGGACCGAGGCTCCTGCTTTGATAGCCAACAGCCCCATATGGTAGAACTGAACTGAGCCGCAAATGGTACCAGATTAGCGTTGCGGTAGAGCGAGGCGTTTCATCCGCTCGTCGCACTTGAGTTGTCAATGAACCTGGCATTAGCGAGCTGGAAGTGGCATGATCTTCATAACGGGCATGTGCTATTGGCAAAATTCGGGTAGAATATTCAAGGAACATAATGCAGTTTTCGATCAAGAGAGTTTGTGCAACTTGTCGTGGGATTAATCTTGGTTATAGGTGGAGTAAAAGTAATTGTCCTTAATCAGGGTTGCCAAAGAGCGGGTTGTGTATGCGGTTTATGACAGGCAAGATCATCAATACAACTTAGAAGGGCCGTGCTTGCGGTCACTCACGCTAGTATTAAATGCATCATACTTCCAGAAGTTGAAAATATGTGATTGCAAGAAAACTGGCTGCTAAGCACGTAGCTAGATGCTGCTATGCAGAAGTGTGTATGTTATGTTCGAGTAGGTGTGTTTTGTTTTACGAAACCAGCTGGTATAATCAATTTTTCGCATAGGGAAGGGGTCCTCAATCTTACTCTGTGGGGTCCGATGTGGTTGCTGGCTTTCACTCCAACCAAGTACTTGCACATCTGATTCTGCTATAATGGTCTTTAGCAGAGACTAAACCAGGGTTGAGTAGTTGAATCAGGTGTGTAACTATTCGGTTGAATGAAAGCCTGCTCCTACACCGGCCCTTTCTGGGTTAGATTGAGGACTCCTGGCGTTGAACATTTTAATACGTTGGAACTGGGACGGGGTTTGAACAGGTGTTTCTCAGCGGCTGTTTGAGCACTAGCGGTTTCATTTCCCCGGTATATCATATGTGAACTATTGCCTAGTTCTCAAACAGTTAAAATGTGGTTGCTTTTTATATCTGTGTTCTACTTGTGGTTTCGAAACATAAATGCTCATACTGCAGAAATAAAGTTGCAGATTCTGGGGTGAAATTGTGGCGTTTCAGGAGCCAAGCTTTTGCGAGAGCTCGTTAGAAGTAGGGCATGCGTTCTCGCACTGGCTCATTTCAGGGCTGTGTGTATAAGTGAGGTGGTTGGTAATGTTCTTCAGTACCTATGATTGTTTATGTTTTTGGTCTTTCTGCAGAATGTTTTAATGCATCTTCCCATGATGGAATCGAGCTGTTCCGGATGGTACAATTTGCCGAATAAATAAGTAATGAAGTCGTTACCGCTCATAATAATAATAATAATAATAATAATAATAATAACGATGATGATGATAATGGTGTGATGGATATGCATGTGGTTCCTGGGCACATACCCATCCTCATTTCTCTTCTGTAACCGCCCTCCGAACATTTACCGGAGCCAGGAACGCTTTAAGCCACTCTAGACACTGTTGACCTTGCGTCCTATTGATTCTCTCCGTGCAGCTGAATCTCTGCTTTGTTTCGGTATGTTCTCACGCTGGGCTCTGCAATAGGTTGGAAGCCCTAGAGAAAACAAACTGCGCCAAGCCGCAGTTCCAAACTTTATTCAAATGAGGGTGGACCATAATGTAAATGTATATTGTGGTTAAAAACTGGTTTGTGCGTCTGTCATTGGTGTAATTTTCTGCTGTAAATTGGATAAAGAATTTTTTTTCCTGAGCATGGGGGTGTAGTCTTGCCTCCAGTAATGATCTGATGGGATGTCAGTTTGTTGAACGGTGCTCATTTCCTTATGCATGAGTGCACTGTGGCTTGAAAGGTCTTCGAGGAATGCCTTCCAGGGTGGCACATCCTGAAATTGACTAGAGTGGCGCTTTCATTTCAGAGAACTGTGTTTATTCTGCATTCTGCTAAATGCCGTGCATTTCTGCTTTGGCTGCCTTAACCTGGTGTAACCTCGCTCCTTCCGCATGTTTACTCGTTACTGTTGAAGACCGGGACTGTGCGTGCTGTTTTTGTCATTAAGCACCTGTCATGTTTGACATTGCTAACAGAGCTACACTGAGAAGCGAATGGGAGACACAAGTGGGTTGAAAGTGACATAGTTTAATATTTATACCAATAACATGAATATCATAAAATCTGTGTGTGCTTCCCTCAAAATGTATGTCACAAATGCAATTGTGTTGGCTGCTTTGAAGTGACTCAACTAGTTGCCTCGTTAAGATACTTGCTTGACTCATTGCTAGTATATGTGCTATTACACACAATGCACTTATTTTTATGCTGAACAGGAACAATTATTTGGTTGGATTACACATGCAATAACACACACACACACACACACACGCACACACCTGCACGTATACACTGAATCTCCCCGCCCCCAGTAAAATGTGTGTGCTGTCTCCCATCATCATTGCTGATCAGGGTTTGGATTAAGTGCTTTGCCTGTTTGCTCTAAAAGAAGGAACACAGCCGAGAGGATTAATGGGCTAGTATTCGGCAAGGTGCCTACATTCCGCCCTGTCAAAGTGGGGAGACAAAAGGGGTCTTGTCTCCAAAAAAATGCTCCTTCCCCCAAACACACATGCTGAGATACTTGCACTTATGCACTCGCACTCTCTTGTGCACGCGCGCGGGCACTCACACACGCACACACAAGTTTGGGCAGCTATCCTTATTGGGGCTTTGCATTGACTTCTATTCATCATGGACAGCTTAGGCCTAACCTTAACCAAGTCATGTCTAAACCCCAACCTTAACCAAACCTCAATTCACACCTGGTCCCTAACCTCAACCATGACCTCAGAAATGTTGTTTTGCTGTATTTGGACCAGGCTTTGGTCCCCGTGAGAACCACTGGTTGTGACAAGGTCAGTGTTTACACTGGAAAGGGTCCCCAGTAGGCAACAAAAATGTGAGCACACACACACACACACACACACACACGCACACTATATATGCACATTGCTACCTAAATCGCACTGTAATGCTGAGGCTTTCATTGCTTGTTTTAACTGACTGTGTCACTCTACAATGGTAAAAGCATTAAACATCTTTACCAATGCCTCCTCATTGTTTTACCATACTCAGAGGACTTTTGGGAAATTGAGACAGGTCAGACACTGTAACCGTAACCTTTGCATAGTCTCATCGCTGGAGATTTATGGATTTCATTGACTCAATACAGAATACCATGCTCTCCGTAGCCCACAATGACTATATGGACATGTCAGCAAGTTTATCATGGTGGGGGGGTTTCAAAGCCTGAGCTGATTGACAAGTTCTGTCCGCTCTGTCATTGGTCAGCTTTGCACAGGCTTAGTGGACCTGTTAGACTTGCTTTGCGATAATGGCCTGTACATTTTTTTTTAAGTAATTGCATATTGATGGCTATTGAAGCTGAAATACTAGTGGTAGCATTCTGAGGCTTGAGTATGAACATGGAAATGTAAATTAATTTTGAATACCTGATTCTGCAGCATACTTAGACCGGAGGTATCCAACCCCGTTCCTGAAGATTTATCATCCTGTTGGATTCCACTATAATTGTAACGGAACAAACCTCACTTAACAGCTAGAGATCTTGTTAAGATGGTAATTTCCTCCACTAAGGAGGTTATATGATCGGTATTGTTTGTTTGTTTGTTGGTTAGTTGGCGGGATTACACAAAAACTATCCGACGGATTTGCATAAGAATCTTACCAGAGGTGGATCATGGCCCAGGTTGGAGCTGATTTGATTCAAGAAGTGACCTGATCTGGATTAAGGATTTTTTTTTTTTTTGATGGTTTCTTTACCATTGTGAGGGAGGACACAATTTGGCATTTTGAATGACATTGTGACACATACATTATGATTTGAGACAAGAAAAATTGGAGGGCATTATCTCAGTGATGTCAAGAAAATGTCACAAACTGATGGTGTTGACTGATAAGGGCTTGTTCAGCCTTGGCGGAGGTTTGCAATCTCGATTTACTCTTGTTGGTAGGGTTGCGTACTGTGCAGAATTTGGGGCGAGGTGATAAGCTAAGCAAAAAAAAAGTAAAAAAAATCTGCACACTGGATTAAAGCTCCCAAGGCCTGATGAAGACCCTGTGAGGGGTCAAACCGTTGCGCATCATCAATAAAGGTTTGGTAGCTTTTATCCAGTGTGCGGATTTTTTTACTTCTTTGCTTGAGTTACGTGTGAATCCAGCTCTGGGCCTGTTTGGGTGGGATGTACACGCAACTACTCCTCTGAGCGAGGTGATAACCTTCCAGACTAGATCTCCATCCTCAAGGCTAGTAGATGGTGAAGTGCCTTGACAAGTAAGTTGCTTAAAGCACGGTGACTACTGGCTGTGACCTGAAACGTAGTATTTTTCTTTGGCGTGTGATCACAGTTCCCGAAAGAGATCCCCTGCTCGCTCTGGGTAGACTGTATGGGTTCGCCTTTCTTAGAAATGTTTTAGCAGAAAAAGGAATCGGAAACTCTGTGTGAGTTCAAAAATATTTTCACTGCAGATTTGTTGGTTTTATTACTGCATTATTACTTTGACATTATTGTTGCTCACAGAAACACAAATTTGTTCAACTGTAAATTAGAATTTTTTTTGTCTCGATGGTCACCGTTTTGATTTATTTAAACTTCCTGTGACGGCTAAATTGTTGTGAGCTGAAATCCATTATAGTTTCCTCTTCGAGACATTTAGTTAGCCACATCTTTACTGGAGGTGCTCTTCAGTTCATGGTTGTGAAATGCAAGCCGCGGGTTGGGTCTTCTATTTGAAGTAAAGGTTTAAGTTGATTTCTAACTGTTGAATGGTAGGAAGAAAAATCCTGAGACCCTCAGAATGGAAACTGCGCCTGTGATAATTTTGGTGTTGATATTTGCTGCCCCCTACATATCACGTGACTTGAGCATGCGATGCTTTATTAATACTGACCATTTGACACAGCTTCCCTATTTGCCATCTCCATCCCCACTGCTTTCCGGAGCTATGACTTCATTCCCTATTAGTGTTCCATTTATTCCTTATTGGTGTTCCCATTTTGTTGGTTGGGGGGGGGGTGAAAAATGGTTTGCCAGTTTATCACGGCACCATGTTCAGCATCAGCTGAAGTCTGTGCG
The DNA here is from genome assembly GCA_029692085.1 of Gymnothorax javanicus. Taxonomy (NCBI): domain Eukaryota; kingdom Metazoa; phylum Chordata; class Actinopteri; order Anguilliformes; family Muraenidae; genus Gymnothorax; species Gymnothorax javanicus. The sequence continues at coordinate 10,110,790 of CM056195.1, read as the reverse complement.
TACCTGTGCTTAGCAACACCTTTACTCGGCTTTCCATTATTGATTGTGAAGCAAGTTTGGCTTTCAGAAATGACAAAAGTTCGCATTTTAACATGTTTCGTATTGATGAATGTGAGTGTGAAGCTGTTAAAAATCAGTACACGCAGGACACCTTCCTGTCCAGTGGAATGCTTTTGCCCTAACGTGGCCCTATTTTTTAGTTTCAGTCATCTTTCTGTCCATCTGTTCAAGTCTACACTGTCAGGTTTGACTTGCTAATCTGTCCTCCCACGCAGCCTCTTGTCTTTTAAAAAGCTGTCCGGTAGCCATACAGTTAATTAGCTAGCAGCTTGCTGCCTCTGCCAAAGGAAAACTTCATGACTCAGCATCTCCGCATGCCTTCCGTGATACGTACAGGAGACTGGGGGGATTGCGAGATTCCCTGGAAGACGACTTAATGGTTAGGTATTTGTGATATTACACATAATCTCAAGAGTAGTTATCGCAATTCCATTTTACTTAAGCCTTTATTGCCTTATGCATTGAGATGTTGAGTCATCTTAGAATTAAGCCTGGATTTTATTGTGGGAACTATGTTTCTGTTCTTGGTTGAAATTCAAGCCAGTTGGAAATGGGCAGTTCAGCATTGTTACATATTGGAAACTCTAGAGGTACTGACATGCTGTTGTTCTTTTTGCCAGTCGACTCATCCGACTGTGCCATCCCTTACCAACTGTGGAGATTTCCCAAACCAGAACCTATGCACACCGTGCAAAGACACTGGGGACTGCGAGTGGACAAGGATTGCACAACAAAGAACAAACAGGTCATATTTAACAAGAATTTAGTGCCTATTTTTAGACTACAAATCTTATTTCTCATAACTTTTTTGTGCAACGAATCTGCTGAGGTTACAGTTGAGCTCATTCTGAGATTTGACAAAGGGGTAAGAAAATATCCCTTGTCAAGCACGCACTAGTTTTAAGACACAAGCTAATATTTTTTGTGTGAGAAAAAGTGAGATTTTTAGTCTCATCCTTAGACCGTGACACTTGTGCTTGTGACAGGTATTTTTGCTTGTTTTTGATTTTAAACACTTTGACACAGAGGGCAAACCCTGCCACTCAGCAGGCACGATGGCAGGCGGTTGATCAATGAAGTGCAAGCTTGCGGTAATGACTTCGGGTAAATCTTTGCGATTTCGACCGCTTCTCTGACCCAGGCACGTTTTTTTTTGCGACTTGCTACAGATTTTGTTTTTTAGGAAAATTGAGGTCAACTGATAATAAGCTGTATATTCTGAAACATCAGGCTATGTGTTTGCAATTAAATAATTTCAACCGCCTCTCCTCAGTCTAGAATCTAACTGGCGTTTTCCTGTTTTGACTTGAATGAGAAATCCTGCTTTAACAAACTTTAACTTTAGCTAGCTATGGGCTTTTGCTGATTGAAGCTGGGTATCGCCATAAAAAAATAAGCCGTGGGTGGAGATATCCAGATGGGGGCGGAACAATTCTCATGAGCCTGCATGTGACATAGGAAGGGGAGCCAAATCTGAATGCCATACTGAATGCCATGTTTTATGAAAAAGGCAGCCTGGAACAAAATGATACTGGGGTTGTTTTACTACAGTAAGTGGGTTGGTTAGCACTCCACAGATACTGAAATGTATGTGCACAAGAACCTAAAATGAGGTTTTCATAATATGGTCCCTTTAACTGTTGTGTCTACTCTTGTCAGGCTAGCTTTCTAATTGTTAGCTGAAATGTGAATGTATCAACATGCAATGTCTTGTTGGAAATACAGACTGTATTTTTGTCCATTGACCCGAGAACTGCCCTTGAAATAAAGCGTATTTGAAGAGACATTTTGTAATTGTCCTTGTCATATCAAAAAAGCTTGACCATCATTGTTTTCATATCATAATTAGTAGAGGAGTTTGATTTTTTTTTTTTTTTTTTTTCTTTTTGGATGGGGGATTTTATCCTAAAAGCATTTTTAGGAAGTCATTAACTAAGCAGGGCTTGCCTTACTAATTCAATCTGATGCCAAACTTTAAAAGATTGGGTACAAATCAATCCACTTTAACAGATTTGAGCTCTTGGGCAGCTCAACTGCTGATTCATGGTTAAAATGCAAATTTGCTCTCATGACTGCTTGAGGGTATGTGAGGCCCAATTTTTAATGTCCCATAACCTCAGAACTAATGGGAAATGAAAGCTAAAGTTCTGCAAGTTTATTATTCCTGTTGAGATAAACATATTTGAATTTTTTTCAACCGATTCTGAGGGGTTACCTTGGGACCTGTGGGTAAATTGACATGGAATGACCTTCAGGCAATTGTTTGTAATTGTATTAATGGTAGCATCACTGCAGCACAGTTTAAAGCAGGGTTGTTTTACCGGTGAAAAGTCTAATGTTCTTGATCCAGGTGTAATCAAATACCTGTATTACACAGTAACTGCACCATGTTGGGTATCATCACTTGGCGTGGTGGGCAAATGCAACTATTTGTCATTTTTAATTGTGGATAATAAACTACAGTTGTGCATTGGCAGTCTCCTCCATTTCACAAGCGATAGTTGGAGAGTTGTGTTATGCTTTCGTGTGGCTAAAATGCTTGTACCTCAGTAAAAATTTGTTAATAAGGAGTAATTTAGGGGTCATTTGAAGAGTAACAGTCAGGTGGACGACAAAGTCTTTCTCTCAGTGTTGACCCCCTGAACTGCCTGCATAGTAGAAGAATGGCCTTAAATGTGAAGGATGTTTTATAGTCTCTCTGTGCATCTCACTGGCATGCTCAGTGCTGAGATTTACTGGCACCCGAAACAACAGGAAACCATAAGTGAAAATGAGGATAAGGTTCTAATGAAGGGGTTCTATTGTGCTTTTGGGTTGTTCCCTTTCCTTTAGTGTGTTGTATCGCTTTTGGTGTTTGTAAAATGTCCGCAAAGTTACAAAGCCCCAACTCCAAGCCAAAGGGAGCCATCTCTGTGGCAGAGGATGCAGCTCTTGATTTGTCTGAAATGCCCTGTTTGTGGTTCAGCCTTATCTTTCATAACTTGTCTACATCGTGTAACACGTTTACATAATTTCCGCCTAGCAGCTAGTTTTGCAAGCCCTCAACCAAAGCTAGATACTGCAGTGGCTGGGAAAAGTTTGGCTAGTGCTTATTGGCGTGTCAAGTAGACACTGTTTTCTTCAGTATGAAGGACAATTTTTGAAGGAAGGAGAAGTGAAGAATCTGTAGTTAAAGTTGATTTTTACCACTATTCCTCAGCATTAAAACCACAGTCATTTATTGTGTTCCCTTAGTTTTAACAAGGACTGCATCTTGAACCACAGTTGGCCAAGATTTACGACAGGTAAGCGCAGTACCTCAGGTCACTCAGCCTAGAGTGGGATCTTTCGGCTCCTTTCCCTTTTAGGCCCCTTCCTTAACCCTTAACGATAGTTGCCCAATGATGTACAATATCAAAATCAGATGCTGTTGAAAACCTATCATGTGGCAACCTGCTGAAACGAGCTCCCGCAGGGGAGCTCTTTCAAACAAGTTGCCTCATCATAGATTTTCAACAGCTCAGGATAACTACATTTTCAATTCCTTGAAAATTTATCCAGCACTCTAAGGGTTAAAGAGACAGGCCAAAAGAGCCCATTCAGGCTGTGTGAGGCTCAGGTGCTGCACACACAGAATGTGTAGCTACAACTGGGTGCATTTTGACCTTTAAAAGCATAAAAAATGTTTGAATAAACCACAAAAAGGAAAACATTAAACTTGGAAATGGGCAAGATATGACCTCTTTAAACATCAAAACGTGCGCTTCTGTTGCATGTAAACCATACGCTGCTACTACTTTGGAACAGGTGCGGTCTTATCTGGTAGCGATGACTGTGGGGGGTAGTTGGTGGGAACGTGTGTGTGTGTGTGTGTGTGTGTGTGTGTGTGTGGAGGGTGGTTGTGGGGGTTAGCTGGGGGAGGGTGTGAATGGGGAGGTGGTGGGAAAGCTTCATTTTTTTTTTTTTCCTCAGACGTGTCATTTTTAGTGTTACTCCTGTATTGAAAGATGTTGATGGAGCAGGAGGAAAGTAGTCAGTTAGAGGCTGTGAGGTCTGTAATTAAGCAGCACAATTTTAGGGTTTCAGCTCGCCATGAAGAGAAAAAATTGAAGGCGTCGCAATTTAAAATATAAATAAATAAAGTAGTAATGGAGCCCTCTAAATTACAGGCTTACGATAAAAATAGCAAATGACAAGTGTGCACGCTGCACACATGAGTCTGATGAAAGTTAAGCAGGGAAGCAGGTCTCCAGTTAACAACTCTGAAATGAGCCTAGATTTTTTTTTTTTTTGGTTGCAAAGGAAAGTCTCATTTGCATCCTCCTCCATAAAAGCGGAACATTAATATACTGATATTCCTGAAAAGCATTGGATTCCCTCATTTCGAGTCAGTAAACGTCTGTTTTATTTTATAACTGGGCTCCTGGGATGTAGCCTTATTCGTGCCCAGATCCAATACAGTGCATGTCAGCAATTGTATATTAAGCTGTATTGTTGTGCTCATCAACATTAAACTCCTGTCCAGCAGAATGGGGCCAATTTATCTTGTGCCAGAAAGTACGAATGACATGAAAACGAGCGAAAGGAGGATAAAACGCATGAGCGGGTTCAACAGAGACGACGACGGGAAGCGAGACAGTGATTTGCAGCTGGGTGATCTCTGTATCTGAGCTCTGGAGTTGAGCTTAATCTCTGTTAAGAGGCAGCAGACTGTGAGGATCCCAGTTGGACCGAGCCCATGTTTTGAAGTAAGCCCATCAGTGGATGAGTGTCGTGCTTTGCTGCAGGGCTGCCTGGGGGCTGTCGGGGGGGGCAGCCAGAGGAGCGAGCTGTGGCCGCAGGAGCACTTTGCTGTAAGCGGCGCTCAGCCCCGCCCCCGGCAGATGTCTGTTTGTCGGAGAGCTGCTGCCACCCCTGCAGTCCATTAGCGAATGTATGGGCGTGACCCCCCCCCCCCCAAAACCATGGCACAGTCGCCCCGGGACACTCGTCCGCCTGCTGCCGAGCGCTGCGCTGACGGAGATTAAAACGTTCACTGTGACACAGCGCCACGCCGCTGCTGCAGTTCGGTCTCCCTGTTGTCTTTTCATCTTTTTTTTTTTTTTTTCCTCCTTTCAAGGAAGATTTGCATCTCGGAAGCTCTCCGGGAGAATAAACACTCCGGCCGTCTCTTACGGTCTTCCCTCGCTCTGCTCTCTTCACAGTCCCTACCCAGTCTCTCTCTCTCTCTCTCTCTCTCTCTCTCTGCTCTCTCTCTCTCTGTGCTCTACTCTACCCAGTCTCTCTCTCTCTCTCTCTCTCTCTCTCTGTGCTCTACTCTACCCAGTCTCTTCCTTCTTTCTCTCTCTCTCTCTCTCCCTGGGCTCCCTCTCTCTCCTCTCCTTCACTTTTTAACTCTTGCCTCCGTTTCTTCACATTAGAGGTGCACCCATAATAACTGCTCTGTTCGAGGCGTTTCTGGTCTGTTTGGTGGTTTTGTGTTTTCAGCTGTTTTCAGCGGCTGCTTTAGGGGTGCAGAGAGTTTTAGGCAGCCTTCAGTCACTGGGTGGAATAGGACTCCTCTTTTATGGTGATATTTTTACACTCTTAAACGTCTGTCACCGGGCGAGTATTTTTAAACCGCTCTATGAATTCCCTTTTAATCTCAGCCCCACATGTGCAACACATGGAGTCGGTCATTTCTGCCACATGTCTTGTCGGGCTGCAAAATTCAAGATTACAAGTCGTAGATTAGCTTTTTAGATGTGGGTTTTTACAGCTGCTATGGTGGAGGGGATTTTTTTTTCCTCATCCTGTTTTGGCAATGGGGTCCTTTAGTCACCTGATGTTACCTTTTGACACTTTGTTGTCCTTGTAAAGCCTGATCAGTGCATTGTGTCTTCACTCTAGATTCAGTTTAGGTAAGAAAATCGGAGCCTAATGTTCATGGTACAGACAAAATTAACTCTAAGGAGAAACTGAAGGGCAGATTTGGGCTAATTTTATGGTAGTTCTGAACTACTTTCTGTGTGATATAAAAGTAGGTTTATTTTATTTCCTTGTAGAGCCAATATTACTGTCTTGTATGCTTTGAATATTCATTAAAAATAATAAAGAATTTAGAAAATCCGTGGACATTGCCAGATGGCTGAAAATGCATCATAATCAGGCATAATTTGATTAACAAATTAATTAACTGTGCCTTATCTACAGTATATATCAAAGACAGCTAATTACTTTCATAGCAAGATATGTATAAGATACAACCAAGATTTTTTATTGCATCTGTGTTTGATCTTACATGTGAATTTTTTGTTTTCTGCATTAGAAGTGTCTACAGCACATTTCGTGGACTTATTTTTAAAAAATTTTGTATTTAGTTGAGACAAGTTACAAATTGTGTAGCCTCCACAGAGCTCTAATATCTGTATCACAGCCGCTGTCTGAAATGACCTGGAGAGGCAGACGATGAGGAGATCAGTCTGCAGAATAGCTGGGGCAAGATCTCAAATATGCCTGGAACATTCTTCCACCAAATTTTTGTTCTGAACTATGAAGCTACTATATTTTTAGGCAAGAGGTAGTTGCACCAGATATTGTTTGGATGTAGTTTTTGACAGTTGACGGCTCTTTATTGCAGTTTAAATGTATACATGTTGCTGTGAAACTCTGTTATTGGCAGCACAGAATGAGCAACTAGGAAAGCTGTGTTTTTACTCTCCCTTCAGCGATGATTGTGTTCATTCTGGGGGGATTGTGGGAGAGGGGGATGTGTCTAAGTTTGAGTGTGGGAAAAGCCTAAGAGCTGGGGCTGCTAGACCTCAGGAGTGTTTCAGTTTGCATCTCTTCCTTGAAGTCCGGAAGGGTGGTTATGTCTTGTTGGAGAGAGGAAGAGGTGTCATTACATGTGGGAGGGGTGTTTGGGATGTGTGGAGGAATACTAAAGAGTTTTGGGCTTCCGGCCTCCACCACCTTGTTTTTAGACATTTTGCATTTACGTTTTATATGCATTGAAGAGGATGTGGTGTGAGTTCCACGCCAATGAGTTTGTACTGTACAGCGCTCCGTGCACTCGTGCTGGGAGGAGCACTTCATGAATAAAGTTTTACTTACTTACTTTACTTACTTACTGTGTGGTTTTTATTCCTGTATTTTCCCCATGGCGGCGCGGCGGGTACCGCTGTTGCCTAACAACAAAAAGTTTGCGGGCTTGAATCCAGCTTGGGGACTTGCGGCGCGGACGTTGTTCTTTGAGGGGTCACATGGATTTCCTCTGGGTGCTGCGGTTTTCTCACACAGTTGAAAGACGTTCATGGTAGGCTAATTGGGGACTCTAACTCGCCAATTGATATAAGCGTGTGAGTGAATGGCGTGTGAGCCCTGCAGTGAGTTGGCGGCCGTCCAGTGTGTGTTCCTGCCTCTGGCCCATTGTATGTTGGAATAGGCCCCATCACCCCCGTGACCTTGCCCAGGAATATGCAGGTTATGCAGTGGATGACTGGATTAATTTTCCCTGTCCCAGCTGTCAGCCAGTAAACTTTGTCTCCACTGTAGCGCAGCTCCTGGTCTGTCTCGCCGCACATTGCGGAAAAGACGCCAAAGAAAGCAGAAAGCTGCAGTCAAACAAACAAACAGACGCGCGGGAAGCTGCCGGAATTCCTCTCTGTCACGGCTCTGTGATCAAACGGAGGGACTGCGGCACTCATGATGGCTGTTCGTGATGTCTCTGCTGCAGGCAGCTGAGCTGGGGCAGGACTGCGTTAATGTTTGGTGGCCGGCGAGCATTGCGGCATTGGTATGGTATGGCTGCAAGCTGGGTAGTGAATTTGGGGAGGTAAAGGGCAGTTACAGGACTCTTTCTCCTGGGATTTTTCATCCCCGGACTTTTCGTCCTCAGATTTTTTGTCCCCTTATGATAAAAAAGTGCCATTATTGTTTGTTTTTTTTTTTTTTTTTTTAATTTAAATTTGGCATCTCCAATCCCACCAGAATTTGGAATGCCCAATCCGAGAACTATGTACAGGGCTTGCTCATAATCAACCCCCTATTGCCCGCTCAGAAGAGAGAGACAATTCACGGCTTTCCTCCGAAGCACGCGCCTGTCAGCCCCTGCATCTTTACACTCATTGGTCGAAACTATCGCAAGTTCAGAATGAGGGCAGAGGATACCCGAACATGAGCAAGCTCAGAATCTCACTGACGAGCGCCCGGCTGGACAACAGGAGGCGCTTGAGCAACGAACAAGGCAATCATTTTTAATTTCCCTTCCCAGCAGTCCCTTCCCAATTTGCATTCCCACAGCGCTTTAGCCAATCGTGCGCTGTTCTGAAAAAGCTGCCGACAACTGCTGGTTGGTACGACTGGGGATCGAACCCGCGCTGTAGCAGTCACTACTGCACCGCAATTGCGGCGCCTTAACCGAGTAAGCTAACCCAGCAGCCAAGTGCCATTATTGTTGACAGACAGACAGACAGATGAACTGATAAACGGATGACGGACAGATCACCGTGATATCAGGGTTAGGGTTAGGGATAGTGTTTATGCAGGAAGAGGGCAAAGCTTTATTGGGGATGAACCATCCAGGGACTAAGAGTTCGGGGACGAAAAGTCCAGGGACAAAGAGTCCTAGAGCAACGGTGTCCTAATTAATTATTATTATTATTTAAGTCTGTCACGAGCCAAGTGACCCATCAGAGCCGGTGCTTATCCCTGGTTTCTGTTGCATGAAGCATGAAGCGACTCGGAGTATTGCTACTCCCCCTGTACAGGATGCTAGTCCCACGCAGGTAACCCCCCCGATCTTAATCAGGTTTCCCTGACAGTTTTCTGGTACCCGATTATACACCTGGGTGGAGTGAGGCAGTGTGGGAGTGAAGTGTTTTGCCCAAGAACACACTGCAAAGGCCCTGGCAGGAACTCAAACTCAAGACCTTTCAGTCCCAAGTCAAGCACACTTAACCGCTGCGCTGCTGCGTTAACTATCAAAAATTCCCCCAAAATCACAAGGTAGGTGGGGAAAAAAAGGTCCCTTTTACTGAATTATTTATTTTTTTGCATTTGTCAATTATGATAATTGATAGAGAAACTGAGAGTGTTTGTCACAGAAAGCATAATCTGACATACTAGTCTAGAAAGTATTTTCTGAAATCATGGAGGCATCCTGACAAAGTTGTTGAAAGGGACTGCCTTATAGCAACTTGGGGCTCTTTTCGATCACACATTTTTTACCGCCTTGCTTCCGACAGGGCTGTAATCTCATTTTGTGATTTGCCTCTACTCCATTTGAACTGCCCCTGGATTTTAGCCAGTGGAAGCAAAAAATTGCCCCCTTCTAACAATTCAGATTTCACAAGCAAGTTGCAAGTTTCTGAACTGCCTCAGGGAGACATTGAACTGAATTTTATGTGAGGAGTTTGCTATGAAAGTCACTGGCAAACAGCATCTTATAGCTAAATGCCTCAAGTGTAATGGACTGGAGATCCGCATGCAGTGCGGTATAATTTTATCCTGTGCAGACACGCACAGTGTGAGGTTTGCAATTTTATCTCTATTGTGTTTGTGCTTTCTAGTTTTCGTTGGACAACAAAATTAGATTTTTCAAGTCAATAATTTGCGTGTAAGTCCTTGTGTGCTTATTCCCATGCATCCACAAAACCTAAACCATGCTAAACTATTGAGTTACTTTTTTTTTCCCAACACATTTTGTCTCCAAATCACAGCATGTATCCCATATAGTGTTCACTTTTATGCATGAGAACATCTGTGGACAAAATCTTGTCTAACATGTAAAAAGTTTGCAGCATGGATTGTGTTATGATCTGGAACCCCCTCTGGCTCCTGACCGTGGACGTTTGGGAGCCACTGTGTGATGTTTCTGGTTAAAAACAAGACTGAAAACAGAACAAACTCAATTTCTGTTTTTTTTTTTTTTTTTTTTGCTGTACGAGTGTCCCCTCTCATCAAATGGACAAGGGAAATCCATTCCTGCAAGGCTGCAGTCCAGACGAGTCTGTTTTTGGCAGACTGAAACTATGCTAAACTATGCTAATCCTCTTTTTCCTTCTCTCCTCTCAAGGGCATATGTAGTTACCCGTGCCCGTCTGTCCGCATGTCCGTCCATATGTACGGCACTGTATCGAGACGTTGGCTCTCTGCTTCTCAAAAACTACTGGACAGAATTCAACGAGCTTTGGTAAAGGCTTTCTTCATCGATTGAAGGTGTGCATCTCATATTCTGTTTGACAAAGTTGGACAATTGCATAATTTTAGGTGCTTCACAAACTTCTCAGTGGCGGGGGCATCGATGTCCAACGACACGCGTTTTCTTTTTCCTCTCACTGTATCAGTCTGTCCTCTGCACACTGTTGGCTTACTCACTCCCTCCTGTTCTCTCTCTCTCTCTCTCTCTTTTTTCTCCTTCCCTTTCTCTGTGCCTGTCTTTCTCTCAGTGACACTGAGTGTTCAGTTGAGTGCGATTCGCTGTGGAAAGGATGACATTGCTGACGCTGTCAGAGTGACGGGGCGTTTAGGCCTCTGTTCCCTCCAGCTGTCTTGTCATTTCTTTGACAGAGGGCTGTGGGATCTGGGGATCGGCGATGCTCTTCTGCGTGCGCGGCGGCGGCGTGTCGCTGCTGCTCTTTTTCTGTGGGGTAGCGGGATGCGGAGAGACTGCAGAGTAACGATGAGAGATGCAGCGGAAGGTTTCGCTACTCCTGTTTCAAAATGCTTTCACCGACCGTAGCGCTGTATTGATTTCCCCTTGTAAATTCTAACTTTACCCCACATATTTGAGACCGATATCCCCATTTATTGATGTCAGTGGATTCGGTTAACATGCCCCTACAAGATTTTGCACAAAGCCAAGCTTTTGTTCTCCTGTAAGTTACAAAGTGCCTGTTGCAAAATGCGACCCAACCAGTGGTAATGTGTTTTCCCAATGTCTCTATATGATTAGATGCTGCTTTGTCCTTGAGTTAACCGGAGTACTTTGAATGGATTTTCTGTGTCTAAAGCCTGTTTTACAGTATGTATGTTCAAAAGTTGTCTGGTGGTGGCGTCTAAATCCTATCAGTTTGTCCATTTGCCTGGTTTTCATTAACTTGTGCCAGTGGTTGTTTTTATTTTATTTTATTTTTTATTTTTTTCTTGCATAAAGAAGACGCCACAACAGCCATGGGAGAGGGGACATGGGGACGCCCCATTTCGTGTCTCATAGCCCCAAACACACCTCCCTTTTGTTTTCCGGAGAGTTCCCTTAAAGGAGATGGCAATGGGAAGGCTTTCGGTTCAGTAAATATGAAGTGGCATTTGCTTCAGGCGTAAACAACCAATGGGAGGCTGTCTATTGTCTCCTGTGAGAGCTGGCCCAGTCGTCTGAACCCCCGCCCCCCTCCCCGTGTGTTTTTGGGGACACTTTCCAGTACTTTCTATTGGAGGGGGCCTCTGCTTTTTCTCTCTTGCTCCCAGGCTCAATCTTTCTTTTCCCAGCTCCCCTTGTTTTTAAGGTTGTTTTTTGTCCGCAAAATTGAGTGAAATTACATGCATAGACGACTGCAAGACTTTGCGGCCGGTTATTGTTCCCGGTTAAATTAGATTTTGTTTTTTCAATGAAAAGTGACTCTTTGAAGAGGATGTAAGAACACACCCAAATCAAGGTGCTGTTGTCCATGTTGTTGGTGCTTGACTAAATTTTGCTATTTGAGTCAATGGCCACGACATGCACAACATCTCACCAAGTGTTTAAGACATAGATTCTCCCCTCTGATGCCTCTCAACCAACTCCTTTTCGCTCCAGAAGTGTAATCGAAAGGACTGCTTCAGGCCAGGGCATGCGTTTAGACACTCCGTTCTCAGCCGGATAAGCTGCCACTAGGCCTGTGTTTACGTGTTTTCTGTCGAAGGGTTTCAGATTTAAGGTTATAGCAGGTGAAGCTGAGGGATGTACTGCCTGATGAAATGTTTTTTCTTTCATACTTCGAATTCAAACAGCGCAGTTGGGCCCCATTTGGATAAGTGCAAAAAAAAAAAAACAAACGGAAATTTCTGCTGAGGAAGATTTGAATGATGAGCACATCTTATTTCTGTTTCCACTTTGGCGATCCTGAGATTGCCAGAGGACAAATTATTCAGCTTCTCCGTTTGATGACCAGCTGCAGAGCGAAACTAGAAACTTGTGAGGATTTTGCCTGCAAACTTTGCAACTATAAATTCGGTCACCCGATAATGCGGGGGAACAAGCACGAGTTGTAAATTCAATGCGTTGAGTTAATATTGTTTTCCATCGTAGCCTGCGGTCCTGTTAATCATGCTCTATATAGACCAAGGGTTTGCCAAAGACTTGTATGGTGCTGTTTGTCATGCGTTTGCGTGTATGAGTGACAGACAGACTTGTATAGGTTTAATTCAAGAAGCATTCAGTCGCATTAAGGTAAAAAGCTCGCTGCTCGTCTCCAGTATGTTACTGTGCTCCTCTCTCGGTCCTCAGCTGAAGCCCTGCGTGTCAGGCTCTGGGTTCTTGCTCAGTATTGGGAGTCGGGACTCCCTTGTTTCCCTCTGTGTATCAATTAAAAATCTGTTACCAGTGCTTTAATATGTAGCGAAATTTGTTTACCGTCTTGTGTCAGAGTACAAGTATATTTATCCATTAATGTGCAAGTTATATAATTACAGTGACGTTAACTGGGCATTTCAAATCTAATGTTTAAATCAGTACTGGTGATTAAAACCCACCACTTGAATTCTGCTGTGGAATGTTTAAAAAAAAAAAAAAGTGTATAAAAAATCTACTCTTCTGAAGTTCAAATTATGAATAGAAAGCAGAAAAATGCATTTTCAAAACTATTCTTGCGCAAATTGATGAGTTTTCTCTTTGGATTGCGGTTTGATAGTTTATGGCTCGCATTTTGCCATGATGCAGACTAATCAGAACATCACTGTGTAATTTGTTTGGAAGTATGGCTGCATTTTTGCCCAACATTAAGTCTCTTTGATCAGGAAGAAAGATTTCACGATATAAACTGTTAGAAATGAAAAAGACAGCTGAATATACAATGTGGTTTCAACCCTGAAATGGAAAAGTACATTAAATGATGTTTGTTGCAGTCGAAGCCATTCTGGCCTGAGAATATCATGTATGTAATAAAACTTCAAAGATCAGCTATCTTCACAGAGTTCCTAGTATTGCTGCATATTCATGATCAACTTCTTTGCTAAAGTGTTACCTTTGCTTCATGTGTCATTAATGCAAAAATAGAGCCTAATTTGAATGCGATTTGATTTGTGTTGTCAGTTTTGCTGGAATACTGGATCACGCGTTATCCTGAAATAAGGCTTGGCGCCTTTTTAAATGCAGGCATGGATTTTGTGAATTGGGAACCCCTCGCTTTTGTGTGTTTGAGTTGGCAGGTGTGATGGTTTTTTTTTTTTTTTTTTTATTCTCCTCTTCGGACTGTGTGTGTGTTTGCACAGGTCTCTGTTCCACACACTCCCAGGTATTGATGTGTGGGGCAGACATGCAGCAGATTAAGTGGGGTGAGGTTAGAAGGGGTCCCCTCCGTTACGCCTTCCTCCCGCCTCGTTCCTGTCTCGGCCGGTGCTAAATAAGAGTGTGTTTATTTGTAGCTTCCAGTCCCTTTGTGGTCGTTTTGTAGCCCTTGGATGTTTTTAATGAGTCGCTTCTGTGTGGTGGGAGCGTTGATGCTGGATCAGTGGGGGCTGAAGTGGCAGAGGCCGTGTGTGTGATCTGGGGGTGATTGCGGTTTGCTTACGTGCGTGTGTGTGTGTGTGAGTGTACGCAGGTGTGGTTTTTGTGTGTGCGGGTTTGTGTGTATATGCAGGTGTGTGTGTGCGTGCGTGCGCATACGTGTGTGCGTGTGGGTGCGTGCGCGCGGGTGTGTGTGTGTGTGTGTGTGTGTGTGTGTGTGTGTGCCCGTATATGTACATATGCATGCATGCGCGTGTTTATGCCTGGATTTGCATTTGCCTCTGTGTTTTTGTATGTTTTTGCATGCATTTGTGCGTGTGCTTTGTGTTCATATTCACATGTTTTCACTGCATAATGAGTTTGAATAATGTTGGCATTATATTACAATGACTCCAGGTTTTGCAGTATCAGTAAAAGTTCATAAAGGAAGAGATGTTTAGAAACTTTCTCAAAATAATGTTTGAATTACTGTTCGGGTGCAAAAAAAAATGGTTTGAGATTGTGAACTCAGTCATCCAGCAGATCACCAGCAGTAACGGTCAGTAGTTCTCTTTCATTCTTTCCCTACATTGCCTCCAAAATTCATGAGCGCAGCATCCAGACGGCTTTGAGAGACCCAAAGCAAGCCACGTCTCATCTCTCATTACGACATGCGAGTTCTTGCGAAATTTCTGGACAAGCCTAGTGTCTCATTTCTCCATAATAAGTGTTTGAAGTGATTCACTCTGGGGCAGCTGTGATTTGGGGCGATAATTCCAGTGTCTCTGTGGGGATTTGCCCCTCCCCAGCCTGATTTTTGGCCTTAATCTCCTTCACCACGCAGGTTGTCCTCGCCTGTTAATGGGAGAATTCGAGGGAGTTTCCACACGCGCATGCAGTATGTTTTGTTGTTGCAGTGTTTTTTTTTTTTTTTTTTTTGATGGTTTTAGCATTTAAAGCTGGCAGGTGTAGGCAGTAGGAGATGGATGGCGGTGTGGAATGTGCGTTGGGTCACAGCCCGCTCCGCATACCGCTGCTCGAGTCACAGCAGAGTCCCGGATCAGGCGACCCAAAGCCAGAAAAGCCCCCCTGTCCTTCAGCTGGCTGTAATTGATTTGACTTGCGGAGTGACCCTGTCGCTTTTATCGCTTTCATGAAATGCGCAGTAGCCACAGGACTGATGGGATTTCAGACCACCCTGTCCTGAGTGAGGTGTTGCCAACTCCCTCCTTCTCTCTCTCTCTCTCTCTCTCTCTCTCTCCCTATTTCTCTCTCCCTCTCATTTTCAATTTCAATTATGTATCACCCCCCCTACCCCCAGAGGGAGAGGGGAGACATACTCTTTTAGGCTCGGTTCCCGTTTGCGTTGGCGTTCCCACTTCGTTTCCGGAGCGTAACTCCAAAATTGTTTGCATGAACTAAACAAAACTTTGCATACTCACTACTCAGGTCCTGAAGTGCTGCCTTTTGGTCTGTGCCTTTCTGTCCGTCCGTCCATCTGTCCATCCAGGTATGATCTATTGTTGTCTGGAGCATAACTCCTAAACCGTTCGCATGATCTCAATGAAACTTTGCATACTTCCTACTCAGGTCCTGCACTGTAAACCCTGATAGTGTGGTGAACTCAAATGTTTTGTGGAAACTGATTACCTCAAAAAAAATGAGTATGCCAACTTAATGATCTTGTGTTCACAGCACTTAAAACGTAAAAAAAAAAAACTTTACCTTATTTTCTTTAAGTTCCTTCCACACAATGCAATTAAGTTGGCCTACACAATTTTTTTGAGGTAATCGGTTTCCTCAAAACATTTGAGTTCACCACACTGTCAGGGTTTACAGTGTGCAGTGGTGCCTTTTGGTCTGTGCCTGTCTGTCCGTCTGTCCGTCCGTCTGGTGGGTTAGGCAGGGAAGGGGGCCGGGGGGGAGACATCTGTTTTTACGAGTAAAAACACATTCTAGTTTCAATTCTTGTGCTTTATTGGCATGACATACATGTTGTACATATTGCCAAAGCATTCATTGAACATAAAACAAGACTCCCTCTCCCTCTCTCCCTCCCCATCTCTCCTCTCCTCCCACTCCCTCTTGCTCTGACTCTTACTTGCACTCTTTCTAATCTCCCCGATCTTTCTGTCTCAATATCTCTCCCCATCTCCCTCTCTCTGTCTGCGCGTCTTCCTTTCTCACACTCGTATTCTTCCTCTATGTCCCTCTATTAGACTAGTTCAGTTCACATCACCATCCAGCACTATTTATTTCCTGTGCCCCCTCTCATCCCCGCACACTGCGCCCCCACTCATGCTCTCTCTCTCTCTCTCGCTCTCTCTCTCTCTCTCTCTCCCTCTTTCCTTACCCCTGTCTTTCTGTGCCCATCCAAATATAACCCCAGTCTGGGAATGGAGAAGGGATTCGGTTAAGGGAGTGTTAGTTTTGAGTGCCTCTGTTACTGGGGAGTTTTTGGTAATATGTATCAAATTTAAAAAAAAAATAATTTAATTTTTATTTGTGGGTGTTCATTAGGCTTTGAAGTGGACTAATATCTATATTTTGATGCATAGTTTCTAATTTTTCTGTAATTATTATGTCCCCCCTCCCTTTCCCCAAAGGGAGGGGGGACATATTGCTTTTGTCCGGTTTCCCGTGTGCGTGCGCATCCGCGTCGGCGTTCCCACCATTTCCAGACTATAACTCTGAAACCGTTTGATATATTTCCATGAAAATTTGCACACATTTGCATCAGGTCGTGCAGATGTGCTCCTTTGCTATTTTGAGGTTACTAACTTTTCTAGTTTCTTCCTTAATGTCTATGAACATCAATGATGGGTTGGCTGCGTTGGGGTGGGGGGAGACATTTGTTTTTTGCCTTAAAAACAATCTCTAGTTATTTCTTAAGTTATGGGCAAATAAGTAGTGGCTCTGCTCATCCGTTACCCCTTGACCGAGCACAGGAGCAGATCCTCGGCTCGTCCTCCTGCGGACGTGAATGAGGGAGGTGGCTGTGTGTCAGGAGAGGCCATTTTAATCCTCGGCCCTGTGCCTCGCGCCCTGCTGTCCGAGGACAGGAAGTGTTCCCCTTTAATTATGTGCACAGGGTTAATGGCCCTGTAAATAGACCACTTTAGCTGCGCTGGAGTCACCCCGCTTGCTGCCGGACACGCAGTGCAGTCAGTAAGTATTTTAGAGAGTGACTCAGTTTTTCATTTTGGCTCTGCTTGAAAACAATGAATATAAAGTGAAAGCAGAGACAGTTGGCTTTAATTTGCGCGCATTTGCTTCCATATTGTGTGAACCGTATAGGAACTGAAGCCCGTTTTATACAGTGCCGCTCTCAAAATACTGTTTGACTGTGCTGCAGATTCGGGGACAGGCCAGAAAATGCAAACCCAGAGTGCTGTAGATGGGACATGGGTTGTACACGATTGTTTGTTGAATCATAGGTTATGAGTTGTGGCAGGAAAGAATGGTTGTTTTGTGGGCCCTCCCATTTTCTCTGACGTGATGACAACTACGCCGATGCGTTCGACTTTGGCACCAAGATTCAAGCTAATCATTGGTCTTTTGGAGCATAGTGCCTCAGAAGCAAGAATCTGGATGTTCGCACATGAACGTAACCTCGCTCTTTAACCCAAACTCTCAGACTGTTAACCCTAATCTGATCACTTTAAAATGCTCCAGTTGTTATTTTTGCTCCAAGTGACATTGGTGTGTGTATAACAAAGCCCACAGTATAGGCTAATCTGTCTCTCGATGTTCAGGTGTCTTTGGGCCACGCGTGCCCTGCTGGTAATTGAATTAGAGTGAAGTCTCTGCGTTTTTTCCACTGTTTTTTTTCTGTGTGCAGTTTGAATTGGATGGAGGATCAGACTGAGGTGCTGGATGTTGCTCTGTGGAGTGGAAGTGATGTCAATCAGGCTGGTCATGTCTGCACGCTGCAGTTTTATGGGGCCGAAGATCGTGTCTGACGCTAGCACACGCTCTCCCACCTTGTATGAGTGAAATGATTACATCTCCACCTAACCTCAAATGCAAAAAAAATTGTACTGGACAATGTAAGGGTGAAATAAACATTCCCCGGTGAGAATCCTTGCAAGGATCCTGCGAGGGTCCGAGCAGGATCCTATGAGGGATTCTGACAAGAATCTCTGCAAGAATCCTAAGGGCCCTAAAGGATCGTGTGACAGGATCCTTCAAGAGCCTTAAGGATCCCGAAGTGGTGACAGGATCCTTGAGGACCCTAGCAAAATCCTTGAGGGTCATCAAGGAGCCTGAGAAAATGCTTGGAGATCCTTATGGATCCTGGAAGAACATATTTATTTATGCTTTATTTAACCTGTTGAGATCAAAATCTTTTTTTCAAGGGAGCCCTGGGGCTTGAGGTGGAGAGGGAGACGAAATCAGGGGATGGTTAAGTGGCAGGTTGGGAATTTAGCCAGGACACCAGGGAACCCCATGACATGGCAACCCTGATGAAGTTGAAAGATCTAACTAAAAAGCCTCCGCTCACAAACTGCAGCATTGATGATGAGGGCACATTCCAAACATGCCAAGCAATAATTCGATGCAGACATCAATTAGAAGTGTGCTGTATTTGGTCTGCAACATCTGGGCTTAATTTATCAGCACCCCAAAGCATTTTTCAAAGACCCTTCATGATTTTGCCCAGGATCCTTAAGGATCTCGCCGGGGTCCTTTAAGATCCCCAAGGATTTTCTCAGGATCTGTAAGGATCCCTTAAAATATTGCCAAGATCCTTGTGGATAACCAAGGATTTTGCTGGGAATCCTCAAAGACCCTGTCAGACTCCCTTACAGGATCCTTATAAGGATTCTCATGAGGGAGGCTGCTAGGATCTTTGTTTTCAAGGATCCTTCAGGATTTTTTTTTCAGGATCCTGCCCGGATCCTGGTTTATTGTTGAAGATCCTGCAAGGATCCTTGTGTTTCCAGGTCCTTGAAGGTTTCTTGAAGGATCTTTGAAGGATCCTGAAAGGATCCTGTCCTTGCAGGATTTCTACAGGATCCTGCAAGGATTCCCACCAGGGTTGGGCCAGAAGTTGGATTGAGATGTAAAAATGGATCTAATACTATTTTTAAATCACAATTTGCGCGTAAATGGGTTTTTTAATGCGGGTAAACCTGATTAAAAATGAGCGATTGACCTTTTCCCATTTCTGGGAGACGTTTGCTTTTCTGGTATTTCATGTTCCACATCATGAACGAGCCAGAAAACAGGGTTGGTGAGCAGTAGAAAGCAGCATGGAGGTAAGTGACATTGTTAACAGTGGTTACTTTTGCTTTTCTTTACTTTAGTCTCCCTTTTAAACTCAATGGCATCTTGCACGGTACAAAGAAGTAAATTGCTGTTGCGCACTGCTCTTATAGACTATTAAAAAAAAAAACGATAAGCAATGTTCCTATTAATTTATGCGCCAATGTCCTCAACTTCAAAACGTAATGAGGAGGATGACATTGCTGGTCTAAGAGGCAGCGTTTGGGGGGGAGGGAAGAGCCGCACAAACAATCGCAACGGTCAGTCAGCAGAAAGGAGTATTTTATTCATTTGAAACTAAACTGTCTCTCTGGTGAGTACAAACTCCTGCGAGCAACCCCCTCAAGAGCAGGATGGGGAAAATCAAACCTCGCGCTTGAAAGAGAAACAAACCCCCCTCCTTTAAGAAAAGTGAGCGATTGGGGGGGCGGAGATGTGGGCAAAAGGATGGAAAAAACGACTCCTGCTGACAGAGGGAACGCTGGTTCAATGCCGCACGAATCAGACGCCTGTGTTCAGTAGATAGCTGGGTGCAGAGTTCCCCGTGTTTCATTTTGCTCTCTCTCTCTCCATGTTTGTGGTGTGCACACCCACAAGCCCATAGGGAGAAGGGAAACTGGACGGGAAGAGCTATTTCTTTACTGTACAGCCTCTTTTAGGAATAAAAGACCAGTGTTCAGTGCGTCTGGAGAAGGTGGTTTGCTTTATTTAACCTGGCCCTTTATGTATGTGGATAAGTTACATGACTAATAATGTTGGCCTACTGCATGTTTTAATGTACCAAAGTTATTTTTGACAGACTTTTGGTCGTCGAGGCGGAAAATCCAGACTCCCAAAGTAAAAGTCCTCCTCTTTGCTCCAGTCTCTCGTATATGCTAGTTAGCGCAACTCCTCGGCCAGAAGGTCCGTCAAATTAGTCAGATCTGCTTGCTTTGTTGATGTGTGAGGAGAACACATGGCAGAACTTTTAACTTTCTAACCCTGGGACTTTCCTCATCTGTTTTATCTTCTGTTCATCTCTGGGTGTGTGCCAAGCCATTGTGGATGCAGATTAATGCATTTGCATTCTCTTGCTCTCTGCTGCAAAGGTCAAAGGTTGTCTCTCATAGCTCGGACTCGGCCTGAACTGCTCTCCTCCCGTGCAGTATCTGGGCTGCGTGTAACTCAATGAAATAATATCCAAAAGCAGGGAAGGAAAGGCTCCAGAGTACAGAGTCCAGGGTCAGCGGCGGTGCTTTCCATATGTGTACAATTTAGCGACAATGAGGAAGATATTAAATAGCGGTTTCCTTCCTGTTGGTTTCAGAGCTGTGGAATGCTTGCTGGTCCGAATAGGGAATGCAGTCTGCGAAATCGGGGGAAAAAAAATCACATGAATTTTTTTCCCGGCCGAGGGGTTCGGGAGGACGAGAGAAACCGGATACTTCCCGGTGTGCCTTTGTTTTGTCGTGTCCTCTGGAACCCCTTCCTGACATCCTCTCTAGACGTTCCCTTATGAACCCCGAGCCTGGATGGCCGCTTTGTGTGGTCAGTCCTAGATCACTTCATTGTCTGTTTATGGGCCCTAAAACCTGTTAACAATTCCTCTTTTTCCCCCAACAAAGAATTTGCAAAAGAATTGCTTTTTATTTTGCGTGACGCATTCCAGATCTCCGCAATTTCAGAGCCACCTTTCTCTCATTAGTCTCAGTCTTATTTGCATGTCGTTATCTGGGACTGAACTTTTGAATTTTGGACACTGTATTATTTTGGTAGTTGCTCTTGCCCTAGCTGACTTGCGAGGGGAGAAAAAAAAAACACAAAATATCCAGTGTTCTTTAGACTCTTAACAGAGTATATATGGCCCAACTCTGGATCAGAGCAAGGCTGTATTCACTCCGTAAGAGCTGATTTAAAGCTGGACATTTTATTGCGTAGATGTGTGTGTTCACGCAGTTAAAGAGCGGCAGGAATGGATGACTGACACTCCTGAAGCCAGTGACATTGCTGCTGGAAGTGCTTCTGTCAGCACTGCTGTAATGCTTTGCCAACTGTGCTGTCAATCTTATTCAGTCATCATGCAGAGAACTGGAGCTGAGTGCAACTCTACTGAGGTTTAACTTGGGGTCTTTGCTTTTATTATTGTGCTGATTGAGCACAGCCCATTGGCGAGTTATTAGTATACAACAACCTCTGTCTCTGCCTTATGTGTCTCACACAGTGCTTTCCTCTGAACATAGTTTTTGTACGCCCATTATCGGTAATGATGGGTGTATTATGGTACGGCTCTGTTTGTCTGTCTCTGTCAGACTGTCAGTCCGTGAAGTTGGCTTGTAAATACAGCCCCTAGTGTTTTTTCATGGGTTGTTTCCAAATTAAAGTCAGATTACTGAAGATGATGTGCATGTGTTTTTGAGAGTTCTGGGATGTTTTTAGCCAGAGTCATTCTCCGCGCCAATATCAGCTTTGCAAACACTCCTAGTCCTATACTTCCTAGACGTCTTTGTGGATTCTTGGACGATCCAATCAAAGTCGAATTTGGTGTGTGCGTTGGTGGTGGGCAGCGGAAGATTCCTTTAGTGAATAGGCATGCGGCAATTTTCAATATGGCTGCCACAGCAGCCATCTTGAATTTGGTTTCCATCAATTTGGAAGAAAACCAATCTGATAAAATTCAATTTTGCTGTATGTGTTGGTGTTGGGAGGAGGAACAGTCCTTTCAAAAATGGATGTGCTGGGATTTTCAATATGGCGTTATGGCAGCCATCTTGAATTTGTGTGTTTTTTTTTGTTTGTTTGTTTTTCAAGGAAAAATGATCTGCTCGAATTCAAATTTGTTGTATTTTGGGGTTTTGTAGAGGAAGGTTCCATTTGAAACTGGGAACACTGCAAAAAATATCTGCAATTTTAAATTATGGCCATTGCAGCAACCATTTTAAATATGGTTTCTGTCGATGAATGGGACACTGGGTTATCCAATCAAATTTGAATTTGCTGTGTTTGTTGAGGGTGGGTTGAGGTTCCTTTCAAAAATGGGCTCACTGCAATTATTTATATGACTATCAGGGCAGCCACATTTTGAAAAATGCGAAAAAAAAAATACATTTTAATACCTCCAACAACATTAAACCTATTGGCTTCAAATTTGGTTTGTAGTTTCTGGAAGGCATCCTGAGAAAGTGATTTAAAAGCTAGGGTTGATAAGGCGAATAATGTCTGTGTACGTCATTTTGTCAAAATTGGCAATGAAGATGTCACGCAGGAAGTCTGATGTAAATGCTGAACTTGTCAAAAATGGAAATTGCGTCTTGTCCAGAATGCCCAGAATCACCTTCTGCTGAAGTGTCCTATAATCACTTGGGCAGCCGACAGCTGCCTAAGCTTGGCCTCAGCACGGCATTTCTGTTTGCAGCTATGTTTGTTGCTTGGTTTCATACATGGCCGCAGCCTGAAAACATATTGAAGGCCGCTGTTGTCAGTTATTAACACTGACATCGCATAAATAAACGCACATGTCTGTTACTGGGTGAAAAAAAAGAAGATTTTTAAAAAGTGTGAGGGAATCAGTCACCATCTCCGTGTCATTTGCTCTCCGTGTGCCTGGGGTGGTGTTTGCTTTCGAGGGCTGATTGGTTAGATCTTGATCCCATTGGAGAACATGTGAGATGGTTGAAAGGCTGAGGATCATTGAAAGACTTTGACCTGCAGTTTTGGCCCCTCTCGTTCTGACCGGGTAGATCCCTGGGAAAAGTCCGTGGGCCTGTAATGGGGTTCCGTCAGCCGCCTCCTGGGTCTCCTGCATGTGGGAAAGTATGCTGGCTCTCTAAATTAAGCCGACCCTTGGAAACTGGAGTGGGAATACAAAAGTGGGAAATTAGCATTTTCACATCGTCCAGGATGTTCGAAGAACTGGGCAACAATCACGCCCGGTTCTGAGAGTGCTTGAGAGGAACTTAATTTACACCCCAGTAAAAAAAAAAAAGGAGCGGAATTGATTTTTTTCTGACAATGGGTTCATGCTTTGCTTCCTTTCGTTTGCGGGTCATGGACGCAGACGAATGTAATTACCGCCAAACCCCGAGACGTTCTTCGATCTCTCGCCAAGTGTTGGACTTGAAGGTTCTGTTCGAGTGGCCTTTTTGTGCTCTGTTGTTGTAAAGCAGGCGGGGGGATTTCCCTACTCCCCTACTCCCTTACATCTCCTCAGCTGCATGTTTGTCTTCCTCACAAACCAAATGCAGACAAACCTCTGGCTGGGCGAAATGAGTGACCAGCATCCAAACTCATGTGTTCTGCATCAGGTTGTTTTTTTTTTTTTTTTTTTTTTTGTGGACGTTCACATGGCACTCTCGCTATGTCAACTCCAGACTGAGGCTGTGAACTGTGTCTGTTTGTTGGCAGGCCGTATCGTCTGCAAGACGTCGACACTGCCTTTACATGTCAGTGTTTTGCTGTGAAAAATATTTTTTTCAAGGAATTTGGAGGCGATTTCTGTCGATTGACGGCGTCCTTCGTGCTGCAAATGTGTCACAGTTCTCGCAGCATTGTAGCCAAATGTCGAAAAAAGCTGTAAGAGTACCAAAAAGAGGGCTGTCGGTTTTAAATCGAAACTCAAAATCTGTGAAAATCTCTCTCTCTCTTCCACGTCAGTTTTCTGCCAGAAATCTTCACCTTAACAAACCGTTAACGCACCGAGAAACCACAGCTCTGGACGATCTAACTTGAATCGGCTGTGATTTATTGCGTTTCTTATGAATATGACTGGACTAGTCGGGCTCTCCAAAGTCGAAGTTTCGTTTCTCATCTAGACAAAATAAAAGGTCGGCTCCACTGAGACCCAAAGCAAAGAGAAGTTATAGCAAGAAAAATAATTGGTCTGTTTTATACCCAGTATATACTATATGAGCTTTGCTTTCTGTCTGTGTCCAAACCGGGAATGAGTTTTCAGCAAGAGGTGCGGCTCTCTTCTTCCTGCGACTCCGATGGGAAACCACAAGAAACGCTGATTGCGTTACAAGGAAGGGAGAGGAAATATCACTTCAGTTTTTGCGTTGTCTGTCTATGTCGTTACACAGTAACAGCTTGTGAATTTTGCAGCTGTTAGACCCCTGACGGGGGGCGTTTCTTGCCATGTTCCACATGTCAGTGGGTGCAGTTATGTGCGTGTATGTGGTGTTCGTGTTGCTTGTAAAGGGAGCGAATGGTGTAGCAGGTGTCCTAGTGCAAACCGTGGCCTCTTGAGATCGCACCTCTTAAATTAGCTGTATCTAAATGCTATCTCTTTCACGCAATGGAAGAGGAATCGCTGTGGCGCGACCTACTGCCCCATCTCCGGTCTGCCTCACGTTTGTTAGCACCCAGACACTGCTTAGCTGTCCAAATGAGAAAGTATGTTGGTTGTCTACAGAGCAATCCGCAAGTATTCTAAGAGTGGTATTGCATTAAAATTACTTTTCTGCATAGTTCACGCTACATTTACAAAATCAAGCGGCAGTTAATGCAGTAATAAGCATTTCCTAACTGCTAATTAATGTTTTACTAATGCATCTGGTAATCATTTACACATAATATTCACATCATCTAAGGTATTAATTTGTACATTATGGTTTAGCAGTTTGAAGTGCTACTTAAGGGATGTTTTCAATTTCACAAAAAAGGAAACAAATAAAATTAATAAATGGTCAATTATGGTTGCCTAATGCTTATTTGGCTATGTAACGCATTAATTGCTGCTAATTAACTGATAGTTAATGTAATGTTATTGTACCCTTATTAAAGTGTTACCAATTAAGCTAATGGTCTTCACTTTATCCTGGAAAATGTTGTCTTCAGATCCCATTTGCTAAATTTGGAATTAAAGATAAAAACCTGCTTCACTGTACACATGGTGCTGGACAGCACTGTAAATGCAGTGATTGTCTCTGATATGATGAAATGTTTTTCATTCCCCGGGAAGGCGCAGGCTGTAAATTTGGAGAAAATTTAATGCCGGGAAATGAAGCCTCATCACAGTCATCCGTAACGCTTATTTATTATGTTTATGTAATCATATTTCCAGCCCGGCTCACGAGCAGAACCGTAAGGAGACGGCGCGGCTTCATAAATTCATGCTCTGCTTATTAAAGCGATCAGGCTGAAGTACCTCCGTCCATCCAGTCATTTCCTAGCCCATGTATTCATGGTTGAGCTTTGGGGGGCTGGAGCTTTTCCCTGCAGACATGGGGTGGAAGGCAGGAATACACCCTGGACTGGCTGTCAGTACGCCACGGGGTCGACTGTTCACTCATGGCCTCACTAGTCGCGTTTCCATCTCACTGTTCTGAGGCGTGTTTTTAAAATTCACATTGGATTAAGCATATGGAAACAGCAAAATGTGAAATAACATCCTCTAAGTCGCTTAATAGTTTCTATGCTCGCTTGAGGTGGTTTTAGCTTTATGCGATTAAGAGGTAATGTGCAAAATTTGGGATGAAAACAGCTAAGTCGACCAAGTTCTGATGTAGCTGCCTTGCTACGGCTGCACGCATTTGTATTCGACTCTGACGCTGTCTGGAGACGAAGACAAACATTGCGATCATCAACTGAAAAAACAGCTCTATGACGATTAGCTGAATAGCACGCAACTCCTGTAGACCTCTCCATTTTTGCAGCGTCTCGTTTCTCCTCCAGTTGTTTTCTTCTCCGGTTGTTTCGCTTCAGTTTGTTTCTTTTCCATTTTGCGACCTCTTCTTCTGCTGTTCCGCACATGTTACGAGTGTCCTGTACCACCATCTTGTCGTGAAACTGGCCTAATTTATTGGACTTCATTTTCTTCAAGCCTGTTGATGGGAATGCAGCTAACATGAATTTTCTTTTCAGCGAATTTTCTTAAATTCGTTTAAAATTTGCTTGTCGTGAGATGGAAACTCGACTACTGTACCTATGGGCAGTAAGCCTACTGTTTGTCTTTGGACTGTGTAGACGTGAGGAGCGCGTGGAGACTCCACGCTGAGAGGCACCTGGATAAGTTTAGAGCTTGGTACGCTCTTGCCATGTTGGGAACATTGCTATTCCCTGCATTAGCATCCCACGCGGCTAAAATACTTTATTACACAAACCATAATCGGTTTCAAATTATTGTTTTGCATTTGAGGTTCGTGTTCGTCTCCTTATTTCCTGAATGAGGAAATTTGTTTACAGTTTTCGTTTGTGTAATGAAAAACAGGGTAGCACTGGCACTGGCTTCTTTGGCCAGCCCAGCTGGAAGAGCCAGAATTTAATATTGCCCTTTCCCATATACGTATATATATGGACTTCCCCCCCCGCCCCCCATTTATAGTCCGACATGGCGGGCATACTCTTCAACTTGGGCATGGTAATGTTCCCGTTGGCTCGTGCCAGCGGGGCACAGAAACAGGAAATACTGAATGCCAGTGACATCCTGAAATGGAAAACTAAATGAGGACCCCCCTCCTCACTCAGACAGGGTGGTGCCAACTTCATTGTTTATCGGTCACTTGCCATCGAGCTGCTTGAGTGAATCTAATCCAAGCATTTTCCCCTGAAATGGTTTCCAAGTGAAATGTAACATCTCCGTCCTGAGAATTTCCCTTTCTTTAGAGGAGTGTTTCACGGCGCTTCTGGGATCTGTAGTTTTTTTTTGGATCCTCCTTTTGCCACCTAAGCCCTGTGATTATCACCTGGAGGGCTGCACTGGCATGCTGTTTGAGGAAGAATCAAATCTACTGAATAGTTTTATCGAAATGTGCTCGTATGGGTAGCAGCTAGCTTCACCATAGCAGTCGTTAAGCAACAGCATAGCATGCTAATTGTTAACATAAATGTACCTCTTCAGAAGGAGTTTTGGAGCTGGTTTGTCTCCACGGCTTGCTTCTGTATTGGTGTTCTTTAAAGGCCTGAAGGTATTTATTCTACCTGCAAGCATTTGGAATTCAGTTTTAACCCCCTGATTAGATATATTGATTCAGTTCTGGTCTTTTGTCCTTAAGAAACATCTGACCTGCAAATCTAATCAGGGTCTTATTCCGCATTCTTCTGCAGGCTTGGGCAAGGTTGTGCATGAATGAACAGGCAAATGGTTTACTTCGTATGGGAATTGAATGGTTTCGCAAGAGAAAAATCAATAATTTTGGATTTTAGAAATTCGTTTATTCATTAAATGAACTGATTGGTGTTTTTTTTTTAAAGTCGGGGAATTTCCAGTGTTTCTGGCTTGACATCATATCATTGTTTCAGCATTAGGCCGACAGAGAGAAATTAAACTAGACCATTTTAAAATAGTTATGCTAATGTTTGAATCCATAACACGTAACCTATGCTGTCATTTAGATGCTAACAGGAAGGTCAGATCATTCTTGGTGGGAAGAATACATACTTGAATGAAAATCGGTGAGAAGAAGCTAGTAATAGGGAGCAGGATTAGCTATTGTGGCCCCTGTCTTTAGGTACATGAATTAATGCAATTTAACCTGAAAACAAAGCATCAGGGTGGATAAGCACATGAATAATGCTGGTAATCCTGCAATGATGTCTTCTGGGGCTGTCCTCTGCCACTTTTCTATCTTTGCATTTGACTGGGCTGCTTAATGACAGCCAAGCAAGGCACGTCATGTCTCTAGACTGCAACAGCGTGACTATAATCTGCTGCACGGTGAGGTCACGACCTTTCACGACTCAATGTCTGCTAGCACCGTCGATTGCAGTTTTGCGCACTCGCTCACTTGCGAACGACTGCCTTCAGTGAAACAAAACAGGACAAGAGATGGGGGCGGGGTGGGGGGAGGCTTCTGAGGCAACTGGGAGGATGGGTTGCCAGTGCGAGCGGTGTGCTCCCGGGGGGTCCGAGAGTACGCCTGCCCCCCCCACCTCGTAAAAACCCCGCCGCGGAAGAGCCTGTCAGTGCGTGTTTGTCTCTGGAGTGAAGGAGGGCCGCCGAACACTTTTACACCCCTCAAGTAACAATACGAGGAAGGAAATGAGGGAGGAGTGCGAGGCTGAAGGCTCCTGTCGTTTTCACACCCTCTTCCCAAGCAACACCAGCGTGCTTTAAACCAACACTCCGTCCTGACGGTTTACCTAATTTATGGTGGAGGCGTGCATTTTTAACAGACCAGAATATTGTTTTTTTCCCCCCCCCTGGTCTTGGGGCTGATCATCGTTTTCTCCAGTAGTCAGGAGGACTAGGGCCATAGCTGGTCAGTGGGAGTCTGTTTGAATGCTAGCTTGACAGTTCGCTGTAATTTTCTTGATTGAGAATGTGGTTATCTGTTAGCTGAGCCTTCTGACATTCTGTTTTCAGGCCTGAGAATGTAATGGGCCTCTTTTAGGAGTGCAAGTCCCTGACAGCGCCGTTTCCCCCATTCCCACCCAGGTATTCTGCATGGGCGGTTGGATACTGGGAGGGCTGGAACAGGGATGATGTGGAGCAATGGTGGTGAATTCCTTTCCTGGAGATCATCAGCCCTGTCCATTTTCAGTTTGGCTTTGGAAGTCCTACTTGATCTCTAGCTGCTTGACTAGCTGTGCTTTCTTAGCGCAGGGGTGTAGGCTTACAGACTGTTGCGTCTCCAGCAATGGGGTTCGTTACCTTTAGCATGGAGGATACAATGAGGAATTGGGACAAAAACATCAGCACTTTTCCCACTGCGACATGGGATGTGGCATTTTGTGTGGTTCCTTGTTTTCCTGCTGCTTTTGGGTTCGAGACTGTTATCCGAGCCTGACCTTTTCGCTACAGAAAAAATGATTTTGTGTGCATTGATTATTTATGACGTGCTTTGTTGGGTCTCATTTCCTGTTTGCCATGGTTTTTAAAAAATAAATGATTTACTTTGGCCTTGGTTCAGTAAGCACAGCTATTCCACCTCCTCTTATAGTTGCCTGGAACTGTACAAAGCGACTTGTTCGCTGGGTGAAAAAAAAGTGGGTCCCATGTCTTTTTGCTGGATGTAATTTCAAAAAAGGCAGGGAAGAAGTACGCATTATAAAGTGGAAAGTGCTGGAATGTTCTTTTGGTTAAACTGAGGCAAAAGAACAACTGGAAACCTGGGGAAAAACACCTAGCCTATGGTCTGCTTTTAGACTAGAGTAAAGAAAGAAAGGAAATGGAGGGTGGGGCAGGAGAAATGGGGTGTTGAAGGTGGTTAAAAAAAGAGGTGATTAAGTTTGAAAGCTCTCTCTCTCTCTCTCTCTCTCTCTCTCTCTCTCTCTCTGTCCAGTGGTTTGAGTCTGGCTGTCAGTCCATTTCCAACAGTCTCTCTTATTTATCGGGCTGGAATCGTAGGTTTCATGTTTTTATGATGCCATCCATCCTTCTGCCTGCTGGTATAATAATGTCGTACAGAACTCTGAGGCCAGGGGAACAAAACATCCTTGTTGGAGTGTATGAATGGATTCTTTTTATAGATTTTTCCTCTAAAATCAGAAATGGCGAGCAACTGTGGGAACTGAACCCCATTTGTCTGGGAGTGTGTGTGTGTGTGTACCATGTTTACCTACCCTTGTGGGGACAAAATGTCCTTGCTGTCCCCGCAAGACATGGAATTCCTGATTTCTTTGCACATTTTCGGATCCCCAAAAAAAATTGAGCTATTTTACGATTAGGGGTTAAGGTTAGGGTTTGAAGAAGGTTAGGGTCAGAGTTGGGTGTGTACTGTTGATGGTTAAGGTCAGGGAAAGGAGTTAGTTAATGAATGGAAGTCTACGGAATGTCTGCACAAAATATGAAAACAGGCGTGCGTGCGTGTGTGCGCGTTCCCATATGTTTATGTGCTCACGCCTTTTGGGTGTTCAGCCCTGCGTGGCCACTAAATCGACGTCAGCTGCGCATGTAGTATGTGACGCGTCTGTTTCTGACACATGACAGTGACCTCCGCCCATCAGCTTTGATTGTACTATCCTGACAGGAGTGACAGGGCTTTCCCCCCCCTTGAGGAGCTCTATCTCCACGTGCCCCCCCCCCCCCCCACCCTGTCCAGAACATCTGCTCTCCGTCAGCTCCTCAGTGTCAAGATCCTTTCGCGCCAAGTCCCCTGCAGCAGAGCTCACGCAGAAAACGAACACTCGCGTCACTCTCTCGGAGTCTGCCGCACGGCAGAGCTCTTGGGTTTCATTTCGGGGCGGTTTGTAATCGTGTTTTCCCTTTTTATTTTGGTCTCCTGGACAGACCGTCCAAAGTTCAGCATGTGACCGCGCGGTTCCGGCCCAAGGGTTTATCGGGAGCAGCCAAGGCTGCTGGCTACGACAGCTCAGCGTCTGCCGTGGTCACGCGTGCGAGGCTCTCCTTCTTGCCCTCCTGTTCCAAGAGCTTTTCCGCTTTTGATGTGCAGGAATGATGATGGAATTACTGATGATTTCCTCCTCGGTCTGAAATTCTGTCAGTGCTGTTCCCTCCCCAGAGAGCATTTGAGGCCTTCTCTCGACCAGTTCTTGCACTGTAGGGAGGTGCAGCTGGTACTAGGGAGGGGACAGGGTGATGACCTGTCCTCTTCGGAGGATCGCGTCCCACCCCAGCCTCTCGGCGCCGGTCACTTTTGCTGTATCAGGAAAGAGAGCGATCGACTGAAAGACGACTGGTTTTAGCGCGATTGTTCAAAGGGGCACTGTCACAGCCGAGGAAGCGCAGTGAACTTGAAATAAGTTGGTCACAGGTAGAAGTTGCTAGTTTATATTGCTTTGTATTGATTTGTAGTCGATATATGTCAGAGATGCTTAAAAGAGGCAAAGTGGTGATAAAGCTTATTGGTCCCCATTGGTTCCCATGAGGTATATCACTAGTTTGCCTATTTTAAGCTGCTCTGACTTCTATTAATCACGAATATGTGATATTGCTCATCGGTCCCCACGGCTCATTGGATCCCAGTCTCTTCGATAACTCAAACTTTTTTAGGGAAAATGATCTTGCTGCATCAGGTCTGAAGAGGAAAGTGGTTCTCAAGAAAACTGCTTGCAACAAACTGCCTGTTCCAAACGGGGATGTTTTCAACGGGCAATACACGACTGCAGTGAATGAGTTCACGTACTGAGACATGGCAATTGTTGTTTAAATACTAATATCTGCTCAGTGCTTAATACGAAACTGTTGCACAGTGATCACACTGCATACGCGCCTACCTTATTCTTGCAAGGTTTTGCAGCAGAACCACATTCGCCTTCCCCAGCACTGTGCTTTCATTGTTGCTGGGACACAACCGCAATTTACCACTCTTGTCATCTTTGTACGGCATCTGCGCTTACGTGAACTTGATATTTAGCTTTCCTGGAAGTCACTGATATTTTTGCTGCTAGAAATTAGACTTTTCCTTTGAAATACATCTTCAATGTGGTGGTGGGGACGCATGATTATGGGCTCCAGTGCAGAGTTCTTTTATGCCCCCCCCAACCCACTCATAAACAAACACCTGATTCAATCCTGCTAGTTTGCGCTTACCAATGCTCCCATCAACAGCAATATACTGCTTAAAGGTCAATTTGTGTATCAGGAAGGGCACAAACTGCATAATGTCTTTGATTCAGCGTCTCTGCCTTATGTAAGGTAAAAGGATCAATGTAAAATGGCTTCCCGAAATCATACAGCATAGATTAGCAGGCCAGCCATCTGGAAAAAGGATACAAGTTAACAACTGTTGCTAATGTTGCGAGCAATTGTTATGAGCATCGTCAATGTTCGACAATTGATAAATAACTTCACAATTTGTAATTTGATTACACAACAGTATGTTGTATTTATGAGTTGATGTTACCATCATTATAATTTGTTCGATAGAGAGATAGCTAGCTTATGATTTAGTTATGGTGCCAGCCAGTCAATAACAGCTGCGCAAATCACAGACCCAGAAATGCTTGTACCAAGCAAGTCAGTTTCTGTGCAGCCTAATGTAGTTCCCACGTAGACTACAGTTTTAACATGTTTTAGAATTTTTTACAGAAACCAGATTTGGCACATTCAAAACAATGCCTGTTTACTTTGATGTTTTTTTTTTTTAATCATTCAATGCTTTTTTAGTAAATCTGAAATCTCCAGTTCAGTGTTTACTTGAACATTGTACAAAACTGGTGATAAGTTGGCTAGATACATACATCCATACATTTGTTGACTGTCTTGAGTTAGCTAAATGGTAAAACTGGGTATAAAGAACCAGCGGCATTTCAAAAAACAAGGTCTGACACGAGGGTGAGAGCGGGGTAGGAGTTGGTAGGGTTGCTAGGTGACGGTGAGTAAACATTAGCTTACCAACTGGTGCTCACTGTAGTGTTCTTTAGCCATTTAACTGCTGCACATTATACAAGAAGGAAAAAACCTAATTTAGGCAGTTTTACCTTCACCTCCTCCTCTTCTTTGCTTTATTTTTCTTTGCACGCATTCTTGTGTTTGTTCTTTGATGCCTGCTTTCTCAGTGAAGTAGCTGAGAAAGGCCAGTTAACCAAAATGGCTTACTTGGACATTTTATTGGTCACCATATTTCCCATTCATCGCCACAACAGAAAACCAACAGGAAGGATTTTTTTCTCCATAAAACTACTAGAAAATATGCATTCTATCACCATCAATTTCAATTAAAAAAATGTAATTACCTAGGTCGAACAGAGGTGGTTCGCACATAGCCTGAGTATTAAACACGGACTGATGAAAAATGTAAAAATGCTAGTCACCATGAAGCAGCTTTGTTTGACTTTGCTGCTGTTTATAATGTGAGAAATGCTTTCATTAGTGAAATATTCATTAACTTGCAGCACTTTCAGCTCAGTATAATACCACTAGAGAAGGGGAGGCATATATGTACAATTGATATTTTCATAGTCACAGGTTCTCTTGTCAGTGGGCTGTCATCACACGCGGGCCCATGTGCAACTGCACCCCCTACAGCCCCGGTTTTTCTGCCACTGCCTCGAAGGCCAATTATCACAAGCGAAATTTGTTTCCTTCAATGGATACTCAAGGGTCATTCCATGCCAAATCACCTAATGGTCCCCAGGTGACCCTCTTAGATTTTGCTGAAACTCCATGAAAATGTTCATATATGCAAATAACGAACACACAGAAAATTTCAGGCCAAAAGTCCAAGCCGTTTTGAAATTACGGCCATCCGAAGACCCCCCTCTTTCGCCGTCGCGCGCTGCGTCGCGGATTTTTTTCATTTTCAAATGATCATATTTTTGGATTTGAAAAAGCTACAAAGCTGAAAATTGCTACCTGGGGTAATTTGCACGCAAGCTTTCAGAATCTGCAATCAAAAACAGTGTATCTTGCTTCCTTTTGAAGATATGGGCACCTGAAAATGAAAGTTTTTTCTAGCGGAAATTATTTTTGCGATTTTTAGGCTTACCTGGTGCCCGAACCATTGATCTGAGGATACCCAAATTGCTGATACATAATCTCTACATACAGCTAAATAACTCCCTGCAAGCATAGACTTATAAAACAATCAGTAAAGGTATGGCTAGGGTCCAAAGTCGACTTTCACAAAAAATCTCAAAAATCACCCCTTTTCAGGGGGTCGGTTGACCTTGTGACCAGTTACTCAGGGTAATGAAATTTGCACCACAGAATTATATGTATCTGTCCTTTATATGTACCAAATTTCATTGATGTGACTTAAGTCCTTCATAGTTAGGCAGTGTTTCAAAGAAACCCACTAATTTGATCAAATTACACCATTTTGCTGTACATTACAATGTCTTCGTAGATGTCAAAGGGCAAAAAATGAGAATAAGTAATCTTTGATAACCTTTTTATATATAATAATTCTTAGAAAGTTGTAAAATTCATGACTTTGTACATCAGGAATAGTATCATATGGCTTGTTTTAAAACAAAGTTTTCCATAGTACCATACATTGTACATATTGTACATTGATGTTACTAATACAAAACTGCTTTTATTTAAGTGGATTCAACTTACTGATTTTCAGTGGGCTCTACTTACATTATTTGCATGAGGTCATAGCTGTTGGAAACTGTTTATTAAGATTCACCCTAGTCCAGGTGACCTCGTCTAATTAGGTGTTAAAACATTGTTTATCTAGGTTCATCCTAGTCTCCTTAACTCCAAACCACAACTGTTTATTTAAAATAGCTGGATCAATTACCTCACTGTTGTGGCCGTATTGTTTACAGAATAATTGAACAGTGTGTTCACTTTTCAGCTCACATCCACTCCTCACAATTCATTTCAACTGCAATGTTCAGCAGATGAAGTGTACATTTTGTGAGCTCTGTAAAAAATCAAGATTTAAAACATGGAATTTGAAGCATCAAGATCGGGATGCAGTATTGAATTGCACTGGAGGAGGAATGCCATAAGAAAATATATGGCAGAAATGTTGGCACACTTGCAGCCTCTGACTTGTCACAGGATGATAAGAAGCTATTGGAATGGAGAAGTGGGGTGCTGCTACGTGATGACAGCACAGTGTGTTTTCACCATGAGAAGATGTACATCTCTCGATATGAATATACTCAGAAATATTGCAGTGATCCATTCAAAATGCACAAGAAACGTATTTCAAGTAGGTTTGCTTCAATTTGCTTTTACAAATTATTGTAATCGTCAATTTACCAGAGCTCGAGGATGTTGTTATATACCGTAAAGTAGCATAATTTGATCAAATTAGTGGGTTTCTTTGAAACACTGCCTAACTATGAAGGAGTTAAGTCACATCAATGAAATTTGGTACATATAAAGG
Source organism: Gymnothorax javanicus (assembly GCA_029692085.1). Taxonomy (NCBI): domain Eukaryota; kingdom Metazoa; phylum Chordata; class Actinopteri; order Anguilliformes; family Muraenidae; genus Gymnothorax; species Gymnothorax javanicus. The sequence goes on along the minus strand of CM056195.1, from coordinate 10,076,161 downwards.
TCAGACACATATAATTCTGTGGTGCAAATTTCATTACCCTGAGTAACTGTTCACAAGGTCAACCGACCCCCCGAAAAGGGGTGATTTTTGAGATTTTTTTGTGAAAGTCGACTTTGGACCCTAGCCATACCTTTTTACTGATTGTTTTATAAGTCTATGCTTGCAGGAGTTCTTTAGCTGTATGTAGAGATTATGTATCAGCAATTTGGGTATCCTCAGATCAATGGTTCGGGCACCAGGTAAGCCTAAAAATCGCAAAAATAATTTCCGCTAGAAAAAACTTTCATTTTCAGGTGCCCATATCTTCAAAAGGAAGCAAGATACACTGTTTTTGATTGCAGATTCTGAAAGCTTGCGTGCAAATTACCCCAGGTAGCAATTTTTCAGCTTTGTAGCTTTTTCAAATCCAAAAATATGATCATTTGAAAATGAAAAAAAAAATCCATGACCGCGCGACAGCTTAAAGAGGGGGGGGTCTTCGGACAGCCATAATTTCAAAACGGCTTGGACTTTTCGGCCTGAAATTTTCTGTGTGTTCGTTATTTGCATATATGAACATTTTCATGGAGTTTCAGCAAAATCTAAGAGGGTCACCTGGGGACTTTCCTGAAAATTAGGTGATTTGGCATGGAATGACCCTCAAAAAAACATAATTGCCCTCATGGAATCTGTAACCTTCCTGACTTCTCTCTGAAGTCTGGAACTTTAAATGTCCAGCATTGTCAATCAGTCAGTATTCTGTTAAATGAAACTGAAGTATGGCTGCAACGTGTTGTGCGTGTGTGTGTGTGTGTGTGTGTGTGAGTATGTGTGCGTATGTGTTTATGTAGTAGTAAAATCTGAAAAAATAACACCACTGGGACCATTTTTTGAGTCCCCACGAGGAAATGGCCCAAAGAAGGAAGGTAATAGTTGTGGAGTTCTATTGTGGGGTGGTTCTATTCAGAATGTTCTAGCATGTGTTACGAAGTGCAGCTGATGTTAGCTGTGTTCCTGAAATCATTGCCCTGAGTGGGCAGCGCTGAGCTTCTGTCGTCGCTGGTATTTATTTATGTCCTTCTGCCTGCTCTTGTCCCATTTTCACACTTCATTTCTCGCTGCTGCTCTTTTTTATTGCTTATATTTCCGTCTTTCCTTCTGGTCATTTTGGTTTTCTTTTGCCGTTCCTTTCGCTCTCAAACTCACTCCCCTCTTCCTCCGCTCCGGTGTGTAGTGTCAGCCCAGCGGGACATTGGCCGGCTCTGCGGCAGGTTTTGTGTGTTCTCCGACTGTATGCCTATCTGGCTGTGGGCGAGTGCGACCTTTTCACCCACACCCGTCTGAAGACCTTTGACCCCACTGAACACCCCCCCCAGCCCAACCCATCTGAGTGTCTGGTGGACGCTGTCCAGAGAAATTTGGTCTCGTGAGCGTGACTCAGACCACACTGTTTTTGGTTGGGGGGGCGGCGGTTGGCTTTTGGGATCAAGGACTTCACTGGTGCGAAACTAGCGGCCCTTTAGTTTGTAGGGTGTGGGTGTGTGGGGATTTGATGGGGGTGCGAGCGATGGCGGGGGTCGGCGGGCTTGTTATTGGCGGACTGGCGCGTCAAGTGGCCGGTGCGGAATGTTTGTGTCTGTTGCCGAGCAGCGCTGCTGAAGGGTTTTGATCTACGATTACATCTTCCCGAGCAGCTTGTCGCAATTAGTGATGTCGGGGGGAGAGGTTGGGGGGGTAAGCCAAATGCTGCACACGCTTCAAAGAGGAAGCATATCTTTCCCATTTACTGTCTCCCGGCCCTGTTTCTCACTCTTTCCATTCTTTTAACGACGTCTTTATTGAGGTTTTCCTCACTCTCTGTTGGCTGTGTCCTCTCCGCCGTCCTGCCCCTCCTGTAGCGCAGTGTCCCTCCGGAGACCGAGGCGGCGGCGAGTTCTGCCCGAGGTGAAGAGGTGAGGCTTGTGTGGTCTCCTTTCGCTGTGCGTCCCTCGGGATTAATGAAGGGTCTGGTCAGGAAGGGAGTGCAGGGCGTGTGCTGAAGATCCGCAGACTGACTTTATGGTGGTTTCCAGGTCTGGGAACGATGGAGGATGGGCGGATGGGTGGTAATTTGTAGTGATGAATGAGATAATGAGTGATGAGGAAGAGGGGCGACTGTCTTCTGCATCGGGGGGGTTCATGAAATCAGAGCCTGCAAACCTTGACGTTTGGATCAGGAGCGCTCCGTGGTTTGGGCGCAAATTGTTTCTGATGTGTAGTTCTGCGCAGTTGGGACGCTCAGGTTGGCCCTGTGCTGCGCTATAAAGTGCAGTTTTTCTTCTTTGGCTGAACTGTGCTGTGGCTGAGCCAGGCCAGGCCAGGCTGAGCTCCGCTGTGCTGTGGTAGGTTGTGTTGGGCTTTGTGCTTTAAATGCAGCTTATTATCCCCTGCCGCGACACAAACTGGGGCAGGGTATACTGCGATGGAACTCGTCTGTCCATCCATCTGTCCGGATAAGCGGGGACATGTTTTCTCAGAAACTACTGTACCTAGGGCAGTGCTTCTCCAACCTCTCCTGGAGGCCCACCTGTCCTGCATGGTTAATATCTCTCCCTGCTCCAGCACAGGTGATTCAAATGATCAGTCCTTTATCAACCCCCAAAAACTGCTGAATAATGAGCTGATCATTAGACTCACCTGTGCTGGAGCAGGGAGAGATATAAACCGTGCAGGACAAGGGGTCCTCCAGGAGAGGTTTGGGGAGCACTGACCTAGAGGAGTTAAATTTTTTGTGGATGCAACTAGTCATGGCCTTGACTGGGTTTGAAAATCGGATTCCATGGTAACGGGGGATATTGATGATGTCGCCTTGGTAGCTTTATTATGCAGCAAGTGCTGTGCTCCCAAACTAGCATTTGCTCACCTGCATTCTTGTCTGTGGAAGGACTGCGCTTTAAACATTCATTAAACCTCACCATAGTCGACCATTTCAGGAAACACTGAACATAAAATACTGAGTGCTTATTATTAACTTAAGGCCAAAACTAATATTAAAACGTTGGCTGTCAGAGTATGGGTGATACCCCTTAGCTGTAAACATGCCTTCGCTATGGTCAAAGGGATGACAGACAGACGTTTTACCTGCTTTTAAGCTGCTTCTGTCTGCTAGGGTTTGCTCTTGAAAGACTTGAAGCGCTTACTAAAAACCCCAAAACCCCCTTTGCCCTCCCCTCCGTCAGGTTTTGGCTTGGGGATTTGGCTGAGGGGAACAAGATCAGAGAACACAGTGAACATGGCCTTTTCTTTGAGAAACTGTAGATAGAATTGAAGTTTGCTTAAAAGTCATAATGCAGCTGAAGGAACATCTGTGTAACGGTCTGGAAAATGGAAATTTGGAGAGCCAGACTAATTTTTTTTTTTTTTTTTTTTTTTTTTGCAAAGCCAGGCAGACTCTATTGTTATTTGGACTAATTTCACTCTCGATCCTCCTGTGGTTTTCTGTCAGTCCAGAGCAATTCAGGTTTCTTCTCTTAAGTCTCTTTGTCTCCATCTCTCCATATTTAAGCGTGTTTTGTCTTTTTCCTGGTTTCTCTTGTGTAGGTGTCGGAGGGATGGTTTTTGGCGTCGCACACTGGGTTGTGTGGATTTGGGTGTCGCACGCTGTGGCCATCTGTCGCTTCCCCCCCCTCCTAACTCACCTCCTGCTCACAGTTATCACCCAAATGGACTGGGGGGGTCACTCTACTTTACTAAATGTACACAGACTCACGCACTTTACGGTCTTACACACATGCACACACATCTGTGCACAAAGACAATGGGGCACATTGGGGCAAAGACTCGTGCACGCTCACGTACTCGCACGTAGACTTAAGCACACATGTGCTGAGACACTCACGAACACACGAATGCACACAGGCACGTGCACAGACACACACACACACACACACACGGTCGTGCACTGAGGCTAGCACACAAACGCATCCGGCCCACTGGCAGGAGTCTGACACACCGCTGGTGTTTTAAGTGCGGGGGTAAGACACTGTGTAATGGTGCTGTGTGCGGTTGACTGCAGTCAAATATACACTTGGTCACACAATCCCCAGTGTCGCAGTGCTGCTGGCCAGGCGCAGGGCCCCTTGGCAGCCTGCGATCCCACATTGGCGAGCGGATGGATGTTTGCACATGCACGCTGTAAACTCCGTGTTTATTGGCCCGCCTAAACGCATTAATGTTAGTCTTAACTCAAACGTGATGCGCCTGGGAGTGAGTGCTGGTGAAAGCCATACGGTGGAAATGGGGAACTTACTGTCAGTGATTTATCTGCGCGCGTGCACGCGTGTGTGCGTGTGCGTGTGCACACGCTCGTATGCTCTTGTACTTGCTGCAAGTTAGGACATTTTTGGGAAGTGAGGAAATTTGTGTGTCCTCACAACTAAGGCGAATTGTGACTTATTAGTCAAGGTTGCAGGTAAGGTGAGAATTAGGGATAGGTTAAGGTTAGGGTAAGGGTTTGGGTCTGGCATGCATTGCTTATTATTAAGATTAGGGAAAGGCTGTAGAGACGCACACAGAATGAATGGAAGTTAATGCAGTGTCCTCACAAGGATAGAAGTGCAAGAACGGGTGCGTGCGTGTGTGTCTGTGCTCAGTCGCAGTGTACCCAGGGCACTGAGGGCATTTACTACATCTAGAGCTCTGCTTGTACTTTCTGGGGGAGAAGATTGAGTGGTTTAACCACTTGGGTGGTGGGGAGAGAGAAATGGACAGATTGGCTGAGGAAGACAGGAAACAGCAGTTGGGGAGAGAGAGAGAGAGAGAGGGGGAGAGAGAGAGAGGATGGATGTACAGAAGAGCCCCATGGTCTCCACATGAGAGGCATCAGTTACTCTAACCACCCCCGAGGCTCTCAGCTGGGCTACAGGAGTATCAGGTCTCTCCCCAAACATCACATTCATTCTCACGACTGACTCTTTCCCTTCCCTGCCGCACCGTGCAGAATCGTGCTTGTTAATATTTCCACAGAGCAGCCATCTTTCCATACAGCGCTCTTCCCCCTCCCTCCCAGTCAAAGATCACTCTCCTCTGGTACACTGTCTGGCTGGAAGGGGTTCTGGGACTTGTATTTCATCATTAATACTTCCTGGATATGAAGTGCCACGTTGTGGCTGGGAGTGTATAATCTGCGGGCTGTTATGAGTCCAGCTAATGCCGGAGATGCGAAACGCAGGCGTCCTGTCTTCCTCGGTGGTCCTCTGCCGTCATGGCTCCCGCGGAGTGGAAACAAAGGCATCCTCCTCCTCTTCCTAACGCACTCCCAGCTGCTTCCGACGCTGCCAGCTCAGCATATTTTAGGATTTTTTTTCTTTAATCTATTTCTTTTAGTGCTGTGGACACACATCCTCCATTATGAGAAATGAGAAGGACGTGTGCGCTCGTGCGCGATCGGAGTTGGAGGCTTACGTGGGTCACGCACTGTTGGGGTCCCACGCGTGAACGGACGCTGGGCAGGGGGCAGAGAAGGGCAGAGCCTTTTCTGGTGACTGCGTTCGCCACGTTCTGCTGCGTTGCGTTCACTGTCCCACCCAGCCTGCATACAGTGCCTTTACCTCCAGTGCAGTGACCTCGGGACCTCCATTTACATGATACAGCAGGCTGAAAATAAGTCCAGCATGTGCACATAAGCGTGTATCGGGACTAGGCCCTGATTAAAGAGGCCTTTTGAAAGAGACTATGGCGAAGACAGGGGATTATTCTTGGTTGTTACATCTCATTCCAAAACTGTATATCTGCTCAAGGGCCTTTCCATGGGGTCTTTAATGGGTGAGGTGGTGATGACTGGGGAAAGTTTTGCCACGGCTCCCTGGGGTAATTACAGAGGGGGTGGGGACAAGCTGATTCAAAGCGTGGAGTCCTGGGGTAGGGGCGGGAATGTCCTAGTCCTGAAATTATATTTTAAGATCTTGGGAAGTCTCATGAAGAAAACCCTGGCGGATTGATCTAATGACTGTGTGTGTGTGTGTGTGTGTGTGTGTGTGTGTGTGTGTGTGTGTGTTTGTGTGCGTGTGTGCGCTGCGTGTGTGCGTGCTTTTGTGTGTGTGTGTGTGTGTTTTGGTCATTAGGTTGTGTCTGGGGTGGTCTGAAATTGTTTGACAGCTGTGTGTCATTCAGTGCCACCCCCAGCAGTTTTAGCATTTGGCACTATTTTCTTTGCATTTATCTGGTGGTCATGTGATACTGATAGGCAGGAGTGTTATGGGTTTTTATTTATGTCATTGTTATGTTATGCTGTTTAATGCTGCTCTGTCCATGCTTGGTTGTCATTTGAGAGTTGTTGAGTTGTATTGTGTCATTATGTCCTCCGCATTCGCGGGAGACAAACTGTTTTACCCTCCGTCCATAACTCTGTAATTCCGTGACTCTAAGTCCGAAACACTACCGTTTCCGGGTCATATCTCATAAACTGTTTGAGGTTTTTATACAAAACTTTGTACATGCTTAGAATTAGTGGTGGACTGGTGCCTTTTGTCATTTTGGCGATTCTGGGATTGGTTTATTGGTTCTGGTTTATTTCTCTTGGTTTCCATGGAAACGTATTTTATTTGGAGGCTGGGGACATCACGGTGCATCACACGCACATCATACTAGTCTTATGTCTCAGTAGTGTAATGTTGTGTGATGCTGAGGTATTGTATGCAGTTTGTGTATCGATTGTGTGTTGTTTTCAAGTCATGTTGTGTCATGTCTTGAGTGTGTGTGTGTGTGGGAGCTGTCTTATTACCTCCGCCAAACAAAGTTGGCAGGAGGTTATGTGATCGGTGCTGTTTGTTTGTTTGATTGTGAACAAGATAACTCAAAAAGTAATGAACGGATATCTCTGAAATTTTGTGGGTGGGTCGCTATTACATCAGGGATGGACCCTACTGATTTTGACCACAATCAGTGAAACAATATGGCCGCCACGGTCACCATCTTGAAATCCTGTGACACGTGATAACTGAACTTAGCTCCCACTCACCAAGATTTGGACTGTGCTGCTTGGTGGAGGTTTGGACTCTAGCAGTGCCTCTAGTGTTGTATAATATTTTCTTGCTGTGTTTGCCGCTGTTACTGCATTGCTTGGCCCTCGTATCTGAGGAAGGTGAGGAAGAGGAGGGTGTTTTCTGAGGAAGTGACCGTGGTTCTCCCGCTCTCCACAGCTGTGTGCTGTAACCAGGTGGTGGTACAGGACCGGGTGAGCGCGGTCGTGGGGAGAAACGTCACGCTGGCCTGCAGGGTGGAGGTCGGAGCCAACCTCAGCCTGACCCAGAGCTCCTGGGAGAGGAAGCTGCCCTCGGGCTCCGCCACCCTCGCCGTGTTCAACCCCGAGTTCGGCATCTCCATCGCCCCCGAGTACATCAGGCGGCTGTACTTCCAGTCGCCCTCCGCGCGCGACGCCACCATCGTCCTGGAGGACGTGGGCTTCGCCGACGTCGGGGTTTACACCTGCAAAGTAGCTACGTTTCCTCTAGGAAACACGCAGGCGTTCACCACCGTCGACGTCATGGGTAAGCGCTGTGCGTGTGTGTGTTTGTGTTTGCGTGTGTGTGTGGGTGGGGGGATATCGGAGGGGGTCTTGTGTGAAGACTGTCACTGTCAGTCACGTAAAAACCCTCCTACACAAGTTACTTTTCAACTTTGAGTAGCTTTTTTTGTACCGACTGCAGATGTTCACAAACCTGCATTACAAAGCAGCAGGACAGAAAAAGAAAGCCGAAACACCTGACCCAAACCTCCAAATATTAACAAGTGCACATGGAACAAAAAAAGAAAAAAAAACTCGCCGGTGAAGAGAGGAACTATGTTGAGCTAAATCTCCGTAGTGGAAGAATGAAATCTTAAGGAACCGGCCAACAGATGTAGAGCCCATCCTCCATTAGTCTGTTGGTCGATAAAGGAGCATAATGGTCTTATATTATACTGTTCAGGGGCCAAGCATTTGCCAAATTAGGCCCCAGTAGCAGAATGTAACCCTTAGAGCGCTGAAATAAATCCCGAAGAATTGTAAATTTAAATATTTTGAGCTGTTGAAAACCTATCATGTGGCGACTTGTTTAAAAGAGCCCCAAGTCACCACATGATTTCAACTGCTTTGATTTTGATATATCATTGAGTGACCTTATTTGTGTGTAGCGCTCTAAGGGTTAATTGACTGATGGGAAGTGCTGGTTAATGAAGGAAAGCTTCTCTCCGTCCTCCTCCTCCTGTTAATTACAGCTCCAAACTCTGCCCATTCACATTTAAAATCTCAGCACTTCAGCTCACCGGAGGATAATGCGCCGCATCGTCATTTGGCCACTTCCCTTTCGTCCTTTTCTGCTGAATAATCCAGCTCTCCAGGTAAAAATGCTCCCTGGCGAAGAGAAACGAAGAAAAGCGGAGGGAAGTACTAAGGAGCAGAAAATGTTGATGTTTTCTGTTGCTGTTTGTGTGTCCGACTGGTTTTTTTGCGGAGATTAGGTAAATGAGCGTCACTGATTAAATTTTCTGCTTTTTTTTGTGTCAGTCTGTCCGCTCAGATGAGTAGAGGGGTAATTAAACAGGTCGATAAATATTCATGACCCACGGCTCATTTGTGAGAGTTAATGTTTAAAGGCCGTTAATGTATTAACTGCCCGGAAAACGCACAGGTCCATAAACACAACCTCTCACGTCTTTTCGCGATGCTCAGAGATGGACACACACACACTGATCCATACACAAAAAAACAGAGGCACACAAAAGTAGACACTCATCCATGAGCGCACACACACGTTTAAATGAGGCAGCTCCGTTAGCGGAGTGGTTCTGACTGTGACCCGGCCGCTATAACTCGTCTCCGTTTCTTCTCCTCGAGGCTGTTGATGCCAGAGTGAGGGTTGTGTTCCCATGATGCACTTCTCCTCTTCTCTAGTTTCTAGCCTGTGATAAAGGTTGCTGCAGAAAGAGTGTGTGCATCTCTCTTGTGCATACGCAATGTCTCTCTCACTCTCATACCCACACTCATGCATTCAGCGATCACGTTAATGCAGGCAGGTCTTGTGACAAATGCTGTCACTGCGTCACTGTGGTCCTCTAGTAATTTCTGTGTGAGTTAGCCTATTGCTACAGTGCTGCACTGCTAGTTCTGCTAAATCCCCCCCACCCCCCCTCGAGGTCACAGGAGGACACTGCTCTGCTCTCTCTGTCACTGTGGTGATACATTTTTTACGTGTATCAGCTGCGTCTAATGAGCTGGCATATCCTCGCCGATTTGGCCCGAGTCCGGAAACGTCCGAGCGTTCGCTTCGGGTTTCAGCTGCTACAAGCCACTATTTCGCGGGAGATCCGGCGGAGGGTTACTCAATCCCTGCCACTCTGACCTTTGACCCCAATAAAATGGAAGAGCGGCTTGCTGGAGAAATGTTTACGTAGCGGGTGAGGATCAACAGCTCTGTTTGGACGGCTTTACGAGGGCCGGGTTAAGATTAAATGGCCAGTGTGCTGCGAGTCCTTCCGTTCTTATCGGCGCCGAGGCCCATTCACAGGCCACGAGCTACACAATCTAATGCTGCGAAAGCGTTTTTTATCCATCGCCCGCTGTTTGAATGAGATCGTTTGTGTTTGTTTGTGCCGTTGTGTATGAAACTGCATAACTGGGCAGGAGATGGAAGAAACTACAAAAATTTTTGTTTGTATAAAAATTTGACTCTTGTGCAGATTTAGACAAAATTCCCAAATTTAATGGCTACATAATTCTGTAATTGAATTTCCAAATGTTTTGCTTCACTGGAATAATTTTCCAGAGTCTCTGTGACACAAATACAGAGTTGTGAAGCCTTAAATAGGCTCATGCACAACAGGAAAAATTGGCATTATTTGTGTTCTGCTTGAGGGGGTCAAGGAGCGGATGAGTGCTCAAATCTGGGTAACAGAGGATTTTAGGCGATCTGGCATTCGCTGGCCCCCTGAATGATTGATTGCTAATGTAGCAGCTGCCTGTGTGCCTTCTGTCGTCGCACTAGGAGTTACCGGAAGGATTCCTGGTGCTGAAACCAGAGCATAACCCGAGCAGGGGCTGGCAGCTACCCCAGCTCCCTGGCAGGAAGTCGCTACCCTTTCCTCTGAGCTTTTTCTGAAACCGTACGGCTGCTCATGCAGACCCAAAAAAAGGGGTCAGGCACTGTGACATCAGAGAGCTGCTGGGAGGGGCTGAAGGCAGGGGGTGTGGTGTGGGGGAGATGGTTAGAGTGGCAGCTATAATTGGTGTGAGACAAAATACTTAGACTGGCTGCATAGCATGGGGGTACTGTGAATGAGGTGCTCCACCCTGGCTATTTTTAGTGCTCGAGGGTGAGGGGTTATTTACATTTTTCTTTCCTTGGGCAGCTGGGCTTTCCAGAAAGGGAGTGGAAAAGGGGGTTGGGCCTGTGGGATTTGGGTATGAAGGGTTGAGGGGTTTGGCTGTAAGTAGTGGGGTGACATGCAGTGTTCATCTTTGCTTGGAACAGGACGAATCACACAAAGAACAGGACAAGAGAGATGGAGACAGACAGAGGGATAAAGGGAGTACTGACAGAAGGAGAGGGAGAAAGATGAATAGCAGTCAGAGAAGGGTCATAGTTCAGCTCTAACTGCTGTTTGAGTTACAGTCCAGTTTTTAATCGTTATTAAGGCCTTTTCCCTTTTTTTTTTTTTTTTTTTTTTTTTTTGCCAGTTGAGTGTACATCCTTTTAATACCAGGACAGTTTTCCAGTGAAAGATACTGGTGTAGATTTAATCAAGAGATGTACTTAACTCGACTGATAAATGAATTCAAATATGATTTAGTACTTCACATTTGCTGAATTGTGCCCCAAATTTTTTCATTTTTTGAGGATAAGTAGCGCCTGGAATTGCTTGTGGGCCGTTGTTACGGACTAATATTGATGGAGTCTGGTCCATTGTTTCTGTCCCAATTTAGAGTCTAAGAAGCATAAAGAGTGAAATGTTGCCAAGGAAAGTCCCTGCTCACACAAGGCTGTCTCTCAGCTGTGAGAGACCTGCACACAGAGCAGTGTAACCTGACCTTTACAGAGGCCGGCACTCCCTGTAAGCCAAGCCAAGTATAACAGAGCTGAATGCAACACAGAATCGATACTCACTGTTGCACTCCGCACCGGTATGTATCTCAACCCTGTAGTACTGAGCGCCGTATTCAACTCAATGCTATATTACCGAGGACCAGCCCTTAACTCAACCCTGTATTACTGAGGAACGGCCCTTAACTCAATCCTGTATTACTGAGGAACGGCCCTTAACTCAATCCTGTATTACTGAGGAACAGCCCTTAACTCAATCCTGTATTACTGAGGAACGGCCCTTAACTCAATCCTGTATTACTGAGGAACGGCCCTTAACTCAATCCTGTATTACTGAGGAACGGCCCTTAACTCAATCCTGTATTACTGAGGAACGGCCCTTAACTCAATCCTATATTACTGAGGAACGGCCCTTAACTCAATCCTGTATTTCTGAGGTACGGCCCTTAACTCAATCCTGTATTACTGAGGAACGGCCCTTAACTCAACCCTGTATTTCTGAGGAACGGCCCTTAACTCAATCCTGTATTACTGAGGAACGGCCCTTAACTCAATCCTGTATTACTGAGGAACGGCCCTTAACTCAGGCCTGTATTACTGAGGAACGGCCCTTAACTCAATCCTGTATTACTGAGGAACGGCCCTTAACTCAATCCTGTATTACTGAGGAACGGCCCTTAACTCAATCCTGTATTACTGAGGAACGGCCCTTAACTCAATCCTGTATTACTGAGGAACGGCCCTTAACTCAATCCTGTATTACTGAGGAACGGCCCTTAACTCAATCCTGTATTACTGAGAACGGCCCTTAACTCAATCCTGTATTACTGAGGAACGGCCCTTAACTCAATCCTGTATTACTGAGGAACGGCCCTTAACTCAATCCTGTATTACTGAGGAACGGCCCTTAACTCAATCCTGTATTACTGAGGAACGGCCCTTAACTCAATCCTGTATTACTGAGGAACGGCCCTTAACTCAATCCTGTATTACTGAGGAACGGCCCTTAACTCAATCCTGTATTACTGAGGAACGGCCCTTAACTCAATCCTGTATTACTGAGGAACGGCCCTTAACTCAATCCTGTATTACTGAGGAACGGCCCTTAACTCAATCCTGTATTACTGAGGAACGGCCCTTAACTCAATCCTGTATTACTGAGGAACGGCCCTTAACTCAATCCTGTATTACTGAGGAACGGCCCTTAACTCAATCCTGAGGAACGGCCTTACTGAGGAACGCCCTTAACTCAATCCTGTATTACTGAGGAACGGCCCTTAACTCAATCCTGTATTACTGAGGAACGGCCCTTAACTCAATCCTGTATAACTCAATCCTACTGAGGAACGGCCCTTAACTCAATCCTGTATTACTGAGGAACGAACTCAATCCTGTATTACTAACTCAACTCCTGTATTACTGAGGAACGGCCCTTAACTCAATCCTGTATTACTGAGGAACGGCCCTTAACTCAATCCTGTATTACTGAGGAACGGCCCTTAACTCAATCCTGTATTACTGAGGAACGGCCCTTAACTCAATCCTGTATTACTGAGGAACGGCCCTTAACTCAATCCTGTATTACTCAATCCTGTATTACTGAGGAACGGCCCTTAACTCAATCCTGTATTACTGAGGAACGGCCCTTAACTCAACCCTGTATTACTGAGGAACGGCCCTTAACTCAATCCTGTATTACTGAGGAACGGCCCTTAACTCAATCCTGTAGTACTGAGGAACGGCCCTTAACTCAATCCTGTATTACTGAGGAACGGCCCTTAACTCAATCCTTTATTACTGAGGAACGGCCGTAACTCAATCCTGTATTACTGAGGAACGGCCCTTAACTCAATCCTGTATTACTGAGGAACGGCCCTTAACTCAATCCTGTATTACTGAGGAACGGCCCTTAACTCAACCCTGTATTTCTGAGGAACGGCCCTTAACTCAATCCTGTATTACTGAGGAACGGCCCTTAACTCAACCCTGTATTTCTGAGGAATGGCCCTTAACTCAACCCTGTATTTCTGAGCACCAGCCTTTAACTCAACCCTGTATCACTTAGCACCAGCCTTAGACTCAGCCCTGTATTACTGAGCTCCCGCCTTCATCTCAACCCTGTAGTTCTGAGCGCCAGCCTGTTTCTCATCCGTACAGCAGTAAGAACCCACTTATAACTCAACCCTGTAGCTCTGAACACCAGCTTGTAAAAGAACGCTAAAACGCTGAGTACCGGCCAACAACTCAACCATGTAGCACTGAACACCCACCTGTTACTCAACCCTGTAGCTCATAGCACCAGTGGGCCGAGAGGCAGGAACACATCCTATGTAGCCCACCCAAGAAAGCGAATTACCTGGACAGAATCCACGTGACCGCGGGGAGTGCATGCAAACCTTGCCCAGAATGGCCCCAGGCCAGTTCAAACCCGCGAAACTCTTGCTGCGACCCACTGCGCGACCGTGCTGCCAACTCAACACTATATAATATCTAGCTAATAATGAGCTATGTAATTTTTGTTGAAAATATCCAAGGACAAGTAAATGTTTTGTTTAGAAAATATTCAAGGAAAAGTATCAAAAAAAAGCGTGAATTACTGTGGTACACTGCGCAACCCACAAATTATATTCTGGAATAATGAAAGACTATTATTAGTGGATTTTACTGATGTATTGCAGTGCATAGTTGTTCGTGGCAAACGCTGAAGTCCGTGAGACCATGTTTCCCATCTGATACGGCTATTTTCCTGTCGTATCAATGACCGCAGTTCATTTGTCGAAGCGGAGTCATTATTGGTAAGTGTAATTTCATAAAACACTTACTGACTCTGGTCTGGGGCTGCACCCCATTGCAATTTAGTCCATTTGAGAAGATTCATTTTAAATGGCTTAATTGGCACTGATATAAATTACAACGTTACGACTTGAACCAAGCAAACATTGCTGTGGAGTAGAGTGCGTGGGTTGTTTTTTTTTTTTTTTTTAATCATCATCTGCCAGTGGTGTAGCATTGACTGATAGGAACCTGTCAATGGATGTCTTGATCCTGAATTTCACTAAACATCCCATATTATGCTGTGTTTGCTCCCAGGTTATTGTATTCTCACATGTCCACAAGAAAGGCTTATAAACCTTTTAGCTAAAAACACCCCCAAAAAAAATCTATAATTTCCTGGCCATTTTACTGCCTGTCATTCTTCTCACTTCTATGTGGAACAGGCTGTTTGGGGTTGGCTTTCCCTCTGATAATGACCTCTGATTGGCTGGCGAACCGTGATGAACTGTAGTGAAGTAAAGTTAGTGCTAGGAGAGAGAGCGAGGTCGGGAGGTTGATCGAGTATGCCGAAGCGAGGAGGACACGCAGACGGAGCTGGTCAGCATGAACGATGCAAACCACTTCTGTTTGTGACGTACGGAACATAAAACGGTTCACTGATTGTGCGGAAAACCTCAGCACTGTTCGCATACTTCTGCAGTTGTAAAATGGTTTCATACCGTACACTAAGTTACAATTGATCAGTTTCAAACAAGTTCCCGTTTAGTACGCATTGTTATGTGATTAGTCTGTCACATGAAATAAAGGCAACGGGGAAGATTTCATTTCCAGTTGCTCTGCGCAACAGCTTATGCGTTTGTCTGTGATCGTTTCCCCCTGTCCACCTGAAATTGTATACTCCTCGCTTCTTTTCTGGGACGTGATATGAGGGTTGTTTTGTTCATTGTGGATGTGAGTGAAATGTAGTGAAACCTTAGATCTCCAGGGGCAGTGCTGATATGGTCTTGTTCTGTAAACTGGGTAATTATTTAGGCTTTTTAGTTCGTTTCTTGCCAGTCTTGTGTCTGCCACTGCTGGGCTTCGCTGATTGTATTTCCTGAAATGGAAACGAGTGAAAGCAAGTGATTGTGTGTGCGTTTGTGGCTGTGTATGCGTGTGTCCCGACTGTCAGTATGTCTGTGTGTGTCTGTGCAGGTGTATATTGAGCTTATATCTGCTGTCTGATGTAACATGTACATATTTTTGTTTGTATGACCTGATTGGACGATGGGACTGGGAACATAATTCTCTGAGATTTAAATGTGTGTGTAATAATTGGACTGTACAGATTCTGATCTCACATCCTGAGTGCAGTGCTTCATACTTTCAGTACCACATAAGAGGTAGCATTACTCTTCAGATTAATTTTAAACTCCACCGGCCCCAAATGGCTCGTAATTCTGAACATCCTTTCTCGTTATCGAAGTAGGGGGAACCTTCATTCACTTTGCTCATACGGTTTGGTTGAGAGTGGAGTTTGGTAGCCTCACCTGAGATTTTCAGGTTTGTCTGGCACTGGGACTCAAGTGAAACCATGTCCTAACACCATGTCCTGAGAGAGTCTGTAAGCTGTGAGGGACAGGCGGCCATTTTGACTAACACAGTTGTGCTGCCTGAGGCACTATAGTGATCAGTTATTAAACTCATTACAGCGCAGTGATTACAGTCTTTCACACAAGCCCTCATGCTGGCTGATTTGCGGTCAGGCACACACACAGAGCCTTGTGTAAGAGTCCCTAATCTAGCACTGTCCTACTCTCTGTACTACAGTCCTGTCTCACAGTTCCCTCTCTCTCCCTCTATCTCTCCCTCCCTCTCTCTCCCTCTCCTTCTTGCAGTGGAGCCTCAGGTGTACGTGTCTGCGGGCTCCGTGGCGCTGCTGGATGGCGGGAATGAGACGGTGGTGGCCACCTGCACGGCAGAAAGGGGGCGCCCTCGAGCCGAGGTGTCCTGGGAGTCAGAGCTTTTCGGGCGCTCCGACATCCACCACCAGGACGAGCCCAACGGTACCACCACCTCCCAGGCCCGATACCTGTGGCGCCCCAACCGTCACGCTCAGGGACACTCGCTGACCTGCGTCGTTCGACACCCCGCCCTGTCGACAGAGTTTCGCATCCCTTACGTCCTCAACGTGCAATGTGAGTGTGTGTGTGGGTTTGTGTGTGTGTTTACCTACCCTTGTTGGGACAAGATGACCCCATAAGACATGGAATTCCAGATTTCTTTATCCTCATGGGACATTTTCAGGTCCGCATGAGGAAATTGAGCTATTTTAGGGTTAAGGTTAGGGTTGGGTGGGGTTAGGGTTAGGGTTAGGTTAAAGTCTGGGTTAGGGTTAGGGGTTAAGGTTTAGGTTAGGGTTTGGGTTAGGCATGTACTGTTGAGGGTTTAGGTCAGGGAATGGGGTTGGGGAATGAATGGAAGTCTGTGGAATGTCCCCACAAGACATGAAAACCCAACATGCGTGTGTGTGGGTGTGTGTGTGTGCGTCCTTCTGCGCATGTGCGTGCGTGTGTGTGTGAGTGACAGAGAGAGAGGGATGCGTGCTCAACATGCAGTGTAGGTGTCTGTAGAAATCCGAGTGGGAGCAGAGGTGTGAAGTCTGCAGTCAGAACATATAGGCATATAGGCCCACACCAGCACTTTGTTTCCAACACCTCTATTTGACAATTGGGACCATTTCTCAGCCAAGAGATAAGAACAAATTCGTGGATTCATTGAGTGGGTGGAGGGAACAAATTGCTTGACTTTTATTTTTTGACTCCTGGACTTTCCACTTCTGGATGAGGCCAAAGTGTAGACAAATTTTCTGCTGTTTGATGAAAAATATGACGGTAGCGTCTGCTAAGCTACTGATAGTGTCTGCTAAGTGATTATAAAATGTAACCTTTGTGCAACATTTCGTATCAAACTGCCTGTTCAGACTGGGGCCTTTAGCAAACGTTGCCTACACGATGATGTAGACCGTGACCCTGTACGAACAGGGCTGCCGTTTCTCGACGGTTCTCACGCTATGGATGCACTTATCCAAAAATTAGAGCTGACAGTCTGTACTTTGACAACATGTGCATTGTTTTAAAATCCATTTCACTGCGGTGCAGAGCCAAGACCTGAATTTGTTTCCCTGTGCAAATGCTTTTAGACTGCAGTACTGTGGACTGTGTGGGCCCAATGTTTGAAAAATGATTGTGTGGATGATTGATATTCACTCGGTGACGCACATGTAGATGTTGAAAAATCTATTTTGGAACATTCCATTGGAAAGGATATCAAAATGTAATAATTTTCCCATAATAAGTTTTTTTTTTTTTTTTTGTGATGGTGTGTGGGATATGGGATTGGGCTTTTATAGGAGTTCCCTTAATTTTCCGGCGCAGTTGGCCGACTCACTGAAACGAAATTATCTTAAAAGGCCGAAAACCAACCAACTGGAACGGAGCCGTCGTGTAGGCTCGATTTTATTTTTTCTGGCCGCGGATTTGTCGTCTTGTCTGGTGTGTGTGATTAAGAGGACATCTGTTCTTAATGCCAGTGTGGCATGAGCTCTCTGCTGCCCGCGCGGCTAGCCTCCATCGCTGGTGGCTGCCCTTACAGGCTTCTGTAAGGGGCCGCGCTACGTAAACGCAGCTAATTTATACCTGCAGCGCGTAAAAACCACACCCTCGTCCTTTTACTCGGCGAGAGAGAGAGAGAGAGAGATATTATGTTGTTGCTATGCATCTCTCTCTTTTTCTGTGTTTTAATCTTTCTCTCATTCTCAGTTTCCAATTCGAATTCCAGTTGCTCCATTGGCAGGACATACTTAAACAAATAATATAGAAGCATCATAAATCAATTATGATGCATACGCACTGTGAAATAAAAATAATGGTGAACATTCTTTAAACAAAACAACACAATTACATTTGGTTATGTCAAATCAATACTAGTTTTTAAAAAAATCCCTTATTCTCTCTCTCTCTCTCTCTCTCTCTCTCTCTCTCTCTCTCTCTTTCTCTCCCCTCTCTCTCCTGTTTTCTCCCTGTTGAAGCTCATAAAAGGTCCATTAAACCGTCGTTTTTATGTTACCGACATTAATGCGCATGTCCCGGACCAGCCCAGCTCTGCTGTGTGATGATATCTGCTCGCTGTACTTTACTGCTGGTTAATGAAGACGTTTTATGAAATATTGATTGAGTCCCAGCACTCGCCCTAGTAAGGGCAGGAACATGCAGGAGATGCCCAAGGTTAAACCAAAAGCGAAGGGCTTTGAGATGGACACAGTGAGAGACTGTAAGAGAGAGGGATGGAGGGAGAGCATGAGATGACTGAAGCGTAAGTAAGAAAGAAAGGGAAGATTGCGAGAGAGGAGAAAGAGAGAAAGGCAACTGAAGAGGATGGAGGAATAAATATGGAGGTGAGGAAGCACCTGAGAAGAGAGATGGTGATTGAGAGAACGGAAAGAGAGAAGACTGAGGAAGAGTGAGGATGGAAATTGGGAGATTAATGAAGAGACGAGTGTGAGGGATGAGGGAAATGTATCTGAAAATGTCTTAATCCTGAAGCGTTTTGAGCCATTTGTTGGGCTGTTTCTCCCTTTGTAGCCACTGGTACTGTCCTGTATCTGATAAGAACATGTTAGAACATTTAGATGAAGTGTTGCTCATAAAGGCTTTATACAGCATGTATATCGCCTTCATAAATAAGACATAATGTCTTCATAAATCATACATAAGCAAATGTCATGCTTCGTAAAGGGTGAAATAACACAGCCTTATTCAGCATGTGATGCCAGATGTGACAATGAAAATGTCACTTAGCTGACAGTGTCACCCTATATAGCATTTAGCCACCAGCTAAGCGACATTGTCAGTTATATCACATCTGGCATCACATGCTGAATAAGGATGTGTTATTTCACCCTTCATCTAAACTTCATCTAAAGTGTGACTAACTTTTTTATCATGTGTGAAGCTCCTGATCAACAGCCCTGTTACAATAATGTTACTCTAACACCCTGTTAACGTGAGTCCCTAAGGCCCTATTTCTACCCTCTAAGCTGTGACCTCTGTGTGCTGACCTCACTCGTCTCTCTTCCAAGGCCCTGTCCTCCTCCGCCTCGCTCTCCGTGTCCTCTAACCTTAGTACCCAGACCCAACCACCCCATCTACTCCTCTTATCACCTCTCCTGCTCTGTTACTCAAACAGTACCTCATTTATTTTGGTCCCCTCACATTCCCTGGCCAACCCCTGTGGTCCAAGTGTTTTTGAAGTTTTTTCTCATTCGATGAATACCTTACTAACCGCGTTTTGCAGGCAGGTGGCTGAAATAAAGCCTGACTTGTACCATATATATTGTTCATGTGCTGTTGGATTTTGACTTGAATCTGGGATGGAGGATGCTAAGAGTTAGCTACTGCAGTCCTCTATTGAAAAGTTAAAGAAAGTGCGGTTTGAATACACATACCAGTGCTCAAGTGCTAACCGGCTCTTTTCCTGAACCCTAATGAACCATCTTACTCAGCAGCAAGAGCCTCCATTCAGCTGCAAATAGGGTTTGAAATGGAAAAATATACAGGACTGTCGATCTTATGAGCTGTTTCTCTGACAGACAGGTGTGTAGTTCTGGAGGAGTAGGTTCATTGCGTATGCATGTTGACCTTTGACCGCTCCATCTTTTGCAGTCGGCCCTGACCTGGTGTTGACGGGGTACGATGGAAACTGGTATGTGGGACGGGAGGGAGTGAGGCTCCAGTGTCGAGTCCACGCCAACCCGCCGGCCCACTACGTGAGCTGGAGCAGGTAGGTACTGCAGGTCCGCCCTAGCACAGTGCATCATTGCCGCGTTTTTATGGAACCCACCTATGTTCTCGCAAAGCCACGCCACTCTGGAGCATTCAAGCGCTAGGATTGGCCAGTCATCCGAGCGCCAGGATTAGCCAGCCATTCAGCTTTAGGATTGGTATCCTGTTGCTTGAATAGCTGGCCAATCCTAGCGCTCGAATGCTCCAGAGGGGCATTTCTTTGCAAAAACAAAGGTGGGTTCCATAATAACGCGTCATTACTAGACACACTCCTTGGAGATGAACATTGCGATTGGATTTGCAGTTTAGTTGGAGGGGGCAGGAATGTTTGCATGAAATGGGAGGGAGAAAGTGTGTGTGTGTGTGTGTGTGTGTGTGTGTGTGTGTGATTCTTCATGCGTGTGCGTTCCTGCGTCTGTGTCAGCGTGTGTTAATGTAGCACCGAGGATCATGCTCTCGCTTAAAAATCCGCTGACCCAGAAAGGTACACGCTGTTCAGGAAGAGCTCACTCAGCTGTACGGCTGATTAGCAACAGCCTGGAAGTCTGGCCGGGTTCAAGGTGGTAGGAAAGTTACGCACAAGCAGAGCTGAGGTGAAGACTGTGGTCGCCTTGTTACATGGTCCCGAGCTGTTTTTAACACTGTGTTCAGGAGTGATAGCGGAACACAATCGAGTGTTTCAAAGGCTGCTCTTGCACCCCGCATTTGTGACGTCCCCTCCACCCCCATCCCACGCGACACTCCTTTTTGGTGCGAAAGCAGACGGGGTGTAAACTCTGTGCTCGTCCCCAGGGTGGGAGAACAGATGCCGGACGGTGTGGAGGAGGCGAACGGTACCCTGGTTTTCACGCGGCCGCTGGAGCGGAATGACTCTGGGGAGTACCAGTGCGAGGCGGGGAACGACCTTGGCCGTCGGAGCAGAGACATATACGTGCTGATACAAGGTGAGTGAAGATCCCTAAAACCCCACTATAGAATCCATTAAACCCCTACCCCTGAAGCCCTATAGCCCTATACCCCCCACACACACCGTTCTACAGACACCGCTAGCTGCTGTTTTATTAGAGCTTTTCTCTCTTCATCTATCTTTCTGACATTTAACAGAGGCCCTCGGCATCTTGCCTCTTGTGGCCAGTGGCATTCATGGCGGTGGGGTATGCTAAACGATACACCCCACTTTATAGGGCAGGGCTTCTCAAATCTGGCCTACGAGTCCAAATCCAGCCCTGGTTTGCTTTCCCTCCTGGCAAATATTGAACAATTATTGTCTCTGATTGGCTAGACTTTCTTTACACCTCACTCCTAGGGAAAGGGAGGGTGGACAACCAGCAGGTCTCCGCCCACGAGGGCTGTGATTTGGGGAACACGATATAGAGAAAACCAGGCTCAAATCCTCTGCCTGTTCAACTGGAGAGCCTTCTTTCATGCAGCTTGTGTTTGACTACAGCTGTAAATTTGTCTCACAAATGTGTCCATTTGTGCATGCGTGAATGTGTGTGTGTGCTTATGGGCACACACCGACGCACTCGCATCCGGGTGCGAGTCTGTGCATGTGCGTGTGTGTGTGCGTGTGTGTGTTTGGAGCCATGACTGTGCGTGGTTAACCAAGACCAGGAGTAGAAGTGTGTTTGACGCTTTTGCGATAAGGGAACAGGCTGTGATGGATGAGCTGGACTAACAGAAGGGTCCTCGTTGCGTACCGTACTGAGACAGACAGTACTGAGAAGGGTGGGACCTCATCGCTTGTGCGAAAGCCTGGGCGTAGCGTGGCAGTGGCTCAGCGTCACGGCTGCGCTTCCCTCAGCCTGGGAGGTGCACCACTTTGGTTTGGCGCCTAGAAACTTTTGCTGAGAGGAACTGGGGAGAGGGAGCGTGAGAGAGAGGAAGTAATGAGCGATGAAGTGATTCCCAGCCGGAGGTTTAATGGGGCTGGGTAACTGCGGGTCATAATGCCTCTGTGTGTTCAAGGTTGTTACTGCATTGTTTTCTCTCAGTTGCTTTTACTTACCATCACTCCAAGAAGCAGACTCTGTCTCGCTCTCTTTCTCTCCCTCTCTCTCTCTCCCTTTCCCTCTCTGTCTCTGTGTGTCCCTCAAACACACACGTACATGCTTCCCTAATTTGACTTATTTTGCATAGTTTCTGTGTTGCATTTTTTAGAAGTCCGGTGTTAATGAAAAACTGACGGATAATTTTGAAAGCTTACATTTCACACGAACACCTGAGTTAATTATTAGTTTTATTAATGTGTTACTTCCCCAGTTCTTCAATAAGTTACTGACTGAGGTAATTATTTCTATGTTCACCAGGGTGTGTGGCCATACAGGGTGTAGCGCTCATTTGAAATCCCAGAAACATCCTTTGGCTGTTGGCAGTGCAGTGATCGCCAAAACCACTCATTGGATTTTTATTTCTGGGAGTTTGTATGGCATGCTGTTCGTCTCCTCCTCGATGCGGCACATGTTGTGTTGAGCCGGGAACGTGTGCAGCTGTTCACAGCTATCAGCTGGTCGCCAGTTTGGTCTGCGCTGCTGTAAAAAGACCTGGCAGCCTACCGGTGTTCCGACTAAAGTCCACTCTGTCATGCGCCAGCAGTCAAACTCAAGCAGCCTTGACTGGGAGATTAGAGCTGTGACTGGTGAAATATTCACTAATGTGCCCGGCAGCATTTGCATTTGATTTATTCCTCTACAACACCTCCCACTCTGTTCAATTGCTCTCTCTCTCTGCCACTTCTGTGTGTGTGCGTGCATGCATGCGTGCTTGTGTGTGTGCTGGTGCCATGTGCCGTTGCTGCATAGTCCCCAAGATTGTGTGAATGAGTGTATTGTATGTGTGTATTTTTGAGTAGTTTTTGCATCTCCATTTGTGCAAGTGCACATGCACCTGAAATCCAGGATATGCTGTGCAGAAATGCTGAAAGTTGTCACAGTTGTCCTTCTAGTATCATATCACTGTGCCAAGGCAGAGACCAGACTGGTAAATATGCTCAGATTTGCTCAATAAAATCTAGTTCTTTACCAGATGTGGTCCTGTGGTTCTGCTGTTTAGATATTTCGTTTTTGTTTGGGGGGGAACAACAGTTGTGTTCATAACATGGTGAGTCATCGGCTTTTCATGTCTGTGTGTTTCTGGCTCTGCTGCGTGTGTGTGACTGTATACAGCTCGAGTGTGAAAGTGCAGGTCTTCGAGTCTGAAAACTGACACGGCGCTCAGAGACGCTGCCAAACCGTTGGATCTGGAAGGTCTCACTCCGAGAGAGTTTGGTGGAGATGCTGGTTAGGGAAAACAGCCATTTTAAAAAATCTCTCTAATTCAAAGCCTTTATTCATCGAACCGCCGCAGCACTCCAAAGACATGGAAAATGAGAAATCAGAACCCCCTGGCTCTCTGTATATTTTTCCTGCTTTTTCATTTGATCCGAGTCCAAAACAGGCTGACTGCACTGTTTGGATATGATGTGCGGACCCCCCCACCCCCCCTTCTCTGCTAAAAGGATATCTGGAAGTTTCCCCAACTCCACTGTCGGTTCTCATCACTGTGTGAGGTTGGGTTTGCCTATAATGCTTATCTTCAACCGATTCCCTGCTCTGATTGGCCTCACAGGGGCCGATTAAGATGGCTGTCAGTGCATCAGCCAATCATCATGCCCTATATGGCAGGGCTGCCATTTTACTTGACATCCACTGTGCAGGTCAATTATTTTAACCCAGATTTTTTGGCATATCTGCTTCTACAAATTAGTAGCATGTGAATGCAAAAAGTGTCTGTCTTAACAAGTCGTTTTGTCTTAAACTAGGAAGTTAGGTCTTATATTTTCTCTCTCAAGTAGAAAATATGAGCTTATTTTAAGTTACCATGTGCTTGACAAGTGAAATTTTTTTTATCCCATTGGCAAATCCTGACATAAGTAAAACCTATCTCACCCCATTGGCAAATTTTTGTCTTACTGAGGGGAAAAGGTAATAGAAATAAGTGTTTTAATTCTTGATACAAGATTAAACCACTAGGTAAGGTGGACTTATTTTTCAGTTTTTGCAGTGTGCTACAGGTGTCTACCTGTGGAGTGAGGTGTACTTTTTTCAGACTGGGGGTGCAGATATACGAGACCATAGATCTCCTGGCACAGGGTTAGGCAGCCCTGGTGTTGCGTTTTGGCCACTTTCTCCTCTTGCCTTTGCGTCTCCAGATGTCCTCCCCCTGCCCCCCCACCCGTCACCACCACCACCCCAAATGTCTCCCCACACCCACCCATTACCATGGATACACACACACACACACACACACACCAGCAGACTGGGTGGAGCACTGGAGGTCCTCTGTTTGACCCTCGCGCTTATTCCTCCCTCTGTGTGTTTTTATGTGTTGCGCAGTGAGGTTTTGGCTTCCTCCACTGGGCTTAAAGGATGTTTTATACTTGTGCATCATTCTCATAAAAATCAGTCATCATAGGGCTTGTGCAGGATGTGCTGCATGTGCAATGGTTGCGAGCTATGTTCACAAAGATGGCACATGCCCCTCAAAAATACATTAGCAATCTGTGGTTGCGTACTCCACCCAGGCAATGATTGGTTGCCTGGCGATGTGATGAGAGAGAGGAG
The DNA here is from genome assembly GCA_029692085.1 of Gymnothorax javanicus. Classification (NCBI taxonomy): domain Eukaryota; kingdom Metazoa; phylum Chordata; class Actinopteri; order Anguilliformes; family Muraenidae; genus Gymnothorax; species Gymnothorax javanicus. The sequence goes on along the minus strand of CM056195.1, from coordinate 10,051,927 downwards.
TGACTCTTATAACTAATTTTAAATTTTACTGATGTACTTAAGCAAATACAAAATTACTTCAAAAAATGTTTAAGTTATACTAGAAATCTGACAGTTCGGCCTGCACTAGTTCTTCAACGTATGCAGAAGCATAAATGCTCAGCCCGTTCAGGAACGCCACACAAAACTGTAATTACTAGATCTGTGCGGACTATGCAGAAGTGTTAAACAGCTGTAATACAGACTAACAGTATTTAGGACTGGACGATGAATTTAATGATGACCGGCTCAATACCGTTGGATATATGGACTTATTGCGGGTCATACATTTAATAGGCTATCGTCTCTCGTCCAGGCGAGTGCTGGTTTTCCTGCAGAAAAAGAAGTCTTAAAGATGTGCCTTCTCTCCGGATGAGAGGACGTCGATACGGGAGGGGTTCAAGGAGGCATGACAGTCACCCCTGCGGTGGTGATGGTGGTGGGGTGGGGGGTTCTAGCCTTGTCTGTCCTCTGTGCAGTGGTTTAGTTTGGGACAAGACCAACGCAGTGGCCTCCTCTATCGATCCAGCAGCTCTGTATCGTCTTGCATAACTTCCCCGAGACCTTAGGAGGAGGCGAGGCCAGTCACGCAGAGACACAGTCTCTCACACACACACGCGCGCATGCACTTGCACACACACATATTCACACACGAGCCGAAATGCACACCAGAGGTCGCAGGAGGTGAAGTGCTCGTTCTTGACTCCACCGCTTGGAAAGTGCAGTGCCGGCATTCCTGGGAAATAAACAAATTTATAAGTCCTTGTATTAAGATGAGGGAATGAATTGTACCATTTCCTCCTCGCTCAGCGGGAGAAATGTGCCATGTGGGCAGTTGAATTCTCAGACCTCCCTGTTTGTTGTTTATTTTATTGTTCTTGGGTTACTTGGTTTTGGTCGTGCGGGATTCGAGCGGTGCGCTGCTGCCAGTCAGTTTTGTCTGAAGCGAGGTGTTCCGCGCATCCATTCACAAGGCTGTTCTCCTGTACTCCTGCTCAAGTTCTCCCAAATGTCATAGACTTTCAAGAGAATTTCTTCGAATGAAAAGAACACCTGTGCAGTTAAACTGATGAACTGCCTTCTGAGGCAGAATTTAGGGACTGCAATGTCCGCTTCAGCAATTTCATGGAGTCTGCTGCTGTGAAAAATCCAGTTTGTTTGGCTGAAATTAAATTGTAATTTCACCCCATTTACCCTGAAATTAGCAAATACCCGACCATATTATGAATTGAAATTTCACTTAGGTTAGAAGTATGTTGAAACAGCATGTATGTGAACATGCATACAATATCCATTCAGGGGCATGTGTACCTTTGGAAAACACTCATGTATTGGAAAGCTCCTGACAGTTGTTTAAACTAGAAGGGCACTCAGTAGAGCGCGTACCTCTGCCACGCCATATGTCAGTATTATTGGTTCTGGATCAACAAGAATATTATCCAGATCACAAACGGCTATAATCAATTCTACATTTGTGTGGATTATATTTAACGTTGAAACTTTATTAAATTCTGTTCATTACATAAGGACTATCATTCTATTCAAGTGTATTTCAAATTCTTCCAGATCTAGAATCCAGGATATCTTCCAGATCACTTCCAAAATGGAATCAACTCATCCTCGGACTACCACCTACCATCCTACCAAATTTCATGCCAATCCGTGAAGAAGTATTCGAGTTATCCTGTTAACAAACAGACAAACACTGGTTAAAGCGTGACCTTTTTGGTGGAGGTAATTACAGTTGCTCTAGTTTTTCCGCTTTGCCCAGCCTCCTTTTACAATTCGTTCTGCACCGTGGAGTCTTCAGAACTTGGTTGTCCTGGTCGTTTAATTTTGATGCATCCAAATTACGCTGGCAAAAAGGTCCACTCAAATGTCTTCTCGCATGGCTTGACCAGTAAGCTAACTTTGAACGATGACAAATTTGAATTTAGATGTTGCACACGATCTCATGGACACATAAGTGTAAAGCATATTAGCTTTTTTTTTGGATAGTTCGTATTGCTCTGATCAAGCTTTGATTGATTCTGAGTCCAGATGACAGGTTGCAAAACTTGCGACATGACTGTAATCAGCAATCAGTGCTCTGAATGGTAGAATGCTGAAGTAGTGGAACCACGAGTTTTAAGACGAATGTCCTGCTGGTATAGCATTTTCGGTGTACGCATTTCATGGAATTTGGCACCTTGTAGCAATATACTGAGTAAATTACTTTTGCTTCATGAGTACAACTAACTGTGGGTTCATTTTGAAGAAAAAAGGTTACCCTAAATAGTAGGGTGACAGGCGATGATGCTGAAAATTGGACTGAAAGTGACTTAATGGAAACAGAGGGGGGCTGGCTGTTGGGGGTCAATATTTAAAATCAACTTAAAGTGAACAACCGTTCATTTTGGTCACGCTAGCGACTTATGTGTTGATATTTGATTAAACTTTGGCATTTTGAAGAGAATATATGTGAGTCTTTACGGTATGTTTCTTGAAAAATTGCAAAATGGGTTTGACCTCCCTGCTGTTCATTTTCTGCAGAGGTCTTTACTCTCCATACCTTGTCCAGTAAAATTTATTCCCCATTCATGATGCATCTCTATGCAACAGTTGCAGGTTTCCCTCTGTGTATTTTTTGAATCCTGTATTGTTGAATCGGGTTTTAAGATTTTATGAAGGATGAATTTCATATTTCATGTGTATTTTGATCTGTTCGCTCTTATTTTACCAAACTGATAGGTTTTGAAATGTTGTATCACAAACCTGGAACTGTTGTCTGTGTTCGTGTGTCTGTGTGTCGACTGTATAGCCCCTGAGTTGGTCATGTGATCTGTCTACATTCATGTCAGCCCTTGTCAGAGTTGCATAGCCGTCATTGACATTCTGTTCTTTTCTCTGTCTATCCGTCCCCTCTTTTCCCCCCCTCTTGCCTTCCATCCCTCTCCCAATCTCCCTCCCTCCCTCTCTCTTCCCATCCCCACCCCTCCCTCCATCCCTCCCCCATCCTCCATTAGAGCCTCCACCCACCACCACCACCTTCCCCACCACTGCCGCGCCCGTCGCCGCGGGCCACCCAACCGGAGTGCTCCCCAATAAGCGGGGCCCCAAATCCGGCTCGCCGACACTGGCCTCCCTGACTGACAGCAGCCTGGGCACCATCGTGGGCGGTGCAGTGGGCGGAGCCCTGTTTCTGGTGCTGCTGCTGGTGCTGGGCGGAGTCTGCTACTGTGTAGCTCTCACTGTGTTTCGGCGAGCGAAAATTGAGTTGCGTAGACGGTCTCTCAGAGCGAAACCGAAGTAAGCACTGTGCATGGTTTTTGTCGACAAAAAATGGTAGACATAAACATTAGCACTTGAAATGGGTTAACTGAGTTCGTTTCTCGTAATTTATTTTTACATCTCCACTGTGATGGTGGATTAGAATGTTCTTCATGACAGCCTGAAATTTATTTCTAATGGATGTCTCCTTTGCCTGTTTATCATTTTGATTGCAGTAAATACGGAATAGAAACAGGCCTTTAATTTGTTTTCCCTTGTGCCCTGTATTTATGTTCAGTGTAGAAAAGGGAATGCGATGATATCAACAGATGTATGAAGAAAGGCACAGGCCGAAGTAGCATGTGCTACACTGTTGGTCTGTGGTTCCCTAGGGGTTTGCTTCCTCTGAAGATAACCTGCTCACTCTGACTCCATGTCGCGTAGCTGTTGCCACTGTATTAGCATCAGCGAAACAGCCAGAGATTCTTGAGATTTATGTGCCAAGGATTCCTATTTTAGCTTGCTTCGAAGTCTCTGGTATTCACAGCGCACACACAGACTCGAGGACGTTCTTGGCAGCCAGGTACTGACTGTTTTAACTGCACAGCAACAGGACTGATATCTTTGAGACTGCCACAAAATATTAGTTAAAAAAATGGGGGGGAAAAAAACACATATCCTAGTAAACACTTTTCACCAGTTGTGTATAGATTCCCTTTTTACGAAAAACGACCTGCATTTTTAGCAGATGGGTGGCTTCGTGCTCCCTCTGTGCAGCCTCGACATTTCTAAACCTGGAAGAAATTTGCTGGAGGGCGAATTGAGAGTGGGGCTAGCATTTGGCTTTAGCAGGCAGGCAGTGGAAGGGTTTTGGCTGTGGTAGAGTCAGAGGACGCTGGCAGTCAGTCTGGCGTTTTTCCATGTGCTGTGGTGCTTTTGGAAGGCGGGGCTTCCTTTCCTTATTAATTTAGCGCTTTATTCCATCCGCTTTCTTCCCCTGCTCATTCCTTGCTGCCCCTCCCTTACCGTCCATCTGCCCAAGAGTTTGGGCTTTATGGACCCAGAATACACTTTTTACGCACCAAACGTGTTCTATAGGAGGCCTTAACCCAGTGTGAGAAGCTGGCCGTCACCTAACGCTCTGTGACTTCCCTTCCCATCCCACTCAAATGCCATTCAGCCCTGGATGTTTTTCAGCATGTCGGCCTTCTTTGGGAAGGCGCATGCAAATTCGGAACCATTTTGTAAGGGAGTGGCCAGAGCAGTGGTTCTCAATCCTCGTCCTGTGGCTGCAAAGTGTATGCAGACTTTTGACAGGCAATCTCTGGATGACCTATTGGTAGTTGAAATTTTGTTAATTCCTGACATAATTATGTCATAAACCTTTTTAAAACGTGCTTGGCATGTTTCCATTTGCTGTCGGCTCAGCTCCACCGATGTTTCTCCGATGGCCTCAGGTTTCCAAGATCCCAGCAAATACCCTGATGATTTGCGCTGAGGCTGTAATACACCTTGTGAACTAAAGCTGTAACTGAACTGATTAAAATAAACATTTGTTTCATCTGGAATTATTTGCCATACAGCACCATTAGAAATTCCTCTGTTGGGAATACTGGTCATTGCCAGCCGTGATAGCGAAACTGGTATTGTTTTCAGTTGATCTGTGTTTCATCAGGCCTTACCACAGCAAAATTACTCTGAGACTTTTATTAAACTACCAGGAAAGCTCTTTTGAGTATTTTTGCAAGTGTTTATATTTTGCCTGTTTGTTTGTGGACAATTCTTGAGAACAAAGTAACGTCGCAACCTTTCAAGATGCAGTCTTCAGACTTCACAGGCGAATAGGTATGATTTGAGGCAAGGCGTGTTCTGAGCTATACTGGAAGCAATGCCCGCTTCACTATGGCAACTGCTGCAATCCCAGATGGTCTCTAGTTTATTGGTCATTTTGGCCGAATGTTGTATATTTAATGCTGTAATACAGAAAGTGTGTCTTAATTATAAATGGGTAGCAGCTCATTAAAACATGGAGCTTATAATGGTTGGATCAAAAAAAAAAACATACAAGGTGAGCCCAGGACTGGAGTTGAGAAACACTGGTTTAATAGATCTATAGAACTTTCAGTCTCCCAGGATGGTCTCCATCCTCATAGGAAATATGTGCGTGTTCCCCGCTATGCTAGACGCTTTTGTGTGTGTGTGTGTGTGTGTGGGTGTGCGTGCGTGTGTGGGCGCGCACGTGTCTGTGCGTGCATTTGTGGGCACGCGTGCGTGCGTGCGTGTGTGGGCGCGCGCGTCTGTGGGCGCGTGCATGTGTGGGCGTGTGTGTGCATGCATGAGCGCGTGTGTGTGTGTGTGTGTGCGTGTGTGTGTGTGTGTGTGTGTGCGCTGTGAAATCCTTTCGCCTTGCTCCAGAGCTCTATGGGAAAGGATGCGCGGGCAGTCTGTTCTGTGTCACCCTCCTCCAGAGGAGAGAGCACTGTTTCTCTCCACAGTGTCTCTGTCAGCCTGCGCCTCGAGCACAGAATCTTCTGGAAGATGCTACTTAAAGCATGATTTGGGGGAATGACAGCATTGCCTGTGGTGCTCTGCCATTGGGCTCTGATATTATCCCATTTTATGAGCTCAGACAGTATATTAAAGGTCACCCGGGGCGTTGTGGCGAGTGTCTTCCTTCAGTTAAGCACATCCTGTCCCTTGATCTCAATTTGGAGGAGAAAGCTGAACGTTATGCTTATGTATGTGAGAGATTGCTTTGCTTACAACCTTTTGCTGCTTTTATTTTTCCCATATTTGACTTTGGCTACACAGAGATTAATTTAAGTTTTTGTGCATTTTTTGTTGTAGATTAGTGGTTGCGTGCAGGCTGTTTAGCATTTCTGCGAATGTACTTGTGTGTTCAATATGTTGCCGTTTGGGACTGAATCGGTTTATTGGTGTGACTGGGATGTCATTTGGCTTGAGTTCATGTTATTCTTTGCATTGGTCCTGGTCCGAACTGCTTCAGTATTGCATCACTTTTATTGCTTATTATCCTAAAACTAATACAGATTCGCTGCAATTGTGACAGCAGGATGTGGCCTCATTTTTGGAACTGCACTCAGAACTCGCTAGGAAAGCTCAGTTTTAATTGAATTCTGGGTGGAAAGGAATGATCATTGTATTTCTGCAGCTTCTTCATTTTTTTGGTCAGGTATAATTATAATATTGAAGTTGGTGCCTTTAATGAGTGGAAGACAGACTTTCGTGCTTCACTGCTTTTTTACAGAAGTCTTTTTATAATTTTATTTAAATGTTTTGGGGCTGGAGAGATTTTGGAACGATGCCTTTCTGAAAAGTTAACTGTGCAGTCACGATATATGTAAATCATATTTATGTCTAGTAGCATAGGGACTTTTAATTTTCATGTTTAATTCTTTGGGCTTTTGTTTTTTGTTAGCTTGCGTATGTAGTGGATTAGGAGACCTGTTAGGCCTTCTGACGCTCTTGCACGGACATTTGTAGCGCCGAAGTTACAAAGCACCTGCAGTAAAAATTTCACTGGAAATTTTACGCGGAACTGTGGAGTTTAAGTTAATGTTTCTTTGTATATATGCTGGCTGGGATGGGGGAGGATGGGGTCTGTGCTTTTCTTTGAAGATTTTCTTTTTTTACGAGGCCTTGTGAAATTCATTAGGGGGACATTTAAAAGTGCCCACCTTCATGTTTCAAAATGGTTTTTCCCCTTCAGGATTTTTTTTTTTTTGTGTGTGTTGGTTTCTCCACTTTATTTTAATAATTTTATTTTGTACATAAGAACTATGTAAAAGTTTGACCAGTGCAAACTAAACAAAAAAGGAAAGTGATAAACTGTGGACGGTGAACACGTTTTCTTGTCTTGACACCTTTTGTTTGGAATAAAGCACCATTTTTTTTTCTGTGATTTCTGTTTCCTGTTGTTCATTGCTTGAAGTGCTTTCTCTTTTATGGCAGTTAAGATACTGGAGCCAGTGAAAGCAGCTTGCTCATAAAGTCACTCTAAACTGCAGTCGCCTAATTGGCTGGAGTAATCTGAGCTTTTATTAAAGTGTAGTTTTAGTGAAGTTGGTCAGATTGTGGCATTCGGTAATTAGGTAGGTGCAATTTGCTAATGGGATGCTGACACACTTGTCCTGTCTCAGTTTGCAAAGCTGGATTATCTTTTACGCACCCTCCAGCCTCTTTATTTAACCTGCACCAACTGAGCGACCTGTTTTCTAAACAGCGTGTGCAGGAGGACAGGTTGAGGCAAGTTTTCCCAGTAGCGCATGTCCCTACAGTACAACAAGACCGATTTCCAGGATTTTAATTTAATTTTATCTGAGAGCTGTAACGAGAGCTGAAAACAATCACTTACTGTGGGAGTGGGGAATGGTGTGCTGATGGGAAATGGAGTCCTGAGGGCCTGAAGTTTGTACCAATAGGCTTAATCTCTCATTACGCTGTGATAAAACATTCTGCTACCAGGAATTGAAGTCACCTCGGATATATCCATTATGACCCACAATCTGAGAGGGAGGAGATGCTGCACTAGCATTTCTGCAAGTTGTTTCAGCATCCAGCCTGTGAAATTAACTCAATGACACCTTGTTGCAAAAGCTGTTGTCCAGCTGTCCTGTCCTGGACTTTTGTTTAGGGGGTGTTCTTTTGCAATGGCTGATAGATGTGCATTAGCCAAGAGAAAATTTTATGAATTGTTCTCTAAAAACTGTTAAGTGTTTCAGGTTTTTCTTTAATTATGAAGATAAGCTATATGTGACAGAGGCTGAACTGTCGCCTTCTCACCAGTTAAGCGACTGCACCTACCCACACAATCTTGTTCTTGTCAAGTAACTGGAACCACATGAATTTAAATGCTCATTAGCAGTATTTTATGGGCATGACTGCCGTCATTCAGTTCCATTATTCAATGTGTGACGCTGTGACAATCATCTTCATAAAATATCACTCGTAACGAGCTAAAAGTTTGTATAATCAATAACATCTGTGCGCTCAAACGTGTGTTTCTCAAGTGTCATAGACTTACACTCGCATACGCTGCCCTAATGAGAATTGGCAGCGTTGCTGGTCATGAATCACTTTTATTTTCCTTACGACCATAAAGCCGCTTTCACACCGGACGCGAAACAAAATTTTCGCACTACACGTGTTTCGCGTGTATTCGCGTCTTTGCATTGGCTTTGAATGTAATCTGTCCTGCGAAAAATTTGTTTCGCGTCTGCTGTGAAAGCGGCTGAAGTGTCATTAAACGAGATGAGCGGCCATAAAGAGGCTGTGAGTTGAAGTTGCGTTAAATTGGAGTCGAGGAGAACTCTCCGTTCTCCGTGACTGAGAGATGTACTCCTCAGCTCCTAAATCTTTCCATTTCTTCTCTCAACTTATCCAGAGTTTTACTATTTGATCTTGACCATTATCTCCTAGTCTGTCCATTGCCCTGTTTTCCTGCGTGATTGTGTGTGTGTGTGTGCGCACGTGGGTGTGCATGTGTGTGTGATCTTGTACTTGCTACAAAGTGAGAACCAAAAAGCACTTTTTTTTTCCTACATAGTGAGGACTTCTTTGGGAAGTGAGGACATTTTCATGTGTCCTCAACTACAAAAGCAAATTGTGACTTAAGGTTTAGGGGTAAAGTAAGAATTAGAGATAGATTAAGGTCAAGGTCAGGGCTTGGATTAGGCATACATTGCTGATTGTTAAGATTAGGGAATGGCTGTAGAGACACAGGAAGAATGAATGGAAGTCAATGTAATGTCCTCACACTTTTTGACAAATTGTTTCGTTGAAAAAAATGGTATTGAGGGAGAATTTGACTGTCTACTCACACACTAAATAAAAATGGTGCAGAACTGCTCAAAACCGGTTCTTTAGCTCGCGGTCAAAGGGAACTCCCTTTGGTGCTGCATGGCACCTGTCTTAAAAAGGTGCTATTGACCACCTTTGTAAAATGTTGCCATACATAAACATTTGAGGTGCTATTTTGCACTGTATTGCTTGAACAAAATGGTTCTAAATAGAAATGGAATATGCTGGACTAACGGGAGTCCAAAATGATGACAGACAGGTTATCATGTCCTCTGTGGAGGGGCACTGGAATATTTTGTTTGTAAGCTATGTTAATGTAGTGTTTGCATTCTTTCTGCAACAATCTAAACTTAACTAACCTGAAGAGCCAGTGGAGAACCTCTTAAGAACAAAACAGGGGTTTAAAAGGTTCTATACTGGTTCTTAAACTTAGTTCAGTTTAGTTAAGTTTAGCAGGTAAAGAACTATTAGACAATCTCTACAGAAGCATACAGGGGCTTGAAAATTCTTTGTGTGACCGCGTTGCTTTATAGCAGGTCAACCCATGCCAAAGAACCGCTGAGGACATTTTGTACATAGCATGATTGGTGCTTTGCCAATTTTGCGGATGCCGTTGTTTCAGTTATGACCACGTATAGCCAAACCATTCAGGTATTCTAAGAACGTGCCTTGTTAACAAATCACAGAACCCGTGAACTCATTTACATAAACAAAAGTAAGCAAGAAGGCGGTTGCGGACTCTCCAACTGTCTCGGCCCTTTGGTGCCCCTGTCGCTGACCCTGTGCACCTGTGGTCATCAATTACTGGCCCCTGGCATTCGCCCGTCCCACTCTCTGCAGTCATCGCCTGCTCTAACAGAGGAAGGGGCGACCGCACACCTGGGTGGATCTGTCACATCTGTCATGTGACTGATGTGGGGGTCATTTACCCATGGTGATCCCGCCCATCCCTGGTTCACCATCTGATCCCACTTTATCTTCCTCTCAGTCTGTTTGTGTGATCCTTAGGGTGGGGTAACCACCTAATGCCCCCTGTGCAGTGTGGCTTCAGGCTCTGATCCTTTGGATGAATATTAAATATTTATCTTCAAATAACATGGTGTACTTTACACACCAACCTCGCGCATATGAACTGAAGTTACAGTTTGACCCTTTTCTGCTAAATAGGCTGTTGACCCTTCGTATGAAACTGAGAAACTTGCAAATTTCAAATCAAAGTGGACAATGTAATACTACCTCTACTTCATCCCTACCCCCTCTCCTCGCATTTCTCTTCGTACCTGCATGTAATCCCCAGGAGTTTACCTGCATTTAGCCAGTGGTATCAGGAATATCCTTGTTTTTGCGAAAGGTGACTGTGTGACCCCCTGGCCTGGATTAGCGAAATGCGGAGAAACTAAATCCAGGATCGCACTCTGAGCGTGTTGAGCTTAAAGAGCGCCTCGACCGCTCCACTGTCATCACTTCAGTGTCCGTGACACTCTCCCAAATCCTCGTCGACTTATCCGTCGCCCGACTCCTGTAACCCCTGCCTAATCCATCTCTGCTAAAGTGGGCAAGTTTTTGCAGGCATTTACCTAAACGGTAAAAAAAACAAAGACACTTGATGCTTATGGGAGTGATGCCGCCTCAGTTCTGTGTGTGTCCATGATATGCCATTTGCGGATTCTGTTTGACGGGGGCAAAAATTCTTAATTTCCAGCTTGCGCATGCTGGTGCCTATGTATGCCTATTAGGGAGAGCTGCAGTGGTGGTGTTTGATAATGGGTTGGTCTTCTTCAGGTGAAAGTATGATAGAGACCTGTTTACGATCAATCTGTTCCCCACAAGCATAGCAGCCAGCCCAGATTCATACTTTCCTCAAGTGCTGCAGATCAGATTTTTCATTTTCTTTTGGTGCTACCTGATGACATCATCATTCTGGAGACATCTATGCTCTATTTTATGAAGCATAAAGCCAGCGTTAGAGCTAATAAAATTTATATAAGAGTTCTGTTCCGAAATGAGAATTTCAGCTGATGTGCATACCAGTTCAGTTCCAGAGGAACTGGGACAAAAAATTTAAAATGACTGACCACTGCAAGCAAAGATGTGCAAATTCCTTTTCACCTCCGTTTGATGGAAAAACCAAAAACAAGTGATTGTGTTCTCAGCCAAAGTTACAATAAAGGGTTTTTAACACGTTCTTCAATGGAACAGTGCACCATTGGATGCTCTTTAAGTTAGCCGATCTAATTCTGCGCTGTATGTTTACTTTAAAAACAACCTCAAAAAAAGCAATGTTTTAACACATCAGCTTTATTATTTTTTGAAAATAATAGCGGTTTTGAAAAGTGATATCTGCAACATGTTCCAATGAAGTAGGGACAGGTGCAAGTTCACCAATGTGTAACACCGCCTCTCCTTTAACCCTTAGAGCACTAAATGCAGCTACTGTTACTCAGTGATGTGAGATATCAAAATCAAAGCTGTTGAAAACCTATCATGTGGCGACTTGTTTAAAAGAGCTCCCGCACGGGAGCTCTTTTAAACAAGTCACCACATGATCGGTTTTCAACAGCACAATAAAATAAAATTTATATATATTTTAAATTTATTTCATCGCTCTAAGGGTTAATAGTTTTTGTCATTGTGGAACTAAAGACTCAAATTGTTGGAGTTTTGAAAGCAGAATTTGCTCCCATTCTTGTCTGATGTAGGAGTTCAGCTGGTCTTTTGTTGTACTTTGCGCCTCATTATCTACCACACATTTTCAGTGGGAGTCGGGTCTGGGCCGGCAGTCCTTGCAATTTGTGTTAACAAAGCCACGCTGCCATAATTCATGCAGTGAACAAGCTGGAGCCTCCCTGTAAAAGACTATGTCTGGAAGACACAACTGCTGTTCCTGAATGCACTGTGCCCTTCTGCGTCAATTCTGACTTCATGGATGCTCAAGTTGCACACAGTCAGTGCAAAAACGCAGCCAGAACCCGTAACAGACACTGGCTTTTGAACATGTCGCTGATTACAATCAGGATAGTCCTTCTCTTCTTTGGCACTGAGAAAACAACATCCATTCTTTCCTGAACCGGTCTGAAAGATGGACTTGTCAGCCTACAGCACTCCTTTCTACTTCCTTGTCAATCCATTCTAGCCATTCTAGACGAGCTCGAACGCAGAGAAGTCAGTGGTGTTTCTGGATGGAGCTGATATTTGGCTTCTTCTTCATGCAATAACGTCCTGATTTGCTTTTGATGATGCCATGATGAACTGAGTTTGTTGACGCGTCTTCTGACAAATTTATAAGCCCAAATGGTTGTGTCCATTGCAAAATATCTCAGTTCTTAATGCAGAGCCATCTGAAGACATGAAGTTGATTTTGATATTCTTCCTCGTTTTTAACGGAGGAGACTGCTCCAGATCCTCCATATTCTTGGAATCTTTTCACTGTATTATGGACTGTTGATGGAGTGATCTCATAATTCCATGCAATGACATGATGAAAAATGTCTTAAACTGTTAGACTATTTGCTTGCGCAGCTATTGGTAAAGTGGCAAACCTTGAACCAGCTTGCTGGTGAACAACGTTGCCTTTTGTGACTAATCATTTTTTATCCAATCATAGTTGAATCACCTGTCACATATTCACTTCTGGAATGTTCCATATGGGTGTTTTCCAGAGGACTCCACCATGTTTGCAGTCTTTCCATTCCCCTGTCCAAACTGTTTGGGAACATGTGGGAGGTATCAAATTCAGAATTTGTGAATCAGTACAGTTGATGAATTGAAGCTTCAATTGTTTTTTTTTTTCTCTCTGTGCTGTTTTCAATTAAATGTAAGTAAAAGAATATACAAAACACTTGTGTTTTTACTTGTGTTTAACATACTGTCCTAATTATTGCAGATTTGAGGTTGAATAATGCAGTTTATCTACAGTACTTGTCAGTTTATGTGTGTTGGTATGAAATTCTTATCCTGTATGTGAAAAGGGTCCACAGTTTGGTGTTAGTTAGTGACTGTGACAGTGCCAACTATGGCCTTCAGCCCCATTTAACGGTGCACAAAACGCATGAGCCAGCATACTCTAATATGGCTCTAGAGGCCTGTGGTGCTGTTAGTTTTGCCTGTAAGTTTCATGCAGGATTGTACATTGATCAGTTAATAGCAGTGACTGGCCAGAGATGTAAATAACCTAGTATTTCAGGTTTGACAGGTTGTAGTTGTTACTGCTAAAGGTGGCTCATAGAGTCATGACATTTTGGGGGAATTATTTTTTTGGCTGGAGATTAAGGCGTTCCATAACTGTTTTGCTTTAATGAATGAGATGATTGTTTCCTTTTATCGTCTTCTATTATAATTTGCATGAAGATCTGTAACCACTTGATGTATCTAATATGCAGAAATTGAGTATGGGGAGTATTGAGGTTAAATGCTCTTTCACAGGACTGTAAACATATTAAGTTGCCAGGAGGTCATTACATTCTGGTATAATTCCCTTGTAATTCAAACATTGCTTTGTTGATGCATCATTATGTGCCAGTGGCTGTGAAGGCTTATTATACACTGAGAGATCTGTGGCCTGGAATGAGGTCACTCTTGAAAGGTAAAGCAGACTGCTCTCCTGTCAACCTGTAGGATCTTCAGTTCGGTGGTGGCATGATGTTCCTCTACGAGTTTATTAATAAAAACGTAATAATTTACTTGCGGCAATGAGGCTTTCTTGAGAGCCTGTGGTTGCTGCTCTGTGCCATTCCCTGGCTGGTCTTTGTTTTCCTAACTTATGACCTTAATGTGCCCCAGTCTTCTGTTTTTAAATGTGATGGATGCTGAGGGGTATTTTTAAAGGTGCAGAATTTAGCTCCAGCTGACCTCTAGGTCTTGGCTGTACTCACTGCACTGGGCTGGCCTGTACTGTACCCGAACCCAAGCTCCCCTTATTATTCCCCAAGAAACAGCACACAGGTCAGTACTGCCTTTTCCACATGACTGCCCAGAATAAAAGGAAATCAAACAATGCCGGGCCAATTAGCACAGTCAGAGCAATGAGGAGTAAACATCAAAGCCTCGGGTTAACACACACAGCATTATGGGCAGATTATATCCGCTCACGGGTTTGGGTTCAAACAATATGAACGTGGAGGGGGGGGTGAGGGGAGGGTAGAATATGGAGGGGGAGGGAATGAAGGAGGAGGGTTGTGCTAAAGAGTGCTGAGATTATGGCGAATGTCACCTTGTGGATACGCGTGGTGCTCGTTGCTTCAGTGCAGAGTGAACCTGACAACACTGAAGGGGTGCGGTACCACACAGATGATACTGCAGGGTGGTAAATCTTCCTGTTTCCATCTGTTGTCCCCGTCCTCATTCCCCTTCCCACCCCAAGCCTGAATGAGAGGGGCCTGTCCCGCGCATTAGGGCACGGGTCACTGCAGTACCCCTAACCGTGGGAGCGGGAGCTGGGGGCGGGCAGAGTGGGGGGTGTAGAGGGGTCCCCGAGCCCTCCCAGCAATCAAATCCCAGCCCAGTCCGTCTATTATGGGCCGAACCAACGATCCTGTGACTGGGCTGGACAGAAGAGTGTCGGGGAAAGGCTGCCTGCCTCCTTTGATAGCCATTAGCTATTAGCCATTTGGTCTGCACTTTCCAAGAATTATGTGTTTTTCAGGCAGTTCAAATCCTTACAAATGTGTTTGTTAAAATTTGGTTGTATTCATAGATTTGAGTACTTATTTTTGCACGAGAGGCATGGGGTGGCTTATTCATTCATTTTGGACCTGTTGGCCTCGGACATTAGAGTCGCCATAATACATTTTTGACAATAGTTCAAGAGGAAGTGGCGACAGACTCAAATCCCACGGGCGTGTACTCGGGGTAATGTTACAGAAGGAGATGCGGGCCTTTGTAACCGGGCCACTGGAAAATCATTGTCTACAGAGTCATGAGTTTGGGAAAATAATGCACAGGGCCAAGGTGACAAAGGACTCTCTGTCTATTTTTTTCCACGAGCGAGGCTGAATGAGAAGGAAGGAAAAAACACTGTCAGGTTTCTATGAACGTCGTCTGAGGTCCTGGACCTTTAGAGTCACTCAGGACAGCTTTGCGCTGAAATTTATCTATTCCCTTGTTTCCTTTTCTTCTGTACAAAGCTCAGTCCTGCCCTTTCCTGGTAGTGGTTATTCACGCACTGGTTTTTAAATACTCTCCTTTACTCTTTCTTTTTATCATTGTGGCTAAGGTGGGGGGTGGAGCTACATTTATGGTTTTAACCTAAAGACCATTTCCCCGCCCACTTTTCCTGTTCCCAGAACTCCTGAGGTCGATGTTGGGATCACTGAGATGCCGAATGGGGTGATGTCAGTCGAAGCCTGATGGAGGTCTGTGCCTCGGTAACTATGTACGCCGTAGCTACTTGGCTGAGCGGCACTGACGCACCAGGCCGACCGCGAAATGAGCCGCTCCCTCTAATAACCGAATCCGCCGTCCCTCCCCTTCCCATCAAGGAGTGGAGTCGATGCACAGCGGCTCGATAACCTCTTCAGAAAAACTGACTGCCGCAATTCGGAGAACCACAGCCAGCAGCTGGACATTAATACAGATGAGGTTTTAAGCCGTGCTTATGGATTTCCCTCTGGTTCGACCCCCGTGGCACGCAAGGTTTTCGGAGCAGAATGGGTGGCCTGTCGTCTCAAAGGGACAGGACAGTCCCCCCGTCCCCGCACGCCCACTACCCCTCCCTCTTTATTGTTCTCCTGTAGTGGAGCAGATATAATCCCAAATTTAAACCCTCTCTAAACATTACCGTGACCTGAGGAAATATCTACTGAGGGGGGGGAGAAAACTCACAACCCTCACAGTGTTTTAGAGCCCAGTGGAATCATGGGAAACTACCTTCCTCTGAGGACCTAACTGGCTGCACATTGTTCTGCAAATCTAAAACAATAAACAGAGGAAATGACATTACGAGCTCCATTTTAGTCAATTAAGGTCACTTTAATATAATGCGTTTGGAATGTTTCGGGAAATGTGTGAATGATCATGTGGAGAGCAGCCTGAAACCAAACAAATCCATTCAAATTTTGCGGAAGGACATGCATGAGGAGTTGTTGGGACAGTTGCCTCATAGTGAGAACCAGGAGACGACCTGGGCCTTTATCTGGATTTTTCAGGCCTTCGATCACGGTCCAAAGACGTGCGCATGAGGCTAATGGGAGATTAAACTGTCCATAGATATGAGTGTTTGAGTGAATGGTCTGCATGCCCTGTGAAACATTGGTGAACCGTCTGGGAGGTATTCCTGTATCTCGCCCATCGGCGACCCTCACCTGGAATAGGTAGGTTAGATTACATCAGACAGTGCAGCCCACAGCACCACCATACTGCCTTCAGTAGCTGTGATTTTGTTTAAACTGAGTAGAAGTCAATTTTTATCATGCATCTTTTAGGATGGGAGACATTAAAGTACTTTGTAAATTATCATTGTATATATCCTTCAATGGCACCATGAGACAAAAAAAAATGTAACTTCGCCTGCTGCAAATCATAGTTCATTCTGTAGAACAGCAGGTGACAATAATGGAGATGATTCTAGGAGAAACGGCACCAAAAGTAGCTTTGCCTTTTCACAATGTCATGCAGCTATTCTTAAAGGTATCTCATTATGCAGGAAAAAGAAATATGAGAAAGCTTAGTCCTAATGCAGGAGCTGGAAAACTTTTCCAGTGGTAAAGTTGAACATCGGTGTTTAATTTCACTTGATCTCATTTTCTGCTCTTGAAAACTGATTAAATTGATTAATGTCCTTATACTCTAAATCTCTCTGAATTTGGCTGTGAGACACCAAGGGGATCCAAAATGGGTTATACAGTTTCCGTTATTTGAGGAGGGGCTGAATGGAAAAAAAAAACCTTTGCTACCTTTCTCCCTCTACTGTATGACTCAGTTCCAAATTCACAGGATATCGAGGTAGCCCTCTCACAAAATCAAGTGTAATGTTGATGTGTGATGTGCAGAGATGGCCTGAAGGTTTTTTTACGCCTGTTAAGTTTTCTCAAAAGATTTCACTGACACAGATGGCCTCGCCTGGCAGCACGTGACACTTTGGTTAAGAAGAAATACTGAACTAAACTACCCCATTTAGGAAGACGTGCATCTGCTGTGTTTGCAATTCTGCTCTGCCCACATCTTTATGGGGCTATTTCCACCAATGAATCTCTTTCTTTTAAACCTGAATGAGTCTGTGTTTCTTCAGGCCGGTGTCACTAGTGACCTACAGGTATCCTAGGAGACTGAACTTGGCATGACTGTCCTCTTATTGAGTGTCATGTCCACAGGTGATGAACGATGGTATCATGCTTTGACTCGCTGACCATGGGCTGGCGCAATGTCAACCAATCCTGTTCTTGCGTATCTAAAGCTAGGTTTTTATTATCCTCCCAATTTGGCGGCCTCATTTTACTTTGTACGAATTCACTACTCTGCTGTTGAGTTAAGTGCATTATGTGAGGATTGGTGCCACTTAGGAAAGCAGATCTTCAGGTACAGGGTTGATTACCGTGAGGTTGAAACATCCCTGTAGTTGTATGATGTACGCAAGGCTGGTTGGGTGCACAAAGGGAATGGTGTCCCAGTAGTGACCGCGTCACACCATGGTTTCTGGTGTTTGTATTGCATCACCATATAGGATATAAAGGTTCGTGCTTAGGACATGGAGAGAGGAGGTCCTTGTAGACCCGTGTGCGGGAAAAGATGGTCGGGGGGTGGTTATCCTCACGGCTTGGGAAATAACATTTGTCAAAATCCAGTGCATTTACATTTTTGCCAGCTGCGATGTCATTCAAAGTAAAAAGTTAGTTGACACATGTCAGCTTAAGAGTGCCTCAGTGTCCCAATGATGAGGAAAACATACTTCAAAATAAATTTATGAGAGCCGTCAAGGTGTTCTGCAGTTTTTGAGGTCACCTTAGAATAACAGAGTGACAATTCTGAGAGAGAAGGCTCAAAACTCAGTCTGTTAAACCTAACGCTTCAACCCCGCCCCCTTTGTCGATGTGAGCACCTACACAACAGCTCCTCCTCCTTTCCTGAGTTGCGTTAGCTTCCTGCCCCCTGAAGACCACCTCTAAAGGACAGTCCTGATTGGCTGCTAAGGGGGTAACATTATGCCCATAGTCAATTAATACTACAATCTGCTTCACGTCAAGTAGTTTAAATGGCAGCGGTGTGTCAGTATAACCACGCAGGGAAGGACGGAAAATTGTCTCCAAAGCTACCACAGCTTTCTCCTGTGCCGTTTACAGCGTGGATACAGTCGCCGTATGGCTGTGGCTGTGTCAGTGACCTCTGGACTTGTGCCCAATTGAAGTGTGGGCTTGAATCCAAAATGGGATGACTGTGCGATGCTGCTGTGTCAGCGAGGCAGGTGGTCATTGCCGCATTAGGGAGCAGGAGGAAGAGAGATGGAGGTCTGAAAAACCGATGCATGTAGATGATAGAACTTTGAAGGAATGGTGCTCACTATTTATAGAGTATAATTGCTTTTTTTCGAAAGGCTTGAAAAACTAATCTAAGACGTGTTTCTACAAAGCAGATGCGTTAATCCTTCGTTCCATTGAGTATGAACAAATGCCTCCAAAATGTTAAAATTGGATATCCAGTGTTCTTTTGGGACCATTTGATGGGTTTTCGTGCAATTTTGTTTTTGGGAGGGGTACTAGTGGGAGGTCAGTTTGGCCCTTCTTTTGGATATTATGCATGCGGGGAGACAGAAATAATGTGAAGTCAAAGAAATCTGGTCATTGATATGCATGATGTCCAGTATCCTTAACACTGCTTATATGAGCGATTTGCCTGACATGCATAATGGCCAGTATTTTGACAGAGAATGAAATCTGGTGCATTCTAACAAAAAAGTTATGTGTTTCAGTGTGCGCTGTATGTTACAGTCAGATTGTGATACCAGTCATGTCATGAAATGACCGAAAATTTCAGACATTTCATGAAATGGATAGTGCTAAACTTCAGTGATTTCAAGAAATGACTGGTTTCACAATCTGGCTGTAACATATACTGTATAATGTACAGCTATTTTATTCCTCCAACAGCAAAAGTTTGTGCAAAACAGCAAAAACATTTCTGAATTTTGTCAACATTCCTCTTACTCATGGATGCTGCCATTGTGGTAAATCATGTGACTAATCAGAGAGGTGCCTATTCTGAGCTGGACGTGTCCAATAAAATGTATAATATGTGTTTTCAGGGTATTGATGAGCCTAGAAAACATAAACCCCACTTAAAATACGTCCAACATATTGGACTACATGGAATAAAAGGCTAAAGAACATTTTGTAGCAGTGAAAAGCACATTCATCTGTGCTTCCACAGGACTTGAACAAAGATCATCAGACTGGGCATCTTCTCTTCTCAGACTCTCCAGAAGTGCCACAGCTTGTGTCCTTTTCTTAGTCAAGCATTTGAGAACAGTTCTAAAGTTAATATCTGAAACGTTTATATGTCTCCCATAGCTTCTTCTAGCTTCTTTTAAGGATTAACAAAAGTTTTCTCAAGTCTCTTTATCTCTCTGCAAACCTCCTTATGAACTCTGGCAGTTTTTGCATTGTTTTATTCATAAATAAATTCTTAATAGTTTCCCAACCCAATCCCCCCAACTCCACTCGAAACTTTCCTGGGATTTAATTTGTTTCAGTTCATAAGCCTCTGCTCTTTGTCTCTCCCTCATCCCCCCCGTAATGACACAGAAGGAGCTGCTGAGCCTATTACTGCTTGATGTTGCATAACTCTTGTGTGTCAGAGCCTGTCCATTGCGAAGCGGCAGCACTTTTGCTTTTAATTAATCTTAATTAATTTACACTCATCCTCGGCCCGAGTTCCCTTATGTGAGCGATAAAAGGCCTGCTATGAAGTGAATGAAGAGTCCTTACCAGCTCTGACTGTAACACAGTCACACAACTTGGTGTGTGATGGTGGCAGAAGGTGACTTCAAACATAAATTATTCCAGACCTAATGACTGCTATGCTAAAAGAAGAGAGAAGGAGGGAGAGGGAGAGACGACGGCAGCGAGGGCCTTTACAGGCACGCAGCGTGAGGTCCTAATTACAGAGATTTAGCGCTGGCTGGCTCCGTGCTCACGCTGCGACAGTCAGGAGTTCGCAGCAGGAAAATCCAGGCCTAATTGGGAGAAAAAAAAATAGGCCGTCCTATCGAAGACAGGGCACGAACAGGTATAAATCGATCCAATTTAAGGAGGTCAACCTCTCTCAGATGTAAGAGTTTAAGTAAGCATTTTGCCAGAAATAAGAAAATAAGATTTCCTTTTGATTATAAACTGATTTTATTGTATCCATTTTTTGAGACAATTATGTAGTAGAAACTTATGCAGTTATGAAATAATTTGAGCATTTACCTGCTTTCTGGCTGTAAAATCACAGGACATCTGAAGGGTCTGTGAATCAGGTGAATGATTTTGCCACCAGTCAGATCATCGCATCAGTTATAACATTCACACAACATGTTTTAACATCAGTCATTGCATTCCATGAGAGCATATCACAGCTCATAAAGTTATCATGATCAATTTCTTATTTTGAATCCATTTTGGAAGCTTAAAATATGAAATTCGTATGACTGTCTTTCGCTGTGATATGCAGTCATTTCTTATCAATCAAGTCATATGACTGGTCTCATGAACATGTTAAACATGTACTGAGGTAATTTTACCTCTGGAATGTTCCCTCTCTGTTGTTCAGTGCATGGCCACCTCCTCTCACCCTGTATTTTCTTGCAGACCACGCCCTGGCCAATCCGACCTCATCTGTGGCCGTGGCGGGGGCGGTGATTGGGGCGATCTTGGCCCTCTTCATCATCGCAGTCTTCACCATCGTCCTCCTGACTCCACCGAAGAGCCAGCCACCGACGTACATGGATAAAGTGTGAGTATTGGCAGGTTTGCTTATCTTTGAAAATTATTCACTGAACAGACTACCTGCAACAATGGAATTCAATTAGAAGATATTAAAAATCAAGCAGTTATAAGTTTAGCTTGTCTAATGCTTATGAATCCATCATCTATCCATTATTTAACCTTTCATTTCAGGTTAGGCTTGTACTGGGGCATGCATTGGATCCTAGACAGTATATCGTAGGGATTACACACAGTTCACTCAGACTCTCATATTTATGTGCAATGTAGAGTCTCCAATTAGCCTAGCATGTGTAGGAAACTAGAGTACCTCAAGGCAACCCACAGGGTGAAGATCCCCAGATGAAAATATCCTATAGTTATTTCTTAGTAATACTATAGTATTTTTGGCATAACCATGGTATTACTATAGTTTGCATAGTACAAGCATAGTACAACTAGAGTAGTATTATAGCCATCACATTATAACTATAGTATTATCACAGTCAACAATACCGTGATATTACTACAGTCCACACAACTGTATTGCTGTAGTTTGAATAACAATAGTATCACTATAGTCATGCGACACTATGGTGGCAAAAATACCATCCATTTACTATAGGAAAACTATAGCTTGGAACCATAGTAATTTTTCATAAGGATCAGACCTGTACACAGAAATATCACAGGCTAGATTCAAACTCATAACCTTCAGGTTGCAAGGCAACAGTGCTACTTACCGTGCCACCATCTTGCCCATTTTGAAATCCACCACTCTTCATTTAAAGAGCAAGTAAACGAGTGATCAAGTGATTTGCAATCTCTGTGGTAATGTTTCACCTCTGTTTGGACCAGGCATTAGATGAATGAAAATAAACTTCTACTGCACTGATAGAGCCAGACTTCAGTCTTCAAAGAGGACATTTGCAGCTCACTGAGACAGAAGGGAAATGGAGCGCTTCCACTATGTGCATTCATGTATCGGACTGCTTCTCATTTATCCATAACGATTATTTATTTTTTGCTGACCAAAGGTCTGAAGTCCCTTCACAGCGAATCAGTTTTAAATACTTGCCACAGTGCTCTCCAGTGCTGTTTGTGTATGATGGACACAGATGAATGAAAATACCTTTCAACCTCTGTCAACGTCAGAGAGGAAAATATGCTCTCCCACTTCTGTTTGTATGTGTCTCCAGTGAAAAATATGTCTCTCTCAATTTACATCAGAAGAACTTGTCAAGCAGAGAGATACAAATGTATAAAATACCATCATCATGGTCTGTATAAAACTATGGACCAAGTTTACTGTTAGGTCAGCCATTGACTTTCCGTGGGCTCGGGGGACAAGCATTTCAGCACTCAGTAGTCCAGTTTCTGGCTCCGCCACAGTGTGCAAATTGGGGCCAAAGGTCACACAGTACAGCCATCGAGTTTGAGTTGACCACTAATTATTTTGCTGTATGCAGTACTGTTATCTGGCCCCGATTTGTCCTCAAATCATTTCTTAATTGTCAAAATAGCACATCAGTTAAACTAATCAGCGCACGTGGAGATTACTGAACAAAGAAAAAATACATTCTTGCAGGAAAAAAAAAAAATTCGACAAGAATTTCAACATTAAAGTAACCTTTGGGTTGGGGTTAAAACAATTAAGAAAAGATTCAAGATGTAAAAGATTCATGGATTAATGTAAAAAATTAGTGAAATTACGATTCTCTTTCCCCAATCCCATGTGGCAATGGCGTTGTATGATGATGCGTATATTGTCGTTTGGGCAGAGCGTCACTGTATGATGAGTTGGGATTAGAAAGTGTTGGAGTGACCAGAACACAGATCATGAGTTTTAAAACTATTCTTAAACAAGAATGTGCTACAATTTTTTTTTTTTTTTTTTTTTTTTAACAAAGCATCCATAGTTAAGACCACATTGAGGTCCACCCATTATCAGGCAGCTACCGTACACCCACTTTGGAGCAGTTGAAAGAGGTTGAGGGAATTGACACTTGCTGTGACACTAGTATAAAAGCCTCCAGACATCTCTCAGGATAATGCAATAATGTAAATTTTTCCTCTGCTACAGTAGAACAGAATATTTTTTTAGGTTTTAAAACTCCAGCAGGTGACCCCTGTGCCCAGACAGCTTGCATGCTGAGAGAGCGGATGATGACTGTACAGTACGTGCAGCTCCGTGTTCAGTTTTAACTGTCATTAGCATTTCAGGCTGGCAGTTTAAAGAATTCATTTCTTAAACCCTCAGGAGAAACAGGGCCTACCAAGCTATTCTAAAGCAGGGTTTGAACAAGTCATGACACCTGACCCAGTACCTACCAAAAAGTTACTGCACTCCAGTGATGGCTGGTTGGCTGAGATTAGAGGAGGCACAAAAAATCCCTTTTAACTAATAATTAGCCTTGACCTGTTTTCAATCATTTTCTTTGATTGAAAAGTTTTCCAACGATAAGAAAATCCATCGGCAATTAAACACGCAGCTTCTCTCTAAATGCAGTATCGCAGAGATTAGATAGGCAAGTAAATTAAATTTAGCAAAATGTTTTATTCACTTTACAAAAAAGATAAACTACTTTGTTAACTTCTGTGTTTGCTTTTAGCATGTCCCACATTGCACACAATCTAACCTGTGCTTCATGATTATTTAAATTACAAAGAAAATGAAGATGAGAAACAAGCATCCGCAACTGAATAATGTTGTTTGAGATGCAATTTTGTGTTATAATGATGTGTTAGATGTCTTGTCTTTCCTTAACGAGGAGAACTGGTCACATCTGATAAGGCTGAGTGTCTCCAGAGTTCAAGGAATGTTAAGTTAAAAAGCTCAAAGCAGGTCAAGACCAACCATAAGCTGAAAGGGATATTCTGTTCTTCCTGAATTTTCATCTCACCAGCCGCCACTGCTGTGATTAGACATGGGTGTAAATTCCAGATTTAGGCAGGAAGAGTCCTCCTTAGGGTGTTTCTTCCAATTATCTGGTTTGCTAATTAATCCTATTCTGCTGCCAAAAAGGTTAAGGAAGTCTGTGAAATCAGCTGGCTGTCTTCATGGGCGGAAAGAACATAATAGCAGGGCTTTTGTTTTCTGACTCCTGATCATTCTAGCTCATGGAAGGCCCTGTTTGGATTGGTCCATTATTTGCTTGCTCATCTTTCTCTAGATTGGGATGCCTAGTGTTACTGAACTGAAAAGGTCAGCATGGGGGCAGTATTTTGTTTTTTAGTCCAGCATTATGACACTGGATTCTTCATTACCTCCGCCAGGAGGTTATGTTTTTGCTTCCGTTTGTTTATTTATGTCTGTCTGTTAGCAGGATATCTCAAAAACGGCAGGATAGATTTTAACCAAACTTTGCAGGATGTTAGAGTAGCACAAGAGGAGCAAGCGATTAAATTTTGGTATATATAGGCCAAAGTACAGCTGAGATGTAGGCCAAAGTTCAAATCCAGCTATGCTGGCGGAGGTATGGGCTCTCGCGAGTCCAGCCCTAGTTATTTAAAGCAGTTTTTATGGTGTTGAGCCAGAACAGAAACCTGCACTATCACCAGCTGTTTTTGGATAGTCTTCAGCACCCTTGCTCTGTAAATTGTCCTGTATTGGAATTTCCACATTTTCAGGTGCCTCTTCATCAGAGCCTCAGTCCATCACCATCATCTAATTCTTACATATCTGCCTTTTCTCATGACTGGTGGGACAGTAATTGCAATTTTCAAACACTGGATGACTTCCGTGATTGTGTAGTCTGCTTTATAAACTTTTAGTAAATCTTTCTCTTCATTCTGTTGTATATTGTTGATGCAGTACTACTTGAGAAGATTCATAGTTTTTTTACATGTAATCCTCATCCAGCTATAACAAATGGAGGTCAAAAATCAGGACATGTCCCAGTTACTCTGTGCTGGTTAGATATTTTTTATTCATACCAAGATGCAAAGAGCGAGTGGAGCAATTAGCCTTTTTGCCATTAAAACCTTTGATTAACAAATCAAATGGGGCACGGATTAAAGAGATGAAGTAATGATGAAAAAGTATATAGGTCCTCAAATTACCTTGTAGGTTAATGATCTTCGATGAGTGACTGCACCTGACTTCATGACTGCGGAAGCAGGGCCCTTACGCTCCGACAGCACATGACTCCTCGGCTTCATTTCTGGTTTTCAGATGGGCATCCAGTCCTCTTCTTGGATTTTAGATTTTATTTTAGAAGACATGATGGCACACAGCTGCCAACCTAGACTGCTTGCAGCTGTTGGACAAGTTCAGCCAGAGCTGGGTTTTGAGTGTCCTGTTTTGATTGGAGAGCAAATCAAGACCATTTCTGCCGGCATTAAAAATAACACCTTGGAGCATTTACCTACAGGGTGTAAACCTGCATAAGTCTGGGTCATGCAGGATTGCAGCTGGAGTCGTTGAATTGAAATAATTTCTCATCTTCACGGGGAGATTTCTGTTGTAAATTCTATATCACAGAGTTTGTGATGACCCTGAAGTATCATATTGTCCAACCAGATGGAGCTGCCTTTGTAGGGGATGTTGATTGAACACTAATATTTCTGCTCCTTGTGGCTCTGATATTCTACATTATTTGGTCTCTCTACATCCACTTGCGCAGTTCCGCTGCCATTTCATATACAAACTGTAAGAGCAGAAAAAAACCGCAATCAATCAACAGGTGCAAGAAAGAGCTTTACTCCATCCTTCATCTGGTTTTAAGAAACAAAGAATTAGAAGAAACATTGAGATTGGTGTGTATGGGATGAAACTTTTCTTTGGGCAGTTTTCTGATCGAGCTGCTTCAGTAATTGTGTTGGCTCGCTGTTTCGCCCAGCCGTTCAGATTTTCTGGTGTTTGAAAGTGTCTGGAGAAGATCAGAATTGTCGGCGGCACTAGATTGTTTAGGTAATTGGAGTGACTCCTCCCTCCTCTACCTGTTCCAATAACCTACTACAGAATGGACGCAGAGAAAAGGCTTCTATGAATTTGCCTTGGTGGCTATATTGTCTAGACTTTTAACTTTTGTTATCAAAGCCACCCTTGGCTGGGTAACCTTGAGGGCTGATTAATTTGTCATGTGGGGTGACTGGGTGGTGGTAATAGAGAGCTCTGTAGCCATGACGATGCATTTTCATTTGTGTCCGTTCGCGCAGCTTCAGAATGCAATAAGCGTGTCTGGCTGCTCGTCTAGCTCTGGCCCTTGTATTTTTATTGACACTAAATTTCACTTAAGCCCTTAGATTATGAAGGGGAAAATGTAACTAAAATAGAAGCCCGTTGTTCCGTTCTCATTCTTGCAGAAGTGCTGAGTGTCACTAAAGCGGTTCCTGGGAAAAAAAGGAACAATATCTCAACTGCATCAAAGCTGCAATATCTCACATGGAGGTCATCATCGTTTGTCTTACTTATTTTATTTATGCGAATAATTATAGGTCCTGGCGAGTTCAATGTATATTGTTGCTGGCTCTGCCAGAGTTTGTAGCCTCAGTGAGATTCTACTTTGGCATCATTGGAATAAATGTATGGTCACATTAAGTAACTGGAGGGGAAGTTTTTCTGAGATGGTGGCAGGGCCGGATCGAGACGTGAGCTGGGGCAGGCAATTTTTGCCCACCTCAATATTAGCTCAGCCCTTCCAATTTGTTTGTCTTGTGCTGCACATTTTGAATCTAGCAAGTGAGTTTATGAAGTTCATCCATGTAGTGCAGGGCTATTTAACATTATCCTGCAAGGGCCGATGTGGGTGCAGGCTTTCATTCCAACCAAGCACTTACACACCTGACACTATTAATCAAGCTCTTTAGCAAGGACTCTTGGGATTGATTTGTGGTGTCAGGTGTGTAAGTGCTTGGCTGGAATGAAAGTCTGCGCCCACACCGGGCCTTTCTGGATAAGGTTGAATAGCCCTAATGTAGTGTCTTCTGCGCCTCGCACGGATGTCATCGATTTCTGATTTGTTGGTTGGACAGTCCAACTTGAGGACTTGAGGATACTGCGACTTCATTTTTACTTTAACAGTTCATTCGTCATGGCCTGTCATACCTGGCCAGAGAGATTAGCTTATAGTGAAAATCTTGTGCAGACAATGTGATTTGATGTACAAACGTAAAATACGCCACTAAATCTTGGAATTTTTATAAATTTATCAATTTGTTATCCCCTGCCATGAACTGGCGCTGGGGATATAGGATTGAGTTTCGTCTGTTCATCTGTCCTTCCTTCCATCCATCCGTCCGTCACACTTTCAAAGGAGACAAGATACCTCGAAAACTATGACAGTTACATGGGTCAAATTTTGTGTGCTTAATAAGCTAGTCTTGATCTACGTTGAGTTTGAAAATGGATGTCGAAGCCTATTTATTTACAAAGTTATGGCACTCGATCTTGGATGGGGATAGTGATCCCACTGTCATCTTGTTATGATTGTTTAGTGTTGTTCTGAATTGGGAGCTCCGCTGGCGGTGAATTTAGATTAGCATGCTTGCTAGCACGATGTCTTCTTGAGTAGCACTCAGACTGCCAGTTAATTTAAACCCTTTCCTATTAAATTATAGATGACATTATTTGCTTGGGCAATGTTATACTTCTATGAGAGTGAATCATCATGCATCAATTTTTGGTTCCTAAATGTAACCCAAGTACCACCTTTGCTGTTGCAGCTGCTGTTAGTACAAATTCAGAGGCTCTGGGATTAAATCTGTTGAATTAAGTGCCCAGTTCCTGCTGTGCGATTTCCTCGCCCACTTCACACTCACATTGGGCAGTGTCGCTTCTCCATGTGACTAGCGATGTTAAAAATTGTGCATCATCCCAACCAATTTAAAATTATTTCCTAAACAAATACATAGCTCAGTGCAAGCTGGTATCCATCACTGTCTTGGTTACAATACTCTTATGAACATACAGAATGAGTGATAGAGATTCAGCAGTTAGGCTATATAAGCTTCATGCACTGCATGAGACTGCAAGGCTTGGGGTTTCCTATAAAAAAAATCTTGCATCCTCCAATCAGAGCAATCCAGACACATGCACACACACACACACACACACACACACACACACACACACAAAGACAGGGTATACACTGCACGTGCAGACACACACTCACACACACACACATTAATACATCACTTTCATTGTATGAACTTTCGAAGGTACCGTGCAGTGCTCAGCATGGCGTGCAATTTTACATCTCACTATTTATGAGCTCAGGTGAGCATTATATCAAGTTGGGAGGAATTACACATTTATAATTCTAGACTTCTGCTCGGGCAGTACAGGTAAAGTACTTCGCTCAAGGGTATTGTGGAATGTCCCAGTTTGGCCGAAAATTGTGATCCACTCAGACACTGCGTACCCCGCTCGGGGTTTTATATATATATGTGATAAATCCCCCGCTGTGGAGGTGACACCTTTTGTGTGACTCGTTCTCTGGCTTCAGAGGGTGCTTTATATGCCAAGTTGAGATTGAATTCTCCATTTTTCCCCATGTTTTTCCATTTTTTAACAGATGCTGTTGGTAGAAGTCCAATGAATGCATTTCTCTCTCTCTCCTCCTCTCTCTCTCTCTCTCTCTCTCTCTCTCTCTCACTCTTCCCAGTTTTTGCGCATGCTCCTGAGATTCATTGGAAAGGAGCAAACTGCCATAATGTTTAGCCACTTCGTTTGTTAAATCATTGGAAGAACAATAGGTAGGTGTGGCCTTAGTAAAGGTATTTATCAAATCATGCCCCTCTATCCCCAGGCATCAAAGCTGGTGGATTGAACTAGGTCTCATAGTCTTTGGCCATGTCAGTACTGACTGTTGGGCGGAGACAACTGAGAGATGCAAATCTACAGCTAAGTTACCAAGGAATATAAGACTAGTGTGGCTCTATTCATTATGAAGGAACCATCTTGATATGGACTTTCTCCTTAACCCCTTCCCTACTCAGGATTACTGTATATATACAATTTTTGTGTCTGCCAAGTGGTTAAGAGGAGAGTTTGGAAGAAGACAATACTGATGTAGAGGAAGAAGGCGCTTTGGAAGATGAGGATAACAACGAACCCCAGCTGATTGCGCGGTCGAATACCACAATTCCATGTGCTCCAGTTGTGTGGCTGAAGCTAAGCAGGTGTGGGTTTGGTTAGTACTTGGATGGGAGACCACCTGGGAAAACCAAGTTGCTGCTGGAAGAGATGTTGGTGGGCCAATAGGATGTGATCTTCCCTCTGGTGGACTATGCCCCAGTGCAGTGGTGGGGACACTGAAGGAGATGCCATCTTAACTCACTGTGGTCATTTATGGTCCAATGACACTCTTTGATAAAAGTAGGGGGTGCCCCGGTGCCATGGCTAAATTCCCAACCTGGCTCTTTCAACCTGCCACCTAATCATCCCCTGATCTAATTGGCTATGCAACTTGTCCTCTATCTCTCCACCTCAACCCCCAGGGCTCCTGTAAAAAAGAGATTTCAATCTCAAAAGGACTTCCCTGGTTAAATAAATAAAAATCATCTCCAGAACTTTCCTCTAAATCGCTTGCCACATACAAATCGCTGCTGTTTTCATTATGTGCCGAGTCTGCATCTGCGAAGAATTTGTTCATATCTTCCTCTGATGTTTATATGCAAGGGCGATACACCATTTTGCCATTAAAAGCATTACCAAGTGTGTTTTTCTGGGGAATGAGCAAATGTTCGTTGTTAGCGGTCTGTAACAGTCAATACAAGACCCTTCTCAGCCACCAGCATTTGTCCAATTGTATTCAAACAACCCGATTCTGGGTCAAACGGTTGTTTTTAGGACATACTGCGTCCTGGGTCACTGTATGGCTAAAGCAAGGATCTATAAATATATGTCCATAGTAGGGAAGGAGTAATTGTTGAGGACATAAAGAAATGGAGTCAATGGGTCTATAGGCATCCACAGACTGGCAGACACACCAGAGATACAGTCAGACAAGGTCCTGATTTTGGTTTGGTAATCATAGACCCTATCACCCTAAAGTTTAGACATTCCATCCTGGTATCCAGTATAGCTCTATCATGACTGGTCAGTTAAACCCCTTTCTTCAACTGTAGCAGAAGCTTTTCAAATGGCCATGGCGACAGCAGCATCAGATGGAGGGATTGAAATTCCAGCTCATCCCTGTTCAAGATCTCTGAGGTCTCGACAACATGCAAATAGACTGAAAATTCAATCATATACGAACATTTTCTATGAAGGAGTCCTATCTTTTTTGAGAGTTCTGGAAATGGCAGGTTAATCAGTTTATGCTCGGAGAAAATTCGGCAATATCTGCGAGCATCAGCAGCACACATTCAGGAACAAGACGAGAGGACAGAGTTTAGACCGATTAGGGGAAGGATTCAATCCTCAACCCTAGGCATTCAATGTACTCATATTTGTAACATATCATGTCATTGCACTGTGTGAGGAGTTCATGTTATTCTTTGCTGAACTTTGTGAATGAGGATGAAAATTAAGGACGAATGTTGACTGAATTCATGCCCATGTCTGGAAGGAGATGGCTCTAACCCAACTATAGCGATCAGAGACAGAGCTTAATGTTATTACGGGCAAAGCTTCACTGGAAACACTGTTCCTAAGAGCTGGACACAGATTAAAGAAGCAGGTTTGATCGCATTTTCACATGAAAAGTATCAGTGTCAATACATCTCTTCATTTAAATCGCCAGTGCAGCGCTATGGAAATAAATAACAGATGACAAGTGTGGATGTGTTTTTGTTTTCTTTTCTGGTTTTCTTTTTCCTTTTTTGTTGATTGTGCATCCTCTTTGTTGTAACGCTGAATGTTCTTTATTGTTTAGAGAGCAGGGAGAGTTCAAAGTTTCATGTTCAAAGTTTGGTGGTGCAAAATATAAATTTGAGGGGATGAAGCAATGGATGGGAGTGGGTTTTTCCATCTCCCAGTAGATTGTCTAATTCTTCAAGTCTGATTTACAGCTTATCAACATTTCATTTCCCAGAAACTGAGATATATACAAAATTCTGACCCCAGTTATTGACCCCCAAGACTCTTTACCTCCCTTAACGCAGAAAGAAGGGGTGAAGACAGTATTCACCTCTGCAGTCCACTCAGACCAGGCCAGGAAAAGGGTGCTATAATTAAAGCTGTATACAGAATATCTTGCAAGGCCAAACAACTGTGGCTTTTGAGGAACGTGGAGGTGGTTCTGTGTATTTACTCTCCTATGGCCGACAGATGGGTCCAGAAAATTACCGGCTGCAGGCACTCAAATCCTCCATATGCATCAGAACTTGTTGCTTGTTGCATCTGAGTTTGAGGTGAAGAAATCAGCATAACTCCAGCAGAGCCTCTGCCCAACCTTCCTCCTGTGTGATTTTTGTCGTTAGGAAAATAGGAGTATCTATACCATCATGTTTTACATATCCCATGCCAGTATATCAGGGATTGCATTACTGAATTGGAAGTTCTGACTATGTTATGTGCAGTTTTATATAACTGATCTTCCTCGAAGTGAAACTCCATATCAGAAATGTAACCACAAGCATTATCAGCTCCCAAAAAAGATTTAACAGGTTCTTTTGTAGCTGAGATTATCTCACGTCAAAAGCAGTGCTGCAAGGATATCTGATATACACATAGCCGAGCAACATGGCCTTAGCTTTGACCTTGGCCCAATTTTCCACCTCCAGGCATGTATATTGCATAAACAAAGAAAATTATGTGCATATGTTCTCATAATATGCATGGAGCTTTTTGTCTGTGTACACAGCACAGTGTCTTTGTGTGTGCGCGCGCGCGTGTGTGTGTGTGTGTGTGTGTGTGGTCCTACCCAAATTCTCCCCACAAGACATGGCATTCCAGATGTCTTTATCCTTTTGGGGACATTTTCAGGTCCCCATGAGGAAATTAAGTTATTTTAAGGGTTGGGGGTTAAGGTTACTGTTGAGATAAAGTCAGTGTTAGGTTAGGGTTAGGTATGTACTGTTTAGGGTAAGGAATGAAGGCAAGTCTATGGAATGTCCCCACAAAATATGAAAACCCAATGTGTGTGTGTGTGTGTGCAATTGTGTGTGTGTGTGTGTGTGTGTGTGCGCGCGCAATTGTGTGTGTACTGTAGTTGTGTACATACCTGTGTCATCGATTATATCTTTCAGGGGAAAAACAATTTGTGGTCAAATTGAAAAGGAGGGGAAATGAATGACAGTAAGGGAGAGTTAGGACTTGCTGACGCTCATTGCATGTACAGTTAAGAATAATTGCTTGTAATTAAGTAAGAACCATTCGGAAAATCAATGACTCTATCAGCAGCAATCTACGATTTGTGTTTGGAACCAATGGACCAAAATTTAGAGGAAGGTGTGCCAGGGGGTTAAGAAGGGATTTTATTTACGAGTGCAAAAGAGTGGCAAGTGCTGTCACACATTGTGTAAATATGCATGCATGTTATGTGAGCGATTCAGGTTCCATGTGAGCAACCACTGCACTACTGAAGCGTGCGCTCCTTGTGATTGCTAATGTGGCCTCCAATCACTTAAAAGTATGGGGTTAAAGCTCCAATTTTACTGCACTACATTACAATGGATATTTCCTTTTATAATCTGTAAGTCCCAAGGAGTGTTGCTCCTACCGTAAATGTAGCAAAAGGTCTCAACTAAATATAATCAGTTTCTAAACTGGTTTGAGAAAAGTCATTTTGATTCACAAATAAATTACTGACAGCCTTTATATGACAATGAGTCAAAGTCTGTGTGGCTCATCAGCTTCCCACTCTGTCCCATTAAGGAAAGCATACAGATGACTTGGCTGTAGGGATGGGGCTGGATCATTCAGGAATAACATCCTTGTTTTGTTCAACAAAATATGATGCACAAATGTTAAAATTACAAAAGGAAAACAAACTTTTTCAGTCTATTGATCTTCATCAGGTAACTGAGGAAGCTTTGGTTTTATCTTAGATAGTAATGATATTCCTCCAGGGAACAATTTTCGATGGAATGCAATGCACCTGTTTGTTCAAAGAAGGTTTAAATTGGCTAATGAATAAAACCTCTATAATACGCACATCTGATTCCCCACAGGCGAGCTGTTTTAATTATGGACCAAATAAATCTGTGCGTTGGGTTTTCTTTGAGATGCCTTGTCCGCTCTGATTGGTTAGTTTCTGTTTCGTGTTCTTTATGGCATAAAACAAAATTTCTTGTTGTTTCCCCGATGTACGGGGCAAGAACCACACTTGCTATAGTAGATCACGTGGGATTTACATCTAATTAATGCGCAAATTAGAACTATTTATGTCGGGCCCCCACAAATTTAAAGTAATTTGGGACACTAAGCAGATTTTCCTCTTTGTTCTAAGAGAAAGACAAAAACGCACATAACTCCCATGTGATCTACTAATTGACATTGGGAACTGAAGTTTAATGCAAACTAAAAGGCAGTATCAACTAGAGCTAGACTTGCGAGAGCCCATACCTCCACCAGCATAGCTGGATTTGAACTTTGGCCTATATCTCAGCTGTACTTTGGCCTAGATAGGCCAAAATTTCATCCCTTGTCCCTCTTGTGGTACTTTAACATTCCGCAAAGTTTGGTTAAAATCTATGCAACCGTTTTTGAGATATCCTGCTAACGGGCAGACAAATAAATAAATAAACTAGAGGGTGTGTCCAGGAGGCCACATCACCCCACCCACGCTCTCAACGCTACGTGACGGTCAATGTCATGGTGCAATTGGTCTCCCTCATGTATGGTTTCCTATTTGTGATTGAGCATAACGTAGGGCCTATCTCTGCCGGTTTCCCAGTCACAGAGCCTCAAAATATGAAGGTTGGCCATTTTGACCTTTCAAGGGCACTTGAAGGTCAAGGTCACGGTGCCAGTAAATTCCCCATATATGACTTCCCATTAGTCTTTAATAGTATCTAACACTGTCTAACATAGTCTATCTAACACTGTTTGGCTGCTAGAGCGCTCGGAAAACTGGTGATGTTGAGTTTGACCTTTCAAGGTCACTTGAAGGTCAAGGTTATGGTGCCATTAGATTCCCATATACATTGTATGACTTCCTATTAGTGGTTAATAGTAACCGTGTCTCTATCCCCCACCGTTTGGCCCCTAGAGCAGCCTAAGAAACGGGTGACCTTGAGTTTGACCTTTCAAGGTCACTGAAGGTCAGAACATTTGTTGGTAAAAGAATCTCCATACCCAACTTCCTATTAGTGATTAATAGTAAGTACATGCCTATCTCCAACCAATTTCAAGTTATAAGCAGTGGGAAGTCTGCCGTATCTCCCAGAGTTAACGAAATCTTCAAACTGATCCAGAATCCAGGATTTGATTCGGATCTTCACCAAAAACTAATCATTTCTTCCCTTCCGCCAAAGGATTTTCCCTACCAAATTTGAAGACAATCTGTCCAGAATTGTGGCCTGTATCGTGCAAACACACACACACACACACACACACACACACACAGATAAATAAACGCGACAACCACATACACCCTTCTGCGACATTCGTTGCAAGCGGGGTGAATAAATGACTCCCGCCTAGCGGGACCGTTATCGTCTGATGTCTGACCCGAGACTTCGAATCTCCGCCAGCATAGCTGGATTTGTACTTTGGCCTATATCTCAGCTGTACTTTGGCCTAGATACGCCTAAATTTAATCACTTGTTCCTCTTGTGCTACTTTAACATCCTGCAAAGGTTGGCTGAAATCTATGCTGCCGTTTTTGAGATATCCTGCTTACAAACAGACAAACAGACAGATGACTAACAGAACTAAGTGATATGGTTGTCGACTTCGACAACCAACAACCAACAATAAATAAACAAACGGAAGCAAAAACATAACCTCCTTGGTGGAGGTAATAAACTGATGAAATTAAACACTGGATACACAAGAGAACACCAGGAATGAAAGAAAAAGTGGTAGCAAAGCGTGTGGGGACACCAGGGGCCTTTTCCAGAAAACAGGATTGTTGAGTTAAGCCAGATTACTGCTACGAGTAAAACCCGAAAAAGCTCTTTTTACCTCAGCTCATGTTCCGGATTTGAGAGATTTCCGGTTTTTACTCGGTGCATTTACCTAGGTACCTTAGTAATCCTGCTTTGCATAACAGGCCCCAAGGAGCCGAAAACAAACGAACAAACACGCAAAGACAGAAAGGAAGCACAGGGTATAAACTGGGAGAAGCAAAGCAAAGGGAAGTGAATTCAGGTGTGCTGGGAGCTGGAAATGTGACATCCGTATCTCCGCATGCCACAGATAATCTGTCAAAAAATCCAGGGCCGTACGGAATAAATAAGTTAAGAGAGCCTGCAGGGTCTAACCATCATATGGGAGCCAAAAAGTGTTGAAATTATATGGCCTTATCAGTAGCCCTCAAGCAGATGACCAAACAATAAGGAATTTTAGAATTTCTCAAAAATCTGGCCTTCAAAACTAGGCTCAAGTGATTTTCAAGTGGTCAACAAACGAGCACTAAGATCATCTGCATGATGCCTAAAATGAGTTTCTAACACCTGAAGTTTGCTTAAGACATAAAGACTGTCATGACCTAAGGCAAGGATTAGAATGATCGCTGAATATGCAAATTATTGCCTATTTTTTAAAAAAAATGACTTAACTACCAATCGAGGTGTTCCCTCACTGCTGAAAACAGATAATCCAGATAACAATTCAATCACCTGACAGAAAAAGGGCATTTTGAACTAACTGTATACCAAATCAAGGTAAACCCTCATGATAAGTAAAAATGACAGGTTTACATTCAAGAAAATTATCAGTCAGTGCCGTAGGACATGTGAACGCTTCAGCCTCTTCAGTGTCTGATCAGTACTGCAGATTATCTAAGCAAACGAGAGAGAATGCGAGAAAGTCGGAGATAGCGAGAGATTGCAGTGATGAGGATGACACAGCATTTTGTAAGACCGCATCGCTCTCTCTTCTTTTGTGAATGACGGCCAGAAAGGTTGAAGCAGGAGCGTGCACATCCAGGGTGGGGTGGGGGGTTAGGGATTGCCCTGAATGATGATGCTATGTTTGATTTGTACAGCAGTGTGCTGAAGATAAAGGGATACTTGTCAAGTAGGACTGCGTACCCAAGGATTTCAGATCTGTAGAGGCCCCAGCTTTTAACAGTGACACACTTCTATATATATTAACATTTCCATAACCACTTACATTTTTCAAAAACCTCTTTTCATTAGTTCTAACGGAAAGACATTCTTAATGAAATCGCATGTCATATCAGTGTATTGTAAATTTTATCCAGTCAAATCCAAAACCTGTAACAGGCATTTTTTCAGCCTACAGGTGGTAGCAGTGAGCTGGCACGGGCTGATGAAATTATAAATTATATAGGCACGTTGTGAACAGGGGAATATTTCTCAGATATATTTTTGTTGGAGGCAAAAAAAAATGTGTTCTTGCTCTCAAATGCTGTGAATCTCAAAGCTGACATTTAAAAAGTGCCAAACAAATACCAGCAGATGCGCTGTAAAAATTGTTTTCTGAGATGACAGGCCAGATTTTACAGTCACTCTCTCTCCTCAGGCAGATGTTGCCATCACATGCAGGCCTGAGTCTATCAGAGAGGAGGTGCACTGAATGTTTTATTGTTGACAAAGAGAAAATCATCCATACTCTAGCCTTCTAAAATTATAAATATGGCTTTGTTCCCTTCAAGGTTTCTGCTCCGCAAGCCCTATTTACCATCTTCCTTCCATTTCTGTTCAGGCATGCATATACACACACACACACACACACACACACACTCAAGCACGCATGCAGGCACACACACACACACACAGCTCGCTGCAGATCTTGCACCTAATGTGCTTAGACAATGCAGAAACATTTCTCAAGCATGACAGGCAATTGCATTGTGTTAATTAGATGTACAGAGAGACATGCAGTAATGCAGTATACTGTAGTCATTGCATCAGTGAAGGCTCAGATCAGTTGGTAACACACACATGTGGAATTGGATTCGCAACATTATCTGCCATTTATCATTTCCTTTGAGTTTATCATTTGGATGCACGGCTCCCTCTTCAGCTCTTCATTATTGTGTTCAGTTCAGACTCGCCCCTCTGCCACACAGTGATTAGGGAACAATGCAGTAATTTGATTTTGTCAATAAACACCAATTTTCAAGCTGATTTTGTCATTTCTGCACAGATCTTTTATATTCAAACATACCAGAGGTCAGCTCAGACTCTTGGTTGTAATTTGAGTATATCTGCATCCTTACTGAGTGTACAGTTTAAAAGTTGGGGTCCCTTTTGTCACTGTCCAAATCTCAAAGTGTGAATTGTCGCTGTAATCCAGCCTAAGTTGACGTCTCTTATCCTTGATGGGAGTGCCCTCGCTGGGGATATTTTTGTGGTTTCCTGCTTTGAAGCAAAAAAACAGTTTGTCACTCTGAGCCTTGTAACTCAATATAGCATCATTACCAAAAGAACCAAAGACAAACCACAAGCAAACGCTCACGTACTGCAAACATATGTTTCAAAATGTCATCAAGTGCTCAACTCTCTTGCTGGGATGTTTCATCTGTTCACCCCAAGTTCATCTTCCGACAAATTCTCATGCCAACTCGTCATATAGTTATGCTGCCTGGCCATGCATCGATATACAGTGAAAAAGGAGGCTTTTGGCGTCTTTATTTGATGCTTAGGGTCAGGGTTCGGGCTAAGAGTTAGGATTTAGAGGGTAGGGTTCGTTTTAAACTGGCGTCAACAAAGGATGCTTGGTCAGGTAGCGTCACTATATGATGAGTCGGGATGAAACTGGGCTCCATCTTCAGGCACACGAGCACACTTCCGCATACGTACATAAATTTTATGCGTAAACTCTTTCACATAAGTAGATTTGGCATACATGCCGGTTGCAACAATATTGCAGTGATGTGGTTGAGCTTTAAGAATGATTTATATTGTTGGAAAATAAGTTATATTTATTATTGGATAGAATAGTTTGATGTCTCTGATTCCAGGCTGATACCAGAGCTGGGAGCATTACTGTGAGTGAAATCCATCCCTGTAAGCAAGAATCGGCTCTCATGTGGCTGAAAACAATTTCGCCTACAATTGTCCCTACATATTCATGCAGCAATAAGGCAGTTTTACGCTCAGGTTTTGTCAAGCAGGTCTGATAGGTGGTGTCTCTCTGTCTCCCCATTGCATCTTTCAGTCATCTTGCTGCAAAATTCACCAGCTCCTGCTGCAGAGCAGGGAGATCGTGATGGTGACATCACCCCCTTTGCGATGTGCAATGACTCACCTGCTCTGAGTCCAGGGACACTTTGTGTAGGAATCGCGAGAAAGGCAATGGGCCACTGGCAGGTTTTCCGATATTTACGAGCAGCCATGCCAGGGATTTTGGACCCAAAT
Source organism: Gymnothorax javanicus (assembly GCA_029692085.1). Taxonomy (NCBI): domain Eukaryota; kingdom Metazoa; phylum Chordata; class Actinopteri; order Anguilliformes; family Muraenidae; genus Gymnothorax; species Gymnothorax javanicus. The sequence goes on along the minus strand of CM056195.1, from coordinate 10,013,567 downwards.
CTACATAGGACCCATCCTGGCACAGGCTGAGCCAGTCTTTCGTGCCAGAGCCATATGTCCCAGCCAGCAATGTGACTATTTGCGATCTTCTGTCTCTGCATGAGAGCGGTGTCTTTTCTCATTTATGGTGTCTTTATTGTTTACTTTTTTCCCTCCCTGATGCAGGATCGACCTCCCACCGACACACAAGCCTCCCCCAGCCTACACAGAGAGGCCTGTAGCTCTTCCGCTGGCTGTGAACACGGCACAGGTGTACTACCCCTCGCAGGTGAGCACCTTTACATGAGTGAGTCTGTCTGCGGTTAACTGAGCATGTGCAGTGGGGAAAGGGCACTTGCACTGGTGGATTGTGGGGATTCTGTTCTCTACGGAGCTATTCCTTGAATGTTTGGATTGGAAACCGACATCTGAAAATCTCTTGAGAAATGGGCTGAATTGTCGTTCACACGTACACATACACATGCAGAAAAACGCACATGTGCATACACACGTACACACACACTATAGTACTTAATATTGAAAGATGGAGGGGAATATTACATTTAGGATGAAAGCTAAAGTCATACATACCAGGATAATGGTGACTTTCTTTATACATTTTTGCACAGCCCAGTTTGCTACAATGCTTACAGGAATAGATCAACACCAAGTTCTTTGTTTCCTTAATGACTTCAGTAGTGCTGTCATGTCAAATGGTTTTCTGGCTGCACTAGTTCAAGAACAAATATATTACTAAGAGGCACCTGATTTATATATTACTTGGCTATACCACAGAATATCAGTGCATGATATGCGAAAATCCACTTATACACACACCACTTATTGTAATGGAAGATTGTCCCCTTTTAATGAACTACAGTCAGGCTTTCAAATAGCCAGGCCCTGGGTTAGAAGAATGGCTTTGCCATTAGCCTGGGATAAAATGCTTGTGTGGAGACAGGGAGAGACACATCGCTCTGCATTATTCAACAACAGAGGCTGCACTCTACACTGACAGAGTGTAGGCTACGTTAAGAGCTGCGCCAATTTGGGAGCGGCTAAAAAGCAAATACGTCTCAGCCGACGATGCCAGATAACATTGATGTTTGTAGTTGTGCGATTATCGGGAAACGCTCAGACGTAGTAGGTGGTTGGCTATTTAATGCTGGCTCTGCATACGCATATTTGTTTGTTCTACACCTCACTTTGCCTGCTGGACTTTGTATTTCAGCTGCGGAGCGGGGACAGGCAATGTAGACCGAAGATGTCGGTGGATGTAAGTTCCACTGTGCAGCGCAGAGAGAACCTGGCCTGCGTCCACGAGCCTCTGTCCTACCAGGAGTGGCTCTGTCACCTCAACGGGGCCGACCGTGTTTACGCCAACCACCGCGAGCACTACGTGTGACAACAAATCACGAGAATGGCATCAGGTCCCACACTGCGCTTCGCTAACACCGTGCCTGCCTTAACAGCCCCTCTGAAAATACCAGTTTAAACCAGCCTAGGCTGGTCCCGTGTTTTTTTACATACTAGGTTTTAGCTAGTTGACCAGCCATTCACCACGTGAGCATTCTATAGTCAGAATGTCCACCAGTATGGCCTCCAGCATATTCCACCAGTTTTATGCACAGGCCAGCTATGACCGATGGCAGTTTAGGTAGGACCCAAGACAGGACAGCCTTGGTCAGAGGAAGTGTGAAAAGCTCTGTGGAAAAGCATCCCTACATTTATTGGGATTTTAAACCTGGTGCTCTGATTTGCTAGTCTGATAGGGGCCAGAATTTGACAGTGTTAGCAATATGCTTAATGATGCAATAAGTAGTCTCTAGCTTTTAAGCTTAAGAGTGCTGTTAGCCAGTCGACACACCTTGTTGCATTTATTTATTATTTTACTGTTACTGTAATTTGCACTCGTGCATCTTGAACTAATTGAATTCTTTCCCTGCTGAGCATTTTTAATTGTTTTTTTCAGGCTGTGTTCTGTACATTGATCGAAAAAATAATTTATTTTGCAACCTAATTCCACTCCCTTAAATTGCCTGCAGTTTTAAGTTGGTCTTCATTATCTGGATTAAATCAAACAGGGCCTTTATGAACCAGACCAGATCAAACAAAATTAACCAAATCTTATTAAAGAACATCGTCCCGCTCCAGATCTAGCTGGGACTGCATCACACAGCCCAACTTTGACCAGGCTTATATTTGCAAGACCAGATCTGGCAGCAAGACGGTGCCAGATATTTAATACTTGAAATTCACCCCAGGATTCCCCCCTCCCCTGAAAAAAAAGATGGATTCTCAGCTAAATGAATGCCATGGTGTGGAATTTATGGTACGGTCTCCTTATCCTCAACTGACTTGATGTTGCCTGCATAGATTCAACAACAGAAAAGGAAAATCCAGTTTCCAAGTGCTGTACCAATTACTGGAAGTTTTACTTTGAATTGTTAAGTTTACAAAAGACAAAAAAGATTTTGTATCGAGAAACAGCTCATGTTTATACAGTATAGAATGGCTGTTTCATGGGTTACTGTAAAGAAAAACTCGAGTTAATTGTCTTGTGTTTTAAGTTTGCCGTCACAGGTACTGATTTGTCTCTGCTTTGGATCGATTTCAGCTTTGGAAGACGTGGGCGTTTTTACCTACACTTATTAGTGGGAGGAGTTTCATTGCTGGTTATGCTTCAGTTTTGCTGTGCTTTATAATTTTGTTTCACGCAAAGCACTTCATGTGATCAAGCAAACACATCAATGAAATGTGCATATTTTATACAACTTGTGTCTTTAATATTTTTTAATTTGTTGATCTTTTTGTTTTCAAAGTTGTAATATTTTTATATAAATAGTATTTTTATAATTTGTATGAGTAGCATTTGAAAAAGATCAATATTTCTAGATTTTTTCCTTGTGAACATTGTGTTTGTGTTTGTACTGCCATTTTATGTGCACTTAGAGCAGCTTCGGAAGAAAAACAACCCAGCCCATATCACTGCATGATTATGATTTAAACAACGCGCAATTTCCTCTGACTTTGGAATATACCAGCCAGGGGTGCAGCATCCCATTTGTTATAAGGTATGCAGAATCAGCACGGGCCCTGGCCAGCATGGACCGTTCAGTCTGTGCTGTGTCGGCCAACTTTAAACCTTCCGTAACATTCTCAGTGCCCAGTAACTGTTAAGCCCAACAGTCTCTCTACATCCATTAGCATATTTTCCTCATTTCCTGCACACGATTTCTCCTTCACATTCTTTCTTTTTCCATTTTGATCCCCAGATAATTTCCTCTGCCTGCTGTCAATTTTTGATGAGGTTAAAGACCACTGAACAACATTGTGAGCAACCAGCTTTGGAATTTTTGTTAGTTCTTCTTCTTCTTTGTTTTTGAATAATGGTATAGCTTTGCAGGTTTCTAGCTGGGAATAAGAGGTACATATAAACTCATTTAAAATGAAAAAATAAGCTATAAAAGTAAATATTTTTAAGTAATGTTTTCTCTTGTTGTTTAAAATGGTTATTTTGGTTATTAGGCAGCATATGCATAAGCATTTTATTAAACTATGATTTTGGTGCCACCCACCCCGCCCCTTTATGTTGAACACTTACGCATTCCAGATCAACTTTCTGTGGCCCTGAACGACATATATACCAGTTTCTGAGCCAGGATGAATACTAAGCCAATGATTCACTGAGTATCTCTGAAAGTTCATGGAAACATTTAAATCTGTGAATTTCTTCAGTTTTGAATTTCCTTTGAAAAATACTGTCATATCACTACGAATCTTGCAGGACTAGTTTGTTTGTTCTCGAAGGGTTCCTGGTTATTTATTTTCATTTTATCTTGGAAGTTGGCAAAAGTTCAATCAGGAGATTTATACTCGCATATCTGAATGGTCTCCTCCATTTGAATTTTCACCATGACCATTATGGTTTGATGTCATTGCATGTGGCCAAACTGGAATGTTTTTCTGTAATGGAAAGAACCTCATTTTTGCAATAAAGACTTTTTTTTTAGATTGTAAGAGGACTGTGGCCATCATTATAATCTATCAAGCAAATGGAAACCTAATATTTGAGCAGCTGTTGCCCAATGACTTTTGAACATTAAATATTGTCCGAGAGGAGCGCGATACAGCTACTAGTTACACGTCGCACATCAGGGGTGGACAGTTAGCCCTGAGGACAGCGGACCGCAGCTCTCCTGGAATGCATTGAGTGAGCTGGCACTTCAAATTCAAACAAGCCAAGCGCATGGGTCAGAGAGCAGAGTGGGGACTAAAGCTGTTTAACGTCAGAGTGGCACAAAGGAATGCCGCAATCAATTCCAGCTCTGCATCTCCTCTCTGCTTGGGAAAGTTTTTCAAGGCCAGCTCTCGATTTCAAAGAGACTATTGTTTGTTTGCTTTTGTTGTCACTTACTTTATGAGTGAGGGCCGAGGAATGTGTCCACTGTAAAGCCTTTTGAGAGCAAAGCTGTTTCCATTAGAATTATAAGTACTTCTCTTTTCAGGGGGGTCTGAGTCATTGCGGCCGGCCACTTCTGATTGGCTCCAGCCTCCAACACTAATCCCTGCCATACTGATCAGTTAAAGGTCGACGGTTACAGGTCAAACATGACATAGCCTCCTATAATGCTAGCTCATGGCTCAGACAATGGGAGCATCAGTGTGTACAATCTTGTGGGGTAGAACCTGTGATGCCTCTTTTCTCCTGCTGAGTTACGGGGGCCAGTTTCCAGGATAAGAGTGAACGTACTCATGGTAGCATCTTTGACTCCTCTGAACAAGGCATGGTTACCAACTTCAAGACTGGTCCAAAGTAACAAAGAGCACAGGCTTGCTCCCACATTAGCTGAAGTCAGTGGGATCAATCCAGAGAAGTCGAAAGGCCCATTTTTGCACCCCAACCCCCACCCCCACCCCCTTAAAATGTTCTTTAGCGCCCCCACATAATGTATATTATTCGTTTACTTCATCAGTAGTCGAGGGAAATTTACGACAAGCACGTAAGACAAGCACCCCTCAAAGGAATCACTCAGGGGCGTCACGAGAGAACTATGGATGGACTGCACCATAGTTCTCTCGTGACGCCCCTGAGTGATTCCTTTGTGATGTCATCATCAGCGCCTTGATACTGCATGCAGTCATTGCGCCAAGCAGGCCTGATGTTTTGGGAATGAGTAAGGCTCAGCCCACATATGTGACAGCAAAAGTTATGGCGCTTTTGGCAAGAGTTTCGCCCAGTCAGTTTATCACCATACCGCCAGCCTGCCTCCTACTATTGCAAACATGCACAGCCACCATACGGCTTTTACGAGGTGGCTGGATTTTATAAGGCGCAGACGTAGGAGGGTGCACTCGGCTCGCTCACCTCTCTCTGGGTTCACAGTCTCTGAACTCTCTCTGCTGCATTTGCGAGAGCTGAAAACTCGTTTCTAATTTGGGACTAATGAGATGAGATGCGAATCTTAAGGGGACCCTCTGCTGTGGGCGCTCAAGTGTTGATTTCGTTATTGATTTTTACGCCTGAGTGTGGCATTCGTTTTAGCGAACGCACCCGTCTTCTGGATGACTCACTGCATTGTGGGAAATTTTCCAAACCATGAAAATACAATATGCTGATAACACGCAAATATTTGCCTAATAACATCGCCTTCAAAGCCTTTGGGAGCAAACAATAGACATCCAGCTTCCAAAACAAATCCTGTCTTGTTTACTGCCAGTCTAAATGACTATAAAATGTCATCAATTGTGACTGATAATGCCATTCATTGCAAATTCAGGCGAACTTTTGGACCACTGCAGGGACTGTTTTATACAATGAAAGATGACAATGTATATTGATCATCCAATCCACATCCAATCCATAAAACTTTTGAATCGTTTTGAAGTTTTTAGGTGCTGGGCTGTCAGCATTTTATGTTTAATTTTCTATCAATGAAACTTGATTTCTCAGAGGTATAATGTCATAAAACCAGAGATATAAATTCAAAAGATACTGCACTTTCACATCCGGTGAACCTTTAGGGCTCCATAAAGTTTATTCACAGCGGGTGGGTGTTTTTCCTTTGGCGGACAGACTGTCCTTCGGCAGTCAGTTTGGATATCTGCCATCTCTCTTTTAAGGCACTGTTTTGCTATCTTGACATCAAAGAATATATTTACTTTACTAATGAGTGGATTAACCTCTCTCTTGTCTTGTATGATAAATCATTATTTTAAACTTTTTTTTAACCACAGTTTCCCCCCCTTTTTCCTTCACCTCAGCATTTTACTTTCCCTCCGCTTCCTTTATCGCTCAGTCCAGTTAGAGAGGGGCTGCTTGTTTTTTATTTTAATTTATTTTATTTTTTCGGATCTGTCTTATCACGGCAGTACAGCTGGTCATTTGAGGTGAGTATGAGGAGCATGGGTGACATCACCAACCAATATGTGAATCATGTTGGGGGCGGCACAGTGGCGTAGTGGTTAGCACTGTCGCCTCACAGCAAGAAGGGCGTGGGTCCGAATCCTGCCTGGGGCTTTTCTGTGTGGAGTTTGCATGTTCTCCCTGTGTTCGCGTGGGTTTCCTCCGGGTACTCCGGTTTCCCCCACCCACAAAAACATGCATTATAGCAACCCTCCTACCAGTACCCCTGACCGAGGAACTGGCTTTAGAACTGGAGTTGGTCCCCGGGCGCTGCTCTGTGGCGGCCCACTGCTCCTGACTATGGGATGGGTCAAATGCAGAGGACAAATTACTCTACTGGGTGCAATAAAGTGTATCTTATCTTATCAATCTTATCAGGAGCCTTGTTTCCACCAAGCAGTCCAGTTCAGTTCGGTTTAGTTCATTATACATTAAAACAGTTATTTTTGGTTTCCACTGTCAAAAGTTGTGGACGGTACCAAATTAATTGATCCAATCTGTCCCGTTCTTTTCATCACCCCTCTCTTGAGGTACTCAGCACACAGATTCAACACCAAAAGGTAGAGCTAGAAACACTGCAGTCTGTTGATTGGTAAAAAAAAAAAAAAAAAAAATGTTCACTGTTGCTTGACAAGGACTAAACAGACACTTGCCACTTATGTAACTGATGCGTCCATTACCATCCAGTCATAACCAGGCTGGTTACACAATTCCTCTTCCTCAGGGACAGTCCCGGGACGAAAAGTTCATGGGGACGAAAAGTCCGGGGACGAAAAATTTAGGGAACGAAAAGTCCTGGGACAAAATGTCCGGGGACGAAGAGTCCTAGAGCCGACCTGGCCCACACTGAAGAGTAAAGTCTGCGGTGGAAATTCAAATCAGAGCTATGGTGTAAGTCCCTCTCCGTAAAGGTTACGTATTCGTTCTAAAAGTTCTACACCAAAAATGTTAGTTGGAAACGTGGCTATACTGTTTCAGCTGACTATGATTGGAGGACTGCCCAACACAGGCATTGTGCAGATACATCCAGTAGCCATAGGGGGCGATCTTGTGTGGTAAGCCAGGGGCAACTCTGAAGATTAAAACCTTTCTCTGTCGGAGACACTACAGCTAATTGTACATCACTCAGATAATTATTTGTTACAATGGAAAGTGAGATTTTTAAAAATTTTGGTTCTGCACTCTAGAGCTTTGAGCGTTAAACGAGACAGTAACCATGATGTTGTAGTGCAAACTGTCAGCTCTAATTGTTAGGGGTTTCATCCGTATTGTATGAACCATTTAGAAATGACAGCACCTTCTTTACTTACAGTAGTCTGCTGTATTTTCAGGCATATAAAAACATATTGGATAGTTTAACATATCACTTAACCCTTAGAGGGCTGAATAAATTTTCAAGGAAATAAAAATGTAATTATCCTAAGCTGTTGAAAATCTGTCATGTGGCAACTTGTTTAAAAGAGCTCCCCTGCGGGAGAAAAGGTAAAGTCTCTGGTCACATGCATAGTTTTATTTTTGCTCAAGCAACATTTATGCACAAATTTGAGTCGGCTCAGTAATAAAATTCTAAAAACCGTTATAATGCATAAGTGCTCATATGCGCAGACAGCCGCCATTTGGGCTTTGACAAGCCTCGGTGACATATCCTCCTCCCACACGGGAGAGTGGTGGGGCCCATTCTGTATTACGCTAGCAGCTGCAAGCAGCCAAAATGGTGACACACACGACCTAGCTTGCCATGGCATTTTGAATCCTCATCTGTCGGTGGGAAATTAAAATTAACTGTTGGTCAATCTATCCAGGCTGTACTCTTTCTGACACTGTATGATTTTGACATCTTCTTCCTTCCGTCAAATGGACAGGTGATGGAACACAACGGTAAACACACCCAGGTCTCAACTTTTTAGGAATGTGTTGCTGGCATAAAGTTTGGAATGAGAAATTATTTTCAACAAGAGCAATCAGAGATTTCTGACCTCTGCCAGATCCAGAATTTGATCCGGATCGCCATCAAAATTTAATGGGTTCTTCCTTGTATCAAGATGTGCCTGCAACCAATTTTCATGATGATCCGCTCAGTAGTTTTTGAGCAATCCTGCTAACAGACAAACAGACACACAGACAAATAAACGCAGGTGATTTTATAATCTCCTTGGCGGAGGTAAAAATAAACTTCTTTAGTAATACCATTTGCCTCTGCCAATAGTGTTACTAAACAAAATTGTTTTTAGCTAGATGTGCTATCTGGATGAGGGATCCTTCTCTTTTAAATTTCACTTGTGAGTCAACTGATCAAATGAATGTTGAATTCAACCAAGCTTAATGTACCCTGGCAGATCCATATGTCTGCTTGCCGTAAACACGTAAGCGAGACTGGGTCATGCTATAGTATTAGGGCTTTCACAGTACAGTTATTCTACATCAATAAATCATACACAGGACCGCAACAGAGGCTTAATGCACTGGACTCCTATGGTAGTGTGAATATTTAGCTGATGCACACTGATATTTTGCTGACCAGGACTGGCCTTACACAAGGACATGGACTTTATGGATGAGTACACTCTGCTTGGTTCATTTGTTATTTTAGTGTAAATACAGTGAGCAGAGTGTGGAGGAAAAGCCGTGGAGAGACACATTTTTGTGTGAGCTGAACATTATTCTCGCATCTTATGGTTATGGGAGCTTATTTTATTAATCGTATGTTGAATATTTCATGGTTGTTAATTTGATGCGAGTGATTGAATGACTAAACTCCATACTCCTCTTTCCAGGCCAGTACTCGGTTCTAAATTAACATTGTCATAAAAAGAGAAGGGTGAATCCCTGGGGCTTGTGGATTTTCCGTGGCTGTAGCTGCTATGTACAGTGCAAGCACATAACCTTGGGCCCACAGCCCAGCTTCCATGTCCTCTAGCCTTACCATTTATCATGAAGGAATGTACACCATAGCTTTTAATAAGTCAGTGTGTGACCGTTTGTCGCAGGTATCTGGTAATGTATGAGCTAATAAGTGAAGAACTGCGACTTTCTACTGAAGATAAAATATTGGATGAGGGTTTCCCACTACCCTCTCCCCGACTGGAGGCTTATTTGAGTTTTTTCATTGTGTTTTAGAATTTAAAAAGAAAAAAAAACTGCAAAAAGGTTTTGACATTGGTATTTCTGTGTACGTGTTTGTGTGTGTGCGAGAGAGAGAAAGAGAGAGAGAGAGAGAGAGTATAGAGAGAGAGAGAGAGAGAGAGAGACAGAGAGCAAAATAAAAAGTAAATAATTTATTACCGTGGGTCCCCCTCAGCACCCAGAACAATTTTTGCAAAGTGCGACACCGGAGGTAGTCTGTCCCTTTCCCTGAGTTACAGTATATACTCCATCCAGAGCTTCCATTTAGTCCTGGCAGATATCTTATTAAATTTCTCTCAACTCTTTGCACTCTCCAGAAATGAAGTATGGGCCTGTTCGTCACAATAGAGAAGTCAAATTGAATGATAATTCATCAGCAAATGTGCAGAAAGTCTCTCTATGACACAGAACAATAGGTACATGTGCAGCCGTGCATGTGTATATGTGTGTGTTCTTGTACTGGCTATATAGTGAATGCAGAGCACTCTCTTTTTTTTACCATGAGTGGCGACTTTTTTGGTAAATGATGAGATTTAGGCCAGTCCTCACAACAGCAAGGGGAATTGTGACCTATTGGTTAAGGGTAGGGTCAGGGTTTGGGTTGGGCCGGCATGGGTTATGATAATAATCAGGAAAAGGCTGTTGAGACACACAAAGAATGAGTGGAAGTCAATGTAATGTCCTCACAAAGATAGGAGCGCAAGGTTGCGAGTGCATATGTGTGTGTTTGTGTGTAAGTGTTGAGTCTGAGCATATGTTTGTGCAGACTTTGTACTTGCATCTGCTTATGGAGTATTTATGCCCTTCTCTGAAAACAGCTAATTAAAGAGTGTTGGCTTATTCCCATTGCCCGAGGCACCAGACTTGCACGCAGAAATGGTCTGAATGCATTTTAAATTGTCTGTTTAAAAGTAAAGTAATGGATAATATCCTGGGGTGTTTTTTTTTTTCATTTCTTTTAAATGGTGAGCTTACACAGTGAAATGATTCTTTAGCTCTCTTTTTATATAAAAAAAAAAACCTGTATGTGATGTCACTGACTATAGAAGTCTCTTTGGAAGCTCGCAAAGCCTTGTTGAGAGGATGCAATTTGAATGTTAAACTTTATTGCTCCATTTAATTGACATACTCAACAGAGAAACTGGTGTCAAACTGTATCAATGAGATAATTTACTAAGACTGGTCATAGAAAAGATCAGGTTTCCCTCTCTGTCTTTTTGAAGGCATAAATCGATCTCAAAAGTCATTCTCTAGTGTTTGTTCTCACAGAATGAACTGTTGAACTGCTGTTAGTGTTTTTTTTTTTTTAAATACCACGGTGTTGTATTTTTTCCTCATTTGATACATTCCGTTTAATAAGTAGGTATCTGATAAGCAGGTCTCATAGCGCTCGCTCTGAAACTGTTTCTCAGAAAAACATCAGTCAAGTGAGTGCAACTGGAAATTTGGCTTTGAGGGCACATCCTGACATGCAAACAAAACGACAGCTTGCGGACTGCACAACAGGATTGTTGTGATTTGAGAATGTGAATGCAGTCTCCTTCTCAGAGCATCAATACAAAACTGTTGTCATTGATGCAGCCTCAACTTAATGATGGGGCGGTTTTCCTGTTTACCCATAGACCAGTCTGCCTGCGGTGACGGGGTGTTTTTGTGTGTATTCGTGCACACATTGCCTGCTGGCTACAACTCTTCAGTTTGCTGCAAACAGTACAAATTAAATTGTCAACCCCAATACCATTTTATACTTTATCACTGTCTCTCGATAACTCTAAAGTTACAATTCCTTTCGATTTCCTCTAGTCCTTGTGTTTTAAATAATAATAATCATAATTTTAAAGGAGAGCAGTTAGTCCACCTTTATTTTTTCTCTGCCTTTTCACTGTAATCATACAGGCAGAAAACAAGGGTGATTATGGGTAATAATGGGATCACAGCAATGCCACACCCTTGCCACACTGGAGGATTTGTACGTTGATTTTGAGCTGACCACATGATGCACCATTCACTTACTGCTTGTGCAGGCTTCTGAGAGAAGCTCTCAGTGTCTTCATGAAGCCTGTTACTCTGTGTTCAAGCAATATATGGAGGGACATTATTTATATTTGGGCCTCTCCAGATACAAGAATATTTTTGGAATCTCCAGAGATGAGAAAAACAAATCATAGTGAGAACAAAATTGATTCAAAACGTTTGTTTTTACACTTCGCTGGCCCCTCCTCGATAAAAAATAATGAGAGATCAATCTTGTCACTGCTCTGTCACTACAATATGTCACTGTAATTGGAATATCTGTGAGTTGTATTTGGACTGTCCCACTATTTTTGCTTTTTTGCCTCTGTGAGTAATAATTCTGAAAACAATTATTTTTAGGTTAAAGTTTTAACTTGGAGGCATTTTTACATTAATTTCCTCTGAATCATGTTGGAATTGCAGCCCGGGCATCACTGTACGAAGAATGCCCTTTACTTTATTATCCTGATAATGAGAGGGTATCCTCTAAATTTACCAGGCTTGATTGACCATGAAACAGTCTAACTGGTGGGATGATTCACCACCGTTCTACAGTATTATCTAAAAATGAAGAGAGCTTGGAACAGTGGTGAACCACCCCAGGAGTGGTCTACAAGGAGGTCACAAAAGAACCCAGACTAACATCTAACATGCAGACCTCACTTGCCTCTGTTGATGTCATTGTTCACAATTCAACAATAAGATGGGGACCGGGCAAAAATGGCTTCCATTGGAGAGCTACAAGGCAAAAACCAATGCCAAAAAAAAAAAAAAGCCTCGTCTCACGTTTACCAAAAAACATTTTGATGACCCGCAAGATCTTTGGGATAATATTTTGTGGACTGATGAGTCAAAAGAGGAAATTTTGGTAGACATGGGTCTCGTTACATCTGGTGTAAAGCTAACACAACATTCTACAATAAAAAAACACCATATTGGCAGTCAAACACGGTGGTGGTAGTGTCATGGTCTGGGGCAGCTTGGCTGCTTCGGGACCTGAGCGACTTGCCATAGTTGATGAAAGCATGAATTCTGCTCTGTACCAGAGGATCCTGAAGGAGATCGTCAGTCATTAGTTTGTGACCTAAAGTTCGAACACAGTTGGGTTATGCAGCAGGATAATCATCCGATGTACACAAGCAAGTCCACCTCTGAATGGCTTAATAGAATCAAAATTAAAGTTTTGGAGTGGCCTAGTCAAAGTCCTGACTTGAATCCGATTGAGATGCTGCAGCATGACCTTAAACAGGTACCAAATGCTTGAAAACCCGCCATTGTGACTGAATTAAAAGAAATTTCCTGCACAGCAATATTAAAGACTCATTGCTAGTTACTGCAAATGATTTATTGCAGTTGTTGCTGCCAAGGGTGGCACAACCAGTTATTAGGTTTATGGGGGCAATTATTTTTTCACATTGCTGATATAAGTTTTGAATAAATGAAATGTTCTTTCAAAAGCTGCATTTTGTGTTTACTCACGTTGTTTTTGTCTTATATTAAAATTAATTGGATGATCTGAACTATTTAAGTATGACAAATAAGCAAAAATAAAAGAAATTGAGGTGGGGCAAACAGTTTTTCACAGAATTGTATTACATACATAAATGTTACCTTCAAACGGCTCTTACTAGCAGTGAGAAAAGCTACTTTCTTTTTCCTCTCTGAATGAGTCAGTTGATGCTGTTTTGAACAATAGTTCTTTCCCATAGATCTCCCTCTGTCGCAATTCTGTGAGTCAGCAGTTTTGACACGCATTCTTTATGTTTCTATGCTCATTCTTCAGAGAGAGAGAGAGAGAGTGAGTCAAAATTAATGAGATTACCTGCGTAATATCTGAACAGAGCAGCCCGCTCTGCCCTCTGATAAAGAGGTGTTGTAGTTCTCAGACCATCAAAGTACTCAATTCACCTCTTGAGATGTAAGGTCTCCAAAGGATTCTCAGGAAGGCGACCTTACCCATCATGGCTAATTTCCTACAGACTGTCGCTAGAGGATCAAAAATCTCCAGACATTAACCACCACTCAGCCAATGCTTAATTTGCATGTAGCTACTTAATTTGGAAATTGCCCATGAAACTGGGTGGCAATGGGATAATCTGCATTCAGGTCATGCTGCATTATCAAGCATTGAGTGTTTGAAAGTGATGTTATTTTTTCATACTTCAGACTTTTTTTTCCAATAATGGGTCAAGCTCACTACATTATAAGTCCTGTCAATTCTTTACGGGGTTATTTGAAAGGAACTTAAGGGAACTGCCTCTGGATTCTTGTGGATGAAGTTACATAATTTAATTTCCCTTTATTTTTGTTATTGACATATTGACCTATTAGGACCTGAGGCACAAAGCTAGAGATGTGGTCGCAGAAGTTAGGCACTGCATCAATGCTTGCGTCTTCGTTTTGAGGTGCTCTTGATTTGAGTGGTCTCTTCTTGACATTACGCATCCTTAGGGTGCAAACTTTCTATCCTGATTGTACCAATTTTTGTTTAAAATTTTGTGTTGGCACAACGAGCACTCAGTTTTCGTCTCTCTATCAAATAGAAAAATAAATCAATGACATGAATGTCCATAAATGTGGACAAGTCCAGATACTCCCAGCTTGAAAACATAAATGAGAGACAGAGGTGCAGAGGGAGAGACAGGTAAGGGAAGAGAGACGTATCGAAGTGATTAACTGCAAACTAAGAAATTTTTCAGCTAGTATGTTAGTCAGCCGCAATATATACTGCTCAGGAAAAGTAGGAGATATTCATATTCAACTAACTGTGGAAAGCATCTGAATTTAGATTTTTGTGCAATTTTTGAGTATGTTTGTGGTTAGCCATTGGCACTTTTCAGTACATATCTCATAAGCTGCTAGGTTTCAAAGTTTGCAGAAACAGGTCACCCAAAGACACCTGGGGGTGCATGTGAAAAGTAACATCATGCCTTCAGGGTGCAAATGCTGTCATGCACATGATGTTTGTGCGCATATGGGTATAAAAGCATGCTTAGAACCACACTCGCCCGTCATTTCACCACTTTTGACGATGAGAAGACTCTGGGAAGAAGAAAGATTGCGGGCCATAGGGATGGTCCAGGCCGGAAGAAGCCAGGCTTACACAGCCAAACAACTGCAGGTCTCGCAGTCCGTCATCAGCCAAGTCCAGGACAGACCTCAAAGAGGGCATCCAAGATGCACGACCAGGCAAGATGACCACCAGATCATCAATAGAGCCCTGCGTGACAGCCGACTGTATGCAACACAGCTACAACAAGGGCATCTACAGGCTACAGGAAACCTCATCCATATATCCCATTGCCCCTCTCAGATCATCATTGGCAGACAAGGAGACAGCGGAGTCAACAGCATCGATGACAGAGCAAAGCCCACTCGTCACGTGTAAATGTTCAGTGATGAGTCACGCTTCAATCTGGACTTCAGTGACGGCCGTCATCGTGTTTGGTGTCGCCCAGGGGAACGTCATCAGCAAGCCGCTATGATTCCACATGATCGGTATGGGAGAGGGTCAGTAATGATGCAGGGTGGAGTCACTATGGCAGGCAGGACTGATCTCCAAATCTGCCATGGGAGAGTCACAGGGGTGTACTCAGTGGTTAAAGTGGGATTTGACAGGTGGGGGAACCCTAAAATTCAGTGTTGCGGCGCAGTGGGGGAAAATGACACAAATGATGGCAAATAACTGTATTCGCTTTATTTTTGGCCCATTGGGACTATGACATTGAATTTTCGTATTCGCATAATCAGGAAGTGGGCATAACAAAAGAAAAGCAGTGATGGATTTGGCTGAAAATGTGCGGAATAAGGGAAAGTATGACAGTGAAGATATTCTTCTGTTACAGTATCTTCCATTTCCTAAAACAGTAAATCAAAACCATTACATACTTAACAAAATGAACAAGTAACAGAAATCCATGAATCTTTTTGTGATTTCAAGACACTGTCCTTACACTGCACACATAAACCATATTCTACTTCCAAAATGTTCTGATTTCCAGGGCAAAATTATGGCTAGATGTATCAAGATGGATCTCTGATAATTTTATGCTCTAATGCAGTTAGCGACTATGCTTTTGGGAAACGCATCCCTGGATAGTACAGGACGCTATGATGCTGCCAGCATCATATAGCTTGCTTGCCAGCTGCAAAACATGCTGCTCAGCGCAATGATTTTCAAGTAGCTCTGCCGCTAACTAGCTGGCGACTAGATGTCAAAGAAAGATATGCGCAAGTAACGTTACTGCTGAGCCAGAAACACAAACCAACATTGCTCGCATAACTATCGGTGCAATTGAGCCTTTATCGGACTTTGACTGAATCGCTAATGATTTCATGAATGCACTAGCTAGCTGGTAAGCAGCCTGGTTAGCATTTTGAACATGGCCTAAAGCAGCTAACGTTAACCCTTTTTAAATTTAAATTATTTTAATCGGCCGGTTTGAATTTTTGGAAACTACAAAACTTCACCATCGACTTCAACTTAAGTTAATCCACTTACTTTGGCTATAAACGCCCTTTCAAACATTGACGATTCCTCGCAGGCTGGTACGTGACCAATGCACTCATTCAATTGAAATACAGCATACGATACAGCTGCGTTTTAGTGAAGGCGGGGCTAGCAGAGACTGATGTTGCGCTCTGATTTGTTGAGCATCTTGGTGCTTTTGAGAGAGCGGCAGGCAGGCTGTAATTCAAAGCTGCATGCAAAAATGAACGGTAGTCCGCGGCGCTACTGCTAAGGCGCTTTCACACTGGACACGAAACAAATTTTTCGCTCAACAGATTACATTCAAAGTCAACGCAAAGACGCGAATACACGTGTATTCGCGTCTTTGCGTTGACTTTGAATGCAAACTGTCCTGCGAAAAATTTGTTTCGCGTCCGGTGTGAAAGCAGCTTTAGTCAAATAAATATTTCAATTCAAACTAAGGTGGCGGAACACAGTTCCGGACCGTTCCGGCCCACTTTTTACCTGGGTGTACTACCATGACGACATCATCACTACACATATGATTCCGTTTGCATGCTGTTATGGACCTGGATTCATCAACCAAAATGATAGTATCAGAGCTCACTGTGCACGCGTCATCCTTGACCATTTCCAGAGGCACCAAATCCAATCCTTGCCCAGGCCTGTGATGTCCCCTAAGCTCTCCCCCATAGAACACATATGGGATATGTTGGGATGACTTGTAGTTGTACAACGGCAGCGCCCACTCTGTCAGGACTTGGTACAGCTGGGTGCGGCACCCCAGGAGGAGTGGCAGAGAATTCCTCAAGCTGACATCGGTCCTCTCATTAGGAGCACGCGGCATCGGTGTGATGCTTGTTTGGACGCTAATAGCGGACCAACTCATTACGGCTCACTATGTGACATTTGAGGCACCACCCCATTTGACATGTTTTACCTCCAGAAGAAATTCTCAATGACTTAATTGATGATAAAGTGTCATGAGCTCCATCTTGAATTAGGCGCCAATTAAATAACATAGTTTTGCAATTTGAAATAAATATTATTTGTCTTTTCTTTTCATTATCCCCTACTTTTTGTGAGCAGTATATATACTGACCAGTGAAAAGATTAAAGCCGCCTGCCTAATACAGTGAAGGTCTCCCTTGTGCTGCCAAAACGGCTCCATCAAACTAACGACACTTAAATTCCCAAACTCAGGGTTTCCCAGCAGAACGTTTCCCAGAGTATCACACTCCCTCCAACAGCTTCTCTTCTTCCTACAGTGTTTCCTGATGCCATCTCTTCACAGGTAAATGGTGTACGCTTACCCAGTGAAACACAAGGCGTTAAAGAAAATGGGATCAGGCAACCTTTTTCCTCTGCTCCAAGGTCCATTTCTGAGGCCCAGGTACCCATTTGAGGTGCTTTTAGAGGTGGACCGGGGTTAGAGAGGGCGCTTTGACTGGCCTGCAAGATAAAAAGTGCAATGGGCAGCAGGATATGATGCACTGAGTGCTGTGATATATTGCTCATGCAAATATCATGAAAATTCTCAGAGACTTGCGCCACAGCTGCCGTTCTGTCGATTTGGACCAGACGGGATAGCCTTCATAGACCTCGTGCATCAATAATCCTTGAAAAAAACCCTGTCACCAGTTCATGGTTTGTCCCTCCTTGCACCCCTGTCAGTAGGTACCCACATCTGCTGCCAGGGAGCACGTCAGAGGTCTTGCCACTTCAGAGATGCTCTAACCCTCTTGTCAGGCCATTACGATTTGGCCCTTGTCAACGTTCTTCAGTTACCATTTCTCCAGCATCCAGTATGTTGAATATGAGAACTGACTGTTTGCTTACCGCCAAAGATCTGTTTGCAGATCTGCTGTTGTGATGAGATAATCAACATTATATGCTGCATCTGTGAGTGGTTTGAATGTTTTGGCTCATCAGTGTATATAACATATTTGGTCCCCTTACCCTGTTAGAATAACTCATTGGTATTCAGGACACCTGCAAGCACAGCCCCTTTCCTGTGGTTTTGGGTTAGGTGCAGGCATCTAGAATAGGCTGACTGTGGCCACCTCAGTGTTCCTGCTTCACAAACACACGTAGGCACACGCACACACACACACACACACACACACACACACACACACACACACACACACACACACACACACACTCACACACAGATGCGCCATAAAGTCACAATCCTCATTTCACTCACTGACTCAAACATGATTGCGTTGGTTCTGTCACTTATGGGATTTGTCATAAATGTGTGGGGTAAGTCCACTAAATCTATGAATTACTATTACATTACACATTATGACATACTATGCATTAAAAATATGGCTATAAATATTCAGAGCAGCTGAAATTATCACACTTTTGGACTGATGTAGTTGGACCGATACCCTCACACATGCAATGCATAAATTATTGTGATTGATGACAATGCCTATTATATTTGTGTAATATATTATTGCATTACTATGTGCCTGTAACATCCCAAGCTGTAAAGCCTGCACATGGCAAACACACATTTTCAAGACTTTTACAGTTTATATATTGTGGACTGGTTTATTTCTTCATCCATCAGAAAAATTTGTACTTCAATTATGTATTCTTTTTGAGAAATCAAAAAAAAAAAAAATCACAGAACATACTGCAATCATATGCTTTTCATTTGCCACATAAAAATCTAACGACATACTTCAGAAATGTTTGCTTTTCTTTGAGAGAAATTTATGAAGTCAAGGAAATACCACAACAGAGCTGTTTATTGGATGGGTTTTCAGACTGACTCAGAGCGCAATGGAAACTCCTGACTGTAATGCAAAGCAGGGACTTTTCAAAAAGACTTTTTATATGTGCCATGATCTGTTCATGAAACAAGGCCAATGGATCAAAACTCCAGAACGCATTGCAAGCTTACAAATTTGCTGGTAAGTAGCAAGTCAGCTATTGGCAAAGAAGTCTCTTGTGAATGGTGTGTATTAGCTTTACCTGCAAACTGTACTCTGATGCTATTTATAATGAATTATCCTTGATCTCATTTTGTCAAAAAGCAGCGACCATGTGTATCTCACACTTCCCCAAATTGTGCGACATTACTATAGTTTCTAAATTCTTAGAGCTTATATTTCTCCACAAACCATGTTGATTTTCAACACATTCCAGAAACTGCACTTAAAAGTGCCTCCCTACCAACCAGTCATTACATTAAGGTTCCATTTGTGCTTAGACAATATACACAGTTAGCTTGGTGATTCCTGAAGATAGCAAGACCAAGTATCTCGCCATTGGTCGAAAAGAAACCACATGATTCCACTCTCGCACCAGCTCACAAATCACTGTGCTACAGTGTCATTATTTATTGTTTTAAGTACATAATGCTCCTCTTCAAAACAGCTGCAATTGAAAAATATCCATGGATCCTATGTTTTCTGAACTGCACATAGACTGCGATGGTGTGGTGTGTCTTTCCATACCATACCATACCACTTTATTTATATAGCACATTTAAAAACAACAAAGTTGAACCAAAGTGCTGTACAGGTTAAATGACAAAACAAACAAATAACACGTAAAAACAGAAAACATACATGGTGTCACATGAGCAGTCACTCAGGCTATGTTTTAAAAGCCAAGGAATAAAAATGTGTCTTTAGGCGTGATTTAAACACCTGCAGAGTGGGGGCTTGCCTAACATTCAGAGGCAGCTCGTTCCACAGCTTTCCTAACTTCCTGTCTTGCTAACAGCTAGCTTTACGTAACTGGTGGGTGAGAAGACTCTGATTTGTGGGTTGTCTCTCAGTGATTGGCTTCAGTAAACATCTTCATAGTTCCGCTGCAATAGTCCGTTGGCTTTCGTGTTGGCAGCCATTTCCAAGGGCAAATGATGAACTCAATTTTAAACCTTTTTGATTATTATGAACCATAAACCCACAAGACATAAAATATGACAGTCTCAGCTTGTGGAACGTTTTTATGTTCCTCACATTTTTAATGTGTTTTTGAGTGCATGAACACTAGTGTGTCCGAATTCCTTTATCATGATCTTTTTCTGTCTCTAAAAATGTCAATCTTTTGCTCAGTTATTATTTTTTACACGAACATTTGTTTTCACTGACTGCAGTTTTTACTTTTTACATCTAATGAATATTTGATTTTAATTTTTTTTTCTGTGAATTACTTGATCTATGGAGCAGCTGCAATTGCTACAATACCAATGATTAATAATAGAGGTGCAGAGCAATGATAACGATTGTCAAACCAGAAATTATTAGAGAAAATACCTACCAAGATGTATGAGCCCTCTGAGCAAAATCTTCCATTTAACACTTTTATCTGTTTGTTCTGGTCCTGGATTCTGGGAACTGTATATTTAGAACTGTAGAGCCAGCCGGCCAGCACTGGGTTTCTTATCGATAATTTAAAAGGACAGAAAGTGGAAATGGATGTCCACCTTTTGTCCTATCTGTCACAAACAATATCGTGAGCACCCATCATATTGTGCTTCCTGTAATAGAGCATCCATTTGTTTTTTTTTTTTTTTTTGGAAATTCATAGAGGACATTCTGCAGGGTCATATCTCTGGAAAGAGGAGTAGAGGGCAGGAGAATGCTTCAGTGCAGAGGGCCCAGGTCCCACCTATTCCAGGCCCTGAATACTGTCAGGGTTTGTTAGGTGTCCATGATGTTGAAACATGCCGTAATGGTGCTGATGATCTGAGTGTGGGGGTCGGGGGGAGGGGGGGTGGGGGTATGAGATGCTGTAGAGGAAGGGGATTAGGAAGGTGCATTTGGAGAATTTCTGTTTCATTAGCGAAATGGACGTTTTCATCAGGAATCACCTCAGCAGAGCACGCTCACATCTGTCAAGTGTCAAAATGAACGGCCCTTAATGGACGTCTCCGTTTTTCTCGGTGAGGCCCAAGACTGACAGGCCACTAATGATGAACTCGCCAGTGTGACACTGGGTCTTTGTTACAGTCAGTGAAAACATAGTCCGTCCACTGATCGCAATACGCACACAAGCAAGTGCGCATAAGCATGCATACATTTGCATTATCACATATGCACAGACGCGCACGAGCGTAAGTATAAACTCCCTCGTTCACAGATACCAGCAAGCACACACACATCTTACCATAATGTACTCTTCATCTGTTTTTTAAAGGGCAGCATAAAGTGAATCTCAACAATGATTTAAAAAAAAACAAGTCAAGGGCTTTTCGTACAGCGGCCACTACTCACCGCCACATCAATCACTGCCATCGCTCTGGGACACGGCGGAACGCCCTGTCAGCACCTCGCGCTGAAACCCGAGCCCTCGCAGCGACAGACAGAGCCGCCTCTCATCACATTTTGTCAAACAGATCACCCCGCGTCACCCTGCCACACACAAATACTAAACATCACTCTCATTAGTCTTTTTTTAATGAATGTACGAGCCCAGTCTCATCCCAGCTCGTCATATAGTTACACTACCTGACCGAGCGTCGATATACGACACAGAAGGAGGCTTTTGGTGTCTTTATTTGATGCTAGTTTAAAACAAACCCGACCCCCTAACCCCAAACCCTAAACCCAAACCCTAAGCCGGTGTTTCCCAAACCTCTCCTGGCGTACCCCTTCCTCCTGCACGCTAAAGAATCTCTCCCTGCTCCAGCCCAGGTGATTCAAATGATTTGCTCATTATCAAGCAGCTTCTGGGGTTAATTATGACCTGATCATTTGAATCACCTGTGCTGGAGCAGGGGGAGATCTAAAGCATGCCGGACAAGGGGTACACCAGGAGAGGTTTGGGAAACACTACCCTAAGCCTAAACGTCAAATAAGGATGCCAACAGCCTCCTTTTTCACCGTATATCGACGCTTGGTCAGGTAACTTCATATATGACAAGTCGGGATAAGAATGTGTTGAATATATTCTAGAGTTTTAGCATTAGCACAATGATTATATCAGACCTGGCCAAAAGAGCATTGGCCAAGCTGATGGTTAGCCGCCAGCCTGAAGTGGAGAGAGGAGGACAACAGTAGGTGCTCAGACAGACGAGCAGGTGTTCCCTCCGATGCAGACCTGCCTCACTTTCCTGCTGCTTTAGAGAGCTCGAGACTCGTCGGCTAAAAGTTTACTGTTCTTTGAGGGTGGGCTGTTTACCTTATAAGGAACAAAGGGGTCTGAGAGAAAGCCACAAGGTTCTCAAGAAAGGGGAAGATCGCTCACGATGCGCATACCCTGCCGCGGTTAGCCGCCTCAGCTTTTTTTACCCGTATTTGCGGAACAGATTGTCATGTTTGGTGAAGTCACTGGGTGGCAATTCAAAAAAAGGAAGACTTTTGAAAAAACTTTGAACAGCAACTGTTCATTTTTTGGCGGGCCTTTGTTGTTTTCCATTGTCTGCCAATTAAATGCGTAAGGAGCAGTCGCTTGGTCTATTCAAGTCAATTAATGCGTCTGTGTCCCCTAAACGTTCTGCTTGCCGAAACCTACGTAGTGGATGTAAACAATACCTTTAATTAGCCCCTTATGGAGAAGGTGCTGACCTGATATACACTCCTGTTTGAACAGCAGAACAATATATCCATGGGCACTAAGATACACACAAGTACACAGACACACCTACTGTACATTAGTCGAGTAAATGTTGCAGTTTCTTGCCCATACAGATGAATCATCAGTCATTTTATGTCCATGTCCTGACAAAAAACCTGTGCACCTTTGCTGGAGAATAGACATAATTCTTTTAAATTTTGAGTGAAATTTAATCAGATATCTGCAGAGACAGGAGTAGGTTGGCTGCATGAACGGAATGGAGTCTCTAGAAAGAGAATATAACCCAATGAAAGGCGCACACACACACACACACACACAGCCTCTGGCAAGACACTCTACAAAAATTGCTCTGACTCTCATCCTCCATTCCTTTCGATCTCTTCCATCCTCCCTCCTTTTTTGTCTTTCTCACTCTCCCTCACTCTCTCAGCCCAAAGTGATGGCGAGGTGGAGGTGGAGAGAAACGTGACAGGGATCCTGGGGGAGGAGGTGTTTCTGAGGTGCCAGTACCGAGGTCAGGAGGAGGTCTTCATGTCCTCCTGGGTTGCTCGAGAGGCCCACAAGAAGAAGCGGCTGGCTGGCTACCTCCCTCAGCCTTTAGTCATCCACGGGGACTTCAGCCTCCCCGTCTCCCTCAGCAACCTGACTGTGAGCATGCGAGTCTCCAGTCTGGAGGCCGAGAGGGAGTACTGGTGCATTTTCAACACCCTGGAGGACACGGTGGAAGAGAACATCTTCCTGACAGTATTGGGTGAGTCTGCTACCACCCAAAGGGTCATGGGTATGCAGCATGCAGATATAGAGGATCTTACACGAGTGGGCGTGTCATTTGAAAGTTATGAAACAAAT
The DNA here is from genome assembly GCA_029692085.1 of Gymnothorax javanicus. Taxonomy (NCBI): domain Eukaryota; kingdom Metazoa; phylum Chordata; class Actinopteri; order Anguilliformes; family Muraenidae; genus Gymnothorax; species Gymnothorax javanicus. The sequence continues at coordinate 9,990,180 of CM056195.1, read as the reverse complement.
TGAGTAAATTTTGCATTTGTCGCTAGCTTCAGCAAGCAAAAAATGCAAAATTTACTCAACGAGTTTCATAGCTTTAATATGACACAACCACGAATATAAGATTCTGTTTATCACATAACTGAATTGAATAATTTAATGGAATACAAACTTAATTTCCGTTAGCGCCGTGATGTTAATTCCTATTATGTCAGCACTGAGCTAACGCCATTACTTTGATACTCCATAAGTTACCCCTCACATACATTCTCGGATGAACTAGCGATGGTTTTTAAATTGACAGTCAACTGAGTAGCTACCTAGCTAACAAACTAATGTTACATAATGGTTATGGGAAGGTACTTAGCGCTACAGTGCTAAACCATACCAATTTATCCAAACTGAATACCGAGTGTAATGTTGGTTAAATATTAAGAGCCAGACGTAATGTGGGGGGATTTTTTTTTTTTTTTGCTATGCTCTCAGTGAATGAGATTTTTGCTAAAGTGATGTTACCCTCAGGTAATATCAAAAATCTTTCATGAGCTGGGCTATGGGAGAGGTACCTCAGTTATGTGATACAATGCAAAGGCGAATGCTCTGAGCTAAAAGCAGGCTGAGGAAGAAATGAGAGGATATTGTGCAGAGCTGCTATGATCTGCTATGTACAATATACCTTCCTGTGAATACTGCCCTCCCCTCTTTTAACAGCTCACAGTTGACAAAATCATATTGCAGGTCCTTTTGGCTAAATAGTATCACTGATTATGCACTGAATTCTTGGAGTGGGTGGTTAGCCATTATAGGCTAGAAAGATGTCTGTCTGTTTTCATTTCAATTCCAGACTCTACCTCCTGTGGGGTGTTTTTTAAATGATTTTTTCTCTCCAGTCCAGTAAAGTCAGCACCAATCTCCCCATCAGGAGATAAGGTAGCGCATGGAAAAGGTATTCAGGCTGCTTTGGAAATCATACATGATTTACCTCTGGTACCCACTGTATACCCATGCGAAGTTAGGCTCAAAATAAGACAGTAATAGACATGCCTAGTACCAATCACAAAATTCACCTTTCAAAAGGAATTGTTAAAGAGCTAAAAATAAATAAATTTGAATATAAGACAGTAATAGACTTTTGTGTTCATCCCAGCTCGTACCAATGTCACAAATTCACCTTTCAAAAGTAATTGTTAAAGAGCTAAAACATAAATGGGGCAGTTGAATATAAGCCGGTAACCCCCCCAGCGCTTTTGTGTTCATCCCAGCTCGGCCCTTCATTGTCACAAATGTGGAGGAGACAGTGGAGAACGGAACGCACTATCAAACGGTCAGGTGCTCAACGGAAAACCCACAGCTGGTCGATCAACATTCGCTGTCTCAGAGACGACTGTGTCGCACGAGAACAGCACCAGCACTCAGACCAGCGTACTGCGTTTCCCCACACGTGCCCAGGACAGCGCTGAGGTCACCTGTGTCATCCGTCACCCTGCCCTCCCTAAGGTCACACTGGAGACTGTGCAAGTGCAGACCTTCGGTAAGCCTGCTCCCATGATGCACTGCATGAATATACTAAAAGCACCATGCACAGTATTAGCTCATGAATGTGTGTGTGTGTGTGTGTGTGTGTGTGTGTGTGTGTGTGTGTGTGTGTGTGTGTGTGAACATGCATATGTATTTGAATGTTTTTGTAAGAGAGTGTTTGCATATGTTAAAGTCAGATTGTGAAACCAGTCATTTCATGCAATGACTAAAAATTTTTTAGTTATTTCATGAAATGACTGGTTTCACAATCTGACTGCAACAATTGAAGACCACAATGGAAAAATGAACATGGTCACATTTTCACACTGTGGAGAAATGATGAATTAAAAATTCAAAATGATCTTAGGAACAAGCACTGAAAAAATATGCAAAACATATAACATATATAAAATATTATAGTAATATATAATATACCGTTGTATAAAATATACAAAAATGCAAAATTTGGACTCTGATCGTTTTTCCTTTGTGGTCTTCATACGTATATGTACAGTATATTGGCTACAGTGCATGTGTGTGTGTATTTGATCATGAATACATGTATGCGTATAGATTTCAGTTTGTTCATATATATCCTGTGTAGTTGTGTTTGTGGTCCCTTTAGTACATGAGGATATGGAAAGAATCCCTCTTTCCACTGTCCATTTACAGTCCCAGACAAGCAGTCTCTGAGGTTTTCCACCTGTCGTCCCGGTTCTGATCTGCTCTCACAGTGTGTGCTCTGTTGCTCAGGGATCACTGGTAGTGGAGTCTCAGTGTGACCCAGCCGACCCGTGTTAGAGGATGTCAGTCAGTCAGTCAGACTCTCTCTTCCCGTCTGTTTCCTGTCTGGCTGCGGCAGCGTCTGCCTGAGCGCACTGCACATCAGCTGTCCCCTCACATCTCAGCCCGGGCGGATACACACCTGAGAAAGCACACACTTGCTGCGGTTTTTCTCCAGCGGCGATACACGCATGCACGTCTCACCCGCACACGCACACTCAGAAATGAATACAAACGTGTTTATAAATATAAAACATTCATGTGCACACTTATGCAAGGATACTGACCCGCTTTCACACACGCACGCCTGTGTACACACTCGAACGCTCATGCGTACACACTCGAACGCTCATGCATACACATTCATAGACATGCACCCATGCATAAACAAAACACACACACACACACGCGCGCACACAGGCACTACTTGGCACGCAGTGAGAGGGTACAACAAAAAAATGCATTAACTGCTCCACACATCAGCATGCATCCCTTGATGAGAAAAAAATTTCCCCTGAAAGGCCAAACAACTGACTCCAGACTATTGAAAGCGGTGTGACTTCACGCTTTAAAGAGATGCCTATGCATCAGCTGTCTCAGCATAAACGTCCACATTCAGACGGCGTGTCAGTGCCTTCATTTTCAGACTCTGGTCAACCCCACCCCACTGAACTGCGCACACTCTGCTACAGCTTACAGAGCCGAGGGCTCCTGCAGCGGTCTGTCACCTCTGGCCCCAGCTGCGCATCTGAGAGAAGAACTGATAACCCTCTTGCCGAAGTGCGTCTTTTCACATCCCTCCCGCTCCGATTTCCTTTCAGTTCTCTCTCTTGGCAAAGAGTCTGTTTCAACAACGCCGACTCACTGAACTCGGCGAACCAAAGAAAGGTAATCATTATCACTACAAATGTAATTGTTTGTGGTTGGCAGTTGCACCGAATGTGACACTGGTGACTCGGAGTGGAGAGGAAGGGGCGGAGCTCCAAGAGGTCTCCTGCACCGCGGAAGGCGGTAGGCCCGCCCCAAACATCACCTGGCGCCTGCCTGGAGATGCACCTGATGTTTCGACTGCGGTTAGGGAGCTGTGGAATGAAGAAACAAGCACGGTGACGGTCACCAGTTCAGTCAACGTCCCACCTCACCTGTACGAGGGCCGCAACGTTACCTGTGTGGTCAGCCATCCGAAACTACTCGAGGAGATTCAGCGGACCATCACGCTGCCCACATACGGTGAGACCGCATCCCCTTGAAAAAGCTCATCTAAGTTTTGATCAAATCTTAATGAAGCAAAAACGGTGGCATAAAGGCCCACTAACGGCTTTAGTAAGATTTAAGGAGGAGTGAGAAAAATTCACCGCAGAAGCTGTTGAGTCAGGTCTGCCTCCTCCCCGGTGGCCTCATTAAAACACTATTAGTGTTGAATAATGTGGTCAGTCCAGATTTAAGTGCAGAAAACTGGCGCAGAGGGAAATGTGTGGCAGAATGTATCTAAGTCCGAACATGCTAGCATCTGATGAGCCAAATCACTTCTATCCAGACACTTTGTGACTGGCTGTGGCACTTTGTGCTCAGACGCCCACCCTTAATCACCTCTAACGAGACTTTAACATTTACCCCCCATGCCTGACATTGCTCTGAGTAATGACATTTCGTTCTTTACTTTCCTTGTTTGTAAAAGACAATGCATTGCTTTCCTTGATTTGGAGCCACAATTTCTAACTCCTTTCTTCATATAATCCCCCTTTTTTCTGTGTAGAGTTGTCATCTGTGCGGGTGTTCAGAGAGGAGTCAGTTGAGATGCACTCTGGGAATGAGGTTGAAGATCAGGTGGTACTGATGGAGGGCCAGAGGAACATCAGCATCCGGTTGGAAGTGACTGGAAATGTGCCTCATTACCAATTAACCTGCACCAGGTGAGACAAGAAAGCTGCCTTTCAGGGGAAAAGACTCTTAATGATACTATGCAAATATAGAAATCAACGCAAACTATAATGGTACTGATATTTATGTACAACATATGGCTGTATCTGTGATTGCAATCACAATGTTATCAACTGCATTTTTGTGCCAGCTTTCATAAAATGTGTTTTATTACACATTTTTTTATCACCGACAAATGATCAGGTTGTGAATCTTCAGGGGTTTTTTTTAAACATTAGCCATGTAATGCTGTTTGTGATGAATACATTACAGTATTTTTGGTCAAGCAAAGCCTTAGGAGAAATGGACAAAACAAGACAGGCATTCATTCTCGGCTGAAAAACATCCCCTCCAATGCTGCTGTGCTTAAAAACAGTCTGTTTCCGGCATTTTCTGCGACCCCAAGTGTCTGAATTTTATGCAAAAGCAGATAAAACCCCGGAGGTAAACCAGAGTACTTGCTTTGTCAGAAGCTCCCACACATTCTTGTGGTTCTATTTTGTGAGAATTAGTTTTTGGAGAGACCGTTATTGATTTATTTATTTTTGTGAGGACAAACACACAGGTGAGACGAGGCCTTTTCTGTCTCTCAGGCAGACACCCTTTTGTTTCATATACATCGATAATGTGGTACCTGCCTTTGTGACTGCACAGCCAATCGCAAACAGGGCATCTAGTCATGTGAGCGGGTCAGCAGACCATGCGAGAAAGCCGTGCTTGGGTACTGAGGATAGAGCCAGTAAAATACACCTATAATGCCATCTATTTTTACCTCGCCCGCCCGAAGGAGAAGGGGAATTGTTTTTGGTGGCATTTATGTGTATGTTTCCTTATCTGTGCATCTGTCAGCAGTTTAGGGCAAAAACTGTTTGATCAAATTGCACAAAATTTAAGGAAAGGTGTACAGTGGTCCAAGGATCAGCTGAATTAATTTAGGACTTAATTTGGTTAACATCAAGGTTAGGGTCAAGGTCACCGAAAAACCGAGTGGGGTATTTTGTGCTAGCTTCACTTGTTTTCTGGCCTGAATTTAATGTTACACTGAGTGTTTTTTAGGGATAGAAAGTAATAAATCAACAGGGAAAATAATAAAAGCACTCAGGGATTACAAAAGGGCTACGCTTGTAGAAAATGACCAACACCAATACTTAAGTGTGGAAATCAGCACTGCACAAAAATTTCATGCATTCATAGAGCATGAAATCACAGTTTTCTGCAACTGCAATTCCATTTTATGCTCATTTTTGATGGTTTCATGACAAGGTACAAAAGCTGTCATTTGAGACTGGAGCAGAAAGATCTTAGGAGACTTTGGAACTGTAGTTTTCTTCAGTGCTAATTGTGCTTATTTCCTCTGTGTGCCCAGAGAAAATGGCTCCCTTCCTCAAGGTGTGGAAGTAACTGGGAGTGCCCTCCATTTTGAGGGGCCAATACGGCCTCTTCATGCAGGGCTGTACCCCTGCCAGGCTTCTTACTACAGCCACAGTGTCTCTGTGACACTGAAGATGGTGGTTTCCCCTGTGGTAGTGGTTCCAGGTACGAGTCAAAATACTGATCCTTAAGTGCACAGACATTGACACATTTGTAAAGGCCAGCAATTCTTACACGGTCCACTCCATATGGAAATAAGTACCCCATAAGTATAGGTCTGTAAAATGCAGCTACTTTAAATTCTTATGGTGATTCTAATGTTTCCAATGATCCCAAATACGTCCTGCTGAATTAAAGGGCAATGTGTATAAACTGATGTAGAAGATTTGGATATTTTCTATTTGATGTCATGCTGTGGCCATAAAAACATGGCGTCCTGGGTTTGAATATTTCTCCCAATGTAAGTGTGAGGTAGCTTCAGTGACACGCTGCAAGCAACAGATACAGACTATGTAAGCGACATTGTCCTACAGTATGAAAAAAAATGTTTTTTTCTGAATTTGAACCCACTTAAGGGAACACTTATGTGAAACGTTAGAGTTTAAGGGGTTAATGTTCAGGCTGTTGGCACACACTTGACTCCATATACGTTGAGCCATGTGGGGATTACCACCCTTAAAAAGTATGCCACTGTCCAAATACTTACAGACCTCACAGTACGTCATTTAACCTCCCAGTACAACAGTTTATTGATGGCCTCACTCGATATTAGAGTAGTATGATGTGTGTTTGTATTGAGCGGAGGACATAAACAGACTACACATTTTATTGCCAAGCATAAGCGACCCCTCCTTTGCTTCACAGCAGTGGTTCCTCCCAACATTAAAACCCAGACTGGGCAGGATGTGGATCACCGCACCGTTGAGTGCTCTGCTTCCGATGCCTTCCCGCCGGCTAATGTGTCCTGGAACCTCCCCGAGGCCCTTTCCGGAACCATCCAGTTAAATTCCACCTTCCGGAATGGAACCCACTCTGTCACCAGCATTCTGCGCCTGCCCGTTTGCTCACCACAGGAGCACGCAGTAGAGTGTGTCATCGCTCACCCTGCTCTCGCGACCTCAGAGATCCGAACGATTACGCTGCCTGAGTGCGGTAAGTGCAGGAAACAAACATGCTTTACCCCACCCTTACCCTCCAGAACTGACGGGAAAATAAGGGGACTAAAATATATACCATCCCTGACGCACTGATTTTATCCCGCCATCTTGAGGTTGCTTTGGAGGGGGAAGACACTATTGGTCCAAATGATTTTGCCGATGGTTGATAAGTCACTTTAGCTCCACCAGTTATGGGACAACCACTATTTCCCATGACTAACTGACCTTCTGTAACACTGTTTTTCCCAGCTGTTGCTCAATGTTGGCCCCTCTGTCAATAGGAATCCTATTACTGCAGGGTTTAGTCTTGGTGGAAACATCTGAAGTTCTCCTCTAAAGTTAGATGGTTGTGTTCTGTACCTCTTCAGATGGCCCAAACATCACTGTAACCTCCAGCTCAGTGTGGGAGGGTGGCATCGAGTACACGGAGGTGGTGTGCTCAGTGGATGGAGGTGTACAAAGCGCCTCCATATCCTGGAGTGTGGAGGATGGAGATTGCGATGGTTGTGCCAGCGAGCTCATCGAGAGCCTGACAGGTGCACAGACCTGGCAGGAGGGCACAAGGTCCCAACACAGTCTGCTGAGGCTCCCCGCCCCCCTGGTTGCGGGACATGTGATAGCCTGTCATGTGGATCCACCCAGCTTTTGGGACCCCAGAGAAACGAGAGATTTTGGTCCCATTGAAAGGTATGACACCACGCAGCATCTGTGATGAAAACAGAGTCCATAAATATAGGTGTTATTTATTTATAACTACAACAGTCTCTGACTTTTTTTTTTAATCTTTTGGTTTTCCCTCCTACTCTCATTTAAGGACTATAAATGTATTGGCTAACTATTTATGAGAGGTCTTTATTTAACCAGGGAAAAGCCGATGTACAGCAAAGCTCTCTTTTATAATGGCACCCGGAGTACCATAATTTGTTGAGAAGAAAGAAGTAGAACAATCAATGTGCAAACATTCTGGCAAAATAAATGAAAAGCACAAGTTTCCTGAATAAGAATCATTTAAAAGAGACCAGAAACTCTCAGTACTGTACAATCTGAGAACAAAAGAACACCACTGCAACTGTGGACCTCATTCTGCAGGGAGAGAGCCCACTTCTAGGCCTCCAACACTGTCCCCAGCACCCTTGGTCCCGGCTATCTATGTGAGGCCAGTGAAGACCTCCAGTCTGTGGCTGGCCGTCTGCGAGCTCAAAGGAGTGTCGGCTATCTTCAACATCTCGTGGGTCCTTCCTGAAAACAGCACCGGCCGAACTGCCTTCCACTCCGGGTATGACGGAGGGAGACCCTGGGCTAAAGGCACATACGAGTTCTCACTGGCCGACCATGAGGGGAAGAACCTGACCTGTAGGGTCCAGGATGGACACAGCAGGAAGGAGACTTACCTCCATATCCCCCGGTTCTGTAAGTGTACCAAAACTTAATTGGCTAGTACCTTAGTGCTATGTCTGTGCATCAAAAGCTGATTGGCTTGCGCAAACAGTCCTGGACCTTGGGTCTGCTTCACAGTATATTGGTCAATTTGTTGAATGATGGCACCGAATGAAACCCTGAACCCTCCCATATCTGACGCATGGACAAAAATAAAAATAACTGTTCCAGGTTTGACGTACTGTGGTAATCCAGCAGAAACTCAATAATCTTATATTGTGATGCAGGCCCCGATATTCAGTCAAAATTTGTCTTTTGAACTTGACTCTGTGTTCAGAAGAACTTGCACAATTTGAAAAGTCATTACCGTCAGCCATCCTTATTCCAAAGAGGAAGTGTGTTTGAATATGACACATTGTAAATGCCACTGCAGCACAGCATTTAGACCAGAGATATTGCAGAAACACTGACGGACTGAACATTCTTCTGAGGTGATCACAGGAGCTACTTTATGCTCATTATCCATGCAGACATGCTTCTGGTGCTCCCTCCATAGCTATGGCTCATAAATCACCTGTTAGTACAAGTTCTGCTAACAGCACTGTACCTTTCGTTAATCCTGCGTAGAGAATATATAATACAATCCCTGCAAAAGCACATGTACATGTGTGTTGTGTCTATGAGCACATGTCTGCATATGAAGAGTTTGTTTCTAAAACGCAATAAGTGCCAAAATTACAAAAAATTCGGTCATAACATAGCGCGATAGCCCTGTGCTTCATATACATGGTGCAAAAATTCATTTTTGTGAATTCATACTATCAGGTGTATTTTCTCATGGTCAAAGTTCAAGTTTTTCTATAAAATGCAATAGGCGCCAACAGAGAAAAGGCTGATTTTCTCAAAATGAGTGAAATGGTTATTTTGCATTTTGGAAACAAACTCTTCATATATGTTTATGAGTGTGTGCATGCCCTATATCTGTTGCTCTGTGAGCATGAAGTAGCTGACTCCTATGATGGAAGTGACATTATCAACCCTTACTGATCACGCTGTGAGAACTGCTAGCTGAGCAGTGAGGGAGAGGGATATTGCTCCCCAGTGATGGCCCAGTGTCTACATTCATCCTCATGATATATCCTCTTTGTCCACAGACGGAGAACAAACTAACATGTTTGCTTCATACATAGATCTCATCGGCCAGCTGATAAAACCTTATATCTTCAAAATGAAAAACTTTACAGGAAAGCATAAAAAATGTTTAATTTTGCATGGAAGAATGCAGTTGAGCTGTGTTCGGGTAGGATGTCTATTTTTTTATTATCGTGGACATACGAGTTTTTGTTTCTTATCAAATTTGGATATACGAGGTTTTATCAGCAGGCCGACGATCTGTTTTTTCCTGTCTGAAATGACTCATCCCTTATGAAAAATTACTAAAGTTCCAAGCTAGTTATCCTGTTGTAAATGGATGGTATTTTCACCACCATAGTATAGTATTACTATAGTGATACTATAGTCATTCAAACTACAGCAATACAGTTGTGTGGACTATAGTTATGTCATGGTACTGTTGACTGTGGTAATACTATAGTTATAATGTGATGTCTATAGTACTACTCTAGTTATACTATACAAACTATAGTGATGCTACAGTCATGGCATTGCACTATAGTATTACTAAGAAATGACCATAGGATATTTTCATAAGGGATTCTCTCTCCCACAGATGTCTCATCACTCAGAGTGCTCAACAAAACAACACTGCGCCACAGAACCTTGAAAGGAAGTCTGGTCCGGGACAGTGTACCCCTGCAGGCTCGAACCCCAGGCCAGAGGATCCTGCTCAAAGTGGACGGCAAAGTGCCGTGGAACAACATCACCTGCTCCAGGTGAGTGTGCAGTCTCACAGCCGTGTGATAACAGCATCTGCACAAGAGTACTGCAACATACATGCAGTACCATAAATGCCACTTACATGCTCTACATTTATATGTGGTGATATTTGACTTCTGGTGTTAAAGTTTAGCAATCTTGGTGAAATCAGCAGTCAGGTATTACAAGAAACAACTGACAAGTGGTAACCACAAACACTAAATTCAGTCAAAACATCATCTCATAACTCGATACCTCGGATAGAGAAAAAAAAAAACAGGAAGAGAGGGCTGTGCGTGAGGAAGACGAAGCTATTTATACAACCCTTGCCGAATACAAAAAAGTTTGGATAGTTTAATTTCTGCTCGGATGGAAGCATTTATATTTATTGTCTGAAAGCACATTTTGACATGGGAATGAAATTGCCTTGTCACTGTGTTAACATTATTGGCAATTTGGGCCTTGTGAAGTAGATTTGCTGAGGGCAAAGAGATCCCAGTGGACACGCATGCAGTGGCCTTTAGAAAACCTTTTATAATGGCAAATGAATGAGTCATAAAGAGTGAATCATAAAACCGTGGACGGCTGGGGCACACTCCCCCCCAGTACAGAACAGCAAGGGGTCACAGAGGATCAATGTAATCTTTTCCATCCAAACCCACCAGAATCATGGAAACATCCACTCCAAAACCACCAGAAATCCCTGCTTACGGCATTATTATATACCGGAGACTCACTGAAACAAGTGAAACAGTTCCATACTATGGAGTTAAGTACCTTAAGGTTAATTTGATTAATTTAACTGGCCAAAAAAATCAAAGAATTTAATAAGAAGTTACTTAAAACAGTTGTGTGGAACTCTTTCGCCCTTTTTTTCAGTGGGCCATACCAGCGCCTAACTTTCTTTATGAACCTTTCCATAGATCTTGCCATTAATGGCTAAACAATGACGTAATTAGACTCACTCGTCGCACTTTAGAGTAAAGTATGCGCGGTAACAAATACCTTTCATACGGTAAAGATGGCGGCAGACAGGGGAAAAATCAATGTGAACATTCAAAATGAGCTTAGCACAGATCAGTGAGTGCATTAATGCTTTCTTTTTTTTAGGAGTGGCTCTGGTGGTAAATTTTAAGCCAGCTCCTTTACTATGGGGCTCTAATTAAGACCCTATCAACAAAAAAAAGCTTTTGGTTTGCTATGCACGACCATCCAGTCAGGTAACACCCTTGTGAAAAATTACTATAGTTCCAAGCTATAGTTATCTTATAGTAAATGGACAATATTTTTGCCATCAAAGTGCAGTATTACTATAGTGGTACTTTAGTTATTCAAACAACAGCAAGTCGATAGTAATGTCATGGTACTGTTGACTGTGGTAATACTATACTTATAATGTGATGGCTATATTACTACTCTAGTTATACAATGCAAACTATAGTAATACTATATTTATGCCATTAATACTATAGTATTACTAAGAAATAACTTATTTATACTTATAACTTACTTAAAGGATATTTTCATAACGGAAGTTCCACCAATTAGCCTACTCTTGGGTGGAAGTGGAGCATTCAGGGAGCAGAGAATCAAAGTCCTGCCTCATTTTACAACTTCTACCAAAGATCTCTGAATTTTCCTAATTGTAGGAAGTGCCCAACTTTAACTGCTTTTATCTCAAAATCACAAAGTGTTGTGAAATGTCAATTTTTACTTGATGTGTTCACAGATGCAAGTGATTGGAGTGAAATATTGGTGGGGGGGAAGGGGGTGGAATTTTTATGTTCTGTATTTGGATTTTCAACCTCTGCCTGGCTCTTATCGGTAAATGCAGCCTTGCTCACAAATTCTCCATGTACAGTAACCATGAGCCATCTCACTCGAATGATCAGACAATGGCAGCAGCAGCATTGTTTCCAACCAGAAGAATCAAGTGTAGCCAATATATTTAGATTATATTCCCCTTGAATCATTTTTGATTAACAAATGCTTTGTGCCTGTCAACTGAAAACTCTCACCTCTTCACTCATGCTGAGGATGCTTTGCAAACTTTGCCGCATGTGCCCAGTGATGACATACTTCCTGTCCGCAGGGGCGACGGCTCGGCAGTGCGGATGGATGGCGAGGCGATGGTGTTTCCTCCAGACGTGTCCGAAAAGGACGCCGGACTTTACACCTGCCGCACCTCCTTCTATCACCACGTCGCCTCCACCGTTTTCCATGTAGAGGTCATCAGTGACGATGACCTTCAACTTTGTAAGTGAGGCATGATGTTGTAATTTCTAAAATTAGCTTGGGCAGCATTCAGATATATCTGCTCTTACTTGGGACAGGGAGAACATGCAGTTTCTTGTAAAAGTCCTCCCTCCAGTATTTGCGACCACCTGGACTTGCTTATCTGTGCTGTACTTCAGCCTTGAGGTGAAAATAATCCAATGACATCAGCCAGCTGAGTTCATGGGTGGAAGAACACAATTGTGGGACTTTTGCTTTCTGACTCCAGAATGTTCCACCTCTGTTCATTAGCATAAACAAAAAAGCCAACCAGACAGCTGAATTCCACATTGCTATGATTGCTTGTAAAGTTTATAAAGAGGGTAGTCTGATTTGTTATTATGTGGCTTTGATCAAAATGTGTCGTAAAAATTTGAAGAGTTGAAATTTATTAAAGTCTTCATTTTCCCTACGTGCATTGTTATGATCTAGACAAGGAACCTAATGCAGATTCAGGGCACAATCCCCCAGCGAGCATTTATTCACAGGCATACGGTAATAGAAGAGGAGAGGGCTGTTGCCCAGAGTTGTTGAAGGGCAGTCCAGCTAAGTTGGTGATGACTGGAGAGGGTAGGGGCATGTCCCCACCCAGGCCAGGGGCCATCTTGGGGTAGAAGCCAGGTGGTGAATCCCCCTCACAGATGCAGGACTGCTCGACGGTAGAACCCAAGGGTTTAGCAGGAGTGCAGTCCCAATCTTGGAGATCAATGATGGCTTGGGAGATGTTCCTAATAAACTGACACTGAGGAAAATGCAGGGAGAAAGGATTAACAAGATTGCAGTCCCAATCCTGGGGACCAACTTTAAGGCTTGGGAGCTTGTTCCTATTAATTAAACTCCAAAAAGTAATCACGTTCTTTCTTTATCATTAATATAGTGAAACACACCTCAGAAGTGCTTAGCTCAATACCAGGACACAAAAACTGACTGGAAGGTTTAGTAGGGTTTGAAGCATGACAATCCAACTACCACTCTGACACCAAATTGAACTTACATAGACGGGACATTCACAAAAGGGGCAAGACATAGGAATGATAACACCTGGGACTGAGGGAGGAAACTAGACAATAAATCAATTAAATGAGACACACTGCAGAGCACATGCAGACTGCTGGAACAGGGGAGGAGCCAAATTTTATTTTTATTTTATTTTTTATTTAACCCTTATTTAGCCAGGGAAACCCATTGAGACCGAGGTCTCATTTCAAATGGTGCCCTGGTTGCATACAATACATTTTACAATCATAGAACAATTCTACAATAAAGCAAATAAAATAATTTGAAGAAAATCAGCAATAAGAAGACAGTAGAACATTAGTACTTAAAACATTCACATACCTCAACATCAAGCTCATGAAACAAATTTTTGAATGTGTTCAATGAGACAAGGGCATTTAGTTTAGCAGTCCCCTGGAACTTATTCCAGGCGCTAGGTACACAATAACTAAATGCAGTTTTTCACAGTTCAGATTTGACTTGCGGCACCCTATGGACTAACCAATCCTGAGATCTTCTCTGATAGAGATTGGAATGCCATGCAATGAGAGATGTTAAGTAATTGGGTAGCTTAAAAATGATAGCTTTATACGCATGCAAAAGCAAATGCTTCCTTCTCCTAGTAGCCAGGGATGGCCAACCCACTGCCTGGTACAGGTTACAATGATGTGTTCTGAAGTGATCACCAGTAATAAAATGAAGTGCTGAATGATAAACAGTATCAAGCTGTTTCATAGTGGTAGAAGCGGCATGCATATAAAGAATATCGCCATAATCAAGTACAGGTAGATTGTACTAACAGCTTTCTATTTTCAGCTGAAAAACACAATCTGTTTCTATAAAAGAACCCGTTTCATCCTTAAGCTTTTTGCTAGCTCATCAACATGAGGTTTAAAGGTGAACTTTTCATCAATAAAAACTCCAAGATACTTTTAGGAAGATACCCTTTCTGTTTCACAGCCGTCCATAGTGCTAATTTTGAAATGAGCTTCCTCCATAAATCGGGATCTAGAGAATTGCATAAATTTAGTTTTTGCTGCATTTAAAACAAGTTTAAGTTTGAAAAGTGAGTTCTGGAATGACTCAAAACCGGTCTGCAAAGTGGATATGGCTCCCCTCAATGTGGAGGAGGATGAATAAAGCACTGTATCATCGGCATAAAAATGTACCTTACAGTCATTATTAAAAGAGGCAGTGTTATTAATATACAACGTAAAACATAAAGGGTCTAATATTGAACCCTGTGGTACACCTTTAGTGACATCCAAAACAGTGGACTGAGTAGAGTCAGCAACAAGCATTAAGTTATGTCTGTAAGATAGCTTATAAATAATTGACAAGCGTTCTGATCAAGACCAACAGAGGCCAGTCTATCTATTAAAATTGAATGGTCAACTGTGTCAAAGGCTTTGGACAAGTCAATAAACAAGGCACGGAATGCTGTCCATTATCAAAAGCACATATAATATCATTAAGAACAAGAGATGTAGCTGAAATGGTACTATGACCAGATCTGAAACCAGAATGAAAACTATTCAAAATAAAATGTCTCTTTTTAGAATGAATTAAACTGATGACTGACGAAAAGATTTAAGGGTCTTGGCCAGGCCCGGCGCATTTTCCTTTGGGGGGCACAGACATGTCCCTTTATCTGACAATTAGGATAGTCCTGGCTAGTTCTCAATCATTTTCCTTTATTGGTGTTTTCCTAGTATTGAATTGGCAACTGAAACATGGTTTCTGTCCATATGCAATCTAACAGCGATGAAAATCATAACATCAATTCATCGAACTAGTAATTTTTGACTAATTTAAATTTAACAATTAAATTGCATCCTGACCTGTTCTCAATGATTTCATTTTAACATAATTTTTCACAGAACACTTTTTTCACAATAACAGAGTAATTTTGAATAACTTGATTTAAATTAAGAAAATACTGTCCAGATGAATCATTCATCTGGGGGAGAACAAGCAACACCTGTTAAGCTGGAGTTTAAATGAACCTTCTATTAATCATTGAAACTGACTGAGAACAGGTCAGGACTAATAATTGTTTAAAACGGATTTTTGTCCAATTCAGTTATACTGAATTTACCCATGATTTCAATCGCTGTTTGAATCGCATATGGAGAGAAACCGTGGTCTTCAGTTGCCAATTAATAATTGGAAAACGCCTCAATAAAGGAAAATGATTGAGAACTAGCCAGGACTATCCTAATTGTCATAAAGGGACTTGTCTGTGCCCCCCCAATTCCCTGTTCTAGCGCCGGGCCTGGTCTTGTCTAGACAGGAAAGTTTGGAAATTGGACGATAATTATTTAAGTCTCTACTGTCTCCTCTTTTGTGAAGTGGAAACACGTGCAGTTTTCCAGATCTTAGGGACAAGTCCTGAGCTAAGAGAGAGATTAAAAATATGTGTCAATGGCCCAACTATAACCAAAGCAGCTATGCTCAAAAGGTGAGGGTCAAGTTGATTGGCACCAGTGGATTTTTTTTTTGTGTCTATCCTCCGAAGCGCATCACGCACTTCTGTTTCTGAGAGTTGACTAAAAGAGAAATTACACTGATCCCTGTTATTGAGCTCATTTCCTGAATGACAGCTGTCAGTGTGATATTGTTGTCTCGGACAGGTGATATCTATTGGATTCATTCTATCAAACAAATATCCTGTATTAATAAAATGCAAATTAAAAGCACTACAGATTTCTAGTCTGTCATTAACGGGACCACAGTCCAACAGTAGCTCAAGGGGAAGTGTAGGGGCAGAAATATTCTTCATTGATTTAATTGTTTTCTAGAGTTTACCTGGATTACCAGCACTCAGGTGTAAAGAATTGAGGTAATAGGCAGATTTAGCTTTTCTGATCATACTAGTGCAACTGTTTTGCAGCTGCCTGAATGCAAACCAATCTGATGCAGCATCAGTTTTTCTGGCTTTAGCTCATGCTGAGTTTCTCTCGTTAATTGCTTTTGATAGTTCAAGTGAGAACCAGGCAGTTTGTCTGTCCTTAATCTGTAATCTCCTGAAGGGAGCATGTTTGTCAGAAATAGAATTAAAAGTTTTGGAGAAAAATGTGAGGGCCAGGTCTGGGTCAGATATGAGAGCCACTTTATCTAAGTCACACATATTTAGATCATACAGGAACCTCTGAGTGTCAAAGGTCCTGAAAATTCTTTTGGATATGACACGAGTCTTTGTTTTTCTTAATTTTACGTTTCTTATACATGCAACAGGGCAATGGTCACTAAAATCTTGGGGAAAACTCCACTGGTTGAATATCTTTGAGGCATATTTGTGAGAATAATATCAATCAAGGAGGATTTGGAGCCGCATTTCACATTTGGGCGTGTTGATTTGGTTATTAATTGAGTTAAATTTAGATTAGTGCACATATCTTTGAACCTGTCCGATATTGGTTTTTCCCAGTCAAATAAGGACATATGATGGTTGTGACATGTATGAGTTCAATTATAAAATGGGTTAGGCTTAGAATAAACATGTACAGGGCCATTCCGCGTTACGTGCGTTACAGTTCGGACACACATTTTGATGATAAATATGACTACAATTTTTTATTGCTTGGAGTTTCCATCTTGTTTAAACATTGTTTGTGGTCCTGGGTCAGTACTCTTTCATGGAAAGTAAGAAAAATTTCCCTCCCTTTGCCAATTTTTTTGCTACAGCCTCATTTTCAGCGTTACGTGTGTTACATTCAGAGAAAAATGAAACGTTGTCACTTTTTTCAAATCCTCAAAAGTCTGTGAAGTGTGCCACTGAGTGCATTTCTCTTAATTATGACTTGAATACCCAATATATCAAGTTGTAATATCAGGTATTGTTGGGGATTTTAGAAATACTGAAATCTTTTAATGGGGGAATTCGGGCGTTACGTGCGTTACGAAAAAAAGTTACGTGCGTTACATGTCCGAACTGGCTATGAAGAAGTCAATTTCTGGAGCATTTTATGAACATCGAGTGATTTGTTTTTCTTTGAAATAAATATTTTTCGCAAAATGAAGTGGTTCAGGAGTCCTTTCTTTGTGATGGGTTCAGATAGGAAGCCATTTATACCAAGGAAACTGCAAGAAGCCATTCTTGCCGAGACCAGTTCCTGTTGTGAAACCTTGTTGTTTTTCTGCAAGAAGCCATTCTTGCTGAGACCCATTTCTGTTCTGAATCTGAAACCATGTTGTTTTTGAGCAATTTCTTGACACAACTGACAGTGACAGGGCCACCAAGTCTTTTATAAAGGAATAGAGTGGAAAAAGCCCTAGCAGACCTATGTCCTCCATGTAACACAGAGGACCGATTCTCAGGATCACTCACTTTTATTCAGACAAGTAAGTTTCGCTCTTTACCAAATCTCCAATTTCTGTTCATGATTCTCACTTTAATTTAAGATATTTGAAGTTTGTATTTACCCAGGGCTGTACAGTGTGACAGTTTGGCTCGCATTTGCAATAAAAAGAAAATTATGCGCAAAGATAAATTTGAAAACACATGCGAAAGGTTGCATAATCGCTGTTTATCTGCCCCAACTTTGTGTACTGCTAAAGACGAGTGGGTGTGATTGTCTTTAAGATATGAAGGAGCGATGTATCAAGGGAAATGTGTTTTGAAGTATCTACCGACAATTAAATGCTGTTGCTAAAAAAAAAAAACTACATTTCCGAACAAAAGCGCTGCACCGTCAAAAAGATGGTACGAGGCAGATTTGAATCGCTCGTTCATCCGCCAAAGTGACATTACATCAATCAGGTTCTTGTAAACGACTTCAGTTTACGCGGGTAGTCACTTATTTCCCCAGCCCCATACCAACACCCAACCCCTAACCCAAACTCGAGCCCTGAACTCTACCTTAACCCAAATTGTAATCTTGTCTAGATGTTTTGAGAAAGCTGGAACCACCAGTTCCAGTAGGTGTGGTTGGAGCAGGTGGCAAGGAAGACATTTTCTATGAATTCAATACTGTTGTATAAATCAAATGTCAACATGCACACAAGCAAAAAGCAGGAAAGAAATCACAAAGGTTTGTCACTCTTTTCTGTGAAAAATGACCTTAAATTTTCGTAACGCACGTAACGTTACGTATGCGTTACATCTTTCAGGCAAATTTCCATTGGGAAAATATGAAAATCACAGTGATTTCTTTGGTTTATTTTTTTTTGTTCACCCATTCTACCTTTTGCATATGAGATATGCAGGCCAAATATGGTCAATTGTTTGTTCTACATACATAAAAGGGTAATTTTGTTACGTGCTACACAGACAACTCCCTAAATCTTCATTGAAATTTTTCAAAAAATCGACAGTAAGTCGGACATTGAGCAATTGTCATTGATTAAAGTATGCCTCTATTCAGTAAAAGACTGTGACTCTGTATTTTTTGTGTTGGAAATGACAAAAAAAGAAAAAAATATATAATTGTTTTTGCCTTTTTTTCTAATCTTGAAAATGGATTATATTTGATGATGTGGCACGGATGGCACACGTGATGAATCAAACTAAAGTTATAATTTCCTACTGGTTTAGATGTATAAGTTTCCAAAAAAAAATATCCCATTGACAGAATTCAAAATTTAATTTTTCTAACCCAGGACCACTTTGGCTGGAAAGGCCCTACAGTTTCTGTATCCTGTCTTTTCAGGGCAAACTAAGATACAATAATTAGCAGTGGATATAACTTTGACTGAGATGGATTTGCTGACAAGTCTTTTGAAGCACTTGCCAGACCCCCATAGTATAGCACGTCACAGCTGTTTCAGATGGTTTTAATTATTGACAGTTTGTGTTCATGCGTCAGACTGGTCGTCAAAATGACTGAATGTATACCAAGTGCAAAACCGCAATAAAAAAATCTGTTTGTCCTGATCAGACGCATTGTTTTATAACATGCGCATTCAGTTCAGATTTGTGTCTGTGTCTGCAGGGATGTTAGCTGTGATCTGCCTCTCCGCGGCGGCTGCGGTCTCTCTCGTTCTTCTCGTCTCCATCTGCGTCTTCTGGTGAGTTTGAGGTCTGAAGAACGTCACACATTTTCTTGCTGAACGTAAATAAAAAATAAATTCAATCTCAGAAAATGTTTTAGTCTTGTATTTAGACATAAGATGTTATTTCACTTGCTTTTTTTTTTTGACCAAATGAGACAAACCACCAAAGATTTGAGAATTGCCTACTGATTACAAGACTTCACAATGGAATCAGAAGACGTCACTTGTTTAGCAAACAGCAACTTTTTGCAAGCTAATATATTCTTCTCTAGAGGAAATACTAATTTAAATAGATAATCTAAATCTATAATTTAAGATCATGCAACTAAAATTTTTTTAGCCTAAATTCGTTCCCTGCCCTTGTGGCAAGCCAGCATGTAGCCAGGTGAGACAGGAGACACGCGATCGAGGCTCCTCGGGCAAACAGGAAGCCACATCAGGATGTCTGATCACTATCGCTGCTCACCTTAACCCATATAGTGCTCTGCTATTGATAAACAGGAAATGTGTGGTTATTGCTGACGAGTAGCGGGGCGACCGCATGCCTGGTCATTACCCGTGCTTGAGTCTGATTTAAGGTTCAGGCTGAATCCTTCTATGCACAATCTGTGTGCAATCTGTGCATCTTTATTTTCTTTTGTGTGGAATTATGTTTCTAAAAATGATTCAATGCGTCATACCTAGAGCCTGTGTGAGTTCTGTCTTTTCACTGGGGAGATAAACGGTTTTATTTTGGTCAATCTTTTATTTCAATCTGCTGTGTGCTGAAGTGGTTAGTGCAGCATAGTCCTGATCTTGCTGAGAAAGTGCATACTTGGCTTGCCTTGCTCAGTTTGAATGCCTGCAAGAGAACAAACCAGTGGAAAACAGGAACACGTAGGGTTTGCCACTGAGGGCCGTGTAAACAAGAGACTGTGAGGCAGTCCTCGGGCCAGCGCTCTGACACTCCACACATCTCACGTTTTCTCGCCTTGCCGTTCTCCTCCAGACTTGGACACGGGTCCGTGACGTGAGATATTCTCATCAATAGATGGTGATCAGACAGCCTAATCAGACAAGCACATCTAAACCCAGCTCTGGATCATATGGCTGCCATTCCTTCTGTAACAGTTCCTCTTTCATTAGCTCAGCTTGTCCTGGAGTCCTTGACTGTCAATCATCAGCTGAGAACACAATTACAGGAATGAGAGGTGTGAATGTGAAACTACTGGACCGATTCAAGCGCAGAGCATCCAGAAAAGTAGAAGCTGAAGGTCTAAGAGTCAGAAAATAAAAGTCCTGCTATGTTTCTTTCCCCAATTAGCTCAGCTCATTGAAATTGCTGTTTGCGCCTCGTATAATTAGTACAATTCTCCAGGTTGAAGTATTGTACTAATGAGTGGATCCAGTTTATAAGGAAAAAATTGAGCTTTAGCATTAGTTCAGTAAGGCACAGGAGTCAGGCTGGTCACAAGCCTGTTTCTGTCCAATCGTGCTTAACTTTAGCTCCTCCCACCCAATTGGCAAGCTTTTATAACCAAGGCAGTGTTTATTAATTTCTCTGGCTCCATGCCCTCTACACTGCTCCTACTCAGGTTTACTAAGAAATCTGCTTCTCAACTCCACCTGCTCCACCTCCCCAGCCTCCTCCTATATAATTATCATCGTTCATCGCAAGCAGAATTTGCTTATATCAAGTACAGTAGCTTAAACGTTAACGAGATTCAAAGAATCTCAGGCTCTGCGGGGGACGTTGCAATCTCAGGGACTGTCTGTGTCATGCTTGGTCAGATTGTTCCAGAGCATCACTTGAGTAGAGTCCCCGCCAAACTCAAATGCAGGTCGTCCTGCAATAAATGGTTAAATCTGATGTAAGCGTCCTGACTGAAATACTTATACTTTTATAGACTTTTACTTTTGAACTTGAATTTTCCAAATGCCTTATCCGTGGGAGTAAGACAGCGCAGAGGAGGGGGAGGAAAATATGCACAGTTGTAAATGCCGATAAATTATACATGGTGCACTGCTCTGGAACAAGGGTACTAAAATCTCACTGTCAAGGTCACTTCTTTCCTATTATGCAGGATAATCCGTAGCGGGGAGCCAACACTAATTTTAGGCTCCCTGAAAGTATCACATATTCCCTCTATGCCGCTGACTGAATTTATACATGACCCTACTGTATTTTATTGGTCCCAGAATTATTAGCACCTTTCTACCCACTTACAAGGGATTCACAGTTCAGTCATGGACGTCTTACGGGCCAGATTACACTCTCCTGGTGTATCAGGTTTGAATCATTCCCTGA
The DNA here is from genome assembly GCA_029692085.1 of Gymnothorax javanicus. Taxonomy (NCBI): domain Eukaryota; kingdom Metazoa; phylum Chordata; class Actinopteri; order Anguilliformes; family Muraenidae; genus Gymnothorax; species Gymnothorax javanicus. The sequence continues at coordinate 9,968,652 of CM056195.1, read as the reverse complement.
GAAGAAGGGAGGAATGAAAATTACTGGCCCTGATGGCCAGATTTCAGTACACCTCCTCAAAAGCATGTATATGTGTTTAGCTTGGGCAGTATTCAGGTATACGCATTCTTATTTGGGAGAGGGGGAGTATATAGTTTCCAGTTAAAGTCCTCCGCCCAGTTTTTCATTGTGACCACCTGGATTGGCTCATAAGTACACTACTTAAGCCTAGAGGTGAAACTAATTTTATGAAAACAGCCGTTTGAGTTAATGGGTGGAAAAACACATTAGTGGGACTTTTGCTTTCTCCAGAACTTTCCACTTCTGTTCATTAGCACAGACAGAAAAGCCAACCAGACAGCTGAATTCCACATGTTGCTGTGATCGTTTATCAAGTTCATTAAGAGTGTGGTCCACACCGATATTATGCAGTACAAATCTGAATGTGTCCTTGTAAAATTTCGAGGAAATGAAAACTACTGGTCCTGATGCTCAGATTTCAGCATGCCATTCCCTCCTCTAAAGCATACATGAACTATGTGCATTATACATATTCCTATGATGGTTGAAATTCATGATATAAACTATAAAATGACGCATAATGGGAGTCTGCAGAGAAGAATTCTCAGTGAGGCTTTGAGGCAGTTCCTGAAAGACTATTGCAGTAATGCTCCAGCTGTATATCCTGTCAGAGAGCACTCGCCGATGCCTTCTTAATCTTTACACTTCCACTACAGCGGACGGCAAGAATGTTGAGGAGCTTCTTGCACCCTGAACGTGAGGCCATGGGGGATGACAGCGTCAAATTTCCTTTTGGACACGAATGCTGCATCCATCAGCAGAACTGGCTAATTTGATTGCTCAATGACAAATGGCTCTGAGCATCACTGTGGATGAGATTCAGTTTCGAGGGAACGAATGAGAGAGGAGCGCACAGAGCAGCGGAGGCAGAATCAGGTTGACCACAAAAAAAAAAAAACTCCTTCTCTCTCTCTCCACGTCCCCATAATTTTTTCACCATGTGAACTCCCTGAGAGAAGGAAAAATGATTCACTGCAGTCGTTCTTCATTGGTACATTAAATTAACTCCTCGCCAGAAATATGTTATTAATTTGCACCTTTACTCATACTTATTTGTCCCCAAGTATAGCATTCCTGTACATCTAGGTAATCATTTTTGAAATTTTGTTCCATGAACACAATACTCAGGCACATAGTGCCTTTATGAACGATCCCGAAACCCGCGCACTCTGTTAGGGTGCATGTAGGGTTGGTGAGGTCCTGGCAGCTAGCGTGTATTAGCCGTATCAGTGAGCGTGGTTGGGCCAAGGTGCCATTGGGTCTGGACGCACCTGTCTCATCACTCCCGGCTCCTGTGGGAAGGTGACGTGGGTCCCAGCTCCATAAGGTCAGTGGGGCGCTGTATCCTTACGCAGTTAGCGAGCTCCCTCAGCAGGTCGCCTATTTTTGGGATCAGTGAGTCCCAATCGCCCTGACAAGGGGATGCAGGAGAGAGTGAGCGCATGAGGGGTTAGACAGGTGAAACATAGGTAGCCCTGCATTACGTGATGTCAGAGGCACGCTATTCTTCCTAAAAATAACCCGCAGCGATCGATACTGTGGTTTTGAGTTTGAGAGTCTGTATGGGGTAAAGTGTTTTATATACCGATTGCATCAGTTGGGGTAAAAGTTACAGGCAACAGCACCCCCAAGGGAAACAGATTGACTCTACAAGCAATTACCAGGCTCCGCTCAGCCGATTTCCCAGACAGATGAAACTGGATGCTTTGACATATTGTAGGTACATTAAAGGAGTACGCTGGCTTTGCTTCCATTGAAGCAGGACAAATAAATGGTTAAAAATGGAGACAAATAGCTGACATTCAGTAGCTTCAATTAATCAGCTCTAAATGGTTTTTTGCTTTTTATGTCACCGGAAGATTGTTTTCTTTTAAGTGTTGAGTGTTTTGATGTTAAGTTTTGATTTGAACTATCATACACTCGCCACAAGACTGACTGTTAAGCCACCGATGAGATGGCTAACAGAGATATCATCTCACATAGGAAAACTGAAGCAACTCGGGGATGATTTACTCAACTCGTCCGTCGCGGTCGGCTCGCCATTCTCCTCATTGCACTTGATTGATGGCAGATGTTTCTTCCCTTTACTTTTTCATTGTTTTTGCTCTGAAAAATTCATCAACTTCTCCTGAAACCAGACAGTCAGCTCAGACATGCTGTTTCGCCTCTGTCTCGCTCTTAACCACTCAGAGAACAAAGATGAACTCAAAGAGCCGTATTTGGTGGCTTCTGGCAGAAGAGAACGTCTTGCCATTTTGCATTATGGCATCTTGCAGATGCTATTGTCTAAAGCCATTTACACAGATTGAATTTTAATGTACAACCCAGTGAAATTGCTCTGATATTAACCGAAGCACTGTAGGTTAAATACCTTGCTCAGGAGTACGGCTGAAGCACTCCTGCTTGGAACGGGACCAATGTAATTTCAGGTATACGCTTTGTTCCTCCAACATTACAGTCCTGTGCTCTTTGAGTTTCTGACCAAGAACCTGAGCGGTAGTTAAAGGAAGGCTTAAGCCCTTTGAAGATTAGTCTTTCTGGAATGATTTCAAATGCCAAATGTTCTAAGATCTCACCCCTTTCAATTACCTGTAAGCACTGTAACATGTCCGTTAGAATGTTGAGTTAAAAACATCATAATCATATAGATTTGCAGTCTTTCTCCTTAAAGGGGTAAACACAGCTGTCATTGTCACGTCTCACATCTTATTCCCGCAGTCAAGGCCACCTCATACGGTAGATAATCTGTATACTGGTGAGGTATTTTTTTTTTTTTTTTGCCGAGGATGTCACCTTTTTCTCTTTTGTGTTTTGCAGTAAAAAAACTGACGGTGGTGGTTCGAGATCAAAGGTAAATTCTGTTAAGGGCTGTTGCACGTTTTTGGAGATTTTTCAAACGAGTAACTTTGCATAAATCAAGAAGGGTCACGGGGGTTATTTTTCCCCACATTCAAAACATAGTCTATGATGTCGTCCATTTTCAGAGCTTTTCCCAAAGCAATGGCAATTTGTAACTCTGCATAATGGGAAATACACAGACCAGGGCAGTAATGTTGTAAAAAAAAAAAAAAAAAAAGATAATGCTAAGAAATAAGCTGACTAAATGAATGTTTTTAGTAACTCTTTACTATGTGCTGTTGTATAGACCCACATAACAAACATCTCGTCACTGTCCAAAATGTTTTGAACTGCACTGTAGGTTTTTTTTAATCCGGCTCTTGCCTATATGTCCTTTTTATCTTATTCTCTGAGATTCATTCTCCCTCTGGCAGTTGTTTATTTTCTCTCTTGCTCTCCTGCTTGATGTCAGGCGTCCCATAGAAAGCGGGAGTCTCTGGCCGCCCTGACGTGCCTCATGCAGGACCCCAGCTCCCCAGACCCGAAGAAACCTCCGGAATATTCTGACATGTTCAGGTACTCCATTGTCATTGACATCAAGACCAGCGTATGAATCCAAGGGATCTCCGAATTCCACAGCTCAACCATGTGGGTTTTTTTTTGTGTGTGTGTGTGGTATCACAGGATGTCCCATTAAGGCACATTCAGCAACTTGCAGGGATATGATTGGTGGAGAAGGGTGAGAGCCCAAATGCTCAGTGATTGATTGCTCTGTGCTGAGTGTAACCTCAAGAGATTTTGAGAAGCTGCATGTGACAGCACTGGTCTGCAGAAATCATATTCTTTGACGTGAGCGGGGTTCAAAATCACAGTATGTGAGCACGCAACATGCCTTGGAATTTTTACTAGACATAGCAAAAACTAAAGGCCACTCAAAGTGCACATACCTCCGCCAGCAGGTTATGATCCACTACCACCTGCAGTCAGCTGCAGAATCCAGATCAGTATCTGGATTAGTCTGGAAATTTAATCACCTGTTCCCATTCATGCGGTCCAGCTTCCCATAAAATAATATGGTAATCCATTGAATAGTTTTGGAGTAATCTTGCTGAAAAGCACACACATAAACACACACACACACACACACACACACACACACACTTAAACACACACACATGTGATCACTATACCTCCTGGTGGAGGTTATAAATGAAACATCATCTGTGTATGCAGGTTTTTTCTTACATGGCATTAATGTTGAGCAGCATATTTTATACTTTTAAAGAGATTGTTTAACCTCTAAGACAGTGGTTCTCAACGTCGGTCCTGGGGACCCCATGTGTGTGCTGGCTTTTGTTCCTACCACAATTGCAATTGTAGAACTTTAACAAGCTGTGCCTGTCTTAATTAGGTGCTTTTCATGTTCAGAGTTGTTTATATATCTCTTTAGTCAAATGTTACATAGGAACGTCCATACATGCAATGAAGAATAAAACACCCTTGAAGATAGTGTGTTTATTGCAATACTGCAAGTAATGTCAAGTAACATAACATGTCAAACAGATCAAATTATACACTGAGGAAATCAATAAACCCCAGATTAGGCTGCTGGACACAACTGTTTCAAGTTCTTTCAAAAAGCTTCAGGTGAACTTAATCAGATCAACATAACACAAAACTGGTTTGTTTGTGGACTACATTTGTCATGATGAGCCAAGTAGTTTTCACTAATTAGGAGCCATCTACATCATTAATTTGATTGGTTACATTGTGTTCTCTCCTTTTATGCTGTTATTTCTGATATACTGCAATGTGCGAATGCTATTTTTGAAATTCTTGATGGCAAATAGATATTTCTGTTAAGTTGTGGGTTAAGAGGGCAAATAACTGCTCTAAACATTAAATGCACATAATTAAGACAAATTAGCAGCTTGTTAAAATCCTACGATTGCAATTGTGGTTGGAACAAAAGCCAGCACACACATGGGGTCCCCAGGACTGACGTTGAGAACCACTGCTCTAAGAGACCTTTTTGAACACACTGTACAAGGCCCTGTGAGAGCCTGTTTTCCTTCTGATGAGAATATCACGTATTAGAGACTTGCCTTCCTATTTGACGCATTAGTTTTTATTCAATGACTGCTTCTCTGCCTTTTGAAAACCTACCTACAGTTACACTGCACTTATATTAACGACCCAAAGCTTTCTACAAGCAAGGCGCATATGAAAAATAGAACTGTAAAAATTTTACAGTTATTTTATGTCATTTATGTACTTACTCAGATTCAAAAACCATTTAAAATCTAAAGCATTATCAAAAGAAAAATGTTTACATAGACCGTTTATCGGTACTTTTTTGTTACAGCTGTGAAATATCTTTCTTTTTAAAATAAAACATTTTTTTTTTACCAAACCTTGTATGCTTCTAAATTTTGCACACTATGCTTGCATTGCACATTGCAGAAAATTATTTTAAGCTTAAAATGATGGTTCAAACTTAATCAATTGCTTACACACACACAGATAATCAAGCTAATCTTTTCTCTTCTTTATGTGAGGTACACACACACGCACACACACACACACACACACACACACAAAGCAGATGAAGTCCTCCCAAATAACAGGGGAGGAGTGTATAAAATGAGACTCATGTAATATAGGACTTGACCTCCAGACTCACACAAAACACAAATAATATCATTTTTCATCCTGGGGAAGAAAACGAAATGAAGTCGGATGGGGATTTGCATAATTCCGATACAGAGCACACCTCTCTCTTAATGAGCTTTATATAAATTTGTGATACGGCAATTTCTCCAGGCTGCTGAGAGAGAAGAATCTCTCCATTTGATTGAAGTGATGAATTTGTGGTTCAGGGTCTATTGTTTCGAGTGTGTGGGGTAATTAACTCCAATCCCCGGGGATGATTGTTCCGATAAGAAGAGAGTAATTACAGGTACAGTGTGTTTTTAACTCCGCCCACTGGTCTGAAAAACGTGCTTCACCCTGAAATGGTATCCGCTGCCTCTGATTCGTGAGACTGACTCACTTAACCACTTAAAGAGCATCATCTAAAAAATGTGATTTCATTTTTTTCAGCAATGTTGCTGAATACAAGGCCACTAACAGTGTTTGAGCTACAATAAATAAAAGAGGACCGAGTATCACAGACGGGAAGAAAGATAAAGATTCACATTTGAGTTGAACTTCTGAGTATCATAATTTGTGAGAGACCAGGACGATGGTAAACAGTGAGCAGCTGTTCTTGGAGCTGTTTTGGTCAAACTTAGACAGGCTTCCTGCAACGAGGAACGTAAACAGAATAAGGATGGGATTTAGCAGAGAGCCTGGTTTGACGCCTGGGCTATCTCAGCGAGGGGGCCACAGAAGACAGCTCCCTTGGACAGTGAGCGCTCTTAAATGAACATTCTAGACTTAGTGAACAACACACACAAAAAAAACATTCCATATCTTACTTTTCAAAGGGTTAAAGAGGGAGAGCCTGGTTCACCCAACAGTGAATCCACACAGAGGCAGTCTGCTGTTTCTCAGGAATTCCTCTGAGCTGTAATTAGCAGTCGCTCATTCCTGCACGTGCTGTTACTGCTGAGCTGCCTGTCGTTTGTTTTTCCCAGGTAGCTCAATAACCACATTCAGACCTATGTATCCTGATGCTACGGCAAATGGAGGGGGGGATTTGATTCAATGCGAGCACCATGCCTCTCACTCGCTAAATGTCACCAGGACCTGAGTTTCTCTGAAATACTGCCAGAAGTTAAAGGCCGCAAGGGTGTAATTTTTCATATTTTTCCCGCTTTTGCCGAAAGTCATTTGCCTCAGGCATATTGTTTCAGACGAGTTTTTCTCGGAGCAGATGAAAGCATGTGTTTATAACATAAACTAAACAGTGCTTACAGTCCAGGCATAATTAAATGGCTGTTCCAAGGGAAAGGTGTTTCTTATTGAGGACTTGCATCAATAATAGATTTGTGCAGCATTCGTAAAAATTGGACGGAATTTAAAAAAAAAAAAATAAACGATGGGCTCTGTTTGTAAGACATGAAGAGAATGCAGGCTTGGCTTTTGTCTCTTTTGACATGTGGGGGTAAAGTATGTGAGGAACTACAGGACCCACGAAGCTTAGCGCACTCCACAGACTGACACCCTGCCCTGCCTCAAAGGAGCGCTCGCACATGTCCAACAAGCTCCTCTCTCTGATAAGCTCTGGATAACCTGCAACCCATTTAAAACACTGAGCCTGGTGACATCAATGTTCGAAACATCACTATTTATGCCCACATACGAAGCAATACATATTGATTCATTCACAAAAAAAAAAAAAAAAACTTGAATAAAGTACATATAGTGAAGCTCTACCCTCATAAGCCACTAGACATAGGCTTGTTTACTGACACACACACACACACAATTTGTCCAGTCTGTCGGCGATATGAGTTGAAAGCTCCTGTCCTGGACGTTGTCCGTAGAGTTGATAATGTGAGAGGTGGTGGAGACACCCAGAACAGCTGTCCAGGGTGAGTGAAGAGGAGTCTAAACAGTCGCTGTCAGTCAATGACCCAGCCAAGGGGTTACAGTTGGGTCGACAGCACCCAGGCAAGCACCCTCCCCCACTCCCAGTGAGCATGTATAAGTCTGTGATGATTGATGGGTTGAGATTCATAATGCGACCTTTAAAGATTGTGTTCTGCGGCTGTGTTTATCTTATACATGTACGCGTGTGTGTGTCTGTGTGTGCGTGTGTGCGTGCATGGAGGGGAGCAGAGTGTGTGCACATGTGGCTCCACATTGTAAGACACAGGCAAGCAACCTAAAAGGCTCCACTAGGACAAAGAGCGCTTGTAATGATCCGTAGGATGCTACCGATGAACACATTTAGCGAGAACAGCACCGGGCGCTAACGCTATACTTGCATTGGCTGTCATGTCTTGTTCATCCTTTTACTATTTATGTGATTTTCCACATGCAGACGGCAAGCACATCTAACATTACAGTCCTGCCAGCCTCTGACTGCAGCCTGAATCATTCACTCAGATTAAATGTCAGGGTATTCAAGAGTGAACCGCCAACAAAACGACTCCGTTTCAGGGATATTATCGACCCCTTTGTCTTCACTGCAGATTGAGCAAGTTATTTCAAGTTATTAAACCGTGCATAAATATTGTAGATCAAATTCAATTACTGTGAGACACGCAATCAGGCCCAGTGGTGCATTGCTTTATGGACTTGTGTCAAGTTAGGAAATTAATTTCCCAGCCCTGGGTTGTGACAGTACCAGAGACTACAGCTCCAGGGAATTATTATTCATCAGTATTGCGCCTGTCATGGCCTCTTCCATCACACTGGCGCATGGCATTGATTGAGGGGATGGATAATGTACTGTGGATGACCGAGGGGAGTGTCTTGTTGTGAAGATGCCATCGGAGGCGAACAAAATGGAGGATCTGAGGCGACTTCAGGATGAGACGAGCAAAATGGAGCGGTGATAAATAGCAGAACACACTTCAGTCCATTGTGAAAAGAATTCACATGCACTGTAAATTTAGCACTTCCATTAATAATCAGGTGAAAAACATGTCAAATGCAAACTCGACATTCTCAGATGTGTTTTTCTTTTTCCCACATTTGAATAAAGGTCGTCAAAACAAAACATTTTACTTGACACCGGTTTTCCAGTCACTGATTTCCTCACCTACATGGGATTATTTTTAAATTTCAGATTGGTTCTCTTTGCAATTTTGTACGGTCACGTGATTTCTGGACATGTGGGTGTTTTCACACGTGGCTTTTTTTTCTGAGGGGGAGCTATTCACCAGGGTGTAAGATCCAAGTTTGGAAAGTGAAAGTCTGGTCTATTACTTTGGCCCAACCACCAGAATATTATAGGAGAGTGACTCATAAGTGGGAAGGTGGATGAGTTCACTGGTGAAATAAACTCGCCTCGGGCTGTTAGATACCTGGCCTGAGAGTGAGAGAGAGGAGGAAACTGGTTGTGAGGTTCCTGTTTGGCAGGGAGTTACTGTGACATACTGCCAGATAAACATTATTGAGTCCCAGGTGTAAGCTTGGGCACAGTTTGCAGGTAGGGAACTAGAAGAGGTGGGACAGTTATCTATAATGTATTTTGTTCTGAGATAAGAGCAGATGATTCATATAAATGGTGTAAGATGGTTATCCACGGGAGAAAACATTCCTAAATGAACTAGGCATTGTTACTGAAGCTGGCCACAGTGTCTTTCTCCCCTGCATTGACTGCAATGACATTGCTGCTGGCATCGGAGTATATGGAAAGCATCGATTTACAGCGTATTTTTTAATCATACATTTGAAGGCTATTTCTATGCAGATGAGTAGAAAGAGCCACAGAATGTATGAAGTATTTGTTCAGAGTCCGTGCATAGCTTATTGAGTGAGTGTGTGTGTGCCTGTGAGAGCCATGCACTGTTTTCCTCTTGCTCTTGGTGTTCTCACACACCGCTTAAAATGTTTGAATAAGTTACAGATAGAATGTGACTCCCTTGCAAGACAAGCAGCCCAAAAAGGTCTCCGGGGACGTGCACTTCATTGATCCGTTCTGTTTAGCAGCACAAACGATCAGTACTAATGAATCCGCCTCGCGCTTAATCACTGCGGCTGTGCAGCACCTTGGCTCGTGCTGTTATCAGCATCTGCGCATCACATCACCGGCGGTGCGCGCATTGGCTCGCTGGACTTCAGCCCAGTTCTTTCAGTCATTCAGCTAAATAAACCCGTAGCACAGGGACACAAGTTCAGTCGTCCGTGGCCAGACGCTACAGCGCTTCGACTACTGCCCAGTGTGTTCGCACTTTATCAGCCACTATTACTAACTTGCGAAGCATCTTCATGAAATTCTTTATCTTGTTGCGCCCTCTGGTGGTAGACACTTAAAATTTAGTCTCTGTGGCGCATTCGCTCTTAAAATATTCACAGAATATCAGGAAATTGAATAGTTGTCGCAATTTGCGAAAAGATAAGACCCACATTTATTTATTTATTTACTTACTTACTTATTTTGTTAAGTGCTTGTCTTGTTTCACGGTATATTTAACTTATTCGTGCAGGTATGACCCTGGTGAAAAGGAAATAAGATTGAGAGAGGTTAAATAATAGATTGAGAGAAATTAAATAATAGGACTTTGCAGTCCTTGACCAGGAAATAATCACCATCAAAGATAATAGACGCCGCGGAAAATACTCACTTAAGTTTGCGGTTTCATATACAAGAATTACTGAGTCGGCTTAACAGTCGTCAGCTTTTGAAAACCTATCCAAGCGCTGGATTTAGCGTATGACGAACTCTAATTTTAAGTGCAGGTTCTGACCTTTAAAGTAGACTGACTGGGCTACGCGAGTTGCCGTAGCGTAGTGAGTGACCATGGGAACTGTACCAAACAAGTTTGTGGGCAAGTGCGAGAAGTTTGAGTCCGAGATTTCAGCTGTTCAGGTGAGAATAAAGCCTGAAGATAAAAAAACAACTGAGAGAGCGTACCTCTTGTTTCCATGTAATATACGATTTCTTTTTCATTTAAATTGAACGCTTGGTCAAGTGATTTAGTTTTTTGCGTCAACAAATGATCAAAAGAACCATGAGACAAAAAAAAAAAAAAAAAAAAAGTGCAGGGAGAGAGAGGCAGCCAGTTTTTATGTTCTCAGCCAACGTCACCTGGTTGCTGGAACGAATGTCGTGCCAATGTATTTTATCAAGGCTAACTTTGATTTATACAATGTTAAGTTATTCTACTACGTAAACAATACTTTTAGAGACATGCTGATAAAACTCAGGTTGGATTGCAGCACTTTCTATCTGAAATCCTTGGTTTGAGTTTTGATATTCAGCTTTTGCGGGGCCCTATATTTAAATAGCCCTTGATGCTGGTATTCCATGTGTTTATTTGTATTCACAACTTAAAACATTTACAGAAATCCCAGCAGAGTTTTTGTTGTGGTGACATTATGCCTCCATTGCTGCCTAATGGCTTTTCTAAAATATGCTCTATTTCTGTATTGATTTTAGCATATTTGCAATGGGGAGATGCGCATTCTAGTTTCCCTCAATATGAAAGGGAAGAGCGTGGAATACTCTCCTACATGAAATTAAAAAATAAATGAGATGGAAGCTGAGAGGACAGCAATGACCTCATCCAAGAGGGACGTCCAACATGGCGTCCCCAACTTCATGAGGTGCACAGTGCGGCCAAGTGTTCCAGTCAAATCAGGCACCCAAAAAAATCCAGCGAGGTCTCAGCACTCGCAGTCTGTGCCTGTGCTGCCCCCTGTAGGAGCGGGAGGGCGTCCCCCTCATGTCCGACCCACCCCGGTCTTCATGCAGGTGCCCCAGCCGGGGCGTCCTCTCTCCCCCACGAGGCTTTCGCCTGTCCTGCCTGCCCTGTCCACAGCCGAATTGCCCCGTTTGGTGGCAGAGGTGGGCCCCGAGGTGGCCGTGGGGGACTGCTTATGGGCGGACGGGCCCCAGCTGATGGCCTCAGTTTTAGGGGTCCATATTCCCTCCAGCGCCGACACCACTCAGCAGGCCTGTGAGGGGTCTACAGTGAAGAGGTGAGAACGATTTACTGTTTTTTCTCTCTCTTTTGGCATCTCTTTTGGCAAACTTTGGCATCTCCAATCCCAACCGAATCTGGAATGCCCAATTAGAGAACTATGTACAGGACTTGCTCGTATGCGACCCCATGTTGCCAACTCCGCAGAGCGAAGACAGTTCGCAGCTCTCCTCCAAAGCATGCGCCTGTCAGCCACTGCTTCTTTACACTCATTGGTCGAAACTTCGGAAGTTCAGTACGAGGGAGGAGGATACCCGAACATGAGGTAGCTTAGAATCTCGCTCACGAGCGCCCGGTTGGCCAACAGAAGGTGCTGGAGCAACGAACAAAGTAACTATTCTAATATCCCAACCCGGCAGACCCTCCCAATTTATTTCCCTGCAGCGCAAAGCCAATTGTGCGCTGCCCTGAGAAGGCTACTGACCACTGCCGGCTATGATTTAATCTTTTAGCCCTTTGAGGCAGGGGTCCCAAATTGGCTCGTAAAAGGGCTGAGGGGCTGCAGGTTTCCATTCCAACCAAGCAGAGGCACACCTGATACAACTGATCCACTGTGCTGGCTGAGATCAGGTCATTAAATTGGTTGTATCTGGTGTGATTCAGCTCGGTTGGATTGAAAACCTGCAGCCCCTCGGCCCTTTAACGGGCCAGTTTGAGACCCCTGCTTTAAGGTGAAAGATCACAAATGTGTGATTACAGTGCTCATGACTGAATGTTGCAGCACTGATGTAGCAAACATACTGGTCTTTGAAACAGTGGATTTCTAGGAAACTGAGGACATTGACTGAAAGTATACCAAAAAAACAACTCTTCAATGGGTTAAAGTGCACTATCATCCTCTGAGATCCATTCCCTCTTCCCTCCGAGCTCTCTTGTGCCCTGTGTACTTGCAGTAAGGCAATAAATTAGTTTCTTATTCTCAAAATCATTTGCTTATTTCCCGAGACCATACTGCATGTGGCTTGAGTTTTTTTGCTTCAAATAATTTATCACTGCCAAAAACTGTGCAGCATGCTCTCTTGTAACTATTTTGACAGCGTTCAATAGATATTAAACTCCTCCTGAACATAAGGCCTGCTCTTGGGAAGATTTATGACAGGAGCACAATCTTTCTCTGGTTATAGGGATTATTTTGTTGTGTTTTATGCATTCATTTTGATTACACTAACGCTATAATGCTTTTCATTTTGCTTACAGTGTGCCACTTTGAAGTGTGAAAGATTATTCTGATTGCAGTATAACTTGCTGTACGGTTTACTATAATGATTTTATCTTGAAGACAGTACAGCAGCTATTTTGGTGTCTGTTCTAATTAAATTTTGAAAATCTGTCTTAAACAACTTGATAAATTGTTTTGATTGACTCAGCAAAATGTGAACTGGATATTTTTTGGGCCCAGATCTTTAGATAGACTTCTGGAAATGCAGACCATAATGGGGTTGATTTTTGGGTTAGTTAACCCCTTGTAATTTATTGTGAAAGTCATTAAACTGGCTGATGTCCAGTGTTACAGAGGAAGACACGCCGAAGGAGCAGGAGAAGCCAGCCGCCATTTTAAACACAGTGAGAGGAAGTAAGCTGAGACTGGAGCCGCTGACGGGTATGGAGGTGGCAGACGTTTTAATGCGGAAGAAGCCCTTGGGAAAGCGTCAGCTTGTTCACCTGGAAGTTGTTGAAGGCGAGGCTTATAGGTGACTTATTTTTACTCTGATTTCTTACTGACTGTCATCTGCTTCCTTTTTGTTTGACTCCGACTTAAGTCAGTCTAAAGTTAGACTTAAGTCAGGTGCTCTTCCCATTCCTCCTTAGCAGCTTCCTGTCCTTCCTGAAGGATTCGGTTTTTCAAATTATTTCCCTGTTCAAATTGCCAAATTCTATCACAGGATCTAATTGTTTTGGTCTTACATAAAAGGTATTCATATTTACAGTAGTGTGCAGTGATGATTATACATATAACAAAATGAAGATAAATCAGAACCAATTGCCACTGTTACAGATTATTCTTTTTTAAAATACTGTTTGAAAATAATTTTTAATTATTATTATTATTGTTGTTGTTGTTGTTTTTTCATTTATGTTTGATTAAACCCAATAGAGTAAAATATCCAGAAAGGGGTATGGACATTAGATAATCCAAAGCAAATTATGCAACCACCTTTTCATGTTTTGTCAGGTTCCATACAGATAAAATTGGTGTGAAAATCATAATGTTTTAATATTAATGGGAGCCATTTTAACTATTAAATCATTTAAATTCCTCTTTGATATTGGGTTATACATGCTGTCCTACATTAATGTAGTGTCCATACCTCACCTCAATACTGTCGACTTGGTGATGCGTAACTTTTTTGATACTTGTCATTACTGGAAAATATTTCAGGAATCAGTTGAGTGATTGGTCCATGTTCAAACGTATACATATATATTTAACAACACAATTGTGTCGATTTTTGGCAACCGTTTCCTCCTTAAGTGGTACAGGTTGATCTTGGCTAGGCCAAAAAGGAAATTATGTAGTTGCAGCCTCACCACATAAAGAAACATTTTAGCAGTTGCTAGTTACAAGCTCCTTGTATTGGAACTAACAGTCCCTTTAGCTAATGGACACTGACTGCAATCTCAGTGTTGCCAAAAACATTCTTAGCTGGAATTAATTTTATACTCGAGCCGTCTAAACAAAACAAACCACAGCTGCTGCTGGTGACAATGATCACGGTGATTAATTTTCTCCATCCAGATGCCTTTGTGTTTAACGCTTTCAGTGGCAGGAAATGCATAACTCTCTTGTAACATGAACACAAGCACGGCGTTTATCTTACGTTATGTGAAGGAATAAATTTTAGTTACAGCACAGTCCGTAAGTATTTGAACTGTCATTCGGATTCTGTTTTTATCCCATGCCATAAAGTGGGACTGGGGGATATTGGATTGGGGTCAGTCTGTGTGTCTGTGCATGCGTGCGTCCGTCCGGGCCACAATGGGGGCAAGATTTCTCTGAAACTGTCATACCTAGATGTGTGAAATTAATAAGCTACTCATGATCTATGTTGAGTTCGAAAATGGATGTCGAAGCATATTTATTGACGGAGTTATGGCCCTTGATCGTGGTGAGGGATAGTGATGACGCTGTGGTCTTGTTGTGTACTGTTGTCTGTCTGTCCCCTGACCCTTGTGTCCGTCTCCTCTCCCAGACCCTATGACCTGCGTGTGGTCCCGCATGATCGGGCGGGGCCGGAGCACTACGTCTTCTCTCCCTCCTCTGTGCTCCACGTGCGGGACGGAGGCAGCGTGGGGTTCCAGACCCTGAGGGAGTGGCGTCGGGAGGCCCTGCTGTGGAACCGGCTGCAGGGTCTCTCCTTTTCCCGAACTTTCGGCTCCACAGGGTGCTCTCGCGGTGAGTGTTCGCACTGCCGCCTTAAGCGCTTACTCTCTGGCGCTATTTTCAACATCTTCTCCACAGTAACCAGCCAAGTAGCGCGCGGAATGGGCGTGTGATCATCGAAATATCAATCAGTTGTATTAAAATTGTGTTATATTGACATTATTTACAGTCCTATTTCCCTGTCTCTCTCTTTCAAGGTAGAAACTGAGATCTTCATTATTTTTTCCATCCATTACTTTTATTTGCCGGTTAGTAATGACTGAAAGGCATTTTACCGTGTTCAAACCTCACTAGTTGCCTAATTTAGTCATGCTTGAGAATGTAGTCTCTTGATATGCCACTGAAGTCGGTTGACATCAGGCATTCCCTTCAGATGAGCGCTTGTCTTTTGGTAACTTCCAACTGCCTGGAACCTGCATGCTAACATGACATTACTACCCGTTTTAATTGATTGGGTCTAATTTTAGCTGAGCTGCAGCTCCTCTGATGCCTGCTGTCTCTGCTGTGCTTGTGTTTCTGCCCCCCGTAGGTGGCGCCGGAGCGTGCGACGGAACCTCCTCCGGCGGACGCGCGACGTCCTGTGGGAGCGGATGCTGTTCGCCGTTCCGCAGTTTAGAGAAGCCCTCCTGCAGGTGTCCAGGTCCGTGTGATTACCCTTTCCCTTTCAAATGTGACCTTTTCCATCAGAAAACGCCCT
Organism: Gymnothorax javanicus; assembly: GCA_029692085.1. Lineage (NCBI taxonomy): Eukaryota > Metazoa > Chordata > Actinopteri > Anguilliformes > Muraenidae > Gymnothorax > Gymnothorax javanicus. The sequence continues at coordinate 9,953,075 of CM056195.1, read as the reverse complement.
TTCAATGAAGCAAATTATTCTACGCCTGTGGTGGAACTACTGGTACATGCCCGTCTAACAGTGTATAACCAATGGGAGTGTATTTACATACCTCCCTGTGCATTACTAGCATTCTCCTTTTGAGTCTGAAGACAACAACAGTGATGTGTGTGCTTAGTCCTTGATTTATAGTTTTATTGCCCTGTATTGGGGCACCTATGCAGTCTATCTGTATTTACATTAGCTGGTTATCTGTGGCGGCCATCTTAATTCTGTAGAGGCAAAAACTGATTGATGGATAACTGCTTTTTTCTCTTCAGTTGTGAGTCCATCTTTAAAGAACATAATCTGTTGTTCTCCCAGATTAATTGAAGAGCTCAAGGAGGTTCACTGGCTGCCCCAGGATGCCACCCAGGCCTACACCCTTCAGGAGTTCCACACCGCCCTCTTGAGGAGGAATAAGGAAGCGCGGCCTCTGCTGGAGAAGTTTCTGCAGTACCGATCACTCATATTGAACATGGTGCTTCATATTCACTTCCCTTTAAGTGAGAGAGATATAAAGTACTGAACTTAGAAGCAGCTTGTTTTTGGGTTGGTGTAATTCATTCAGAAGCAGTATAAACGGTATAATTATTGAAAACTGCTGGGTGTTTCATAGTTTTCAAAAAGCAGCGTGGTAAAAATAAAGCAAGGTAACAGCATGGCCTGTGCATAAAACACTGCTCATGCTCACGCAAATAAGTATCTTATCAGTTAGTTTGGGACAGTTACTCTCAGCCAAAGATAAATCCACTTTCCTCAATCTTCATCAGTTATTATCTATACAGCTCTGTCAACAGGAGTTCATTTTGTTTCATAAATCTGCTTGGCGATACTTTTTGCTTGAGTCTCGGTGTAAGCATGTCTGTGTTGAGTTCCTGAAGGAAATTTGGTTCTCCTAGAGAGTCCTCAGACATGCAGGTTAATTGAAGATAAATAGGTGGGAATATGTGAGTAAATTTATGTGTTTGTTATGTGATGGATTTGAGAACTGCTGGTGGTAAATTCCCAATCCTCACCCAATGGGATTAGATCTAGACCTCACATGACTGACCAGAAATGGGCAGATTTAATTGTGGATCAGTGGGCAGGTGGGACCCACAAGTAGTAAGATGTAACCTGTCAAAATCAACTTACAGTCTGCCAGAGTCTAATCAAGATGGTGTACTCTGTCAGAGTGAAATTTACACTGCATTTGTTGGTTTGTAGGTGCATGAGGACAGCTTTAGGGCCCAGCAGGTCCTTCAGCAGAGGCTGGAACAGACCCGGCTGATCGAACCCGGACAGCCGCTCCACCTGCAGCGAGCCCAGCAGCACCGGCTGCGCCAGGACCTGGCCCAGTCCGAGAGTGCGCTGCGTCGCCTTGGCAACATGGCTGCCCTCGTCAGTCACATGACTGTCCAGAGCCTGGCCACTGTGGCTCAGCGCGAGGTCAGCGAATTCCTCAGAAACATGGTGAAGGTGAGGGGACAGACGCGAGAGTGCTAGCAGCGGCAGTAAAATTACTGTGCTCAAAGCTAAAAATAAGTGTCACAACAAGCTTGTTTGTTTTGTTTTTGGATTTCAAAACTTACGGGATTTGTAGTACTTTTTTTTGTAAAACAAGACAGAGTACCAATGAGTTCAGGCAGGTTTGATTTGTTTAACGTTTTGGCTGCAGGGTGAGAATTTTTCTCTTGTCAAGGGGCCAGTGACATAAAATGAGTGAGTAGTCTGCTGAAAGGTACCCTGAGTAGGATTTTCCTTTGGAACAGTATATACACTGATTCAAAACTAATCCCTCCTATTCATCAGGTATGACCCACTAGAAGTGAGTGGTGGTGTCTGTACCTACAGAGACTCTGCTGTCTGTCTCTATTTTCTTATTTTTCTGCGTATAGGACGTTTCAGGGTGTCAGCCTTTGGGCAGTGGGTTTGTAGCCCCGACCAATAACAGCATGTTGGGAGTGAAGGGAAAGACATACAGTTGGACTGTAGCATAGCCCCTCTGGTGTCATTGAGCTGGGAAGGAGGGGCTAACTTTGAATGTTGTGTTTACTAATCGCAACTGAGAAATCCCTCTCTGTACCTTTAAGTCAAGGAAAAAACACTTCAGGCTTTTTTGAGGGGTTGACGGTCAGGTTTAACAAGCATTGAACCCATCCAGTCTATTACACCGCCCTGCAACAGAAAATTACAGACTTTGTGAAAAGAGCTATATATGATATCATAATCAAAATCTTCATTCTTATTTTGTGAAAATAAAAGTTAGTTAGGGAAACTTTTAACTTGCAATTTTTAACTCAGCATCCTCAAATTAGGTAATAAAAGGCCTTTTTGGAAAATCAGCAGAATTTGTTTTCGACATGCGGGGTGGTTAAATTATGCAAACAATAAAATGAAAAAGCTTCTGACAAATGGTGGTAATTTTCTTGCCAATCTGCTGCTGTAAAATTCATCATCTTCATGGAAGCAATATTGACTGATACAATATAATGCTGGTGCACTATAGTTTTATTGTGCAGTATAATTTCAGAATAATATCATAGCCTAGGCACACAATCAGTTATGCCATGTGTGTGTTTGTGTGTGTGTGTGTGTTCTCATACTTGCTACACAGTGAGAACCAGAAAAGTTTTTTTTTCCTACAGAGTGTGGATATTATTGGGAAGTGAAGACATTTTCAAATGTACTCACAATTACATAAGCAAATTGTGACTTATTAGTTAAGGTTAGGGGTAAGGTTAGAATTAGAGATAGGTTAAGGTTAGGGTAAGGGTTTGGGGTAAGGTTAGAATTAGAGATAGGTTAAGGTTAGGGTAAGGGTTTGGGGTAAGGTTAGAATTAGAGATAGGTTAAGGTTAGGGTAAGGGTTTGGGGTAAGGTTAGAATTAGAGATAGGTTAAGGTTAGGGAAAGGGTTTGGGTTAGACGTGTTGCTTATTTCTAGATTAGGCAAAGGCTGTAGAGACACATGAAGAATGAATGGAAGTCAATGTAATATCCTCACAAGAACTGAAGAGCAAGGATGTGTGTGTGTGTGTGTGTGTGTGTGCTTGTGAATCTTTGTTTTTGTTTGTTTATGTCTGTGTTCGCATGTTTACATGTGTTGGTGAGTGTATGTGTTTGTCTTTGAGTGTGTTTGCATTCATACGTGTGTATGAATGTGTGCCTGAATGGATTTTAATGGCAGTTGGGTGTTAATTGTTGGGCATTAAAGTGCTTTCCCTGTGTCTCCCTGGACAGAGGACAGGGCCCGAGCAGGAAGCTCTCTTCCTTACAGAGCTGGTATTCAGGGCAGATGGTCACCTCAGTCTTGTCCCTGATGTTCACCTTCTTCATGATGCCCTGCGGGGGGCGCTGTGCTCTGTCACTGCCTCTGTGCTACAAGTGAGCGAGCTCTCTCCTGACTCAGATTCCTATTTTATATATGGTGCAGTCCGTTAGCGTTTGAATGGTGATGTGATTCTCTAATGCTTCGACTTTGTGCTCAAGCAGATTGAAATGTATAAAATGTATTTGAAGTTAAACAACTTTCAGCTTAAATGTCAGTTTTTCGAAGAATTTAAATCCCTATCAGGTGATACTCTTAGGCCTTGCTGCCCATGTGATACATAGTGACGGTCCAAGACCCGCACTCCGGCTTTCATTTTAAAAGCCTGGCCATGTTTTGTCATATAAAATGCATTAGAAATATGAGATTTATAGAATGCAGCAATAATCCGTGCACAGCATATTATGAGTCGTTCTGCACACACATCTTATTCTACTTTATGTGATGTACAGTAAATGTGTCATAATTCAACCAAGTACCTTTGGCCAAAACCCCAAGTGACTTTTCAGTAATGGCATGACAGTAAGTGAACCATTTTATGTTGCTGTTAATTAACATCTGTCCATACAAGCTTTTCCGTGAACCGGTGAAAATTATGGTGTCAGCAATGCCATAATTTAATGTTTTAAAGAGAGGGAGGTTCACTGATGTAAAATTAATTACAAAGTATGTCATCTCTCATAGGTGCCAAATTGTAATAGGCTTTCATATTGACTGGAAAACCAGAATAACCCTCCAATGCTATGAATGAGGTCCCTAGTCTTCATTTATATGGGGATGTTTGTCTCTTTGTTTGCAGGTGATTGACAGTTACGTGTGTGAGTCTGAAGAGGTGCTAGCAAGTCCCTCCCTCACTGATTCCCCTCAGGACGTGACCCCTGACCCCAGACTGCCCAGCAGTAACAGGGAATCCGGCACCACCAGTGAGCTCTGTGACAGAGAATCTGTAACCTGTTAGAGAGTCCTCTTTTTTGGAGTGCTTATTTTTTTTAACATAAATTATTAGTAGTCAGTGTCCTAGAACTCTGCTGCTTTCAGTCAGTAATAGTGGCTGTAACATCAGCATTAGAATGTCTGGTTAAGCTCATTGCTTTTGCAGCATACTTTTTATATCCCTAAATTACGTTTGGGGATATTATGGATTCACCCCAACTATTGCTGCCACACATCCTCCATGTCGACTCAATAACTTTAGCTGTTTTAATTGGAATCTATGGATATTTATAACCAATTGAGGAAAAACCCTATCAATTTTGGTCAATTTCTGATTACTTTTAATGATATTAATTAATAGTTAATTCATATTAATACATTTTTTATCAAAATCTCAGTACTTAATGCATCATATTGTCAAATTTGTCTTAATGTTGGGGACTTTGAGGAAATCCCCCTGCTGTGAGGGCCGACAGCATCTCCATGTATTTAGAGATTCTGCACCAAGCATGCGCTGAATATTCTTTATGTTACATTTTGTGTCCAGTTCACGTTATTGTTAAAAAAAGAAAATGCGCCAATCAAAATGAAACCCTTGTATTTTACCCCGAGGTGGCTTCAAAGATCCCTCAGGGAGCTGCAGTGATGTCATACATTTAGTGCCCCGCCCCCTGTCTCCTGGACACCTGGTGCTGCCCAATGCATCTGTCCCAAGGGTGGAGGGGCAAAGATTGCGGGGCCACTATTGGCCCCTGTCTTGCCCGTCTCTGGAGTGGCAGCTGAGTGCCAGCGTGGGTGAGCAGGCAGCCCTTAGAGAGCTGGACACAGTCATTCAGGTAAATCAGCCTGGACAGGCGGACGACCGCACCTTTGTGCCTGAAGATATAGAAGAACCAGTGAATCACCACTTCTTGCTTTGCAGAATTTTACATCCTCAGTGTATCAACAGCGCAGTATACAGAATATAGCAGTATATTTATGTCTCCACAGCAGTAGTGGCATTTCACAGTTATTATAAGTGAGTTGAGCTCGAAGAACTGCTCTCATTGTGCCTGCCATTTATTTGTCATGAGTCTGAATTTACCAGCGGGAGTGATATTTCCATCAGCTAGTACAGTATATATAGTTTTTGCTGACCTCTCACAATTTTGACACATTTACAGCAGAAGTTATGTCCTGTCATGTTCCATTATTGCTGTTTAATGTGAGCAGTTCCCTCCCAGCCATCTTTTGGCCTCGATTATATTCATCATATGCTGCAGCGACTGTAGCCTTGCCAGCTTATCAGTGACTGTGCTGGAAGGTCAGGCAGATACAGTATTGCCCATTAGTATTTAGAAAGTGACCCAATTTTGCCTCAGTACTCCAGGGCGCTGGGTTTAAGAACTGCAAATACGAGGGTATAGAGCAGGGGTGGACATTTCTGGTCCTGGAGGGTCGGAGTGTCTGCAGGTTTTTATTTCTACCAGTCAGCCTGAATAATTGAGCTAATTGGTGGTATACACAAACATGGATTTTCTCATATATTAGATCTAAGAAATATTTTTCCTTCAGGGAAACAAGAACAGTGTTTGGTGATCATTCATGAGAATTTAAAGAAATGCAGCAGAAATGTCAGATTTTCTCAGCGGTTTGGCTAATTAACTCTTTGAGCGCCGAATACATTTTCAAGGAATTAAAAATGTAGTTATCCTGAGCTGTTGAAAACCTATCATGTGGCAACTTGTAAACAAGTTGCCACATGATAGGTTTTCAACAGCATCTGACTTTGATATCTTACATCATTGGGCAACTATAGTTGCCTATAGCGCTGAAAGGGTTAAGATAATTAACCAATTAAAGGCCAGAAGTCGGAGTGAAGGCCAGGGAAGATAAGGCCTTTGTTGCCCACCTGTTATGGACTGTCACTGTTTTTATGTGTGGGGTTTTTACATCTGCAGTTTGTGAACTATGTAGCCATGCAGCTCTTGTTACGCATTGTCTCTGTCCAAAAACTTCCGACTTGCGTGGTGTGCAGTGACTGTGATGCGGCTCTCCCGCTGCAGGAGGTCGCGCTGGAGGTTGAGCGGCTGTGTGAGAGGTGCTCCTGGCTGGGGGAGGTCCGGCGGAGCTGCAGCCAGTGGAGCGCGGCCCATCTGGAGGCCATGAGGGGCTGGCCTGCCCTGCGTTACGAGGAGCTCATCCAGAGAGCGCGGGGCTGGGGGGAGAGACTGCAGGCCCTACCAGCGTACTTCACCACCGCCAACCGACTCATCACTGTACGGTGCTCACACATACTGGACGACTTAGGTGAGTTTGTGTGTGTCTGTATGTGTGTGTATGTGTGTATTAGTGAGTTTGTGTGTGCGTGTGTGTATTAGTGAGTTTGTGTGTGCGTGTGTGTGTGTGTGTGTGTGTGTGCATGTGTGTGTGTATGTGTGAGTGTGTGCATGTGAGTGTGTGTGTGTGTGCGTGTGTGTGTATGTGTGTGAGTGTGTGTGTTTGTGTTAGTGAGAGTGTGTATATGTGAGTGTGTGTTTCGCTGTACTGCTTACATTAGTGAAAGGTATTCTCTGTTCTTCTTCATGGAAATCTCGTATAATGGCTGAACCCTCATGCATTACAGACAGGCGTGGGTCTGATATAAAGAGCTCTGCTATAACTCCATGTCTCAGCTCCGCAGGTGGCCTCCATGGAGCAGGAGGTGCTGATGTTCCTGCAGGAGGAGGTGCGGCGCGGATCAGAGCTCTTGGTGTCCCAGCTGAGGACGGCAGCTGATTGGCTGAGGGATGAACCAGCTGATTTGGAGAGTTTTTCGCAGTATGCCAACAGGGTACTGAATCTTCCTCACTGTCAGTGCACTCAAGAGTATGGTCACTCTCAGTGTACTCAGTAGTGTGGTCACTCTCAGTATACTCAAGAATATGGTCACTCTCAGTGTACTCAAGAGTATGGCCATTCTCAGTGTACTCAGTAATGTGGTCACTCTCAGTGTACTCAAGAATATGGTCACTCTCAGTGCACTCAAGAGTATGGTCACTCTCAGTGTACTCAGTAGTGTGGTCACTCTCAGTATACTCAAGAATATGGTCACTCTCAGTGTACTCAAGAGTATGGCCATTCTCAGTGTACTCAGTAATGTGGTCACTCTCAGTGTACTCAAGAATATGGTCACTCTCAGTGTACTCAAGAGTATGGTCACTCTCAATGTACTCAGTAATGTGGTCACTCTCAGTGTACTCAAGAATATGGTCACTCTCAGTGTACTCAAGAATATGGTCACTCTCAGTGTACTCAGTAATGTGGTCACTATTGGTGTACTCGATAATATGGTCACTCTCATTGGATATGGGGATTTACTCGGCCAACAGAACCAAAATAATAAAAAAAATACTGTTACTGTCCAATGAATTATGGTGCTAACTGTCTATCCCTCTCTCGCTTATTTTCTGTCTCCTGACCTCTCATTCTCCGTCTTTCTTCTTTCCATCCAACTGTCTTTCTCTCTCCTGCCTGCTCCCTCTCTCTTCCTCTTTCCTGCCCACCCATCCCTCTCTCTCGTCCTTCCTCTCTCACCCTCCCCCGCTCGCTTTATCTCTCACTCTCTCCCTCGCTCTCTCCCCCTGTTCCTCTCCCTCCAAACCCCTGCTCTCTCTCTCCCTCCCACTGTCCCTCCCCTCATTTCTCCCTCCTGTTCTCTGCTCCTCTCTCTCTCTCTCTCTCTCTCTCTCTCTCTCCTCTCTCTCTCAGGTGAAGCAGTGTGAGAGACAGTGCTCTGACTGGAGGGGTCACATGCAGTACCTGCAGTCGCTCAGGGAGACGCTGTATCTGTACTCCAGACCCATGAACCCCAGTGAAGCCCTGCTCGAGGCCCAGGTCTGCAAACGCTCCTTCTGGCATCTTCTTTCATTAAAACTTTTCAGTGTGTTTGTCTCTTCTGTCCCTCTTTTTCTTTTGTGTGAGAATCTGTGTTTAAATTTAAAATTTAACCCCAAGAGCGCTGAAATAATTCAATTTATATATTTTTAAATTTATCTAGTGCTGTTGAAAACCCATCATGTTGTGACTTGTTTAAAAGAGCTCCCCTGAGGGAGCTCTTTTAAACAAGTCACCACATGATAGGTTTTAACAGCTTTGATTTTGATATCTGACATCGTTGAGCAACAATAGCTGCATTTTGAACTCTAAGGGTTAAAATACTTTCTTGGCGCGATATATTGACAGAGCGTCAGGGTATTTCCTGTGTCTTTATGTCTGACACGGTAACTTGTTCATATCTCTGTCTTAGTCTTACGTGAGAATTTTTTGTATAAGTGGCTATGCAGTTTATGCCAGTGCCGCGGTAGCGTAGATTGTGTGAGCTGGTTCGTCGCCTGACTGTTTCTCAGCGCTCAGTAAGTGTGTTCGGACTGTAAATGAATCGTATATTTGCTGTTCAGCGATGTGTATAGATCCTGTAGTGTTTCTTTGTCGGTAGTTTAGTGACGCACGGCTCTTCCTGCGCTCAGGTGCGGGACGGCTGGAACCACTTCCTGCCGCTGCTGGAGCGAGCCGGGGAGACGGTGAAGCGGAACGCGCCATCGATGGCGGACGTCCTGGACAGAACCGCCTCCTCCCTGATTCAGCAGCTGCAGGGCCTGGTGTCCCAGGCCACCTCTGACCCGTACACAGACCCGTCCCAGGACAGCGCTGTCATGGAGACCCAACTGCGGTCCATGAGCAGCCGGTTCTGCACCGTGGCTGCGCAGCTGGAGCAGATGAAGGACAGCAGCATCATCATTACAAATGGAGGTGTGCGCAGCACGAAGTGTTTGCTGTGGTCCTTCAGATGTGTAGTTTTCCCTCAAAGCTACTGCTGCGCTCGCGGTCATTTTAAGAGATGGCGAGTGATTTGATTGGTAAAGGCGGAGTGAGCTAATGGTTTGGTTCAGTCATTTAGTATTTATATGTATCGTATATGTGAACGCATCAAGTAAAACTGGCCTTTCGTGACACTTGGACTTTTTTGACTTTTTGCTATAGTTTGTTGTATGTACCTATAAAGTATTTGATGTCAAACTAGAGACACTCCTAGAGTCCAAACCTCCACCAAGGCAGCACAGTCCAAATCTTGCTGAGTGGGAGCAAAGTTCAGTTATCACGTGTCGTAGGATTTCAAGATGGCTGCCGTGGCGGCCATATTGTTTGACTGATCGCAGTCAAAATCAATAGGGTCCATCCCTGATGTAATAGCGACCCACCCACAAAATTTCAGAGATATCCGCTCATTACCTTTTGAGTTATTTTGTTCACAAACAAGCAGGCAAACAAACAGATGAACGGCACTGATCACATAACCTCCTTCCACACTTTGTTGGCGGAGGTAAAAAATTAGTTATTCACCTATTAGTTTCAATGGAATCATGTAAGAAGTATCACCAGAAGTACCACTATCGCAGATCAAGTAAAAAGTGCCCAACTTTAGCAGCCTTTATCTCAAAATCACAAAGTGTCATGAATCGTCAGTTTTTACTTGATGCGTTCACATATACGTGTGTGTTTAGCGTAGAATGTTGAAGATGTTATGGAAGAGCTATCTCCTATTTGATGAAGCATTTGCCTTGAATTATTATTTTATTCTGAGATTAACGTTCAACCAGTTTCTGATTTTTTTCCCCTATGACCTCTCTCTCCCGTCAGAAAAGCCCCTGGACATATCCTCAGTGGCAGAGTGGAAGCAGAAGTTAGAAGACCGCAGAGAATTGTGGGAGCTGTTGAGTGTGTCAGCTTCTTACATTAATGAATGGAAACAACTTCCTTTCCGCAAGGTCAGGGCGGGGTCAGGCAAGCGGGCGGGGGAAGCACTGAGCCTCATAAGTGGGTATATATTGTTGAAATGACTGTCATTATGTTTCTTTTACTGCAAATAATAAAGCAGAAGGCGCATTAAAATATGCTGACTCGGCTGGCCATTAAAGCTGGTAATATGCAAGCAACTGCCAAACATAAATGTCAAATGCCAGTGCATAATATCATAATTGCATGAATGATCAGCACATTCTGTGCCTCCTGATCATAGATGGCGGCAAATAAGCAGATATACTGTTGCTATATAATATTAATTATGCAATACTTGTATCAGATGCAGTCTAATGTGGATGCATGCAGATTATGATGGCAAAAGAAACATATGTAGTAGTTGCTTGAATATGTCTGTGCTGACCATTGTCCTCTGGTGGCAGTTTGTGGTACTGCATGCTCAGGAGAAAGTGGACAGGTGGCGAAAGCAGGCTGTGTCATTGGAAAGGACGGTCCCTCCGAGTGACATGGTGCTTAAACACGTCCGGCAGCTCCTGGAGAGCTTTGGACAACAGCTCCCCCTGCTGGCCGAGCTCAGTAGCCCCGCTCTCAAACGCAACCATTGGGGGAACATCCTCAAAGGTCAGAGGTCATCTAGACACAAGTGAGAAATTATCAGTTTATGTGTGAAAGCACTCACATACCCCCCCGGCAAACACGCTGTACTCCCTCCACAGGCACGGGGTTCGGCTGTACCCCAGATCAGGACGTGACTGTTGCCGATCTCCTGAGCACAAACCTGCTGAAAAACCAAAACATGATAAACAAGGTGAATAGAACAGGGTTCTCATTTTAGCTCCCGTGTGCTAGTGTGGTGGTAATGTGGGACTGCTTAGCATTTTTGTGGCTTGTGCAACTCATTTCCCTTTATTGCTGTTGCCAAAGAGTCAAACTGATCCAGTTTTTTCTTTAATTCTCTGATTTTTCTTGTATGAAAACTCTCTAAGATACTGACAGATGATTATTGCCTGATTAAATACAGCAGAACAATGAGTTAGCTGGATTAAATATATCAGCTTCCAAAATTTGAGACAGACTGAGGTGAACAAAGCTGCTCTGTAACCATAGAGATATATAATAGAACCAGAGAGAACGAGGAAGTACCTTTGCTTCAGCCAGTTAGCATGTTAGCTTCCTGCTTCTGCATTTACCAAGGATGCAAATTTGTGGCCAAAGACGCTGAAGCTCCATAGACACCAATTGAAAAGTGCGCATTTTTTTCTTGCCAAATAAAGCGAAAACAAAAGAAAATGTTTTCGGTAATTCTTCATTATTTTACTCTTTGTCTGATGCAACTGTTCGATGTTTTCAAGAGGGCCTGTAAAATAAGAACTGCTACTTAAAGCTTGATGACAGCTCGTGCACGAGTTTGGTTGTTCAGCCGTTGCTCTGACTGCAGCAGTTCAGCCAATGAGTGAATAGTGTGTGCGCGTTCCGGATTAACAGCGTTGCTCGTCATTTCCCCTCGAAGACATTCGCCAATCCGCACAGACAACATATTTTCTTGGCCATTGGTGCTGTGTAATCAGATTGGCAATGTCATGATATGGTGCCGGAAATAAGCACCCATGGAACGCCATTTTTATAGATGGCATCGGTCAATTCCGTACTTCCTGGGCTGAAGTAGCTAGCCTAGCATCTCCCATTGAAAGTAATAGGGGTGGTACTTCCTCGCTCTCTCCAGTTCTATTCTATTACCTCAATGTCTGTAACTCATTAATCCTGTTTCGTGAAATACCCCCGAATGGTGCATTGGGTAGATCTCGATTGGGCGCAAAGCATAGTTAGCATGTTTTATTCAGGTTTGCCTGGAGGCAAAGGCCGCAGCCGACACAGAGCAGACCTTCCGGAGTGTTCAGCAGCGCTGGGAGGGAACACTCTTCCGCCTGGCGAACTTTCTCCTGACCGTGTGGCCGGATGCTGAACCGCAGCAGGAGTCTGCGAGCTGGAGAGAGACTCCTGGCAGCCGTGAAGGAGAGCGCCACCTGCAGGCGCGGCAGTCTAGAGACAGCGGCACCTTCATTGTCATTGGTGAGAAAGGATCATCCCCCTTATTATCACATTATATCATACCGTAAAGACATCAACCTCAGCCTATTCTTTGTTTCTCTACAAATCTGGCAAAGAGTCTCTACCACTCAAAATATGTGATTTGTTTTCATTCTGTAAATCTAGGAACATTTTTGCCGAATTTGTCATTGATTATCATCTTGGCCTGTTCAATGGCTTGCCCCGTTAAAAGTGCTGTCTGAGAGCAACGTTTGGCATTGTGTCCTCACGGAGCGACAAATAATTGGCCCTATAGTCACTCACTGGATCTCTGTATAGCTGCACGTGAAGTGTCCTCCTCCAGCTCTTGTCTGTGTGCGTCAGACTTGTAACACGCAATGTGCAATGTTGGCTGCTGTCCGCACACACCTCAGGGAACAGCACATACCTGTCTGTGTTTTTCTGAGTGAACAAGTGCGGTTAGCATCAGTGTCACAGTGTTCATGAAAGGTCACTCCAGCCTAGTGAGGTGCATGGAAGCAGGAAGAAGCATGAAACATTGCGATTCTCTCCCTCGTCCGCCAGGCCTCGAGGCCCTGCAGTCTCAGACGCAGGATACCATCATGACTCTCTCCAGCTCGCTGCTGTCGCCGAACCTGGCGGAGCTCAGACCGGAGCTGGAGCTCTGGGTGCGGCAGCTGCAGGAGCTTGGTAGGGTGCAAACTGGGGGGATGTTGGGGGGGAAACTTCAAACTTTTATACTTTATGTTTCGAGCTGCAAATTTAACTTGCAGTGCAGTCTTTTAGTGTTCAGATTGTGACATATTTTTTGCTGTTTTGGATTTGAGATGAAACTACACGACATTGTCGTCAGTATCTCCTGCCACCGTGGAATCTCGTTTTCGAGCCCAATGGAGGTCATAACTGGTAGCACACGCAAACAAAATTTCATTCATCCACTAAATTTGTCCCCGCTTATCTGGACAGATGGACGGACAGACAGACAGACAGACAGAAAGAAGGATAAATGGATGGACGAGCTCCATTACAATATCCCCCGCTCCACTTTGTGTCATGGCGGGGATAATAATGATAGTTAAGCTAAAGTGTTGACATTGGAATACAAATGTGGGAAATATTCGTATAAAGGGTTTCAACTCCTGTTTATATATGTGTGCAGGACTAGGAAAAGGGGTCACTTGGGATTTTTCCATTCTGAGATTGACGGGGTATCTCAGTGATATCCCAGTGATAGTGATATCCCAGCACTACTATACTGTCAATTTACAACACTTTGCTGTGCACAAATTCACACAATTTTTTTCTCAAAATTAAAAACTTGGGTCACTCTTTGATTTTGTTGGAAAATCTCAATTTTCATAAAATGACCCGAGTGACCCCTTTTCCTAGTCCTGCACACATATTATGATTCAGCACACAAGAAGGAAGTTAGCACTTAAATGACATGTTCATTGTTTCATTCCAATTACAGTGTAGAGAAGTACGGAGCAGAAGCAATGCAAACATGCGCCTAAATCTAAATATTTTCAGCTCACACTGTACTTCCTGTTTCTGATTACAATTCAGAGGAGCTGTTGGATCTCTGGAAACAGTACCAGCTGAAATGGTCCTACCTGAGCAAAATGTTTCAGGAGACTGGCGCCATGATTCAGAAACCAGAGCTGGTCAGTTCATCACCTCATAACATTACTTAACAGTTTTCTTATTATGTGCATTTAGTGCATGCAGGCCCCTTTTCACGTATGAGAGGCTATATATTTCTACGAATAATTATTTCAGTTTTGTATTATTATTTCATCTACAATTTGTCGCTTTCCGTTACATTAGGTATTTACTGTTGTGGTACCTTGAAGACCAAGTTGTCATTTTTAGGTTCAGGGTGGCTAAGAACATGCAAGTTGGTTTAAGTGGGCAGTCAAAATTAGTCTCACTGTTGGTATAAGTGTGTGAATGAATGTTGTATGTGACCTGTTATGGATTAAGGGTGTAATACTGATTCAACCAATATATTCCAGGATAGGCTTCAGTGAACCTTGCCAGGATAAGTGGGCGATAGAAAAGATGGAAGGTCTGCTGTGCTCCAGTTAATCTTGTGTAGAAGTAAGTTTGCAGAAGCCTGTCTCTGTTGCTCTCCTGCTACAGTACCAGCGGTTTCTCCCAGTGGACGAGACGTATCGGGAGATGATTCGGACTTTGCTGAAGGACCTACGGGTGCTGAACTTTGTGCAGCTGGGTCACGGGCATCCAGGCCTACGTGGGCTGCTGGTGGAGGGGCTTTCTGCCATGGAGGGGATCTCCACAGAGCTGCTGGCCCTCCTGGAGGGGCCCCGGGACAAGTTCCCCAGGCTTTGCTTCCTCAGCGACGGGGAGGTGATGGAGCTGCTCTCCCTCCATCCCACACCCTCCAGTTTGCTCCCGCTGGTGCGCAAGTGCTTCCCGGGGGTGCAGACACTGGAGATGGCGTACAGGGTGAAGGAGAGCCCAGAGGAAGAGGAGGGCCTTCCCAGCACCCAGCCGTGGGTGAGTGGTGTGTTTGGGAGCTTGGGAGAGAGGGTGCCTTTCCCCTGCCCTGTGGAGCCCAGCCTGGACTCTCTGGCCTGGTTGACCCAGCTCGAGCAGAGGCTGCATTCTTCCATGGTGCAGCTCATGATGGATTGTGCCATCGCCCGGCAAAGATGTCAGGGGCAGGAGGGGGGCCACGACCTCCCCCAGAAGCAGTTCCAAAGTCAGGAGGGCGACTCTAAAGTCAGGGACACCTTGTCGTTGGATTCTCAGCAACCTGTGGTTCTGTCAACCTCTCCAGTCCAGGATGAGACGAAGATCTCTGTCAAAGTTGATAAGCCCTTGTCTCTGTGGGACCTGATCTCCAGCTTCCCCCTGCAGTGCCTCCTGGTGGTGGAAGAAGCCTTGTGGTGTCAGGACGTCCGGCTGGCATTTATGAGCCCGGGCCAGCCAAGCGATCTCTGCTAAAGTCTCACTACAATGTGAAGCTACAGAGCCTGTGTCAGCTAATCCAGGACACGTGTGTCGGCCGCTGGGAGAGGTCAGTAGGGTCACGGCGAGTGGCGGCCGCACTTCGTTCCATGATCCTTCTTACCATCAAGCACAGCCAGCAACTCTCAGAGCTAATTGACCTCAAAGGTGAGCTGGAGTCCTCATTTGAATGGCAGCGGCTCATGAAGTATCACCTGACCGTGGATGACTGTGGTCCATGCAGTTTGACTGAGGGTCCAGGAGCCCAGGACTTCACGGAGGCGTCCTGCTATGTAGATATCCTGAACTCCCAATTGTCTTATAGTTATGAGTATTTGAGCCCAGAATGTTGGACAATGGTGAGAACTGTGTCCTCAGACCAAGCCGTTCTTGGGACCCTCCTGGCACTCATCTGTTATAGGGGTGGCTTCATCGCTGGACCCCGCATGTCTGGGAAGACAGAGACAATGGCACACTTGGGCCAGGCTCTTGGGCGAACTGTGATTACCATGCACTGTTACATAGAGACGAGCGCCGATGTCATCCTGCGGATGCTGATGGGAGCCCTGCAGACTGGAGCGTGGCTGCTGCTGGACTGTGCAGACTCCATGCCCCAGGGGGTGCTGTCTGTCCTTGGACAGCACCTCTCAGACATCCATCGCTGCTTCTCATTGCTGCTGAGTCATAGGCAGCCACAGCCAGGCCAGTTTGAGACTCAACAAGAACTTAAAATAATGCCTACGACAAAAGGGAGCATAGAGCCCGGGCTGCAGGTAAAATTGGGTGGGAAAACAGTTACCGCCAAACTGGGTTATGGTTGCATTCTCTTTTCATCATCCAGACGAGTGGCTGAGATACCTGAGAACCTGCGAGGAGCTACCAGACCAGTTTACTTGGTGCAGCCAGACTATGGGGTCATTGCTGAGGCTACGCTGGCCGCCTCGGGCTTCTCGGAGGCTGCCTCCATGAGTCGCCGCTTGGTGTCTCTTCTCAACCTGGCCAAAGATTCGGCTTGTCTTCCCAAGTCCATCTGCTCTGGTCAGTCCTCCTGGCTGGTGCTTCTGCATAGGGTGCTGACCTTTGCTGGGATATACCTGAACCGGAGCATGAGAGTGGAGTGGGAGAAGGACAGAATGGCAGATAGTGACCATGAGGCCAGACGGCAGCTTCTCAACATGGTTTTACGAGCTCCTGAGGGGTTGGGCTATGGACCTAAAAGCACCTGTCGAGGCAAATTCAGACGGGCTAACCAGTGTGTTGTCGTCATGCAGACTATAGCCGAGGAGCAAGTGATTATCAAAGCGGTGACATCAGCTGTGGCATCATCTATCATTGAGCCAGGAAAGGCCCGCCACTTTGTTACCATCTTCGGGGAGATATTTCCAGGTGCCCGCTGCCCTCCGTACCGCCTGCAAGGTAGAGAGGAGATGCAGGAGGCTGCTCTGAAGGCAGCTGTGGTGGAGGAGCTCCATGAGGCTGGACTCCAGCCTAACTCCTGCGTGTTATCCACTGTGCTCGCCCTGTTCCAGACCCTGAGGTTATCCCGTGCTGTGGTTTTGCTGGGCTTGACTGGCAGCGGGAAGACCATCTGCTACCGAGCACTGGTTGGAGCTCTCAAGCGGCTTGCAAGCAGGGAGGTGAAGGAGGACGGAAGAGAGGCTCTTTCTCCATCTCTCACATGGAGCTCTGTGGACGTGTCGGTCATCTTCCCTAATGCCGTGTCCATCGACGAGCTCTGGGGCGGCTTTAATGGACCGCTGGGCTGTTGGCAGGATGGCATAATCGCAAAGGCTCTGAGGGAGAGCCAGGCGCTCTCCTGCACCGCGTCGCCCACCACCGGCTCCTCCGTCCCCGAGTCCGCCCAACAAAGCAGGAGGCAGGTTGAGAGGGTTCACTCAACGAGGTGGTTGGTGCTGGATGGGGAGCCTTTGGGTTGCGCCAGCTGGCTGGACCCCCTCTACACTCTTTGCGACCCCAAAAACCCCCTCCTCTGCCTTCCCACTGGAGAAAAGCTGCAGCCACCGCGCGAGGAGCTGAAAGTGCTCATTGAGGCAACGGACCTTTCGGATGCATCCCCAGCAGCATTAGCGCGATGCGGCCTGGTGCACCACTCCGCAGAGGAGCTATGGAGAGCTGTCTGGAGGACCCAGCTGCTGGCTCTGAATAAGGACCCCACCCTGGAACAAAGTTGCCTCACTGTGTGGAGCCGGCTGGCAGACGACCTGTTTCCCAGAACCCTCGCTTTCCTGAGGGAGAGGAGGCTTGCTTCCGTACTAGCAGAGCATGACGCAAGTGCCAGAGAGGTCACACACGGGGTGCAGGAGGTCATGTCCTTTAGCAGGGTCTTGTGTTCCCTAAAGGAGCAGTTCGGGAGAAGCAAACTGAAATCTGTAGTTAAACACACTGACAAGAGTGGTAAGTGGAATTTTATATTCAGTGTGAATTATTATGAAACTAGCAGCTGTAACATGCCCTCTATCTCAGTTATTTAGGGTCTTTTAAGTAGCAATTAATTCCATAAACAACAAATCCTGAGAAAAAATGCTAAATAAGTGGCAGAAAACATTATATATATGAGATCTAATACTTTATTAATTTTTTTGATATGGCCAATTTACTTTGTGACCAACAATTTTCTAGTCTTGTTTTAGAAGGTGTCAGGTAAATCAAAGGTGCTGACTGAGAGGTCTGTAAGGGTCTGAAACAGCGCATGACCTCCCTCCATTTTGTTTGTTCCCACTCTCTCACTTGCTGCTCGAACCCCAGAGGGGCCCACTTACAGCCCCCAGACAGGCGTTGTGGACCTTGCAGCCCCCTTGACCCAGCAGGAGCTGCAGGCCAGGAATGTTTTTGTTGTGGCCTACGTCTGGGGCTTTGGGGGACACCTCCATCCCAGGTATGGGGATTGGGACATTCCGAGCGCACCAGTTAGTGAGGCCCTGTATGATTCAAGGAATTCTGTGTTTTTAAACAAGGGCGGTGTTTTGGTTGTGTGCTGAAGTATTTTTTGAAAGAACACTCCATGCTCGTTAAACACCTCTTTTTACGACTGGGGGCCCAATGGACAAGGTCCCCGTTGGCTCTGTAACCTCGTCCGTAGTGCTGCTGGCTTCACAAGCCCAGCCGTGTTGTCAATCCTGTGGTGCTCCCCTGTAAGAATGGTGGGCGGAAATCATTCAGGCTTAAAATTTTCTCCATAACAATTTTTTTTTTGTATTTTATATTATTTGGTTTACAGCATTGGCTTTTAGTATTTGGACGATTAAAAGTTTTTTATTTCTGTGGTCCAGCAGAAAAAGATGAAATAATGAACATGAGATTATAGTGCAAACTGTCAGGTTTAATTTGAAAATATTTACATCCATAACATCTTCTTAGGAATAAGAGCCTTATTAATATATATTCACCAGCCAAATGTGGACTATACTGCACTTTCTAATTTTCAGAAGTTCTATTTTTTCTGCGTATCACCTATTAGCTCTTGACTCTTTGCATTACTTTTATCTTAAGATGATTGAGGGTTTACAGGTATTGATTTATTAGCTTGTTTTTTCCTGATTTGTGGGTCCTCTTCAGACACTGGCCACAGTTTGATGAATTTGCCCGCAGTGCCCTGTATGGGAGTCGATACAGGGTTGTAGTTCCAGCTGAGGCCTCTGTGTTTGAGTGCTTGTTTCATCTGAATGATGGGCCTGCTGTGGTATCTCACAGCCAAGTCCAGAACAGGAGTCTACAGGCATCCTGCAGCACCATCCCCCAGGTCTGTTTCTCGTCCAAGTCCTCAGAGCAATAAATAACAACTCTTCCATTAGGATCAACCTGAAACTGAGCCATTTGGCCTGCATGTGGGTAAACTTCAAACTGACATTTTCCAGAGTTTGTACACTGTAATATTTTTAGTATTTAGCAGAAAGAAACAAAAAACATTATAATGTCAGTTAAAATTCACACTGCCATCAGCTGTCAGACCAGGCAGGTGTTTATCAAGCATTTGAATCTCACGTCAGTCCATTAACCTTGCTCTTATTTTTCTGTGTGACTTACCCCTCATTTTGTGTATTGAGACACCATCCTTATCTTATGCAATGTGACCTCATACCCGTTACGCTTTGTAATATCAAACACATTCTGACCTCGGTCGGAGCGTACGCATTTTGACATCATCCTAAACCTGCACATTGTTACCTCATTCACATCCTGTGCATAGTGAAGCCATCGCTCTGTGTCTGCTTGAACTGTGTGACCTTTTGCAGTCTCTCTCCATCTAGTACGAGCGGCACCTGTTTTTACTGCGGCTGATGGCGAAGGCCCGCCAGCCCGCTCTGGCAGTGGGGGAGGTGGGCTCGGGGAAGACCACACTGTGTTATTCTGCGATTGGTGCAAAGCTCCCTCACCTGCACCTCCCTGTCGGCGCTCTCCTGAAACCTGCCCACCTGAGGGCCCTGCTGGCAGGGGTGGCCTGCCCGTCAGTCAGATCAGGCGCCATGACGACTGTCGCCAGGCAGCCCAGGCTGCTGCTCTTCCTGGATGACCTGCACGACGCCCCCTGCGGTGAGCTGACTGCAGTGCATGCTCTATTTTAAAGAATATATACACTTTTTTTATTGAGTTAAAACCTGTCTTTCCTAATTCTGTTATTTTTGTGCATGCATGCATCAGATTGGTTTATGATATTAATTTCGTACACTGAAACTATATGCATACATACTGTGGATACTGTGGGTTTGGTGCAGAGACCCAGCCTTTAAAAATTCTCAGGTACAGGATGAAAATTGATTCCCCAACGTCATATTTTGAGTTCACTTGTGTATTTTGAATTAATTGGATTTGTTTTTGGGATATGAAACTTTGACACTAAAAAGACTTGAATAAGAATTTTCAATTTTCAGTGCAAAAAAAATGACACTGGCTATGTCTAATTGTTGCATGCTGTTGTGTACAATTTGAGTATGCAATTCATAAGTAATGGCATGGACTGTAGTATTTATAAGGTGTGTACACAATACATCGCTAATAACATGCGCTTGTATCGATGTGCCCAGACGTTTTTGGAAAGGCTTCGATGGCGCTGGAGACCCTTCGGCAGTGCATGTCCACCGGGAGCGTGGTCACCACCAACGGGAGGCACTTCAGGCTTTGCAGCTCAGGGGTGCTCAGCTTCATCGCCTCCTCTGCCTTGTCGTGCGATGGGATGTCCAGCTGCAGGGCGATTTCCCCCCGCCTCTCTCGCCTTTTCTCCATCCTAACCCTGCCAAACTTGTCTCAGGAGCTTCTGTTCTCCATCCATTCTCCAAGGCTGCAGCTCTGGATCAGTGAGCTCCCCCTGGTGGCTGACATGGCCACCTGCATCCTTACTGCCACTTTGGACCTATACCACGCAGTGCGCCAAGCATTCCCTCCCCGCTTCGACCAGCCCCACCTCCTGTTCTCGCCGCACGACTTGCGGAAGGTCTTCCAGGGCATGTGCCTGTGGAGGCCGCCCTGGGATGGAGACCCTCGGTACTGGGCCCTGCACAAGTCCACAGGTCCCCCCTCACTTTCCGTAGTTCGACTCTGGGCCCACGAGTGCATGCGGACCTTCGGGGACCGGCTCGGCTCAGATGAGGACCGGGGGGAGCTGGTATCCCTGCTGACACAGGTGTCCCACAGTAACTTTGCCGAGAGGCTGGCCTCTGAACTCAAAGTGGCTAACAAGGGGCGAGAGACCGACACTCCAAGCCAGTCTACAAACAGCGAGCCCAAAACGGGAGAGGAGGGGGCATCAACAAGAGAGGAGTCCTCTGGTTCCTCCACAGAGGAGGAGGAGGATGAGGACCACACTGAGAGTGAGGAGGCAGACCACAGCACCTCCTGTGTCTCCGTTAGCCTGAGTGAGAGAGTGGAGCTCAGTGATGTTCTCTCTGAAGAGCCTGACCTGGAGAGTGTGAACTATAGCGGTGCGGCAGATGGAGATAATGGCAGGATAACCAGCCAGGACACTCTGTCTGAAACCTCGAGAACCACTCCAGCCTTGAGCCTCTCCCCGCCAAAAGACAGCAGGCCCCAGAGTAAGCTTGAGAGAGCAAGCTCGAATGGGAGCGGGAAGCTTGTCATTCGGCTCCCACAATGCACCAGTGCCGACCAGGCTGTATCTGCTGGCC
This sequence comes from Gymnothorax javanicus, assembly GCA_029692085.1. Taxonomy (NCBI): domain Eukaryota; kingdom Metazoa; phylum Chordata; class Actinopteri; order Anguilliformes; family Muraenidae; genus Gymnothorax; species Gymnothorax javanicus. The sequence goes on along the minus strand of CM056195.1, from coordinate 9,931,872 downwards.
AGAGTCCGGTCAGCACCAGTATGGTCATGGAGATGTTGGGAAACCTGACGGCGTACCTCCAGGATGCGGTCTTTTTTCTTGACGTCTCCAGATCTCCCCCACACCGTGCTCGTCCTCTAAGCTGTAAGCGGAGTGCTGCCTACAAGGAACAAGAGCTCGAGGAGCTGTTGAAGCAGCTGGCAACTGTGATGAAGCTGGAGAAGGAAGAGGCGAGGCAGGAGAAGGGCCGATACGTCACCAGTTACGGGGTGCACAGGCAAGGGGTGCGTCAGCTGGCAAGCGCTCTCCGCGCTTTGCTCTTACCTGGGGGGCACGGGGTACTTTTTGGGTCTGAGAGGGGTACAGGCAGGAAGACCACAGTCCGCCTAGCCGCTCAGTTGCTGGGTTACCAACTATTAGAGGTGCATTCTGGGAATGAGGCAGCTCTGTGGGTCATGCTGAAGGAGGCCAGTGCTAGCGTAGGATTGCGGCGAGAGGGTTTGGTGCTGCTGGTGCATGGCAACGTCAGCCAGGTGGTTCGGGACGAGCTGCTGGTTGCCATGGCCAACAGAAACTTCCCAAGACTCTACTCCTATAAAGAGTGGAAGCTCGACAGACCGTCAAAAGGCCTGAAGGGACACGAGGAACACTGCATGACAGAGAGGTAATGATATGTGGCATATGGCGTGAGTTCTCATGGGATTCCTCTTCCTTTTTTGGGACAAAGCATTATTGACCTCTGTTTAATAGTTTTTTTTCTACTGATTTACTTTCCACTGCCTCTAACTGCTGAGATGGAAAGTTCAGGGGTCAGAAAATAAAAGTCTTTTCATTTGTATCTTCCCCCTTCCGCCAGCTTATGTTACTGCATTGCCCCACCTCCTGTCCGAAAAATTGTGTGAATGAGCAATTGTTCCGAAGTGATCAGAACAAAATGCTGGGGCCAAGCTTTTTCGTGATGAACCTGGATCTTCCACCTTTGCCTAATTGCATTGGATGAGTGTACGCTGGGCCACTAAGATAAATGACTGCAGTGTTCAGGTTGAGATGCCTTCCTCGAAGTCCCCAGGTTGACTTGGAGCTGCCGTGTGTCTCAGGTACTTTCGACAGGTGCCGTGGAATGTGCATGTGTTCCTGCTGATGCCCCTTACCCCAGGAGTGCAGGGCCCGGGGACTGGGGGGTTCATTTCCAGGGCCCTGAGTCTCAGCAGCTGTGTGGAGGTGTATCAACTCTGGGATAAAGAGGCCCTGGCTGAAGTGGCCACTCACTACCTGAAGAGGAATCTGCATCCTCCCCATCTGCTGACTGGAGGTTCATCAAGTGTCTTTGAGTTTCCAAATTAAATAACTACATCTGGCTCTGCTGATTTTATTCTTATGGGCAATTTAAATTTTATTTAAAACATATATAATTGTTAATTTGTTAAATATTTCTATTATGTGCCAACTTTTTTTTTATAAATTGAGGTTGTAAAAATGAGCACAATTCATCACACAGTCATATTCACATGAAAATAAATACACGGAAGGAAAGCGGTCATTAATTTAAACAGTGGACACCATCACCATTCCTGGAGATCGACCATCCTGTATATTTCATTCCAATTCCAATTAAGCACTACATTCAACCGCTAGTGACCTTGCTGAGCTGCTAATAAGCAGAATCAGGCGGGCCGAATTTAGTTTGGAATGAACACCTAAAGGACGGTAGATCTCATGCAGTAGGGTTGGTTACCATTGCTTATTGTAAGCAATAGTGTCTGTCTCCGTATGTCTTCCACTTTATTCATGTTATATTTTTTATATTGATAACCCCAGCGGATGGGACTTGCCTGGCGCCCAGTCTCTCCAACGCCATGTCCTGGATTCATCAGTCAGCACGGAGATACACCTCAGTCCTGACTCCAGACCTGCAGCCCTTCAGCACACAGAATTACATTGAGTTCCTGTCGCACTTCCTGTACCTGTGTGCTCACCTGTATAATGAGGGGCGGAGTCAGGCCAACAGGTGAGGAGAAAGGTTTGTCTCAAATGCACACAAGAGGCTCAGCTTCAGGCCACACTCAAAACTGCTTACTCATCTATCACTGTACTAAGTGTATTAAGTTGTAGCTTAATTGACTGTCGAAAAGTTGTCAAAAACTTGAATGCAACTTGTACTGTCAGTTGTTGAAAATTAAGCTGTTTACAGACATGGTCCTTGATTCTCTTGAAAAATTGCTCAGGGTAATCTGGGACTAATTAGACAGGATTGCTATGCTGCATTTGGTAGTTTCCTAGCTAAGTCAATCAAGTAGTAAAATGTGGCATTTTCTGTGAATTGGAATATAAATGAAAAGAAGAACAGTCAGAAGCTGAGACTGAAAGCTGAAATAATGTTAATAGTTCTTGAAGTTTGCTGTTTTTGTGTGCGGATGTTGATGTGCCTGTATCTTAGGCTGGCAGCCATTTTAAGCCGAATGAAGGAAATGACTGATCAGGCTGATCAATATTACCGAGAGGTCTACAGCCTGAGCAGAGAGCTCTCTGCAGCCCAGCAGGTAAATCCCTGCACCTGATGACCAGGATCAAAATCAGGCTGCACAGAAAGACCTCATCTAACTTCTCTCTGTGTATTCTGAGTATTTCTGTGAGAGCTGATTTATCTTTATACTCTAGCAGAATTTTTATATACGCGCTCTTCGATATTTGCTTGTATTTTAAAGAGTGTTTTGTTTCAGTGTTCATCAATGAGTTTTCTGTATGGGTTTGCGTGTGCTATTGTGAGGATGCTGTATGACTGTGCAATTGTGCCTGAGTGTGTGCGATCGAGAGTGTTGTACGCGTGTTTCAGTGATTGTCCAATATGAGCTCTGTGCCCGTGTCAAAGGGAGTGTGTTGTATTAATGTTGTAGTGAGCGAGTTGCTTGAATGTGTGTTGGTGAGTGCGTTGTACGGGTGTGTTAGGGAATGTGTTGTATGAGTGTGTCGTATGAGGTCATGAGTGTATCAGTGAATCTGTGGACTGCATGTTGTGCAGATTGCTGCTGTGTGTGTAACTCCTGGTGTGTCCCCGTAGTGGCAGGCCAAGGTGCAGTGTGATGTGGACTCCTGCCGGAGCGCTTGTGAGCGCGCTCGGCAGCGCTGCCTCTTGGAGGAGACCCGACTGGCACAGCTGGAGGAGCAGTTACAGCAGGCACGCCAGCTATCCCATGATGCACTGCAGCAGGTCAGACTGAGTTCAAACACACCGAATCTCCAAAAAACCTGGGGGTTTGGGGGATAGGCTAAAACCTGTTGGGGTTAAATGGGTTCAACACTCACATATAATACCACACAGAGATGAGTTGCATAACAATTACGTTTAGTACTGTGCTGTGTTTTCTTACTAATTCCTTACTTCTGAGTCTTTTCAGACTTTGAACTGGAACTCATAGGGCTAGTTTCACAGATACAGATTAAGATTAATCTTGTACTAAACTGAGTTTTGAATGGAACTAGAATTGAACGTAGTCTAGCTCAAGTCTTCATCTGTGTCCATGAAACTGACCCCAGTTGTTGATAGAATAAAGAAAATATTATCCTGCTGAGGGCAGTACTGACCTAATGAATGATAAATTTTATTCAAACACATAAAATAAATATTTTTCATTGTGAAACATTATATGCTATTGCAACATTAATATGCCCCCCGCAACCAATCTCGCAGGTGAGCCCTCTGTACCAGGCAGCCCTGGAGGCCATGCGATCCCTCAGCCAATCAGATCTAGAGGAGCTACGACGGTACAGAAGACCTCCCGAGGGTGTGATGGGGGTCCTGGACGTGATATGCGTGCTGTTCGCTCGCCCCTGCACCTGGGAAAGCTGCCAGCAGCTTTTGGGGAGCCCCAACTTCCTGCAGGTGAGACGGCGGTGCTGCCGGTGATCGCGTCGTGCATTCTTGCGCTAAGTGTGAACAGACTGAGGGGGGGCAGAATATCTGATCATGTCTGCGATATCTATTTCAGGGGTGTTATTTACCCTGTTGTTTCAGAAGAGACAGAGAAAGGTGAATCTTTATGAGCTGCAGCATTGTGTCACAGTTCCTTCATAGCATATCCCTGTGGACAACAATTAAGGACAGCAATTTCTGTGCAGCTTCACAAAAGTTCTCTGTGTTTAAGGGGTACTCAACCCAAAAGATGTACATTTTTTGAGTAAGTAATGTCCTCCCGACTGTTTTGCAGACAATCTTTTCTATCTGGAGGTAGAGCAGGCTGCTCCATGTTCCAAAAATACCGGAAGCTGTCCTCAGTTTACCTTCCAGAGCCACAACCTAAACTCGAGTCAGAATCACATTCGTCTGAATGGTCCGCTCTGACTGTCGCTCTGGCGAGTAAAATCGTGACAGCTTCCGAATGACAGATTTTTGAATCTTGTTCTACAGGAGATAATAAACTTTACTGCATAAATAAATAACTGACCTTGTGTAAATATGGTTTGTAATGTGGTTTATTCACGAAGAGTGCCAAAATCACTTTTTTGAAGAAAAAAAATTGGCAACATGGATTCTGGAGGCCATTTGCTTGCATGGTAGCTACTTACTGGTTCGTGCGTAGCAGCACACACTAGCTCTTGACAATTTTGCAGACTGTCATGTCTATCTCAAGGAGTTAATTTATTCAAAAACTCAATGAAAATGAGCCCAAATTATGTTCTGGTTGGAGTACTCTTCTGAAAAGTTTCTCTGTGTTACACATACATTGTATAGTTGTGACATAAAAGTTGCTACTTTGGCAGAAAATTTGAACACGAAGGTAATGAAGCGAAAGTTGTGTCGGATATAGCAAATACTTTTTCTGAGTGCTTGTGCTGACTATTGCAAACCTGAGGTGGGAGATGACAGATATGTGATTAATGCTTAAGTAATAATTTTTTACTGGTAACCTAAAGCACTGAAACACTGATTCAGATTTTTGAAAATAAAACATTTCAGAATGGTCCATATTTCAGATGGTTAAAGTATGTGTTGCTGTCTCGCTTCTCTCTTCTCTGACTCGTGTCCCAGGAGCTAGAGTTCTACGACCGCTCCGCGTTGTGCTGGGAGATGTTTGGGGTTCTGAGCGAGGCGGTGAGGCGACCCGGGTTCCAGCCGGAGGCGGTGCGAGAGGTGAGCCGGGCGTGCGAGTCGCTGTGCCGTTGGGTGCGAGCGGTGCACCAGTACGCGTGCGCAGTGCGGAGGATGGCCCCGCACGAGGCCCGGCGCGCCCAGCTGGAGGCGCAAGCCGCCGAAACCCGTACGCGACTGCGAGACGCCAGGCTGCAAGAGGAGGAGGCGCGAGTGCAGCTGGAGCAGGCGGAACGGCGACTGCAGGAGGCGAGGAGCGCCACAGAGGAGCTGGCTGTTCGACTGCACCTGGCACAGACGCGCGAGAGGGATGCTGCCGCTGCCGTCCAGCAGGTGGCACCACACATGGCCAGCTGGAGAGCTTTGGCTGAGGTATGGACCGGAGGCAGGGTCATGGGTGCAGTGGAAAGTAGCTTGGATCCTTGGGCTATGAGGAGCCCAGAGCTTTGGGGGGCCAATAATGGCGCTTTTCCACTACGCGGTACCGGCTCTACTCTACCCTACTCGCCTTTTTTGCTTTTCCATTGGGAAAAAGTCAGGTACCAGATTTTCTGGTCCCTGCTCTCTTGTGGTTCCAAAAAAAGCATCCGCTCGGCTAACAGGTACTAAAGTGTGACGTGACAACACAGCAGCCCACTGATTGGTCAGAGAGAATTGTCTCTGCGAAAGACAACTCGCTTCCGCATTATCGCAAGGAAACTGGCTTCACTTGCCATCATTGAAACAGGTCTTCAAATTGTATTTTTGAAACGTGTTTTGTTTTAGGTAGCTTGATAAATATACTGTGCGTTGCCATACCTTTAAAACAAGGTTGCGTTTGTTCACTGAAGCTGCTGCATTTATGAAATGCGTTTCTTTGTCTGTGACCCTGTTCGTAGCAAAATTAGAAGCAACGGTGTTGTGTCCAATTCTGTTCCCCTAATTCCCCTTGAGAAAGTTATTACGCTGCCCCTATTTTACGAAAATTGCGCGGAAAATAACTTAACGGGTGCTGATGAAGCATTTTGTTCTTAGGAAAGGTATCAGATGAGATGATGCATCGTAAAGCGATAAATTATAATACTCTGCCATCTCCTGAAATTTGCGCATTTGCTACATGTTTTGCCTTCAGTTTCAAAGTGAAATGTTTCATGAAGCCTGAATGTCAAGCTAATAAACAATAATTGTTTTGTCATGTGTTATTTGCTTCTTTGTTATGAAGGAAAAAAGGTGAATTAACATCCTTGGTGTGTGGTGATTCCATAATTTTTGCCAGGGGTTGTAGTTACATTATGGAATACTGATGGTACACAAATGCCTTGAGAATATATTGCCTTTTTCTATGAATACTCTATGCCTTTTAAGGATATAATTGCTTTTTTTGCAACCGAATCGGGCACAACACCGGCTGCTATCCTATGCATCTGGACAATGTCAAACAGAAATTACAGTTAAATACTCGCGGATTTAAGTGCCATAATGTGGTGACATGGTGTTAAACACATAAATATTTAACAAAATCAACGGAATAAAAGTAAACTTGATATAACAGGAATGCCGTCACAGCAGTAACATGCAGCGTTGCAACGACGAGCAGGTACCACGGAGGTGGTACTATCTTCTAATGGAAAAGCAACCCCAAAAAACTACGGGGTACCAAGGCGAGTAGAGTAGAGTGGAGTAGAGCCGGTACCACGTAGTGGAAAAGCACCATAAAATTTTATTCAAAAATGAGGACCTGGAACACTACTCTCTTAAGAATTCCAGAATCTGTAACTGCCCTGATTGGATGTGAAAGCCTCTAAGGCTGAAAAACTAGTTTGTGGTTTAGTTTCTGCTTTAAAATCCTCAGTTCAATCAGTCATTTATGTCCTGCCTTTTTAATGTATAATAACCTGTTACAACAGAGGGTGGCGCTTGTCCCCTGCAGTACCTCAGTGTACTCAAGAGGGGTGCGTGAGTGTGAAGAAATGTGGCTAATTAATCTGTTGGGGGTTTTGAAGCTCAGCGCTCAACTGGAAAAGTAAATAACACAAACTGTCTCTCTGTGGAGTCTGCCGCTATATGGACGCACACCACTCATACTCACACTAACACATGCGCGCCACACACACACACACACACACACACACACACACACAAACAGAAACTGCTTCTTCACAGCCTGTGGGTATTAATTAATTACACTAAAAACTAAAATCATCTCATTTCTGACAGCTGTTTTGTAAGAGCTGCATGTAAATTTTGGTCTTGTTTAGCTATTAGTAAATAAATGTTGACATTCTCCCTACTCTGCGCTGGAATCAACAACACAAGTTGTATGTCTTACAGTTGCAGTTTTGATAATAAATTATAGAAAACATGGTCAATATATTTAATTTCAGTTTTTTCACAATATGCACAGTATGCTGAAGTTGAGTCTCTTTCTGTACTTTACACTCCAGCGTATGTTAATTGAAATCTTTATTCTGAACTGAAGTATGAAATTGCAGGAGATGTGCCTCTTATTTCCGTACAGGAGACCGAGAGGGGCATTGGGACTATCCCAGGTGATGCCCTAATATTGGCTGCGGCGCTGGCTTACCTGGGCCGGTTTGGGCCTGATGTGCGGTCGGAGCTGCTGGGGAAATGGCGTGACCTGTGTGTGACAGGACACATGGAAACTGACCCTGCGGACCCCAGAACAGCGCACCTCCCCGCTCCACCCAGCCCCCCTCCTCTCAACCCTCCCCACGTCCCTGTTCCCCTGGGGGAGAGCTTGCAGGCGCCCATAGCCAGGCTGCTGGGTGGGGTTAGGGGTGTAGCTCCGGGGGTACCTCCGCCGCTACTGCTGAAGCTGCTTCTGTGGGGATACAGGAGCCCCACGGCTCAACGCTGCCCTCTGCTGGCAAACACGGAGCAGCGCGACGAGACTGTGGCATCACTGTTACCAGGTGAACTAATCTACTGTGTCCATACTTCCTGCTCATTCATACAGCAAGGCATTGCAGTGTTTGATCATAAAAACAGGCCATCCTGTGTATGTGGGCCTATGATCTTGCCTGCTGTATACAAGGGTATCCAGCACTGTGTCAAGCCAAGTATTATTCATTAAAGTCAGAAATCGTATGTACAGAAGGCAAGATTACAGGCATAAATACACATGGTCAAGTGAGAGTCATGACATCACTTTTGTCTTGGGTAGGCCAGCTCACAGAGGGAGTTGCTCAAGCGAATGAGTTCAATCTGGTGGTCAGTGCCGATGACCCCACCCTACAGGACAAACTGAAGGAGGGGAGTGAGAAAGGTGAGGGGCCTCTCTGTTGTTTGACTTTAGATCCCTCTTTACTGTCCTGTGTTGTTTCCTCGCTGTCGTATGCTGTTGAGACGCTACTCGATGGCGACTGTTCCACTTCTCTTGTCCGTAACACTTAGGCCATGCCCACACTAATACGCTTTAGTTTTAGAACGCATAACTTTTGCTTCCTTTATGCCAAACATCCACACTACTCTGACGAAGTTTTCGAACCACTAAAACGGAGACTTTTAAAAAGGCTGTTGATCCCGTTTCAGTAACAAAACTCCAGGACTGTATTATAATGTGGATGGACAGAAACGGAGACTTTTGAAAATAATGATGTAAACACCCATATTCGCTTCTGGATTGGGTCTTATCAGTCACGATGCATCCTTCCCTGATTTGTCTCACCGCAACCATTTTCAGGAAGAAAACAAACTAGCGACAGCATACTTGACTGCCAGCCTTGACAACTGGCGTGAACGGTCATGTTATATTCGCCTTCATTTCTGAAATGGTGCAAAAATGTACGCGTGGATGGAGATTGTCTTTTTTCTAAAACACCATTTCAAAACAAAAATGTATTAGTGTGGACGTAGCCTAAAGTCGTCCTTGCTGGTTACACCAGCTGGTTAGTCCTGTGCAGCAATAGCACAGGTAGTTTAAACCCCTAGTAGTACACTCTCTCCCAATTTGGACTTAAACTAACCCTACCTTGGTTCTCAACTCAACCTAATGCTCCCCTGGTTCTCGATTCATCCCAGCGCTTTCCTGGTTTTTGAATCTGTACTCCCCTGGCTCCAGCACTCCCCTGGTTCTGAGCTAAAACCTACCCTTGGCTCTGGACCCCGCATCCTACCTCCAGTTCTGATGTCTCCCGTAGGTCTTACGGTACTGGTAACTCACGTTGAGCGAGCACGACCAACTCCCGAATTCCTGGGGCTACTGGGGCGACCAGCTCAAAGCCCCACACTGAACCGACCTGTCTCCTGCCCCCCTGCTGCCCCGCTGGGGTTTCACGTCTTCCTCAGCACCCCCCTGCCAATCAGAGCCCTGCAGCAGGGTAAGACATGCTGAGCAACGGCCAATCATGCGTTCGCATGATAATGAAAAAACCTTAGTGAATAACTAAATGCTAATGAGCAATGAGAACATGCATTAAGATGCCTCATTTTTGGGACAGTGACATATTGATGTCTTGCTTTGGCTTTGTACTTTTCATTTTTAGTCAAACAGAGCATTTTTGTTCCACAGAGTAGAAATTACTGCAATTTTTACATAGTTTTCCCTTTGCTGAGCACCATTATTTTAGGGGTGAATGGCTTCTCGTGTTTTTGATTAGAAACTTAAAACGTGCTGTACAGAGCCATATCAAGAGAAGATATGAAGGGCTTAGAACCAGAGCGGTCTGACCCACAGGACATTGTTTTTGAGATAATAGATGTCAAAGTTTTTAAAATATAAAACAAATTTAAAAATTACAATATTGTTCACAGATATAATGCATATCATGACACCAATTTGCGTAATGAATCTTATTAACATCTGTCGCATTATGATCCAAACTCTAATGTTCATTTTTTGCGGTTGGACCATTCTGGTTCTCTGCTCTCCATATGTTTGTTCTAAAGAAGTATGGAGCTCACCTGAGATCTTGTGCACATATTAATATATTGTAACATTTCCCATAAATCCTCTCTGCTTCTCTATTAACCTCCTACCCCACCTATCTGACGACCCAGAGATACACCCCTCAGTCTTGGCAGAGGCACAGGCTGTCGACTTCTCCTTGAGCGGAGCTGAGCTGCAGGAAGTCATGCTGGCTGAAATGATGCAGTCCAAATGCCCCCAAATATGGTCACAGAACTGCCAGGCGAGGACCGAGAAACAGATGCTTTTGGAGAAACTGCACCAGCAGGAGGTAAAACAAAAGCTTTCTGGAATGTTCTGTTTCCATGTGGTTGATATCTGCTTATGAAACTCATGGTTCACCTGGGTCATATTTAGCAAAGCGGGATTACCAAGTAAGCTGGACGACTGCACTGAGTAAGACCTGTAACCCTACCTGTAGACCATCAGCGTTAGTAAAATAAGCTGTTCTGGGGTTTCCTCAGTGCAGTTTCCAGTAAACTGAGTCATCCAAAATTGTGAAATACCTCCCTGTAGTGAGGAATGAATGGTGAGGCGCAATGAGGGATAGCGATTTGCTCATGTCCCTCTCTCTGTCCAGGTTTCTCTGATGGACTACGTGCTCCAGACCTCCACCCCTCTCCTGCAGGACCCTCACTTCCTCCCTCGAGTTTCGGCCTGTCAGACCTCCATCCTTTGCCTACAGGAGGAGGTTCAGGAGCTGGACCAGGACATGGAGCGTCACAGTCCTCTGCTAGCGCGTTTTCATGTGGAGGCAGGCCTGGTCGCGGACTTCTACCAGGCTCTACAGGACGTGGCTCGCCTCTCCTCCCTGTACCTCTTCCCCCTGCGCTGCTACCTGCCCGCGCTCCGGGAGGGCCTCGCTCTGCAGGAGACGCCAGATTTGACGTTCGGTGGGGACGAGGGGATGGGCGAAGTTTCGGCGGAGGTCCTGTTGGCGCACTTGATGGTGCACTTCCGACCCTGCCTGTTCCAGAGCCATGCTAACGTGTTGCGGCTGCTGGTTTCTGCGGCGGTTTCCCGGCACGGGGAGGGCTGCTCCGAGGCTGAGAGGGTCGCCTTCCTGAGGGGGCTGGGAGACGAAGATTTCCCAGGACTCATCCAGTCTGTGCCGGTCCCGCCCACACAACCTTCACAGCTCCCTGATTGGCTTCCCGCCTCTGCTCAGAGGGAGGTGCTTCGCTTGGAGAGCCTGCCCTCCTTCAGGGGCCTGACCGCCTCCCTGACCTCCGACTCAGAACAGTGGGCGGAGTACCTGCGCTACCCTTCCTCTACCGTGATTGGTCCCGTCCCATGCCCCTCCCACTCGCACCTCTCCATCTTGCAGCGCGCTCTGTTGTGGAAGACACTGCTCCCTCATTGGCTGGCAGCCATGGCGGATGACTTTGCGGCCTGCCAGCTGGGGAAACCGTTTCAGACGCCATTGGCCAGCAACCCGCACCCTGGGACCCCTGAGGCCCTGTCCCAAATTGTAGAGAGGGCCAAGGGACCCATCGTTCTCATCCTCCCCGAACCCGGTGAAGCAGCACCGCCTGCGATCCACCCTCTGTCGTTACTGGAGCAGACTGCCCAGAGCCTGACTGAGGACAATAGGGTGAGTTGAGCCACATGAAAGACAGTATGCTATCCTGACATGGAGAATTATGTGGTCCTAACCAGGGCTAACTGGTATTATTTTGAAGATGTCAGGGTTAGGCTCCTGTTGATGGAGATCTGGCATCCTGTAGGCTTTCAATTCAACCCTAATTTGGCACACCAGGCTGAACTACTCAGCAGCACAACTTGATCTCTATCTGTTGAGCAAGAGGATTACCATTGCAAGTCGATGAGATCCCTAACTACTGAATTTGGGTAATCATTTAACCTTGTTGCTAAACAAAATGTGCCCAGGAACAGAGTTGGGGACAGATCATCAGAGAAATCAAATTTCAGAAGCCGATGGCACTCAGAGAGCGCGTCTTCGCCAGCAGGTTTTGATCCAACAGCAATTACATTCAGCTTCAGAATCTAGATCTGTTTGTAGATTGGTCTGGAAATTTAATCACTTCTTCCGATTCATACAGTCCAACTTCCCATATAATTTTTTGGTAATTTGTTGAATTATTTTTTTAGTAATCCTGCTGACAAACACCCACATAAACAGACACGCACGCACAAGTGTTCATAATATCTTCTTGCAGAGGTACAATATTTGATGGGCACATCAGCCACACTGAAGATGGTGATGTTGTTTCCAGGTGAAGACAGTGCAGGTTGTTACCTTTGGGGCTGAATGTCAGAGGGAGATGGTGATGAAGGCGTTGGACTCGGCTGTTCAGGAAGGTCATTGGTTGGTCTTTGATAACTGTCATCTGTTGAACCAATGGGACGATGAGGTGGTGTGTCGTTTGACCCAGCTGGTTTCAGGCACAAACGAAGGTGAGTTTCTATTTTCACAGCTTGTCTATTCTGCCTTCACTCACATAATGTATACAACATGAGAGTAAAAAAGATTTATCATTTGTTATTGTGATGAATAGTCTGTGGGTGATGTAGCTAGCTTGCTAGGCAGTTGGACTGCAGTAAAAAACATGCAGCACTATTAAAACAATTAAACCTAAATTTATATTACATATGTCCAATGTGCTCGCATGTTCCAGCATTCAGAGGTTCACACAAATGTTTAAAATGCAGTTTCACGCCGTTAATCAGGTCATGTGACTGATTGGGAAGGTGGGGGATGTGGGAAGATACAGGGCCATCCTGACTTCAGGCTGTGGTTTATCACCCGTGCGAATGCACCTCTGTCTATCCCAGGTAAATGTGTCTCCTCTTCAGCCTTCATTACATACGAATGGGCCCAATAAACAAGCTGTATCTGCACAGTCATTTTTCTGTGGAGAATCAAAGTTCAGAAATGTAAAATTCCTACTTTTTATTTTGTTTAATCAGCTGAATTTGCTTATGAAGTTCAAATCCTAGGCAAAGATGGAGAACTAATAACAGATTTTTTACTTTTTGGTAGTTATACTTTACTTTGAAATTTCCACCTCTATTGTTAGCACAGGGGTCCACTGAACCCACATACTCTGTTGAACTCATGTAACTGTGGCTAAGTGACCAATCCCTGTTCTGTCTGTAATCACATGCTAGTGTCAGCTCAAACCAAACCGTCGCCCCACACATTCCTGATAGAGTGAGTTTCCTGTTTTGCATGCTGTAGCGTGATCTCAGGAAAGCCATCCCTTGCGCTCCCTCACTCCTTTCCTTTTCCTGCAGCAGCGATGCGGTCGTTCGCCCTTCGTCTGGCCTGCGATTCCCCCTGGGACCTGAGGGAGGTGCTGCGCTGCTCCCTGCGCCAGCTGTCCGGCGCTTCGGTGGCAATGAAACCCATGTGGCGCTGTGTCACACTGCATGCAGTCCTGCTGCAGAGGCGCGCCTACAGGCATCTGGGACAGGCGCGAATGTACTGCTGGTGAGGGACTGTGGCAGAAACGTATACACTCCAAACTCCAGGAAAGGATCACAGTGTGCAGTACAGTTATTTAACTGACAGTTTTTATCCAAAGCCTCTCACACTGTGATCAGGCTCTCGGTATTGTCTGCTGTATGGGGAGAATTAGCAACACGTCATTATTTGTGCTTTTCTGAAACAAAGCAGCAACCTTTATGATTACATGTACTCTTTGTACACTCTGTACTCTTTCCAAATTCTGTATTGTTCTGGCCAGACTTCTTTATCTCGCTTAATCAACTCTTAAGCAAAGTATGTTTATTATACTGCAGGCCAAAACAGCTTTATCCAATTGCTAACGAACAAACAGACATTAGGGCATATGATTACTTAAAAGTCGTCCCCAGTGTGCACAGTCCCCTCACCCCCCCGTCCTTCTCTCCAGGGCCTTCAGCTCGCCGCAGGCTCTCGCTGTCTGTATTAAGATTTAAGACAGAAGACATGTCGGGTCTCCATGCTGACATTTTCCCCCAAGAGCAACATGTGCTTTTAGGATGGAAAACATTTTAAAAGCCCTCGAATGCATCCCTGCTATTAGATGGGGTCCTAAATCATTTCCCCAGTTAGCCCACATCTATTTTCAGGAGCAAATGTTGTTCCTCAAGTGTTAGTGCTCCAGAGCCCTCCATTTTCTCGGACTCCACGAGGCAGAGTTTAAACACAACACCGCGTGTCGCCTGTGGACAGACAGTCTACCAAATACATATTGTTTAGAATCAGGCCCGTTTATATGAGGCTAGTGTTCATACCACATCCTGTACAGTATGGACCTCTAGGAAGCAGACTTTACACAAAGAAGCCAGGTTTGGGTTACACTGGTCTGGAATGAAACCTTGTTCTCGAGGGATAACAGTGCTGTGAAAAAGTATTTTTCCCCCTCCCCGATGTGTTCTATTTATGCATGTTTTTCACACTTTAATGTTTATGATCTTCAACAAATTCTAATGTACGTAAGACAAATATGGCCTATATGAACACAAAATACAGTTTTAAATGTTGATTTGATATATCGAAGGAAAAAGCTATCCAACTACCTGGCCCTATGTGAAAATATAATTTCCCCCTTAGTTACTAAATCAACAAAATAAACAAATTTAATTGATTTATCATTGAGTTTAATTTCACAGCATACCTTAGCATGATTACTGCCACCCCTGATGAATGTAAATATCACTTAAATGGAGTCTGTCTGGCAGTGTGAAATAGGCAAAAAGCACCATATGATATTGCGATCTACAGAAATTCAAGAACAGATGAGAAACAAAGTCATTGACATCTATCAGTCCAGAAAGGGTTATAAATCATTTATAAGGCTCTGGTACTCCAGATAACTGCAGTGAGAGCAAATATCTTCAAATGGAGAGAACTTGGAACAGAGGTGAACCTTCCCATTGTGGCTGGCCCACCCAAAATTACTCATTTAGCACACTGATGACTCATCCAGGAGGTCACTAAAGAACCAAGGCTAACATCTTAAGACCTGCAGGCCTCACTTACCTCAGCAGAGGTCAGTGTTTACGATTCCACAATTAGAAAGAGACATGGCAAAAATAGCATCCATGGGAAAGGTGCACGGCGAAAACCACTGCTGACCAAAAAGAGCACAGAGGCTCATCTCTCATTTGCTAAAAAACATCTTGATGACCCTCAACAGTATTGGGATAATATTCTGTGGACTGATGAGTCAAAAGTGGAAATCTTGGTAGACTTAGGACCCTTTACATTGGGCGTAAAGCTAACACAGCATTCCACAATGAGAACATCTTATCAACAGTCAAACATAGTGGTGGTAGTGTGATAGTCAGGACACAGGGCGGATAGCCATAACTTGTGGAACTGAGAATTCTGAAGGAGAATGTCCAGCCATCAGTTTGTGACCTAAAGCTAAACCTAAAGACAGTGGTCCGAAGTAAACAAGCTTGTCCACCACTGAAATGGCTCAGAAGAGACAAAATGACGGTTTAAGAGGGGCTAGTAAAATTGTTTACTTTAATCCAATTGAGATGCTGTGGCATGACCTTGAACAGGCAGTTCATGCTCAAAAACCCTCCAACATGGCTGAATTAAAACAATACTGCAAAGACGAGTGCACCAAAGTTCCTCCTCAGCCATGCGAAAGACTCATTTCATGTGAGGGCAAGTATTTTTTTGCATGGGTGATGTAGGTTTTGAATAACTGTTATTCCTTCATTAAATGGAATGGTCATTTCAAAGCTGCATTTGATGTTGACTCACGTTGTCTTTATCATATTAAAATTGGTTGGATGAGCTAAGACATGTAAATATGACAAATTAGCGAAAACAGAAGAAACCAGGAAGGGGGTGAATACCTTTTCACAGCACTGTAACTGTCTCTACAGGACACAAGAGGACCTGCAGGCTCTACTAGACGCTCAAGTTCGGATTTCCAGCCACTGCAATGACCCTGTGGGGACACTGGAGTACATAGCAGGTATTCGTCAATCTGCGAGAATGTGCTGTTTATTGGAAGCAC
The DNA here is from genome assembly GCA_029692085.1 of Gymnothorax javanicus. Lineage (NCBI taxonomy): Eukaryota > Metazoa > Chordata > Actinopteri > Anguilliformes > Muraenidae > Gymnothorax > Gymnothorax javanicus. The sequence continues at coordinate 9,915,914 of CM056195.1, read as the reverse complement.
ACACCAATCAGCCACGACAATAAAATCACCTGAATGTTATTGTTTAGGCCTAGGCCCCCCTTGTGCTGCAAAAACACCTCTGCCCTGTTAAAGCATGGGCTCTAGTAGACCTCTGGAGATGTTCTATAGTTGCAGGCACCCAGAAGTGGGCAGCAGATCCGTAAAGTCTTGCTGGGTGCGAGGTTGGACCTCCGTGGACTGGACTTAGTTTTCCAGCAAATCCAACAGATGCTTGATAGGATTGAGATTTGGGGGCCCAATCTACCCCTTGAACTCTTTGTCATGTTCATGTACCTCAAATCGGCTCAGTTCTGTAACTCATTAATATTTCCAGAGATAATAGTAATGAACTGCCTTTTGAATCTTTCCAACAAGCCTGCCTGTAAGATGAGGAACCTGCAGCGGTAAGGTGCATCTTTCTGCAGGTTGAAGTGTCTTCTATTTTGCTCCCGTTGCCCTTGTTTGCTGTTCTTAGCCACCCTCTCCTGTCCTGACCTCTGAACAGGAGCTCTAGTATACGGAGGTCACGTGGAGGACCCTGCAGATTTGGAAGCGGTGAAGGGCGTGGCTAGAGCCTGCCTCAGACCGCCTCCCCCACTGTGGGGGCGTGGCCCACACACCCTTGCCGAACTTATTGCAAGCAGCCGATTTGGTATGAACATGGATCACCTCTCCCCCTCACTGCAGTGTCGCTGCCAGATGAAGCTAATCCAGAGATTTCACTGTCCAGTTTGGATTCGCTTGGGCTCTTAACCATAAGTCAGAGTGTGAGATGTTTTGTTAAAATAAAGTCATTGACTGCACATTTTCAGCTTTGATGAATTGTGAGGAATCAAAGTGATTTTTTTTTTGTTTTTCTCTGATCTGTGAGTATGTGACCCCCTTTACCCCTGGTATTAAGATGTGTTTTTTTTGATCGGATTGCAATCGGATAGCGTTTGACCACATTTATTCCCCCCTGGTATTAACATGCGTCCCTGGCATCCACATTACAATCCCATCTCAATCTGTCCCACTAACATCACACCCTTCGTCTTCTACTGTGTTTCCGGCCACGGAGTTGTTGCATGCTGATTGGAGAGGCATTTGCACTTACACTTGTGTTGAAAGTGGCCAGAATGCGTCCCTGACCACCTTCAGAAATGGTTTGAAAGATTGGATCGCAATCTGTCCTCAATGCATTTTGAGTGTATTTACACCTGTACTTTCATGTAGTCAAGTGCTATTTGATTGCACTACAATCACAAAAAAAAAAACTTTAATACCAGGTGTAAAAGGGGTCCGTGTGTACATGCTGGAGTATGTTTGCGGACATGTGCTGCACGTGTATGCGTGTTTGTGTACACCCTGTATGAATGATTGTTATGTCTCTGCTCCCCGTTCTGTCCCAGGCCAAAGGCCTCTCCAGCAGGCTGTGGAGGGATGTATCCAGGGCTGCGCTCCCAGCACTGACCCCCTGCTGCTGGGCCTGAGCTCTGGGCTGGAGGGGGAGCTGGTGAGGATGAGGAGTCAAACACTGCACCTCCTGCTGAGGGACACCCAAACTCCCGGGGCCTCTCCTCCCGCCCTGGCCCTCCCTCCTCTCCCGCAAGTCCAGGACCGGCTGCGGGCTCTGGGGGATATGCTGGGGAGGGGCGGGACCTCCAGAGCCACGCCCCAAACGCCCCTCGGCCTTTTCCTCCAGCAGGAGTGGGACAGTCTGGTCCAGGCTGTGGCCTCCATGCACGCCTCCCTCACCGAGCCGGGCAAAAACTGCGCCCCTCGCCCCACGCTATGCACCCTATCCCGCCTGGAGGCCCGGGCCCGGCTGCTGGGGGCGTACCTGTGGAAGGAGGCCCCTGAAACCCCACCCTACGCCTACCGCCTCTCGGCTTTCGCAAACCCCCGCGGCTTCCTGGCAGCCCTGCTGAGAGAGGGGGCCCGCGGCGAGCAGGGGGACATGTCGCGCCTCTCCCTCCACTTCCAGGTACAGGCAGAAACTAGGGCAGGTGTAGCTGCGCCCCTCATCTAGTCATGTGAACGACAATACAACCAGCACCCGTACATGCGCTTATTTTTCCTAACCAAGTTGTGGTACCGCTTCCGCTCTGAGACGCACTTCAGCCAATCAGATTGTCCCTAACGGGAATTTTAAGCCAATCAGATTGTACGTTACTGGAATTTTCCCCTAACTTGGCAATGAAAAGTAATCTGGCCAGCCATACAAAACACTTACGCTGCATCAGCTGGAGATTGCATGTCAGACATTAGTGATAGTTTTACTGGTACTGGAGGTAAGGAGACCGATAAAAGCTTGGAATCACCCTTTCAGTTTGACTTGTTACTGCCCTCTCCTGATTATTACCCATCCCAAAAACCAAGGGATGTTGTTTTCGGAGGCATTTGTTGTCCATCTGTGTCAATCAGCATGATGGTGGAAAAACACTTTGATCTATTCACAAAATTTTTTAGAAAAGGAGTGCAATAGTCCAAGGATCTCCTAATTAAGTTTTAGACCTACTTGGGTCAAAGTCGCCAAAAAAGCAAAAATCCCGGGCAGGGCATGTTGTGCCTGGCACTTGTTTACTTTTGGAGAAGCATTTAAGTCATGGAAACACAAATCTATTTGGGAACAATCAAAACCATTTTGTCCCACAATTACTTTAGTAACTACTTGCAGGGTTGCCCTGATGAAAATATCCTTGTTATTTCTTAGTATTACTGTTGTATTTTTGGCATAACCATAGTATTACTATAGTTTTCATAGTATAACTAGAGTAGTACTACAGCCATCACATTATACCTATAGTATTACCACAGTCAGCAGTACCATGATATTACTATAGTCCACACAACTGCATTGCTGTGGTTTGAATAGTATCAATACTACACTATAGTGGCAAAAATACCATCCATTTACTATAGGATAACTATAGCTTGGAACTACAGTAATTTTCCATAGGGGTGCGATCTCTACAGTAAATCACCAAAATTGTAAATCTGTTATGGTACGGTCACCTATTTGAGGTTGTTGGTTTAAAATTTGGGAATCTTCCAGCAGTACTGTTGGCATATCCTCTTCCCTCCAGGTGCTGAGCGCAGGAACAGTGCCCTCCTCTCTCCCATCACACGGGATGTACCTGTGCGGGCTGGAACTGCAGGAGGCGCTGTGGGACACCAGGCTGAACGCCCTGCAGGACACCCTCTCCCCCAAGCCGTGCCCGCTGCCTCCCGTTTGGGTAACTGCCCAGTCCAGGCTCCGAAAGATGCCCCCTGGAGGTGGGTCCACCTCCCTACCCCTCTACCAGTGCCCCCTCTACCTGGACGGGGAGTTTGGGGACGGCGACATCATTATTCGCATCCCACTGGCAGCCAAACTGGACCCTGTATTGTGTGCGCTAAGACCAGTGCGACTGGTCAGCTCTCTGTGAAAGAGGCCAGATCTCTATGGTACTTCAGTTATGAGACGATCCGCTTCCCTGCATCTACGGTTCCCAAACCTGGTGTTACCACACGCAAGGACTGAACACAAGGACCCATAAAGACATCCGCGTGCAGCATGATACTTGAGAGATTGTCTGCATTATCCCAAACACAAACCATTACTATTTTGCTGATAATTTTTCCCCATTTTTCTTTTCATAAATCAAGGGACTTGAAGTTTTTGCGAACACTGAGTTGAACTGAAGAAAATACTTTCTATAAACCAGGGTTGTCCAAACTAATCCACAAAGGGCCGGTGTGGGTGCTGCTTTTACCTACAGCCCAGCACTTATACACCTGATTCTACTCATCAAGGTCTTGACTGAACCCCCTGATCAGTTAATCAGTGGAATCAGGTGTTGTAGCGCTGGGCTGAAAAAAGGCCTGCACCCACATCGGCCCTAAATGGGGAAGACTGGACACCCCTGCTATAGACCCACCAAACTCAAATGTGATGACTGTTCAATCTCGTAAAATCATTACTTGTTGACAGTCTACGTGAATTCTTCTCCACCCTCCTCAGCATAAACACCTTTTGCACATTTCGTAAACAGTATGTTATATTCGGTAAAATTATTCATACACATTCCCTTTACTGTATTTACAATAAGAATTATTTATTTAAAAATTTTTTTGAAAATAACATTCCACCAGTTGTATTAATTACAAATTACAAATAAAAGGTCAGAGCACTTTTCTGCATGAATCAGAGGCTGAACTCAAACATCAGCAGTGAACAGTGTGTCCTTTTTTAAACATAGTATTAAAAGCTCTAAGTATGGTACAGGTAATGTTTTAAAGATGAGGCAAAACAATATGCTTGTATCAGTGTCCATTTTGCTGTCAGATTTCAGGGGGAACAGCTGGGTATCAGCGGGTTGTAACATATCCAGCTTCAGACAGTCTCACAGCCACTATCCCCTCTCTCCTCCGTCCGCAGTCCTCGACATCTCCCCCCGCTGAAGCTCTCTCCTTTACATGCCTTCTTCCTCACCATCGCTACTGCTGGCTGTTCATCGCTTCTTGTAAACGCAGGGCTTCAGTTCCAGTCCAGATTTCCTGTAGCTCTGAGGCGCTTCTCCAGTCTTCACAAACTCGAAGGAGTAGAAGTGGCTGTTCTCTGTGTTCTGATTGGGGGAAAATGAGTGGTTGATGTCACAATGGGAACAGGAGATTATACAGCCTCACAGTACCAGCAGAACAAAAGCCCTCCCTCCCTCTTTCCCCCATCCTCCCCCATCTCCTCTCTCAACCCACCTTTGTGAGCAGTTTGAAGCCCAGGTTCGAGAGCGCTCCGATGAAACCGCGCACGTTCTCGAACCTGCTCGCCACCTCTGCGATTTTCAGCACTCCCCTGATGCACACAAAGAGAAACAACGAAGAGAGACTTAACTGGCTGCACTTCACTGGAGAGCAAATCAAAAGCTAACGCTTGCTTTGTACCCAGTGATTGACAGTTTAATTCAAGTTCATTTCTTCCTCAAATATTATTAATTTGCTCCTGTCGCTTCTCACTCTGCATGTTTGAAATTACTTGTAATAAGAATTCCATGTCTTTGACAAGATGGTGCGAACTTGAGAGAAGGTAACACAATTTTGACTCAGTGAAAATTTTCAAAAAGGGGGAAAAAAAACAATCCCAGCATTTTTTTCCCTGTGGTACCACTCTCCCATATGGACTAGTCATCTTCCAAGCACTAATTATACCTCAAACATGCATATTGATAGACATACTGTAAATTTTGACAATATAAAATACACATTATACACTTTAGATCTTTGTACCAAATATTAAACAAAATTTTTATGATTATATCACCAGAGTTTATATTTGCACATCATGTTGGCCAGCCTTCTTTGAACAGAACCTTTGCACTGTATATTTTAATATCTGAATATTTGCCATGAATCATTTTATTATGAGTCTTCTTTTATAAACAGATGTCATAATTCTCTAGACGTTTTCCTAACGTTTCTTCTCACGGCCTCACACTCTCCCAGTGTCTTTCTCTTACCCCATCACCAGCACACGGTTGGCCTCTTTAAGAAAGTCTCCCAGATTTGTCCCCATCAAGGAGAGACAGAAAACTGCAATGTCCACAGTGCCATCACCCAGAGGAACCTTCCAGAGAGAGAGAGAGAGAGAGAGAGAGAGAGAGAGAGAGATGGTTGAGAGACAGCAGGCAACATACAGCAAGCAAAATACTAACACTGTGTTTCACTATTATTGCTCTGCTGACCCATTCAGCGAAGTTCAGCTATTCAGTTACTTTTCACTGGACTGCAGTCATATGGAACCAAGAGCTAAAGAGTGCGCTGAAGTCATTTTAAAACATTAATGACGTGGAGTTGGAATTAATGCAAGTTGATAAGACAGCAAGAAGCAGAAGAAAATAAGAGAAAGCTGCCCCAGAATTTATTGGAGGGCTCTGTAATGCAACTAATATAACCCAGCTATCATTCTAGACCACTGCGTACTGCAAACGAAGGATTGCACAGGAGCATCTAGGTGGCTCAGATTGTAAAGGCACAAGCGAGGCTCAGTCTGACAGATTACATAAGGTTCAAAGCTAAGCCATATCCCTGCCCATCTCTAACAGAGGGTCTGAAGGAAAGTGCCCAGTGGAGGGGGATTTCAAGAAATAGGACCACTGAATTAAATATAATCCCATGTTCTCCAGTTTGGTGGGTTGCAGGTTATACTACAGATTTATGCAGTTAATCAGTAGTCTTGCTTTGTGAAACAGGCCCTTGATTTATCCTCATAGGGAAAGTTTAAGCTGGCAAGCGACCCTCTGTTTAATACCTGTATCAGGTCCTTCCACTAATTGTTCCCCAAAGCACTATCGAGACGCAGCACGAGTGGCACAAGCGCTAAACAAGTGACGGGCCGATCAGGCCCAGCATGCGGCACTGAGGAAGGGGTGGAGGTTAACGGGGCTCGGGTAGCTGACTCACCTTGGCCATGTCGCAGACAGTGACGAGGTCACAGACGGGCGCCAGGTCAAAGCTGTGCACCTTGTTCTTCACGCTCCGTGCGATCTTGCAGTCACCACAGCCAAAGTCTGCCACCACCAGCGAGGCAGGCCTAGAACCAACACATCGGACAACTCCATGAGGCTAGGAATACACACAGCTGTACACAGTAAATGTAAATAAAATGATGAGCCAAAACATCAAAAGCAGTCAGAGATGAAGCAAATGACGTTGATTACTTCATAAAAACAGCACACATCGAGGTAAAGGTGCATGATGATGCAAGATATACCATAATCGTCCCTAACAGCTGTGCAGCTGAGGACCTGCATAATTGAGGAATGGGAAAATTCTGCTAGCTAGACTTGACCAACTGGTGTCTTCGGTGCCCAAATGCTCAATGGGCCTTGCTAAAAGAAATGGTGATATTATACAGTGGTAAACAGACAGCTTTGCCAACTTTTTTTAGACTCGCCATCCTGTATAATTTAATACAAAATGAAATTTACATGTTAGAACATCAAATGAGCCGTTTTAGAGTTTTCAGTATTGCAGAGTGGGAAACTACTTTTCATGTCAGGCCTTCTTGATTTTATTTGCATTTTCCATGATGTGCCAGCTGTTCAAGCAATACTGACCTGAGTTTGCGCTTCTGACTCTGAGCGTGAATGAAAGAGCATGAATAAGGAGACTCACTTGTGCTTGATGTAGGAGATGATCTGATCCACAGGGTTGGTTGGCCAGCGCTGTACCTGCGCGGTATAGCCACGGTGGTACACCCCCGAGGCCGCGGGGTCGCGCTGGAACATGTGACAGGCCTCACCGCTGCTCAGGGTGTACAGCTGCTCGTTGATGTAGCGGAACCGGGCTGACTCCAGGCGCTGCTCCATCTTAGACCTCAGGGTGGTTGATCTGTCCTGGACGCTGTCTTCCGTCTTTGTGTTGCTAGCACTTTCCTCTGGTTCCCTCTCCTTCTCTCCAGGTTGCTCCTTGCTCCCGGAGCTGTCACTGTGAAGCATATGGCGTAGTTTCTCGGCGAACTTGCGTTTCTTATTGCTCTCCTGTGGTTTATGCTGCACAACAATCTCAGGACTCTTCTCCTGAGTCTCTGACTGAAGCGTTGTCTCCATTTGCTCTGCACTTTTACATAAATATTCAGCCTTTCCCAATGATTTGTCCCTGAGTTTTGCCTTTTTGTTTTTCCTCTGTTTTTTGTTTGTATCAGGTGGAGCATTCCTAGGACTGACAGAGTTCTCCTCTTTGCTCTCCAAAAATGTTGGGTCTTCTTTCTTACTGCTTGCTGCTTTTTCGTCACAAGGACGGAACTTGTTCTTGGATTTTTTCTTCATCTTCATCCTGTTCCTCCACTGCTTTCGAGTTAGTTTATTTACACCAGCCTCCTTCTCTGGATGCGAATCATTCCTCTGCTTGTCATTTACAGGCTCTGGCTTCCCAACATCTGCAGGCTCTTAAGAAACAGGGGAAAGAAATGAGTACTGAAGCCACAAAACAACCAAGATACCAAAGACGAAACGACAGAAATGCACTTACTGGCTCCCTCTGCTTTTTTCCTCTTTTTTTGTACACCTGCTCCCAGATCTTCCTCCTCACCCTCCTGTTTTTCCATCTGCTCTCTCTGGTCCCCAGTCCCCCGAGCCCTCTTGCGCTTTCTGTTCCGCTTCTTCTTCCTCTTGGCCGAAGTGGGGACCTCCTCACTCTCGCTGTCGCTGCCCTCTTTGTGGAAGCCATTAGTCCACTGGGGAACAGAACCCAGCGTCTGGAGGGTCCTCAACAGGCTCTGCTTGCCAGCTGCCTTCGACTAAACAATTAAGAACAGCAACAAAAAGGCGCAAGAATTCCAAATTCAACTGGCCCATCACTTTCGACAAACGTATTTGTTGTGTATATTTGCCATAGACTCAGTGCAGTCAGATGTTAAGCACACGGATACGTGTACAAGTTGTTATTTATCTGCTTTCAATTTCGAAAAAAAAGTTGCTGGACCTGACCGTTACATCAGTGCTATGCGATCGATTGGTTCCACGGATGACAGCGCGCGTCACAGCTTCAGCATCTGGGTCATCGTTCCATTCCTGCTCTTCAACAAACATGTTTTCATCTGAAAGCAGATACAAATATTACGTAAACGAGCAAGGTTGCAGGAAGAGACTATCTGTATTTACGCGATCGATTGTAAGAGACCAAACACAAAGTCAAGCAAGCTTTCCACGTCATGTCAGCTTGCTAACGAATCATGTTCTCATAGTTTAATGTGCAAAGGTATAGCTAATCAGTCTTCAATGGCTAACATTTGTTGGTAACATTAGCCAACCAGAAAGTTACTAAGAAAACTAACGTTAGCTGCATGTTATTTGGAAAAAATTACTAACCTGACTGATGACAGGCTAAGATGTAATGTTTCCAAGAGGCCTATACTGTCACTCGTCTCTGAAATAAGTTTTTAAAGGGGAGAAGGCAACTTGCACCATCGCCGTGAATTTTCATCGCACGTTTACAGGCAGCAGTCACAGAGCGATTATGGCCGCGCATTCTGATGACGCAAGCAACTTAAAAAAAAAACCGGTCAGTTCCTTCCTTATTCCTATGACGTAGGATATTGGAGTTCCGTGAGTGGGATATTCAAAATGAATATAAGTAATAAAAGATAACGCTTTATTTCAATCGTTATACCAAGATTGGGTTACTACTTCTATGCAGGGATTTCAGAGATTTTGTTCAGAGTTGATGCACTTTGTGCATCTCTACAAAATAGCAGTAGACTATGTTTGGTAGATACTACCTTTAGTAAACAGAAATTTTCTTTGTACACAGAAACCATACTGTGTTTTTGAATTGTAAAACAAAATTAACCTAAAAAAAGTTAATTTTGACCATAGAGTTGCAATACTGGTTGTTGTGAAACAACAATAAACATAAAGACAACAAAAGGGCACTGTAAGGGTTGTGCTCCGTACACAGTTCAGGTGCACAGAGGACAGTAAGTTGAGGACTGGGGTCTGGTGCAAGGATGGACTTGGTAGTATTTATTATGCCTGCTGCACAGCAGAAGGTACGAACAACGCAATACAAAACAAAGTGGAAACGAGGTTCCTTAGTGAATGCCAGACTCCCCAGTCTTGATATCTAAAAGTTCAGCTCTGGTAAAGTGTCAGAGCTGAACTTCTAGATGTCAGAACCGGGGAGTTTAGCATGGACACATCCCAATCCTGATGACCGCGGAAGGGTTGGGAGGTGTTTATAATAAACTGGGCAGAGGAGCAAAGTGAAGCATGATTAATAGGATCGCGGCCCAAATCCTGCAGACCAAGAGTAGGGCTTGGGAGCTTTTTCTGACTAATAGAGCTAGAATGAGAACTTCCGTATTTAACTATCATTAAGCATTACAAATAATTTCCGAAGATGATCAACATTTACTGAGAAATCCTGACTGGTTGCTGAAGGACAAGTCAAACTCTAAAAGTAAGGAATTTACGTTGTATATACGACAAAAAAAAAAAAAAAACACACACAAGTGAGAGAATGGAGAGACATGAATGTAACACAGCTGGTTTTGAAAGCACACTGGACGTTAACCAATCAAAAGAGAGAATATATCTAAAAGACGTGCAAGCTGCTGGATGGGAGGTGACACAATAGGGATTCACACGAGGGTTGTGATAGCCATCTTCCATTTCAGGGTGTCTTTAAGTATCTAATGTGACATTCATTTTATTGACTGGAAAATTGCAAAATTCCTATTTTGGAATGGTCTGTTCCCACCACTCATGATGTCATGTTTTATGTTACCTTGAGGGTTCCTTTATTTCTAACAGGCTGGTCCCAAAATTGCCTAAAAGAAAAGAAAGATCTGAAGACAGCCAAATAATGCATCGTTTCATCTGGTTCCCATTTGCACCAGTAGTTCAAAAAGGTTAATCGATTAAGTGCTTAAATTGCATTAAGCAGGCATTATTGTGGCATCAGTGCTATTTTAACTGCTCTTGCTGAGTTTGACCCATTTTTATCTAGCAATAAATAGTGGTCTTTGTGGTGAACCGGCGACTTTGCTACAGTCTTTCGTGATTTGCCACTGTGGTCAGGCTTTATTGACTTTTTTGGGGGTTTAATAGCGCTCAAGTTTGCACTGAATTTTATGGTTGCACGGTGTAATTGCTACCCGTTCTCTCCCACCCAAACCAACACACACTCAAGTACACACATGCACAGCCACATGCACATGTCTCACACACACACACACACACACACACACACAAAATGGATAGATAATGGTAATTAAGGAACAATTTATATTAACTGCTTCACATATATAGTGAGCTACAGCAAGTGGAAAATGGGCTAACAATACTATTAAAAAATAATGTCATCGTAGCAATAAACATAAAATGCTAACTTATGAGAGGTAGTATACTTTGTTAATGTTTCTATGGAACCAGCCAAAATTATTTATTCAAAATTATTTCTCTCAGTTCACACCATCAACTCTGCCCGAGTCCATAGCTCCACCGAGACTGATGCTTTATCCGGGACTGTAGTTTTTTACTGACTTATTGACTATATTGGTCATTACAAACTCATACCCTGAGCCCGTCAGAGGAGGATGGGCTTCCCCCTCTTAAACCTGGTTCCTCCCAAGTTTTCTTCCTCTCTGTTTTTAATGTTTTTTTCTTTGCCTCTGGGATTCAGGCCAGGGCTCTTCTGAAAAGTATGGTGTGGCTAATGTTTGTGAATTCCACCGTACAAATTAAATTTGATTTGATTTAATTAAAAATCAATTTCCACCAAATAATGATCCACAGTACAGTACTCTTACAGTAAATAGAATCTATAAGTGAATCATAAAGGATGAAAATACTTTGTAACAGCACTTCCTATATCTATAAAATTGCCCCCCTCTTGATTTATTCTATTATTTGCTTATTTGTATCATTTACATGTTTCAGATCATCCAAATAATTTTAAACGAGAGAGAGAGAGAGGCAATGGAGTAAACACAAATGTAGCTTTAAAATGATTGTTTCATTTATTGACGGTAAAGAGTTATTCAAAACCTATATGGCCCATACAAAAGAATAATTGCACCCATAAACCTAAGAACTAGTTGTGCCACCCTTGGCAGCAGCAACTGCAATCACATGTTTGCGTCAACTGGCAATGAGTCTTTTACTTCATTGTGGAAGAATTTTGGCCCACTCTTCTTTCCAGAATTGTTTTAATTTAGCCACACTAAGGGAGTTTTTGAGTATAAACTGCATGTTTAAGGTCATGCTACAGCATCTCAAATGGATGCAAGTCAGGGCTTTGACAAGATTACTCAAAAACCTTCATTTTCTTCCTATTGAGCCATTCAAAAGTGGACTTGCTTGTGAGCTCCGGATGATTGTTCAGCTACATAACCCCACTGGGCTTGAGCTTTTTGAGATTTTCTGGTTGAGAGCAGAATTCAAGGTTCTATGAATCACGGCAAGTCACCCAGTTCCTGAAGCAACAAAGCAAGCAGCCCCAGACCATCACATTACCACCATCATGTTTGACTGTTGGTACGATGTTCTAGTTATGGAATGCTGTGGTAGCTTTAGGCCTGATGTAACAAGACCCATGTCTTCCAAAAAGTTTTGACTCATCAATTTTTAGAATGTCATCCTAAATGTTTTGGGGGTCATCAAGACGATTTTTAGAAAATATGAGATAAGCCTTTGTGTTCTTTTTGGTCAGCGGTGGTTTTTGCCTCACAGCTCTTCAATGGATGCCATTTTTGCCCTGTTTCTTTCTCATTGTGTAATCAGGAACATCGACCTTAACTGAGGCAAATGTGGCCTGCAGTCCTTAAGATGTTAGTCTTGGTTCTTTAGTGACCCTCTGGATGTATTGTCAATGCGCTCTTGAAGAATTTGGTCTGCCGACCACTCCTAAGAAGGTTCATGACCGCTCCAAGTTTTCTCCATTTGTAGATAATGGCTCTCACTGTGGTTAGCTAGAGTCCGAAAGCCTTACAAATGACTTTGTAACCCTTTCCAGCATGACAGATGTCAACGACTTTGTTTTTCAACTATATTTCTTTAGATTATGGCATCATGTGCTGCTTTTTCCCTTCTTCGCTTTACCCGATGGGTTCTATTTAAGAGATGTTTAGATTCATCAGGGCTGGTATTAATCAGGTGTGTCTGGTGAAATTGAACCCAATTATCAATTAAATTTGTTTAACTGGTAGATTTAGAAACGAAGGGGGCATTACTTTTTTTTACATAATGCCAGGTAGTGTTGGATAGCTTTATGTATTAGAACAAATCATATCATAAGTTAACTTCATTTTGTGAAAAGTCTGGTTATCTTTGTCTAATATCAAATTAGTTTGACGATTTGACACATTTAAGCATAACAAATAAGAAAAACAAAAGAAATCGAGACTGGGCAAATACATTTTCACAGCGTCGTGCATATACAAAATGCGTTTGGTTCGGAAAATCGGATTGTGTTAGTGACGGCTTAGCCGGTTTCATTAAAAAAAAAATAAAATAAAGAGTATGAATCACTGGATACCTAATATGCTTGTGTAGAATGGGGCCTGGCTCTTTAAGGCTGACTGACCGTAAAAGTCCATTTAGAGTCGTTCACCTCCCACGATGTGTTATTGCTGGAGCATTTTATCTTTTGAATTTTGTTTTGCATTAGCTTTTATTCATCAAACAGGAGCCAATAGACTCAGTTTTTCAGTAAGACGGGGAAAAAATAATAATAATCATACGTTTGTTCGTGTGAATTAACTAATTTCTGTAACGGTGCCCAATAAATGTTTGCTTGACGGCTCGTCATGCGTTGCATATCTTCAGGCGGGTTTATCACCAGTCTTGAGTATCAAATATCTCAGATGGCAAAACGTGTCCGGGGGCGCAGTGCGGTAGTAAAGGCAAAAGCAATGCGTTTGAACAAGGGGGGAAAAAAAAAAATCACCGCTGGATTTTGCGAAAAAAGCAGCCCGGAGCTAAATGAGGGTCTTTGGACAGGGGGCGCTGTGCGTACAGACAGTCATACAAATATTCCTCCCCCACGGTACTAAATTTTCACCGTAGGAGGGTGTGGACGGGGACGTGAGCGATTTTCGCTTCAGTCCGCTTGGAAAATCTTGACACAAAATTAAGCAGGAGTGGTTTGGTAAGTGACAATTTTTCTAGCGGTCTGCAGTGCAGTTATTTTTGTTCTGTTTTCGGCTTTCGATAAATATTATTTTTAGAATGAAAGGCACTCGCTGGCTCATTTGCTATTTGCGTCCGGTTCAGGAAAGGCTGAAGTGAAAACGCTCTATTTTTCTCTTCGATCGGCAACGCGAAGTCGAACTGATGCATTTTCATTCAGTTGGAGTCGTCAGATGAGTTGTTGGTTAAACATAATCCACACATCCCTCGTCTGAGGAAAGTCTACCCACAGATAAAGTCCGCTCTGTTGGCTTTAAGTTTTAATTGATGCAGGTATTTTGCGTCCGCATTTGCTGACGTTATTTACAAAAGCCTGCAATCTGGATCTGTGGAAGTTGCTGCCTGGCTTACGAAGTTTACCAGTTCAACTAACGTTCGCATCGTATGTGCCTATCTAGAAACGTTAAAACCGTAAGCGGTCGGCATCTTTGGGGTCTTAAATGGTGAGCGCTGGTCTGAATTGGACATTCTATGATGTTTTCTTCAGAAGTTTGCCAAGTTGGCGAGTTCAGTCGTGTCATTAACTGTTTTCTTATGTGAGCTGATCTGTGCTCCTTTCCATGCCGCATTTAGTTCTTCGAAATCATGGACTGGCGACCTCTATAAAGAGAATAAGATGTCTTTTAACGTGAAATGAATGACCGCGCGATATTGTGAGGGCTGACACATTAAGCGTGTACTACTGCGCCCAGTTGGTTTCAACTGAATGAAGTTAAATAGCCTGCTGGTATTAAAAGACTGTAATCTGAACCTTTCCTCCGATGTGAAGGGTACGCCGTCTCAAGTATAAAAGTTGACTGTAAATAATGGTATTTAAATGGATTCTAATTTGTTTTATCTATATTGCACTGCAAGCATACCTCAGGGTTTTCACGTTTGCCTTGATGCCTTGCTCTTAATCGGCGGGGCAGGCTGCCTGACTAGAACCAGAAGAGTTGCTGCTTCAAGCCCCTAGTGGGGTTTGAGATCCTTACTTGATCTGAGAGATGAAGTTGGAAAGAACTCTGCCTTTGGGCCCTTGAGCAAGGCCCTTAATCCCAAAGTTGCTCAAGGTTTTTACCCTTGTTTCTCTCTATCCCTTCCTCACTTGCAGCCGTCCTCCTCTCTTGCATTTCTCCCGGGGGGTCCATTTTAAAAGAGAAATACATTCTCAGTGGAACTTTCCCTGGATAGATTAAGGTTTGTCTTTTCAAAACTTGATATACTGTACAAGTTCTGTTGTAATATTTTTAAATATTTTGATTGAACTTTTTGTGGCAAATTTGGGTGTGCGCTCTGTCTTAGTTTTGAATAGTTTGGCCAACCATTTCATTTTGAATGGCCTTCTTTCGCTCAAGAATATCTTGGTGAAAGTGTTTTGTTGTGTGATAAACAATTTCACACCTTTACCACAGATCCCAAATTACTGCTTTGTTGGTTCAGTTTTGTTGTGAAAATGGGGTGTCAGAGGTCAGAAATCTGGACTGATATTACATCTTGGTCTACTTTAATTCAGCGTGGAATAAAATTCATTGATATGAAAACAACATTCCAGCTCTGGTTTTATGTTGCAATACATGTCAGGTTTTAGCCAAACTGAAAGTAGTCTGACTGTTGTCCACAAGACCACTTGGACTGGCTCTTAACAATTCAGTTGAGAATGATGCTGAATTGTGAGTAGTTAGTCCTCCTGTTCTTTGATTTGGTGTATCAAATGTCTATTTTTTATCTGGAGAAGACATGAAGGCGCTCGGTGATTAAAGGAAGCAGCAGCAATCTGTGGACTTTTAAGTGTCAAATTAAATTACTGTGTCCCTGAAAGCAAACCTCCTGTTACTCTGCTGTACTTTTTAGAGATGACACTGCAGACAACACCCCCTTCTCAGCTAACTCATTCCTTGTGCTTTTTGTAGACCCTTAAAATTGGGTACTTGGGTTAGGAAAGAATTCTGTATCAAGTCTCCGCTTTTTTCAGCTTTTTATTTGCCAGAACGATTTTAAAAGGGGGCGTCAATTTATTTTGTGTTTAGAATTCAATATTAATATTTAATATTGCAAATGCATGTGATGTGCATGCCGTAGTAACCCGATGTGTCATCAGGAACATGGCTGCCACAGTTATATGCTATTACCACATATAGCAGATTAGCAGCACTAGAAATTAACCTCTACATTTTCTTGACTGGATGTACGCTTGATGTTTTTACACACCCGAAAGTTTCTTTGGCTACCCGAGCATCAAGGTAAGCCAAAAAAGTACAGGTTTCATTTGATATTGGTGGAGGTTGAATATGGAATTATTTCCCTTGGGTTATTCGATGATATTCTTCTTGACTTGATTGTGGCTCATAATTGAAAGGTAATTGCTTGTATTAAGAGGCGTAAGGTTTGTGCTCTTAATTCCTGCCAAGGTATTAATTTTATCATTGGAGACAATATCTGGAAAGAAACTTTTGAGTCATCTTGGCTGTAATTCTTTGACAGCTGCTGGTTTGTAAAGAATCTTAATACCCTCAGCACCATGAATTCCTTGGACAGTGCTCAGACTCATGGGCTGCTCTCCATCGGCGAATCGACTAACGTTTTTGAGGAGATTGAGATGCTAGCCTCTACTGAATGAAACGCTGGCTCATATTCAGTAATCTGTCATTTTGCTGCCTCGTGATAGGAGTTCTTTTGTAGAGTGATTTTGAAATAAGTGCAGCACTCAGTGTTTGCTTCATAAAAATAAAAATTCGGCAAGAGGGCACGGTAGACCCACACTTGATCACTGATCACAAAGCTTGAGTTTGGCGGAACTGGAATGACTAGTTGGTGTAAACAGATTGAGGACCCCTGTCTGAATGACGACACTCGTGGTTTTGGCAGACGTGCAGTTCAGTGTGAGGGAGTCCGTCGGCATAAAAACCTTTGGCCAGGCGTGGGGTGTGAGTCATGGCCTGCTGGCAGTGATGTCACTCCTTAGAAGCAGAGACTCGTCTCTACCCCAGCCTGCTGTAGACTGCCCAGAATTGCCCAACATGATTATTAGTATTCCCTAATGTCGGTTGTGTTCACTGGCTGTCTTACAGCGCAGCATTTAGTGCGAACACGAAGACCTTTCTTTACCTTTCACTGGTGCAGCGTTACATTGGTTTGGCCTTTAATTGTGTCTGTGCGTAAAAGCTTTGCAGTGCATTGATCTGGCCTCACTGGTGCATTATTTATGTACGGGGAGCGCAAGTTGTGGTTTAATAAATACTGCTAGAAAGGAGTGTTGTGACAGCATTTATTCCCAGGCTCACTGGGCACGCTCTCTTGAGTTTCTCACCAGCTGTACTGCTGTGGATTTCCCCCAACAACCAATTTTTGGGTCAGTACACCTGAACCCAATCCTTACAATTAATCCGGGGTGCGTTTCCCAAAAGCCTAGTTGCTAACTAAGTTAGCAGCGTACATAGTTCGCCCATTCACAGTCAGTGGGCCAAACTATGCAAGTTAGCATCTGTGATTTTGGGAAACGCACCCCAGGTTTGTAACACTTTGAAGTTTGTGTTTTTGAATGCAATTTGTTCAAACTGTCATTTCAGATCAGTGCTGATTTCTGGTCTTATACCTAAAAGGGTAAAATCAGCCTGGGACTGAAAGATACGCAGGCTTATACAACCTGTGTAACATCAAATGCAATACATGTCTGCACTGGTGATCTTATTTTGGATTATCATAGAGATGCCAGTCTTTCATAGAGGGGCTGTTAATTGACAAGAGCATTTTCCTGCTGAATGCATGAACTCTTTCCCTGAGTTGTTCTTTCAAGGTCGTGGAGCGGGCCTTTTTTGACTGCATCTTCTCCTTATCTATTACTTCCTGTTTCTCGCAGCCTCTTCCCCCCTCACACATCACTTCCTGTGGACGAATGCTCTCCAGCGCTGAGAGGAACCCCAGTCTCCACCTGCGTCAATCCACTCAGTCCTCCCACAGAATAGCAGTGCCACCCTCGAGTAACACAGGCTTAAGTTAGCAGCAGAAGAAGAAGAGGACCTGCGATGGATGACATTTTCACCCAGTGTCGAGAAGGCAACGCAGTCGCCGTCCGCCTATGGCTGGACAACACTGAGAACGACCTCAACCAGGGGTGAGTTTTCTTAGGCTGTGGGTAACTCTCAGGGAAGTGGCATGTCTTTTTTGTTCTTTGCATCGCCTCAATGTCTCACACACATCACCTGGCATCAAATTCCACTGAACTGTCTCACTGTTGGCTAATTATTTTATAGTGTGCTGGTTTTCTAACTGCTAGAGAACTGTTTTTTTTGTTTACACGATGGCACTTGTTTTGCCCTTCAAAGTCATTTTTTTCGAGTTCTGTTCTTGGCTGCACACTGGCAACTACTGTACGTGCCTGTCCATGGTGAATTGTTTTTAATGGGTGACTTTATCAAGTGTGACAGACAAAGATGCCTTTCAGCTTTTCCTTTTCAAATTAGATTACAGCCAGTCTTGTTGGTGTACGTTTCGAATTAGCAGAGCTTATTCATGTGTTATGGTCAGACGCTGCAGCTGTGGTTTGCTTCATTTAAAATTTGCTGGCCCAGTTTTGAAGAAGCGAGCTGATTCAGTGGTGTCGGAGAGCCCTGTCCTCTTCACAGGGTCACTGCTGCTGCTGGGGTGCTGAAGTGCATCTTATCAGCCCGGATAAGCAGACTGCATTACTCAATACTCATTACTCATCATCGGTTGCTTCATGACCGCAGTAAGGACTTGCTAGAGCAGGATCTGAACCGCTTTGTTTTGGTTTGTCCAGTGAAACCATGTTTTGTACTTGACAGAATTTGAAAAGGTTTGTGCGCATTATGGAGGGAGAGATTTTGTGTGTGTGTGTGTGTGTGTGTGTGTGTGTGTTATGTCTGTGTGTGCTCTTCTGAGTACCTGTGTGTGTGTGTGTTTTTGTGTGTCTGTGTGAGTGTGTTTGTGTGGGTGCATTTTTATTACCTATTGGGGACCTCCTCTGGTATAAACACTGACTTAGTTGGGACCAGTAGTCCTTCTTGGGACAAGAGCCTGGTCATAATTTGGTAAAACGGCATTAATGAGGTTCTGCTTAAGGTTAGGGGTCAGGTGTGAATTGAGGATAGGTTACAGTGAAGGTTAGGCATGATTTGTTTATGGTTATGGTTAGGGGTAGGGATGGAGTTAGGCTGTCCATAATTAATAGAAATCAATGCCATGTCCTGATAAGGATAGTTGTGCAAACTTATGTGTATCTGCGTGCATGCTCCAGAACTATAAATTGGTTGAGTCAGGATGGTAATTGGTTAGATCTCCTGGTTAAGCACCTTGCGCTTTTAAGGTCCCTCTTGGGCAGACTTTGGTGCACCATCTTACAGCTGGGGTTGGTCTCAGACAAGCGAAAATCACAGGTTCCGTTTAATTTGGTGAAAATAGCTTCATATGGAAGAGGGAGTTTATTTATAATCCAAAAAAAGAATCAAAACGGAACTGCTTGAGTTTCTTAGCTGAAGTTGTCAGATTTTTTTTTGGAATCTGGCATTCTCTCAAACTTTTTGTGAAACGCGGCCTTCAAGCTTTGTGTGGTTATTCAAATGCATATTTGGGTACTGCATTGTCTCTGTGTACCTAACAGCCTGGTAAGTCTGGCTGGTCTACTGGCATGGACATGTGAAGTGATTTGTATACAGGTAGTACATCATGTAGTCCAGAGTCCACAGACTCTTTTCCGGAATGAGCCGCAGTGGGTGCAGGCTTTCATTCTGACCATGCAGTTTCACACCTGATTCTGCTAATCAAGGGTCTATGGCAAAAGCTTTAAGGGTTGATCAGTAGAATCAGGTGTGAAACTGCTTGGTGAGAAAGCATGCATCCATACCGGCTCATTCTGGAAAAGAGTGAGTATCCCTGATGCAGTCAGTCGGCAGGGCTTTGAGGATGCTTGATGGTGGGCCAACTCTGAAACACACCAGTAGAAAGTGCCCCTAAAGCAAACTGCTCCTGTAGACAAATGGTGTCGTATTTAAACTGCTGCTTAATGAGGAAAAACGAGCCCGATTTGCTGTGGGGAAGATCACCGCAGACAGTCAAACTCTCTCTCTCTCTCTCTCTCTCTCTGTCTCTGTCTCTGTCTCTGTCTCTGTCTCTCTCTCTCTCTCTCTCTCTCAGTCTCTCTCGCTCTCTCTCTTTCTTTCACCATGTCTGAGGGTTATTTTTACTCTTTACTTCTCTTTTATAAGCTGCCATGAGCGCTGAGGCTGGAGAGTCTTGGGCTGATAATTGATTCCAGACGGCCGAAGCTTCCAGAGAGAGGGACGGACTGGCTCTACATGGCTTTTCCCATCTTTAATGTGAGAATATCTGTCTCGCACGGTCGACTGCGAAATCGGGAGCGTCTGACACGCGCTGGAATACGGTCAACAGACTTCTCTCCTCCAATCCCCCCTCTGTCTCTCCTTTTATATACCCCCTCGAAGCCTGCAGCTGGGACCTGAGCTCTTTCTCTTTGGTTTACAGCGTTTAGGCCGGGGAATTGGATTTGAACTCGTGGTCTGCATGGTCTCGTGCTGAGACATGACCTTTGAACCTCGCTATCCTCTGGCCAGTTGACCATTGTCATGAGATTGGAGGCCATTACATTGACGACATGTGATGTGGGACTGAAACGCATCACTGTTGCCATGTGCAGAGCTCTCCGTTTCTTTGAGCGTAATGTCGGCCGTGCTTAGGTGTCGAATCCTGGGTCGTTTGCGGCGTATTTTAGGGGTTGCTGGTCTGCACGGCTGTGTATGGAACATTCGTGGGGCCTGAAACAGTTTCTGTTGAAGTCGGGACAAATCTCTTCCATATTGTTTGCATCACAACTGGCGCTCGCCCAGGACTCCCATCTTCAGAAAACCTGTCATCGTCTCTCTTCATCAGTATGAACCCAGCCATTCTGCAGACCCATTTTTTAACCCTGCTTTTTGTATCATAATGTATTTATATCAGTGCTGTCTTGTGTGTATGACTGAAATAGCCCAGATGTGTGACCTCTCTTCTCCATAACCTTGTTTGACTCGGGCTCGTTCAGAGAGCTAGCTGCTCCTGTCATCGGAGATGTATGTGTGCAGCTCCCTGGAGGAAGCGTTTATATTTTTCTAACTGAGGCCCCGAGGTTAGCCTCTCCTTATCTCTGAGGATGTGAATTAGAATGTAAATAATTGCTCAACTTTCCAGGCAGCTGGGTGTTTTGTGTGCCCTCTGGTAAATTATGCAATTAGTGTTTCCTTTGGATTTATTGGTGAGGCTTCTCTGGTACCTCAGTGGGGCGGGGTGGGGAACTAGCGCTGTGCACAGGGTGCAGTCTGCTTCTGTGCTGTGTGCTAATCTCGCATGCGGTCAGGTCCATGAATATTTGAGCACGGACAAAGTTGGAGTTATTTTACTCCTCCACCAATGCATATTGGAGTTGAAATTAAATGGTGAATATGAGCACAAAGTGCAGAATTTCATTTTTAGTTTGAAGCTATTTGTTCCTCAAATCTGATGAACAGTATAGAAATTGTGCATTTGTGTGGACTTCCTTCTAGGGATCCAAGTAATTGGAGAGTTAGCTGAACAGCTGTGACATGGCACTGTGTGTGTAGTTTGTTAATTAATTTACAAGCAGATAGAAGGTCAAGAGATGATGACAAGTGTGGCATTTCCGTTTGGCGTCTGTTGATGTTAACTGCAAATACGATGTCAAAACGGCCATCGCTGCCAGCGAAGCAAGCCAGCAAATGAAAATAGTTGCCATTTCTACACATTTTTATACAATATTTTCAACAAAACCCTGAAAGGTCAACGTCAACACTAAAAGCACATCTTAATTGTTTAATTTCAAAAATGGCATGGTGTTCAGAGCCAGAAATAATGAACATTTTGTAATGATCTAAGTGGTTAAGGACCGGACTGTATTTAAATCGAAGAGAATGTACATGAGGTACTGAGAGCATGTGCGCTATATATATCTGCCTGTGCATGATTGCAAGCACATGCAAGGTCAGCTGTGCAGTGCATTAGCTGATTGTGAATTGCCTCCCTTAATGTAATTGAGTGACTTGCCAATTGGTGAAATGCATTCTTTTGTAGAGCTCCAACTCTTAGGCCACTTGTCAGCTGTTGTATGTGGTCCTCCGTACCCTGCGCTGTGACAGCAGTGAAGGAATGCATCGGTGTAAGGCTGCTTTCACGCAGGACGCGAAACGAATTTTTGCTCGACAGATTACATTCAAAGTCATGCAAAGACTTTGCATTGACTTTGAATGTAATCTGTCGTGCGAAAATTCGTTTCGCGTCCGGTGTGAAAGCGGCGTAAGTGTTGGCTCCTTTCGCTGTTTCTGCTGTAGCCTGTATGGACACAAATGGCAAATACTGACTCACATCTCCTTACATGGAGATTGAGTCTGGGGATTGTGTCTGCATATCCCAAGAAAAAGAGGGAGGAGGGGAGAGGGGGCTGGAAAATGAGAGCTATGTTATGTCAGTGTGTTTGTGTGTGTGGTGAGTATTTGCCTTGAATGTGTCTGTCTGCTGTTTGGTTTTGTGTGAGGCTATGGGTGTGTGTGTGTTGGCACGTTTTAATATCCTGATGGCGACCAAAAGACCTCACAAAGATAGTGAAGTCTGAAAAAACAAGCACCTTTTTTTGGATTCCCTTGAGGAAAAAATCTTAATTCTGGGCTTGGGTTTAGGTTTTGGTCTAGGGTTACTATAGGAATTATGGTTTGGTTTAGGTCTAGTTTTAAGGTTGGCTATTAAAATTTGGCTCTAGGTTAAGCCGAGACTATATGTCAGGGTTAAAATTTTAGCTGTTTTAGGGGGTTTTTAGGTTGGGATTAAGGTTAGCTTTTAGATTAGGGTTCGGGTTAGGGAAGGGGTAAGGGATAGGATTAGGTTTGGGGCTAGGGGGCATGGTAATAGGATTTTGGAGAAAAAATTATTCTTAGTCCACACAGAGATAGAAAAACATGGTTTTTTGCGTGTGTTGTGTGAGTGTGCACGTGTGTGTGGGCGGGGGGTGGGAGGATGGGAAGTGCTTGAGTTTTTTACATTTATTTTCTTCATTTATGCAAACTTGTCAGAGTTTGTGCTGTGCCGGTCAGAGTGTGATACTGCTGAGTCCGTATGAGAGTAAGTGTGTGTGGGTTACTGTTGTGGAGTGCCGTTATGTGTGTGATTGTGGACTGGTACTGAGTACGAGTGTTCCCTGTGGCTATAGGCCAGCCCACAGTGGGGTTATTTTCTCCTCCTGCAGTCTTGCGTTTCCCTCAGCCACCCCGTCTCTCCGCTGCAGCTCTCGTTTCCCTCAACTTCCTCTCTACGATCAGCCGTTTGATAGTGAGTTTGAACCGAAGAGAAAAGCACAGAAAGGAACGCAGCCAGTATTTAACTCGTCTTAAAACCCAGCTGAAGGTCTTTTTTTTTAACATTAGTTCTTATGAATTCATTCAAATTTCCCCTCTGAAGTGGAAAATGGAAATAATTTGTATGCCTCCTAGGCAAGGGTTGTACATCTTACGAATGTGGATGCATATTTTGGGATATCCTGTTTACATTGTGTCCTACTCTAGCCTTTGAGAGATCAGATGTTGAACAGTGACCTGCATCCAATCCCTTCTGGGCTAAACTGCCTTTATTCAGTGAGTGTGTGTGCATGTGTGTGGAAACGGGAGTTTATCTTGTGTAAATGTGCCTCTGGGGTGGAGGAGTTGGAGATCATGGTTGTGTTTGCTGTGGAGAGGATGGCTGCTGTGCATGCAGAGCTACTGAGGAGGAAATGACAGGAAGTGGAGACGCGCGACAGAGTCCTGAGCTCTAGTGTAAATACAGCGGGGGGAGTGTATGCATGCATGCGCACTTTCTCTGTTCTGCACACACACACACACACACTTGCATATTCTCATGTGCACACGCGCACAAAAACACACGCAAACACACACAAACACGCTCTCTCTATCTCTCTCTCCCACTCACGCACGCTCACTCAAACACGCGCAAACATGCGCACACGCTAACACACACATACTCACTCACACACACACACACACACACACACACACACACATTCGCACTCTCACTCTCTCCCTCTCCCTCACTCTTATACACACACACACACACACACACACACGCAGTCAGACGCAGAAAGAATGAGGGGGAGGGAGTGAGTGTGTAGCTCCATGTTTGGTGAGGAGTGTAAGCTGTGGGCAGGCAGAGCTGAGGTCTGTTTATATTTACTCTCCTGGGAGGAGAGTCAGGCCCCGCCCTCAGTGCCCCCCCCCCCCCCCATGTGGCTGCAGGAGGGGGTGGGTGCGCGAGGGTAAGGGGCTGGGTTACAGCAGTCACTCGTGCTGGGTTCCCACGTTCATTGAAAATCCTTGAAAAACTCTTTTCATCCTGGAAAGTCACAGAAGAGTCATGGACGGGTGCCAAGCATCTCGCTGTGCCTGAAAAATGATGGAAAGTTGCCTGTATCTCTCTGTCCCTTTTCTTCCAGTCAGTGGGGATCCTCCATCGCTTCTCTTATTTGCTAGTAGCTCAGTGTCATTTACTGTGCTTTACAAGGTCAGTAGCCTGACCGGAGTAACACATCCTGGGCCAGTGATGATGTTATACCCATAAAAATTCTGGATATGAAGTCTGAAATGGCCTCTGGTGAAATATTTTAGGAATAGAAAATATTACCTCAGATTTTTTTTTTTTTTTTTTTTTTTTTTTAGTATGGTTCCTATTCTGGGAATTTGATTGTGCCACCATGAGAATAGGCCTAATTACTGATTACATTATACCATCATATTAACATTATTATTTATGTGCGACTGTCCTTCAGTTGGTCCTCAGAATAGTCTTTGTAACATGCAGAGTCTGAGTGAAACTCTGGTCTGGAATCCGCAGGTGGAATGGTCCTCTTGACCAGCCATTGGTCAGTAACTGGGGGATCACATGACTGACTTACATCAGTCAGAACCGACAGAAGGGATTTATGACTAGCTTGCGTTTTTAGGATGTTTGCAGACTGGAGGGTCATGTGACAAACTTGCGAGAACAAGCTCGGTCTCCGACTCTGAGTTTGAGACATCGTCCTCGGAATCTGAGGTTCTTCCTGAGATCCTGTTTACTTGCGGCATTTCCAGTGACATAAAGGCACAATGCAGAGATCGCCCTCAACTCCTTGTTTAGCGTTTGAGTGTTGAAATCGCCCGGTTCCTCTTTCGTCACTCATTAGTGGCCTGAATTAATACATGCATTTAATTCCAAATCAAATTTTCAGTCAAATTTTGCCGTGTGTAAATCTTGATTGAATCCAGAGCAGTGTGTGGGCAGTGTCATCACAACAGTATGGCTGTGTGTGTGCCATCTGTGAGCAGTTAGGACCTCGCAGCCCCAGCTGTGGACCATGTGCTGTGTGCTCTGTAACGCAGTAATGTATGAGCTGTTGACAGAGCCATCATCTGGTCACTGAACTGCACTTCCGTCTGGGCTTTTTTTTGAGGCTGGTCAGCAGGTGGCGTTGCCTTTAAATAACTGGCCTGAGGGGTTGTTCTCCGGCCAGCCCTCTTACTGACACTGCACTGCTCGGACCACCCTGTTCGCGCCCTGCTTAACAGCCTCTGCGCTGCTGTCGAGGTGCGTTCGGCCAATCCCGTGGCCCGGAGGGGCCCTGGCGGCTGGGGAGTCAGCGTTTGGCACGAACGGTATGTGGCGATGCCGGACCTGCACCGTCCCTGCGGCAGATCGCTGTAACAGCTGTGTGGCTGTGCGGAGAGAGAGGCTATAGCTGCTCAGGTTGGCGCATGATCCCAGGAAAAGACTGGGTGATATATGGCCCTCCCGGTGGAGGGGGGTTGGGTAAGGGGGGACCCCTGCGGAGAACACATCCGGCTCTGTGCACCTCCTGCGGGAGGGGAGGGGACGCGAGGAGGGGGAACTGCTCCTCATCACAATGCTCTCTCACATGCCTGCGCTGCACTCTGCAGCATCACGCATTTCTGCCTCTCCCTCCCCCCCCTTGTGCTGCATTTCTCTCATAACTCCAGTAGCTCTGTGTGTGTGTGTGTGTGTGTGTGTGTGTGTGTGTGTGTGTCTGGCTGAGCTGTACTCCACTATGGTCTGAGCTGGGCTCCAGGGCTGAAAAACAAACTGGCCTTTACTGGCCCAGACTCGCCCTGAGTAAAGCAGGTGCCCTCTGCTGCTCCTGCGGCTCCTCTCTGGCTGCGACTGTACGAGAGACGAGGTGTAACCGAGAGGACACTGGAGATGGGGGGGGGGGGGGGCTTGTGAAAGTGAGATAAATGAGGCGTGAGGTCGGTGACATTAGCAGCTGGAGAATAGCGCCGCTAAGTGAAGCGTAACGGCGGAGATACGGAGAGCTCTGAGCAGCGTGTGCTGGACCGTGACAGTTCTCCCCGAGTCCTTTACCTCTAACGACTGTGTCCAATCAGGGGCCAATCAGGGGTGATGACTGCACTGAAGAGGTCGGTGTGGAGCTGCTGCGGGGCTGGTTGTTACAGCGTTTCACGCTGGCTCTCCAGTCACTCTGTCATGTCTGTTGGTGCAGGCTAACAGTGAGCTGCGGGTTAGCCTCACCTGCTGCTCTATCATTGCAGCCATTTTGACGGACTCCTTCCCATTCTAAGGTGCGTTTCCCAAAAGCGCAGATGCTAACTTACATAGTTGGATTCACTGAAGTCTGTGAATGGACAAATAATGCTAGGTGCTAACTTAGTTAGCATTTATGCTTTTGGGAAATGCACCACTGATGTTTTTACAAGCTATCTTTGTGTTAAAAGGGTCTTTGTCCATCAGTGTGCCTTTGAGAGTGTAATCAATCCCTCTGCTATTCCCTGTCCTAGAGCTCTGTCTCCTTAGCTGAGGGCTTTTGAGGACAGAGCTGGCATGTTTTATTCTCTCCTTCACCACTGAATGGCTGTTGTCACCGTTGAGTTTGTGGGCGAATGGCAGCATTTTGACTCCACTGCTCGGCAGTATTCTGTGCCAGTACAGTCCAGAGCGGCCTGTGTTCCACAACTGAGCGTTCATTTCTGCACGTTCAGAAAAACTGCTCGCCCGCGCCTGCATTCCCAGCCATATCCCAACCTGGGCGGACGCTCTTTAATTCCACACCAGTGAAACATTCCTTTGGCTTCCCCTGCTATTTGTGACCTGAAATATTGAAGCGGACATTAGCCCTAATATGACCTCATCCATACGCAGTACTCGTGTGGTGAATGTAAGGTAAAAATGGCTGGGCACCGTAAATTAATTGCTGTTTTGGTTTGTTGGGGCCCCTGTAGGTCACCTTGGTACTGTGCTACCCAACAACTACCCCCTGTATTAGTTAAAATAATGCCTCTTACCCCCTGCTAATGCTTGTATATATTATCAGTGTTGCTCGTATATCCGAACTCATAAACTAGTCAAGACACTAAAGCTCCCACTGTGCGAGCTGCAGGGAATATACATGAATGCAGAAGGTAAATCAAAAGCATTAGCGAAGCCAGGCTTTTTTTTTTTTTTTCTTCGGTTTTGCTTATCCTGCGGAAAGGATGAGCTCATGGATGCATGGAGGCTGTAGAAATGCGTGCCGCAGAGGAGCCGACGGCTCAAACGCGCAGCTGTTATTGTGAGTGTCCTGGCCTGCTGCTCTTGGTGAGAGTGATGGACCTGCTGGCTGTGCCTCGGCCGGGGCGGCCGTGATTGGGGTGTGGGGCCTGGGCACTGGAGATGCATGTGTGTGTACTGGAACATACTAGAGCATGCCCCAAAGAAGAAACTATGAATGAGGGGTGCCTCATTCACACTGCAGTAATCTGGTTGGTCTGGCTTGGCTCAGACTGTATGGAAGGAGCTGGAACGGAAAGTAAAGTTGTGAGACTGCACCACCCCCCACCCCCCACGACCAAACACAGGTTCCGCTCCAGTTATTCCACCTTCAGCTTGCCAGCTCACTACATTTCCGGAGTCCCAGTCATTGTATGGGGTAGAATATTCCGGAAGCTAATCCACTTCAGGCCCGCACCTTTCCTGCCAGCGGCAACTGTCGCACCATTGCCTTTGTTTCCTTTCTGAATGTCTTTGGAACTGGAGCCACGCTGAGCCACACCTGTAAACAGAATTATGTCAGAGTAATGGACATTGCCCTGATGGTACTGACTGTGAATGGGAAATTGGCCACAGCCCCGTGTTTTCTGCAAAGCCGCATGGCCTTTACCATGAACTGTGTACCAGGGTGTTTGTTACGAACTGCAGGCTGGTTCCACTTCTCTACTTGCGTAAATCCTGGACAGCTGACGCAGCATAATTCAGATCTTTATTCGCTTTGATGAGGGCCATTTCATTATTTGTACTTAACCTTTATCGAACCAGGTACTGTATGTCACTGTCATTGAAATGATGGTCTGGCCAAGGGACGCAATGTGAATGCTGTGCAGTTGTTATGTGTAATATTCACAGATACAGCAAAAACAATGGAAACAGAAAAGAATGTTTGAAGATGTCGGTGCATGTAGTTTTCAGCCTGTTCTAATAAATTGCGACTAAACAGAAGATCAGGCGTCTGTAAAATTCTCGATACGCTGCCAGGTGTAATTGTATGGGCACCGAGAGTTTGGCACCTTGTGTTTCCTGGCAGCGTATTGCATTGAGGGGGATGCCAGATGTTTAATGTTTTACGCGATGCAAGATGCGCAGTGATCCCGGAGCTGAACTCACGTGTGCCCCCCCCCCCACAGGGACGATCACGGCTTCAGCCCGCTGCACTGGGCCTGCAGGGAAGGCCGCTCCGGCGTGGTCGACATGCTGATCATGAGAGGCGCTCGCATCAACGTCATGAACCGCGGCGATGACACGCCCCTTCACCTGGCCGCCAGCCACGGGCACCGGGACATCGTGGGCAAGGTGCGGCCAGCGGACACGCTTTCGGGAACACAGCACTCACTCGAGGCTGATGGGAAACCCCACAAATAAAGGGGTCAAATTTTAGCTGATATGCCCTATACTAGCATTTCCTAACCTTTTTCCTTCCCAGGAATACTGCTTACATTTTTATGGGGGAAAATGAATTGATGTGTCAACAGTGTCAAACTGTGTTTTTTTTTTTTGCATTTTAAATGAATTACTGTGCATTTTCATGTCATATTTTGTTCCTCGGGACAAGGGGTCAAAACTCACTGCTTCTTCATCTTGTTTACCTGCTTATTCTTTTCGGTGTGGACACTGATTTTGAAGTGCCACTCCTCCATTATTACTTAACATATCATTATGAAACCTTTCTTCATGTCAGCGTGCCGGCATTAACTGGGGCTGATTTTGCAAAAAGGCCAGAGCAGGCATGTATGTCCACCCTGCACAGGCACTCACTAATTACACACCATCGTCCCGAGGATATAGTTAATTTCAGCTTGTTGGTTTCGGAAGTTGTGTTTGTTCACTTAGATTCTTTAAATTCATCTGATCATGTGACTGGTCTCCTGAGTGCCGCCGCACACTAGCTGGGAAACACTTCCACGGTTTGAGTGTGTAACGGCAAAATCATCGCCGCCAGGGAAACTCCACTCTGCAGGAGGCTAATTGAGCATCTCTAGCTAATGAAGCGCAACCCTAGTCTGTAGTACTTTACTGCCTGAAATGCTGCAAACTTTCCCCGCTGAAGTCGCTTATCTGCTGAATGAATGATGTCACTGACAACATCTTTTGCCCCCGTGGTCTTACTTGTGACTGCGGCTCTGTTGTTTGGATTATTTGGTTTTGTATGGAGTGCTGCTTGAAGCTATTGTTGTTGTGTAGTGATGTGATTGCACTTGTCGTCTTGTGCGAAAATGTCTCATGGGATCTGTTTTTGTGGTTAGTTTTTTTCTTGTGTAGTTTCAGCTCATCTCCTTGACTGAAGTGCCTGAGTATCTCCATGCGCTTGTTGTGCAGAAACACTTTTAACAGTTTTGGGATTTTTGTTTTTGCTCCAGTGTTTTCAGCTTCTGTATACTTTCTAAGTGTGAACCAGTCAGTCTTTTTGAATAGCGTTGTTGGCTAAATAAAATATTTTCTGTTGTGCTGTGTTAATCATACTGTTTTGTGACACTGTCACAGTGTTTGTGGTAAAATGAGATCTCTGGCACGCTGGTGACATATCGGCTCTGTCATGTTTTAAATATAAATGCGGCGCCGCTGTTTTCCACCTCACAGCTGATCCAGTGCAAAGCTGACACCAACACCGCCAATGAACACGGCAACACGCCACTGCACTACGCCTGCTTCTGGGGTCAGGAGCTGGTTGCCGAGGTCAGTGTACCCCCTGGTGGATGCTTGTAGTCACTGCATCGTGAACTCGCTATTCCTGGGTTCACAAGTTGGAAATTTTCAGTGAATTGAAAGTTCACGCATTTCAAACTTCAAATCTGCATTTTTTTCCCTCCCTGGTCCTCAGGACTTGGTAACCAACGGCGCCCAGGTGAGCATCTGTAACAAATATGGGGAGACCCCGCTGGACAAGGCTAAACCACACCTGAGGGACCTCCTCAAAGGTACAATCCAGTGTGGTGTCCGTCCGTCACCATCCAGTTTCTGGTTCAAGTGCCATGTGACACATCAACTTGTTATTGGATGGTGTTCTAATGCGCTAATTTGCATAGGATCTGCTTTGGTCATTCTTATGCAGTATTAACCTGCAGGGCATTGAATAAGTTATCTGTATGAAGTCCTGTTTTGGTTTGCATCAGTGCCAAATGCCTTTGTCCAATTGAAAGCTTCTTTAGTTTTCTGGCTTGCTATGCTGTTAGCTTATATTAAAAAAAAAAAAAAAAAGACACAAACAAAGAAAAACTGTCGCAGTCATGTTAGGTGTCAGTGCTGCTGTACTTTGCTGGGAAAAAGTATCAGCTCCTTCCCAATTTCTTCTTTGTTTGCACAGTTCTCACAATTGAATGTCTCTGATTGGCAAACGAATTTTACCGTGAGACAAAGATAACCCAAGTAAGCAAAAAATGATGCAGTAGGTCAGTGATCTGAAGCACAAATGCTGGTTCACATCTGAATGCCTCGAAAGAAACAGTGAATGTTTTGGAGTGGTCTTGTCAAAGTCCTGAGTTGAATCCGATTGCGGTGCTGTGGCATGACTGTTTATGCGCAATTACCCTCCAGTGTGGCTGAATTAAAACAATTCTGCAAAGAAGATTGGGTCATAATTTTTCCACAGGGATATAAAAATACTCATTTCCAGTCATCACAAAGGTTTGATTGGAGTAGTTGCAGACAAGGGTGGCATAACCAGTTATTAAGTTAAGGGGGGCAATTATTTTTTCATGTTGATGCTATAGGTTTCTAATAACTCTGTCAAAATATTCAATTTTTTTTTTTTTAAAAAAAGCTGCATTTTTTTTTTGCTCACGGTCTTTGTCTTCTATTAAAATTAGTTTGATCATTTGATACTTTTAAATGACAAATAAGCAAAAATGGAAGAAATCAGGAAGGGGAGGCAAATGCTTTTTCATGACACTGTGGAATCTCTCCACTGTCTCTGCTCATGTTTTTCGGCCCTGCTTCCTCCAGAGCGCGCTGAAAAGCTGGGACAGAGCTTGACCAAGATCCCCTTCAAAGACACCTTCTGGAAGGGCACGACTCGAACCCGACCGCGTGAGTCCCAGAGGCCTCCTGTGATGTGCAGAAGAATGTTCTGGCCTGATTTCTCTGTGAAATATAGCTTCAAGTTCAAAATGATTCACTGTGGGCGTAGTTCCTTTTGAAAGATGAGTGATTTTGTTTAGAGGTCGCTGTCATGGGGCGCAGCTGAGTGACTCTGAGTGACTCTGAAGAAGCTGCAGTTGCTGTAGAGGGTTGAACAGGGTTTCTTACGGGGCCGCTGCCTGTGTGGGTGTAGTTCTTCTGACGGATGAGTGACTGTTAAGAGCGTATGCTCATCGTGGGTGTAGTTCTCGTGAAAGATGAGAGGCAGGGTTTGTGCGGTGAGAAGTATGACAGTGTTTGTATGTGGCAGGCACTGTACAGACCTGGTAAAACCCTCTTCGATTGATGCTGCCTCACACCTGCTAGATCTGTGTTGGGAGTCAAGTTTGCCCCTCTTCCAGAGCTCCATTTCCATATTACATTCCTGCTATTTGTCTGTGTGTGTGTGTGTGTGTGTGATTCGTATGTGTAGGCAACGGCACTCTGAACAAGCATGCTGGCATTGACTTCAAGCAGCTGTCCCTCCTGGCTAAGATCAATGTGAACCAGTCTGGAGAGGTTAGTTATTTACATGTGTGTGTGTGTGTGTTTCAGATGCTAGTACATTGAATGCTTATCATTGATAAGTCCTCTCTTTGTATGCCGTTATTGGGATTTTGAGTGACAGTTTGTGTGTGGTTGATGTAGTGAAATGTCATGCCTGTGATGGGTTTTGAATACTGAGTCTCTCTCTCCCTCAGCTGTGGCAGGGGCGCTGGCAGGGAAATGAGATTGTGGTGAAGGTGCTGAAGGTTCGAGACTGGACCACCAGGAAAAGCCGAGACTTTAATGAGGAGTATCCCAAACTCAGGTGCCCAGAACTGTGCAGGCCTTCACATCGCACGTTTTTATATTTGGTGTTTGTCTGTCCCTTTGGAAAGGCTCGCCACTGTTCCCACCAAAAGCATTTTTATCAGTGGACATGCCTGAACTCGTAAACAATTGAATAGTATGCTTTTTAGACTGAATTTTCAAGAAGTTGGTCTGTGTTTTAGAACTCCATTACTTTGTTACCAACACAGAAATGTGAATCAGTAAAATGGACACGACTGTTGCCTGCATGTGCCAAACTGTCGGCCATATTGGGTTCGACTGAGGCTTTCTGCTACCACTGGCCTGCCTGCGGAACATTCTATGCTCATACTTTTCTGAGGTCACTTGTGTTGACAATAACAACTCAGTCAAACAGCGCCCATTATTGGCACATTCGAGATGACATTAACCTACGACATCGTCTGTTCCTGTTTTTAATTCTGTGGTTACAGATGATATCTGTTGCATCAGCAATAGAATTTACAGATCGCAACGCTAAACATTTCACAGGTGGAGCTACAATTACTATTGGTCAGTGAAAATAATACAGTTTTGGAATACTTAAAATTTAGAGCGAAAAAAATATTCCAAAATGGCCTGTGGAATGTGTGAGGGGTTGAGCTGTCGGCCAGCCTTTTTGTTACGTGTCTGTTATTCTGTCCTCTTGGCATGGAAGTGTCTGTAATTTTGTTTGATTCCGCCCCCCCGCTCCGCACCCCTCAGGATATTCTCCCACCCGAATGTGCTGCCCATGCTGGGAGCCTGTCAGTCGCCCCCGGCCTCTGACCCCATCATCATCACACACTGGATGCCCTACGGCTCCCTGTACAACGTGCTGCACGAGGGCACCAGTGAGTACCCATCGCCTCTGCCACCACTATTTTATTTATTTACCTTTATTTAACCAGGAAGTCTCATTGAGATGTGAAATCTCTTTTGCAAGAGAGACCTGGCCAAGATGGCAGCCAATACAATGCCAACATAAAACAATACAATATAAATAACATATAAAACTTACAGTTTTAAAATCACTATCATGGTGTGGAGGATTATTAAGGGCACTATTTGGACCCACTACATTTTTGTTCACTTTAGTACACTGAGAGGTTTAGCAGTTCAGTTGGCTGTCTAAAGGCTGTTTAATACTCATGAGACATATTTCGACAGACGTCTGGAGAAAAGTGTTGGACGATACAGATGCTTGCGTGCTCACATTAAGTGTTGGATAACATCTGAGGCGCAAGTTGTCATCTCCCTGGTAATTGTTTTATAGCCAATTGTTTTATAACCTGTCTTTTGGCAAATGCTTCTGTATCAAATTTTTATATCCATGACAACCCTCCAAACTCTTGATCCATCCAGCCATTGAAATGAAACGCCCAATTAGATTGTTTGCGAAATTGCAAACATTTGACCGGCACAAGATGCTGTTGGCCGGCAATTTTTATGACTGTCTGACCTCATTTTGGTCATCAGACACTGTCAACAGATATGTCTTACGAGCATAAAAATGCCTCAGTTGTTCATCTGCTCTCAGTCTGGTTGAAGAGTATCATAAATGTCTTTCTCAGTCACATACAGCCTGGTCTCGCCGCACAGTGGGTGTCCAGTTTATCGCTTTTGCAGCTGTGCCTGACCTTGAAAGTTTATTGGATGCTGTGCTGATCAGAGTTGAGCGCTGTTTTTGCGAGCACGACTGCAGGAACGCTGTTTCTGGTTGTCAGATTTCGTGGTGGACCAGACGCAGGCGGTGAAGTTCGCCCTGGACATCGCCTGTGGGATGGCCTTCCTCCATACGCTGGAGCCCATGATCCCGCGACTCTATCTCAACAGCAGGAGTGTGATGGTGAGTCACCTGACCTCAGGTCAGAGCTGGGCCGCTGCAGTCAATGTTGGACCACTGTAGTCACTCTCTGCAACTTAATACATTTTATTATTCTATTTTTTTTTAATGCTCAAGGTACTGTTTTGTTGGGTATTGAATGCCTAATGTCAGCTGAGCTCTCAGTATTTACCACAGATCTTTTTAATGTGGTGTGAGACTTGAATTAGAGGTTGTGGGTTGTGTTTGCTTTCTGAACTCCGCCCTCTGAATAGGAGCTTTTCTGTGATTGGTTGGACAGATTGATGAGGACATGACAGCCAGGATAAGCATGGCGGATGTGAAGTTCTCCTTCCAGTGCCCTGGTAGGATGTACTCTCCTGCATGGGTGGCCCCTGAAGGCAAGTTTCACTCCCTCCCTGAGCAGTTAATTCGTTACAATGTCAGCATCTTCATGGTGCTTTAGACAGTGCGTCAGATTACAGGGGATGTAGCCAGCGTAAGGTCTGTAACTGAATAAAGCGAGTGTAGTCAGTTTTTCATTAATTTCCTTTTTATTCTTATTTTTTCCTTACATGCATGCTCATTTATACACTCACACAAACATGTACACATACGCTTGCTCTCTCTCTCTCTCTCACACTTGCGCACATGCTCATTCACACACTGTCACACATGCACACACACACACACACACACACACACACACACACACACTCTCTCAAACACACACGCTCATTCACTCACTCTCACATGCACATGTTCATTCACACACTTTGTCGCACATGCACACACACATGCGCACACACTCTCATACACACACACACACACACACACACACAGCCCTGCAGAAGAAGCCGGAGGAGATTAACCGCAGGTCTGCAGACATGTGGAGTTTCGCCGTTCTGCTCTGGGAACTGGTGACCCGCGAGGTTCCCTTCGCTGACCTGTCCAACATGGAGATCGGCATGAAGGTGAACATCATTATACTGTACCCAGCCACATCAGTCTCCCTGTGCCATCATGGGACACCTGTTACTCTAGACCTGCTGGTTATACATTCTGTAAGGAGGTTACTCTATTGTGTGGATTCGCCCCATTACTCGTCCTGTGCAGACCTTGCCAGCATCTGTTGAGGTAGCCTCCCCAAGAGAGCTTCGGGGGGGTAACACTGATCAGAAACAGACTGTGTCTACAGCAGTAATAGTATCTGATTAAAAAATTACCTGGCTATTATAGTTAGCCTGCACCATACTGCCCTGCAAAGGCTAAGTGCAGTAACTACAAAATAATTTAAGCAGTAAAAAATGGCTTCAGAATTTGTTTGCTGTCCCAACAAACAAATAGTTGGCATATCTATGATAGATTGTGGTTAACGGACTTGCTATGGTATCATTTCTATCCAAATAAATCCTGACCTTTATTTACTATCAGGCCCAGAACTGCACAACTCGCATTTTTTCCAATGTGTAGTTAGTGCACTTAGGCTTTGTAGGGCAGTATATACACAGGACATGCGCTCATCTGATGCAGTCCAAGTGAACATTGGCTTAAATTGAAAGCTGCTGTGTTGCGATAACATCCTGGCCTGTTGCAGCAACACCTCTTCTCTTCCATCCCTCCCACCCCTCCTACTGAATCTTCCTGTATCCTCCTCCGTCAGGTGGCCCTGGAAGGACTCCGCCCCACCATCCCCCCCGGCATCTCGCCCCACATCTGCAAGCTGATGAAGATCTGCATGAACGAGGACCCGGCCAAGAGGCCCAAATTCGACATGATCGTGCCCATCCTGGAGAAGATGCAGGACAAGTGAACTGCTCCCCACCCCCCCCCCCCACCCCCTCCGTTTCTCCCCTTCACACGTCCTGGTTCCTCCCCCGGGCCCCCACAGATACGGTGCTCACCAGTATTGCCTTAAACTTCTGCGCTTACTGCCTACTGCTGCTATCCGCCCACTGTAATGTCCGCCTCCTCGAAGAGCTGAAACTACTGCGAGCATTAATGAGGCATTTCATAACTGTTGCCTTGTATTTGGAAGACAGACTTGCCTATTATTATTATTATTATTATTATTATTATTATTGTAGAATTCCTGTCCCAACCGCTCTATGCAATTTTCCACGCTAACGGTTTTTTTGTTGCACGAAAGGAGCCCAAAGTAATCGAAGTGTTAGTCGCTGACTGTGATGCAGGGGATCCCTCCGTAACAGACTTTACCACTAGATTTCACAGCTGTTGAACAGTGCCCATGTGGAGCTTTTTCTTGTGAAGACAAAAGTCTCCTCGCTTTTGTCTGTCCTGTTGACTTGTTTGTGTGAATGAAGCTGTGGAGTGTCTTTATTTTAGATCACGCTTGTCTCCTGAAGGTGTAAGTAACATCAGGGATCCGTTCACGATGCTGAGACACAGTAAAGAAGGATCTGCTTTTACGGGTTTTTTTTTTTTTTTTTTCCCATTTTCCTTTTTCCAGCAGCCTGCTTTTTGCACAGCATCTTTTAAAAGTCTTTACATCTTTAAATGTCAGTATGTATCTGTATGAGGATGATGATGATGATTATGAGGGATCGCAGAATTGGGTGTACAGCCCTGCTCGGTGGAACTTTCCAGAAATGGCAGTAGTTTTCATCCTGGCTGTCTTCAGGACTGGAGCAGGGCCACAGTCACCTGCCGCCGTACACCGATCCGGGCCTGCTGTGGAAGTCCAGAGGGCAGCGGTTTGCCTGAGGTGGTGAAATTGCCTGGCAGCGGGCTCGGATCAACTCTCTGCACCCTGAACATTACATAGTGCACTGAGTGAGGTGTCATCCCAGAACTCAACTGCTACTCTTCACTTCGAGATTTTCTTCACCTCTGAATATTCACATTTTTTAGTGTTTTATCCAAAAATATGCTTTAATAATTACATCATTTCACTGGAGGAAGAATGGATCTAGAGGAACTTCCTGTGGGACTGTGCTGAAATGCCCGAATTACTGGGGGGTTAACGGCAACTGTTGAATCAGTGCTGAGTTTTGGGTTGTGGACTCTAAAGCAATCACTGACCAATCAGCTGTGTCCGTGCTGTCCGGAGGACTCAAACACTTGATTAGAATCCCATGATGCTGTTCTCTTATTGCTGTTTTATAGACGTTTTATGCTGTCTCCGCCTGCTTGCTTGTTTGTGCTGAATCAGTGGGGGCAAAAGCCAAAACAAAGCATGTCTTATTCAAATGTATGTAATTTATATAAATATATGAAAAAGTGAATGATGTCTTGGTTTTTTATATAGGTGCAAGATATTAAATTCAGTATATGCCATTTACCTGGAACCTGTGGCCCCTTTTATTCTTAAATGTGATTTCTTTAAAAAAAAAAAAAAAAAAAAAAAAAGTCTGGACTCCTCTTTGATATTCTTGGATGTGTTTTATTTCTCACTTGAATCGTGACTCGGTACTGCATAGCTTTTAAATATCCCCGAATAACAACAGATGAGTCGGCATCCTTTTTTTGCACTGTGTAGGTGGCAGGCATTTACAGGTGATGTCTTTATTCCAAAAGGTGAGGTGTGCAATGTTGTGTTGTTGAATTGTATTGAAGATGGAAATGTACAAAATTAAGTGAAAAGTGGGACGTTTTACTTTGATTAAGGTAAAAAAAAAAAAAAAAAAAATTCCCATCATTTTTATGATATGAACGTTTGCAGGTCTGGTGAGCACCATGTGTTTAGCTCCTCAGACCTTCTCAACCCCTTTTGGGCGGCCTGGATTCTCTAGCTGGGCGAGTCTCAAATATCTTTACTCATCCAATTTCAGACGGCACCGTAAATGCCTTCCTGTTTAATTTGGGAAACGTGCACACGTTGGTGCGCAGTCTGTCCGCGGTAGGTCCTGCAGTGTGAGGGAATTGTATAATTGTGCGGAGGCAGCAGCGGTTATTCCGGTTTAATTAAAGAATGGATATTGGACTCCTCAAAGTATGCGCCTACAATGTTAAAAGCCCCAGGACTACTCTGGGCAGGTAAGGCTCCAAAAATTTGGGCATCGGAGCGTGACTCAATACGCATAAAATCAGCAGTGGCCGTCATGCTTAAAAAATGTATCGGACGGTGCTCCCCTGAACTTCCCAGAGCCATCTATGATGTCATTACATTGCTGTCTTCAGTTATTTCCTTTTTCATGCTGGAGTTGGCCATCAGTATGTTTTTCCCTTATGCACTTAAATTCCTTACTAAATTCAGCGACGAAATTGTCTCCCCTGTAGACGCAGATTATTTAAAAACAATACCACAGGCTTGTGGAATGTCATGCAATCGTATCCATCTGAGTTATTTACCCTCGAGTAGCATTTGCCAACATCAGCAAGCGTGCAGGAAGTATTTATGGGCGATAATGACTTACAGGGGCTTTAACTCCCCTGAGCATAAGTGCCAGGGTCTCAAAAAGAAAAACGATTCGTCTTTTGCCTCTCCTGCATTATCTAACTTTGCAGCCCTGAAGTCAACAAACTTGCTTTTTATCACATGCAGAGATCTGGAGTCTTTATAAAAATTTTGATGGTAGCTGTATTTTGCACAAAGGAGCTTCTCACACCTACATATACTTTTTACTAAACATCCTGAAATGCCTTTGCTGTGTGTAATGGGTCTCCATATTGCCACAACAGGATTTGAGAGCATCACCTTGATCAACGTTTCGCAGTTGGCACGTACGTAAGGTAGTAATCAACGTCTGTAATTATTACACCTTGTTGACTTGATACCAATACGGTGACAGGTTGCATTTTATGTGTGTGATGTGTGACGATTACTCGAAGATGCTTAAATTTGTTTCAGAAAATGTCTTGTAATGTTATGCAATTATGTGGAGAGAATGTAACCAGCAGTGCCCACTCTTTAATTGAAATCCCTCTGGCAGGTACCTCTAATGTGATTTTATTAGTTGTCTTTTATTTTCTACATGCAATGCCATTGATATTTTTTAGAAGCGATTTAATCTCTTTTTGTGGCATCTTAATTGTTGAGTCAAAAAATGTAGATTTTGTTTTAGTCTTTGCAGTGGCAAATTCCTGCTGAATGAAACAAAATAACGTCAAGCAGCACACTGCCCATATTACATCAGCATGGCTTATAGTCAGTGTGGTTACTAGACTGGCCTACCTGGAGCCCATCTCCCACTGAAATTGTGCTGTGGATTATGACGTGTAAAATATGACGACAAACACCCCGGAATGTTGACCAGCTGAAGTCCTATCATGCAAGAATGGACTCAACTTCTGCTCTCGAAACTCAAACACTTTTTGTCCTCAGATCCAAAATGACCACTGGGTGCAATGAAAAGGACAGGTGATATTACGCATTGGTGAACATGCACTTGTCCCAGCTTCATTAGAATCTGCTGCGGATATACATTTCAAAGCAGCAATTAAAAAAAAAAAATGCATATAAGTTTTTGAGTTAAATCATCACTCATTTTGTCTTTGTACTTTTTTCAATTTGAATCTAGATAAAAAAGGGATTTGAAAATTGCTGATTGATTTGCAATTCACACATCGTCCCAGTTTTTTTCTGCAATTGAAGCTGTTTATGATGGCTGATGCTGTTCAGCTCTGATGAAATATGTTTGATTTTCACTTTTTTAAAAAATAAGTTTATGCTTTAGCTTACACAAGCAGTTATGAGTGCATTAAAAGCTTGTGAGCTCTTAAAAATAAGTTAGTCAGCTCTTATTAGATTGTTTTGGAGAATGATGTAAAGGCTCAATTTTGCATTACTTTGTAGATTAATTGCCTTGTAGGGGTCTTTACCAAGGGTATATTTTACGCATTCCCCATCTGTAAAGAATGATATTTGACTACTTCAAGCAAATATTTTTTGAAATATCTGATGTACTTTCTTAGAAAGAGGTAAGTCCTGAAATCACATTGACTCCTAATGTCTGGATGTGTGGACACTTGGCCACGGAAATAACTATCCGTGGTAAGTGATATGATTCAGATGTGCACATTGCTAAATCCATTACCTCGCATGAGTGAGAAACTGATGTAGGAGCATATTAATACAGAATATATTTTCAAAAGTCATTCACAAATAGCAGAAAAGGTAATTTAAGATGGCAAAATTTAGAAATAAGCTTTTTTCCCTCCTCAACTCTGAGCTCTAACAATGTAATCAAGTCGTGACCTCATATGGCATGATTATCCCTCCAAAAAGGCTATGCATCATACTTCTTGCAACAAATGATGAATTACAGACATTTGTTGAAATGTGCTTGTGATCTCACTGAACATTCACAGAAGGAACGCCTAACTTCAATTCATTAAACACTGGTGGCATTTTTTGAAGCAATGTACAATACTTTCATGCGTTTATGTGTTACGATTTGTGTCTCCTGTGAGTTTGTTTTACTTGAGGCATTTTTTTTTGCGCGGCAGAAGCAAAAAATTAACTTGTAACAGATTTTACCTCTGAATCGGGAGAGCATCGTGCAAACGTCAGTGAATGAAATAAAATAAAAATGGGACAAAATGCACTCTGCTGGCTACTCTGTATGTCGTTAATGCTGAAAAACAATTTATAAAACTGTAAAGACGAGAAGTTTAGCCCTATGGGCCACTGATTAGAGTGCAATATTTCATTTATATTTTGAATATCAATTTTAATATCTACTTTGTGCCATGCAAATTAGACATGTTTACCTTGATATTTAAAGGGCGATTAATCAGCAAAACAGCATCTACTGTGGATTGATTG
The DNA here is from genome assembly GCA_029692085.1 of Gymnothorax javanicus. NCBI lineage: Eukaryota > Metazoa > Chordata > Actinopteri > Anguilliformes > Muraenidae > Gymnothorax > Gymnothorax javanicus. The sequence continues at coordinate 9,875,200 of CM056195.1, read as the reverse complement.
GTTTCTAACATTATGACTGAATCCATGTTGCCTAATCTTCGTGATGAATGCACTGCAGCTTAGATGCGTTTTGCGTTTATTACAATCATGGCGTAACTTGACACTATATGGGGAAATAATAAAGGCCTAGTGTAACAACCGCGGTCGTTTCATGTCACCATCTGTAGATACTACTGATCACGGCGCTATGATTGAAGCTGCTTTCACACCGGGCGCGAAACGAATTTCTCGCACGACAGATTACATTGAAAGTCAATGCAAACGCGTGTATTCGCGTCTTTGCATTGACTTTGACTGTAATCAGTCGTGCGAGAAATTCGTTTCGCGTCCGGTGTGAAAGCGGCTTAACTACGGAATGACGTACCATAGTGACGTTTGACTCAGCCGACGTCGATTTTCCTGCAAGGTACTGACCATGGTCCGTGTCCAGGGCCGACTGAATGATGCGTTTATAATTTTCGTATATCAAGATATCTTCTGAAATTTAACGCAGAAGTGAAGCACAAAGGGTAAGTTCAACAGATGTAAATTTTCCCATTTTGTTAGTCCTTGGATCGCTTGTGTAGCCATAAAAATACGTTGTCTATGCTAACTGACGATAGCTTGATGCCTGTACAACTAATAGGCTATTTCTAGCGTTAAGCCGCTTTTGCACTGGACGCGAAACGAATTTTTCGCAAGACAGATGACATTCAAAGTCAATGCAAAGACGCGAATACACGCGTTTGCATTGACTTTGAACATAATCTGTCGTGCGAAAAATTCGTTTCGCGTCCGGTATGAAAGCAGCATTAGACAGCGGGCCAGACGGATTGCTAATGATGGAAGCTGTACTGATGGAGGGTGGGCAAACATATAGAGTTATATCGACGTATGACCTGCATGTGTCATCGATTCCACCGCTTTTCTGTGTTTCAGTTGTATAGATTAATGTAGTTATCCGTGGTGAACGCCCAAGTAGGGTAGCTGTATCGGTGGGGATCAGACGATGCTCACAGTCAGGTCGGGCTGCCAGGAACATCAAACATCTCGCCTGGAGCTGCACCAGGAGCGCCTGGAGAATGAGGGCCAGCTTTCAGCATGTATCATAGCACCTCAGATAATCAGATAGATTGTGAAACATGACATTTGTGTTAAATTGCACTTGTAACGTGAGTTAGCTCCTGGCCCATTGATTTTTGCGCGTTGGATTTGTTAGTACAGCAGTCTTTTTGGTAAAGGTCACTTGGCTATGTAGCTAGCCTTGCATTTGCTTATTGCGATTTGATGCATGAAGCTGGCATGTGTCTCGTACCGCTGGCTGTGGCTGAAAGGCAGCTCGCCAATTCCTAACCGCAAAATATAGCCGATCGCTGGCTATTTGCGTCATGGTGTTATTGATTCCCGTACCGTTAGCTGGTTACAGCACAAGGTGATGGGCTGTAAGGTGTGCCGCTGGCTGTCAATGGGTATATATCTTGGATATCGTCGGCATGTGATCGCCATTTAAAGATGGCTCATGTAGTAAAGATCTTTTCGACCTTATTTACAGCTGGTGTGATGGAGGGTGTAACACACACTGTGTAAGGCACGGCGCGCCCCCTCGTTAGCCATGAAACACTTCATGTCTTCCTGTATGTCCTCTGATTGAAATGGGTAGAATGATATTCTAAGATAGTCATGCATCTAAATGACACGATGCTTAATCAGTAGGTTTGAATGAGTATTTTACACAACTGATCATTTGTCAGGGATTTCACAAAATCATGACGGGTTGCTACGCGTAAAATGACGAGGGCCTTTTTCCGAGCGTAGTCTGTGTCGGTGTTGGCGCATAATTATCAACGTCAATTCGAAGTTTTCTAACGATTAAGGTTGGCCTACCACTCTAGTCTTAGTAGTGGAGATCAAATGCATGGAAACAAATCAGACATCGCTTATTTTGTATATTTTCCTGTTCAGAACGAATTCTGGGCCAGTAGGAAATGTCCTAGACCTGGGCCAAAATACAGTAGCATGACACCGCCACTATGTGGGTGCAACATGAGGTTGTCATTGAAAATGTGAGGGACTGACATTGTATAGTTTATGACGAGTAACCTTATTGCTTTTATCCTGATTATTGCTTACCGATGTAAGTTCCATAAAGTTAAGTTCAAGGCACCAGATGCTGTAGGCAACTCACTTTTGTGGTGTTTCCATTGGTAATATATTGCCTTATCATGGTGGCATATTTTGTAACTGTACCGCCACGCTGGCTGGGCTCAGTTCCTGGCCTGGACTTTGCCTGGGCTGAAAGACATTTTGTAATAAATGTGTTATTTATCAATTTTTTGGAATGAGTAAGGTGAGTTTTATTGGAACTGAAGAATGGATCCCAAGCTCTTGTATTTCAAAAACTTGACTGAGGGATGCGTAATCTCAGCGGTGCATCTCAATTTGCATACTGCTTTCACACGATCCCTCGGATTGTTTGTGCAGATGCAGCGCTATCAAGTTGAAGTTGCAAATGTCTGGAAAGTGAACTTGTGCATATTAGAATGTTTTATGTCTAACATGAGTCTGTGGGCTGATTTTGTAAACTTTAAAATAAAAGCATCAACACAAAATTATTTATTTTTTATTGTTGAGTTGTTCAGATGGCATGGGGGCACTGGTGTAGTCACCTTGACGGCTGAATCATTAGTGTGGTCTAGTTCTTGATACAATTAGAATGAGTCACCTGATGTGGGCTGTGTTTCTTTGTAAGTGATGTACGATTCGGCTAGTACAGACATGGTACATTGTTCTGAAACAAAGCCAGATGATGAGACTTTTAAAATGCTTTATTGATGTACAGTAAGTGAATGTGTGGGCCTTAATATGGTACAACCCCAGTTTTTGAGCATGTGGTGGGTCTGTCAGGCTGAATTGCTGAAAACCTGAGACGGACTTTATAGGAATGGCCTCTCAAGATATGACGGTAAAGGTCATTTAGAGATTTACTGCAAACCTAAGCTATGAAGCCAGAGGTCCAAAGGAAGAGGGCTTCCGTGGTATATTTCACCAATCAAATCGCAGGGGCGTCTTCTTGATCAAAATTAGAGTGGTTATCGTGGCCTTGTGCATTTAGGCTGGACCTGTAGTGCAGGACGAGAGGATGATAATCGCTGGTTTATATGAACATGGTGGGGGACATGATGCCAGTGATAATGGCTGCTGTTGACACTTTTCCTTAATGAGCTATCTCCCGCACTAATACAGTATGTTAGAGAACAGTGCAGTGCACTGTATTCCATTTAATTTTGCTCTTGGGGATGTGTTTATTTGCATAGTAATGAACATTGTATTTTCTTTGAGCTTATCACTTCCCCGCCTTTTTTGTCCCTCTGTGCTCCCTGTAGCATGCCGGCCACTCCTCTGCTCTGTGAGTAGTGGAGTTGACCAATTGGAATATCTCATGTCCTCTCTTGCTGATGCTGTTTGTACTTCCTCCACAGAACCTTGTTGAGCTGTAAGCTGGGCTAGAAAGCAAGGCTGACGCAGCCCAGTCCTCCTCCTTGGTCGTTTCTCTTCCTCTCAAGAGCCGCTGTTTTTGCCCAACCTCAGCGCTGCCCCCTGGGAAAATGGGTGGCCTTGGCGACGAAGCGTCCAATCAGCTGGTGGACAATCAGCAGCGGGATGAAGAGGAGCAAGCGCTGAACCAGGAGAATGAGCATGGTCACCATACCGCCCAAGACCCTGCCGCCAACAACTCCAAGTGGATCAAGGAAGGCCGGAACCAGCTGCGCAAGGACCAGAACCGTAACCCCAAGCCTGACCGGGACCCCGACTACAACCCCAACCACAACCGCATGGAGCGGCACCGCTACCGGAGGCACGGGGACAAGACCACGTCCAACAAGACCCTGAGGTTCCTCTGCTCCGAGCTGGAGTCCAAGAACTCGGCCAACAAGCCGCTGATCATCGACAACCTGGTAACCCTGGAGGGCGAGGAGGACGAGGAAGAGGAGCAGGAGGAAGAGGTCGAAGACGAGGAAGATGCTTCGCCGCCGCAGACGGGGGAGAAGGACACGGACTCATCCTCCGAGACCCAGAGCGGCGGGGAGTCCCGTAAAGAGGGAGGCGGCGGGGGAGCGAGGAGCGCCTGCGTGCTTTTCGGGAGCAGGAATGGGGCGCCCAGCGACGAGGACTCCAGCTGGACCTCGCTGTCCCAGGACAGCACGGCGAACAGCACCCCTGACGGGGAGACAGGTGAGGTCAAGTGGGGGTGGGCGGGGTCTGTTCAGTGAGATGTGCGCCTCTCTTTTCATTACTACTCTTCACAGTTATGACTTTGACCTGCAACCTGAAGTTTTATCTCATAGCTGTCAGTCAGGTGGGTACCTGTATGCTTTTGTAAGTGCAGTTTTGTATGCTGACGGCACAGAGCATTTCTTTGAGTGCTTTGAATCGGAGTGGAAAGGGTAATCCACTGAAGTTTTAGAGATGCTTCAAAAGAATGAAATGTTCTGAAACTTGTTCTCCAAAATGAATGCAGAAAAGACTTCATTCTGATAAACTGAAGGCCTTCTGGTGTCAGGAAGATTGTTTTTTGTAATGTTGGTCAGCCTTGGGAGAGATGGATAAGAATGGTCTATTTTCCATTAATTTTCTTTCAGACATTGTCGTGCTTGGAAACTGCACGTATCCAAGGGGATGTCGTGCCATTATATTGCAAGAGGTCTGTGCGCAATTTTAAGCTGTAATTTGGTCATTAACTGCACTTGACTAGAATCACCTGCCACTTGTCACGATGCCTCTCTTATGAATTGTGTTTTTGTTGTGGGAGGATATGAATTTAGTTGATGAAATGACTCACTGGAAACTACTGCAGGCAGCACTTTGTTTATGTGGTAATGAGTCTTTGATAACCTGGCTCACACAAAAGCCTTATTCAATTCTTGAGTAAAGGCAAGAGTTCTTACCTAATAAGAGGAACCAGTGGTGGAAATTGTCAGCCTGTCAGGGTGCACATTTCATTTGTTCCTGCGTTTTTGTTTTCTGTGGCGCATTTTCCTCTGTCCTTCCTTCTCAAGCATCATGGGTATATTTTCCTGCCCTGGCTTTTGTTAATGCCTCTGGGCTCAGAACTGGACTTGGCTCTCAGGTTCCATAATGTGATCATAACTTCCCTTAAGTAACAAGGATGGGTCTAATGCAGATGGCAAATTACCCACATGGTTAACCCCATAAAACCTACGGACTCAAGTTGGGTTTGTCTAATGCAGCTGTTTTATTCAAACCTGTGGAACTTCGGACCTATTGCATATTCTTGGGGAGATCCCAAGGTTTCCAAAGATTTCAAATATTATGTACATGTGTGGTTTTGTCTTCTGTTTGCTGAAGTTGTGTGCTTATATGTGTTTAAGGATGTAGCTTTGGGGAGTCCAGTTCAAAATTTTCCCATTGGGACAAAGGAATGTCTATCTTTTGAACAATCTCTGAATTACAGGGAAATGTGTATAAAATGATGCTCAACATCTTGATTATGTATGTTTGATGTAACGGTGTGGTCATGAAAACATGGTGTTCTAGGTTTGAACATTTCTCTCAGTAGAACTGTGATGTAGCTTCAGTGTCGAGCTGCAGCCGGCAGAAACAGAATATATGTGTCACAATGTCCTATAATATGGAACTTTGATCCTTCTTAAGGGGAAATTCAGGCGAAAATCTGAGTTTAAGGGGTTTAATTAAAGATTATCGCCTCTTATCTACCCACCCAATATCCACCCCCCATCCTGCACTTCCTCCATCAGAGACCTTCTGGGACCGCAGCGCTTTTGAGACCGACACGGACCTGCCGGCCGGATGGATGCGGGTTCGAGACACCTCGGGCACCTACTACTGGCACATCCCCACCGGCACCACCCAGTGGGAGCCTCCGTCACCCCTGGAAGGCGGGGCCCCCGACAGGCCCTCCAGTGCCTCCTCGGGGACCACGTCCAGCGAGGAGCCTCAGGTCAGGGCGATGGTTTTGTGTGGGGGGGCGCTGGGGTCCTGAGAGCCTCGTTCCATACTGCCCTCAGTAGGGGGAAAAAAACAGAGTAAGAAACAGCTCAGTTCAGCAACAATTTATTTTATAATGAAATAAAGGAGACTTTAAGGGAGTTTTGAAGCTTTTTTTTTTAAGGAGATCTTGTATTGCTATTTCTTTTGTTATTATTCCAATGAGAGAAATAGCTCTCGCAGTCTTGTCTTGGGATTGTTATTGAGACGGACGTGCTTTGCCTGTGAAGCTTGCCTCAGTGTGCGTGATGCATCGGCACTTATAGTCACTCCAAGACCTGCATGTGATTGCTGTCCTCATTGTAAGGCACACTCATTTCATTCAGGATGCGGCTCCAGTTAAAATCTCATTTGTGAGTTCGAGAGTTGAGCGGGACTTGAGATTTCATATCGAGCCGCGTTAACAGAACCAAGGGACCGAGTTTGAAATTAAACTTTTGTGCTGACAGCACAGAGGACTTCCACACGCGTGGAGTTATAAATGCATGGAATAATTTGGCTGGATTTGCAGTGGACCCTCGGATCATTGAGGACCTTTATTCCTGCCGCAACTTCAAAATGTCTGAATTCACCAGCTGGAACAAAGCTGATGCTGGGATAGAAACAATCTTCCAGACACAGTGGGGATTTGTAATTGCCCTACATGATTAGACATATAAGTAACCTAGCAGGGTAGGCCCAATACCATTATTTCTGCATTTCAGTGGAAAATCCCCAATTACAAGCCCTGATTTTGATTCCAGATTAGCAGTATTTGAAACTGATCAGAGGACTGAGGTGCAGCTGCAAAGCATGTAGGGAAAAATTCGGTATGTTTCTCAATTCCAAGAATCGATTGGGTTCAACTGACAAAACCACTTCAGGTTTTTAGCTGGGAGTGACAAATTTTTTTTAAACTTTGAGATTTGCTCGGATTATTTCTGTTTTTTTTTTTTTTTTTTCATCTGGGACGGAATATTCTACTAATGAAAATGTAGATTTACCTAGCAGCCACAGTAGCAGTATTAGTGTTGTATAGCTTTTGCGTAATGAGAGCATTCAGAGTATATGAGGGATCTGAAACCACAGTCCTGGAGTGAGCTGCAGTCTCTGCTGGTTTGCGGTTACCCTTTTCGCCTGCAGCCAGTTTGTCCTCAGAGGAAAGGTATGTGAACTGTGGCCAGGCAGACTTAAATTTAGAGCATAAGCCCCTAAAAGCACCAAAAAGCGCTGCGCCCCTCCAGCATTGTTGTGTGACGTCCCTGGTCCTGGATGCTGTGGCATTAATGACACTTGAGAACGACTTAATTAGCTAGGGAATGCTTTCATCTTCGTTATCTCATCTTTGAGATGTCTGGATGGGAGCAGCGTTTTAACTCTTGACCTCTGACCTCTTGTCCATGTCTTAGGAGGGGGACGTGGTGTCAGACCAGAGCCTTAAGGAGTTTGAGGGAGCCACCCTGCGCTACGCGTCAATCAACCTCAGGTGAGGGGCGTGACAGCTGTGTACATTGTGCTTTGTATTTCTGGGCTGAGTCACATGATCTGACTCCAGCCAATAGGGATAAGCTTCCTTATTACAGAGGACTGTAGCATTTTTGATGGTAATTATAAAAAAGACACACAAAGAGAGGCTCTTTTGATTATGGATTTATCATGAATAAAATGTTTAGATTTATTCAATATGTTTTTTGCTGGTGCAAAAATCCCACTCTCCTCATTGTATGGTGGTGGAATTGATTGAGTTTGAAGTTGCAATGTTTTATTTGGCTTGTTACTCATTGCAAATGAAGGGAAAATATGTCCAGTGCTAAATGGTGCATTTGCGGACTAGAAAGAAGAGCTGTAATTCTGCAGTATAAACTGTTATGCAGATGGTGTATCGGACCCAGAATACAGATTGTGAAAGACTGACTTTTTGCGGCAGGTGTGGGAAGACGCTGTTTTTGTCGGCCTGATTGCCCGTTAGCATTGCTTGATATCGTTTGAACCTCATTTCCTCTGCACTCAGAATGCTGAGTCCTCCTTTAGCATATTTGTTGCTCAGATTAGAGAAAACTGTGCTGTGTTCAATCAAACTGCTGACGGATGTGTAAATGGTGATTAGCGATTACAACTGGCTCTGTGCACCCCCCCATCACTCTCTCCTCCGCTCCCCTTATCTCTTCTCACCTCCTACTCCCCTTCTGTATCCTCCCCTCCCTCCCCATCTATCCTCTCCCCTCCCTTTCATTTTCTCTTTGACTCCCTTTCTCCCTCTCTTCACTCTCTCACCATCTGTCCCTCTCTCTTAACTCGCTCACCATCTCTCCCTCTCTCTTCACTCGTTCACCATCTCTCCCTCTCTCTTCACTTGCTCACCATCTCTCCCTCTCTCTTCACTCTCTCACCATCTCTCCCTCTCTCTTCACTCTCTCACCCTGTCTCCCTCTCTCTCTCCCTCTCTTCCTCGCCCTCTGTCTCTCTCACAAACACACACACTCTCTCTCTCACAAACACACACACACACACACATACACACACACTCTCTCTCTCTCCCTCTCCCTCTCTGTCTCTCACAAACTCAAACACACGCACACGCTCTCTCTCCCACACAAACACACACACTCTCTCTCTCTCTCTCCCTCTCTCTCTCACACAAACACTCTCTCTCTCTCTCTCTCTCTCAGCTGCTCTTTGTCTGAGGATGAGGAGAAGCAGAGCCCCTTCACCACTGACCTGGAGGCCAAGGTACCGAGGGACAGCCGCTCCCAAACACACCCCAACACGCAGGGCCACACCCGCGAGCCTCTCCTCTCTCTCTGCTCCTCCCCTACAGCTGAAATGTGCCGAGTGCGGCTCCGTTTGCTGTAAATATGTACTGTGTTGGGCTGCCAGCTGGGATTCTGTGCAATTAGGCTCTTGGGGAATATTTGTTGTAGCTCTAAAGAAACCGATTTTCTCTCCACTGATTATTTGTGTTTCTTTTTTTGTCCGTCTGCTGTAGCTTTCTGTGTTTGAATCCTGATGTCTGATGTTTTCAGGAGAGTATTTCGGATTGCTGCAGTAGACGGACGCGCACACAGAGTTAATGTAGCGCAGACGAGTTTATCGTTGACATTTTTGCGAGGCTCGGCGTGTGTTTCCTGACTGCCTGCTGGCCTGCGGACCCTCTCACCTGCGGCGACCGTCTGTCTGTCTGTCTGTACCCCCCTCCCTCCCCCGTCTCGCAGCAGTGCTTCGCCGTGCGCTCCTTGGGCTGGGTGGAGATGTCCGAGGAGGATATGGCACCGGGGAGGAGCAGCGTCGCCGTTAACAACTGCATCCGCCAGCTGTCGTACCACAAGCAGAACCTGCACGACTCGGCCGGCATCTGGGGGGAGGTGAGGGGAGCGCGCGGGGTTAACTGGCGGCTTGGGCTCCGTCAGACGCGCGGCTCGCGCCGTCAGCGTTTGGCTTTGTTTTCCGAGCGTCTTTAGCGGAGCGGCGACAGATGTTGCCTGTGACGGGGGGGGCGAGGAAAGCGTTTTCTGCTGTCAAACGCAAAAACACAGGTGGCAGAAACATTTCCCTGCAATTTAAATTACAGGAGACAGTATCCCACCCACTTATAATTACCCCTGACACTGGAGAAGTCTTAAGTCCTACTAGATTTCCCTTCTCAAAGCTTCACTCCACATTAATGCATATCCGCTTCTGAATCTACATTTGGCTTTATGATTGTGAAGAATGGGGGAAGCAGAATCAATTTGAGTGGATTTTTCTTTGCAAATTTAGTGCACATCTATGTGTTGCCAAAGGTTACATGAGTATGAGATCAGCCACCTTTTCCTTATTGACGGAATGTTTACATTTGAGGTTAATTCCGATTTGAGTTGAAAAGTTTACTAAAACTGGTGCTATTTATGACTGTTAACACTGCCCGAGTGAGTAAGTCTAATATAGGACCAGTAGCATAAGTAATATTAATGCGCTCTGCGATAGAGCGGGTTGCACTGTTGCCGCATAGCTAGAAGCTTGTATGTTCAAAACCAGCCTGGGTATTTCTCTGTGCAGTTTGAATTTCCCCACGGTTTGTTTCCCTCGTTTCCTCCCTTAGTCCAAAGTCAAGCATGACAGGCTAATTGGAGACTCGAAATCGCCCATCTGTATGAGTTGGTGAGTGTATGGTGCCTTTATGCTCTGATAGATTGGCGAACTTTATGAGGTGTGCTCTTACCCAATGGATGCACGGATGCTGTCAGTGCACCCAAGATTCTGACCAGGAATATGTGGGTTAGGTGATTGGTGTGTAGATGGATTGGCAGATGTGTGAGATTTAAACAAGGAAAAAAAAATGCTGTAAAGGTAGCATAGGCAACTGTGAGTGCTCCTGACAGTCTGGGGTTTCGTACGCTTTCCTTGTGTGTAACTATCACTGTGTCCTCACCGTTGGCCATAGCAGATGCCTATAAACCCCGCCCACTCGTGTCACATTCAGGCCGAGCAGATTGGCTAGTCCTTTAACTCCCTCGGATGTGAGCTGCATCCCTGTGCTTCGGTCTCGCTGCCGAGGGCTTCGCTCGAGGGCCCTTCTGGGTTAGTCAGCAGCGCCCGGTTTTGTTCGATGGCTCAGCTTGCTGAAGTAACAGGTGGCAGAGGATTTTTTTGACCCCTTCTACAAATTGCAGGGCTTCTGCTGCATTCCCTTATTTTCTTTCAAAACTCTCATGACTGAGACAGTGCCTCTCAGACTTATCATTGATTGCGCTTTTAAATTAATTGTGGTGACGTCTGTTCTGCTTCAGTTAAATAGCCCTTACTGTGAGAATGTGAGTTCTGTCCCGTCATGGTGGCTATATTACCGCTGTGGCTGAACAGTAATATCCCATCAATGTTTTATTGTCTGTCTGTGTTTAAATGGTATTCTCCATTTTAGTGCCATGTTTACAGTTTTACAGGCTGCATCCAGCTAAGTAAAGGCTGTTTGGTTCTGTTGTTCGAGTTACTTGGTTTCTCACTGAGTGATTACAGGGCTGCCCTTTCTGTTTGTGGTATGAATAGTGTTTTCAGGAAAGGCATGCGTTTGGCGGGTGCGAGTTAAGGAATAGGTTGTCCTACTGGTGGTGGAAGATAAAATGTGTGAGGGGTGTGTAGTTACAGGGTAACGTGCATTTGATATTTATGTTTGCGTTCACGTGTAGTTATGGGTCTACGCGTTCCTGCAGGCGTGTTTGTGCATGTATTTGTGTGCACGTTTGTATGTTGTATGGTCTAGCACTCAGGAAGTTAGCTCTCTCCTAAGTGTTGCCACAATAAGATCAATGTGGGCATTGTCCTCATAAGTGTTCAGATTCTATGCTGCATATCAAAGGGGACATATTGTGAAAAACTCACTTTCTCAGTGCTTGCACACAAAATTTTTGGTATTCGGAATGCCTACCATCTTACAAGCTGTGACGTAAGACGACCCAGTCAGTTTTTTATCGGCTGCATTTTTCATGAACATGGCATTCGGTATGGCATTCAGATTCGGCTCCCCTTCCTGCGTCACATATAGGCTCATAAGAATTATTTCACCCCTCATCTGAAATTCTGAATATCTCCACCCACGACATTTTTGAGAAGGTGCTCCATTCCCCCCAGTGCCCGACATGCTGGTATTTGGCTGGATAAAGAAAGTTAGTTGGTTAACATTTAACATTTCAATTATCAGGGGTGGACGGGAGTTTTTTTTTTCAGTTTAATATAGTAAGAGTTTGAGATCCAAATAGCGCAACATGTCCAAATCACAAAATCACAAGCACATGTAACATAAACGATCAAATCTGCCTTGCCTGTTGGTGGCGCAGTGATTTGAAAGCCAAACAGATCGTCTGCTACATGGACAGAGATTTTGGGCATTTTTTTCTCCTTCTGTTTGGCAAGATTTAAAAGTATTTTCCAAAAGGAGAAATAAAAAAAATCAGCGGCGGGAGGGTTTTTCTGGGGCTGGTGCAACAGTTAATATTGCTTTATTGTCAGTGTTTCTCAAACCTCTCCCGGAGGACCACCTGTCCTGCATGTTTTATATCTCTCCCTGCTCCAGCTCAGGTGATTCAAATGATCAGCTCGTTGTTAATGCCGTAAAGCCGATTGATAACGTCCTGATCACTTGAATCACCTGTGCTGGAGCAGGGAGAGATCTAAAACATGCAGGACAGGTGGTCCTCCAGGAGAGGTTTGAGAAGCACTGCTTTATTTCCAAGCGAAGAGCGAGGCACAGTCACTGCAACTGCGGGGTGGATATATATATTTATTTATGGCATCATTCCAGCATCAATCGGCAAAAACCTATATATGTGTGCAATCCATTTTCTCTGACAACTTTATACTACTAACCTGGGTCGGTACAACGCAGGACTGGCTACAAAATTTATATGAAAGCAGACCCATTATGCTTGTCGGATGACACAAAGCAGTGGTTTCAGCCTGTTTTCACGGGGAATTCGTAGCTAGCTAGCCAGGTGTGTTTCCAATTTCTGTTAATATTTAAACTGAATTCCAAGTCTAGCCTTAGTTAAATTTGTGTAGCTTGGTTGTTGGTATAGCTTACTAGCTAAGTGCCACTCTCAAAACTACTTGGCTAGTTTGCTAGCATGCTTGCCTAACCTTTCCATAATCATTATGGAGGTTATTAGCTAGCTAGCTAATAAATTGACTGAATTTAGAAACCATTGCTAGTTTAGCCTGAGACAGTTTACAAGACACATGGATAGGAACTGATAGAATGGGTGGCTGTTGTAATGGATTTCAGTTTGGGAGAATAGCGCTGTCATGCAAAATAAATGGAATGTTTGCTAACGGTTGCCACTATGGAGATGCTAGCCACGGATCATTTGTAACGCTATAGACTGAATTCCATTTGTAGTTAAACTTTTATGGTGACTGCATGTTGCGCTTTGTGAGTGTAACTACCATCCTTGCTTAGCCTGCAGGCGTTACCTTTCCATTGTCATTGTATAGTTTAGTAGCTAAATTGGCTTGCTACTTACTCTGTCATCTGTATTTTGAGACTTGCCAGTTGCCAGGGGATTATGACTTTGTCACTCTCCCTCGGCACACGGGACTAGAGGCTTTGTTCACTGGCCAATCGGAATAGAACTCCTTTCATAGAGAGAGTGCCCACTCAGAGGAGCCTATTTTTCAGAGGGTTCGGAAAGACGGCACTCAGAATTGCTTGGAAATTTCTTTGCTGAAAAATTCATAAACCTCCTTTTTAAACATCAAAGAATATCATAACTTGGGAAAAAAAAAAACTGCATAATTGGTCCCCTTTAACCCTATTGCGCAAATATAGAGGCCGGCGTCTGTAAATTCCGAAATTTAATAGCTAAATAATTCTGTAATTGAATTTCCAAATGTCTTGCTTCACTGAAAAAAATTTTCCCCATTCTCTCTGACACGAATGCTGAGTTATAAAGCCTCAAATATCCTCATGCACAACAGGCAAAAACTAGCATTATTTGCATTATGCATAAAGGGGTTTTAAAGTAACTCACGAATTAAACCTTGAACTTGGTTAGTAAGTGGTTTGGCTTAAATTCTCACACCACTTGAGGCATCATTTTCCGCATTAAATGGGTGGGAGAATTGGGAGTTCTGAATGTGGTATGGATCCTTTCTGCAGCAAGATTTTCTCATCTTTCAAATATGCTCAGCTGCGATGACCAAACAGAGAGCTTACTAGAGCATCTTTCTTTTGGACCTGAGGTGACAGAAAGTTCCTTTAGCTGGCGTGACTGACTCAGGCTTTCTGAACTTCCAGTGGAAACCAAATGGCAAAATTGACTCTGCTGACTGGTCTGGTCCAATTTGCCAATCCTGAATGTCCTCTTTATAAGTGTGTGAGCAACTTCTGGTAAATGGTATTTTGAACTCCAGTTAACATCTACTAGCAATAGAAGGCTCCTTACAAACACTCTGACAACAGTAGCAGTGTATCCGTTACATTTACAGGGGAAACTTTCATGTCTTCCCTTAGCTGATCATACTGTCCCAATCTGTATTTCATTGCATTGCAATTTGGCAGAATATTATCATTTTCACAATCAATGCAAGATTAAGTCTGGATTTTAGGACCTGTAATCTCTACATCTGGTTTCCTAATTCTCAGTCGCCTCGCTGTTTGCATCATGGGCAACAGCCCAATACAGAAACCTTATCTTGCATTCTAAATTGCTGCTTTCCATATGATGGGATGTACATAGCAAGGCATAGAATTGAGGACTTGTTTTGAAAGGAACTCTTGTGACTACATCCATCTTCAGTGAACATGAACAAGCGTCTCATGTCACTTCTACCTTGTTGAACCCGTGTAATAACAATGCTAATGTATTTCACCATGTGTCTGCTAATTCTCCAGATGTTGTTTGATGAGAAAAGCAGATAGTGTCTGCCTGGGAGGTGAACTGCACTTTGATTATAGTTTTGTGCATATTTGTGTGTGTTCAGGGTAAGGACATGCTGCTGGTTCTGGAGAATGAGACGCTGAGCCTGATTGACCCGCTGGGTCAGAACCTACTCCACTCCCAGCCCATCGTCAACATCCGCGTGTGGGGTGTGGGTCGCGACAACGGCCGGTAAGAAAACTTTCCAAACCCACTGTTCTGCAGTTCCCGGACCTTGTGATTCCACAGAAGAACCGTACACGGTTCAATGGGGTCTTTGTCTGGGAGCTTTCACACTTTACTTGGCTGATGGAGGGCTCCATCTTTATAGGGGTTTAGAAATGGGTCCTCAATGGAGACATGCCAAAGTAATATTTTTTTTAGAGTGTGGCAGCAAGCCAGAAACTACCCGGGCCTCGAAATATGCTTTTAAAGAAAGAAAACTTTTCACCCCTTAGCCAACTGGAACAGCCTAGGCGAACAATTTCTGCATATTTTGAAAAAATGTGTCTAATTTTTCAGTGTGTTGGATTGAGATTGTAGACATTGAGCATCACTTGGCCCAGTTTTGACCAACCATTGATATTGTTCGCCTTGGTGAAGAATTACGGAGATGCAGTTGGACTGATTTTGTACCAGACGAACTCCATTGCTTTACAAAGACGTCAGAAAATTACATCTTTATTTGTCAGCGAACTGTTTGGCAAGTGTATGAATTAGTTTTGAGTCCCACCCCACCCCTAGCTCTGAGGCAACATGATGGGCACTTTGCACTATATGCCACACAGCTGCGAAGCGCACACTGAGAAAAGCTCACACATAAGTATTGTAGTCCCAATTTGGTCATTTATCTAAGCATTTGTAGCTGCCTTTTTTATTCACAGTGGCCCTTTGTCCTGCTGCCCCACTGTTGGCTTGGATTCACTGGCAAACGGCCTTCTGTTGTATGATTTTTCCGTTGCTATATTTGTGCAGAGGAACTCTGACCATTAGTAGCACCACAGAAGGAACACAGTGAGTCATAATGAGTCATTCTGGCGGTACTGCATTCCATGCAACCCCCTTATTGGTGAGACCTGGCCACATGCTTTCTTTTTTCCAGGCTCACACTGCCCTCTGGAGGATACGCTCTGTAACTGCAGCCATCTTTTTTTTTTTTTTTTTTTTTTTGGTCTCTGATTCAGTGCTGCATTAGGGCTGGGTTCCTCAGACTTTTCCAGAATGAGCCGGTGTGGGTGCAGGCTTTCATTCCAACCAATCAGTTGCACACCTGATTCTGCTGATCAAGATCTTCAGCGGAGACTCTTGGGGTTGGGTAATAGATTCAGGTGAGTAACTGCTTGGTTGGAATGAAAGCCTGCACCCACACTGGCCCTTCCTTGGTAAGATTGAGGACCCTGCGATGCCAGTTTGCAAAATTAACATGACTTTTGTTTGATAGTTGTTGTAACAAAGATTTACTTATGTTGGTAGCTTGTATTTGAGTAGCTGCACTCTTTTATGAAAATAAGCATAAATATTTTGATACTCTGCAAGACTAAGTTATTTTTTTTTGCTTGCATTATGTGAATGTTTCTGTCCTCCTGCAATAATTTACTGTGATGCCTATTTCAGTATCTAGATCTTTTTATGATTTCCATTCCTTTGTGTTTTATTTAATATTTGATTTAAATCCTGCATTTCTTCCCTGTCTTGCCGGCCTGCGTCGCAGAGAGAGGTAGTGTACTCTCGTTAGCGTGATCACTATCCACCCTCGTTAGGCTCCCATCGCTCACTCTCTCGCTCCATCTGTGGCTGTCGTGGTGAACACGGAGCAGCAGATGGCCGTCTCTGCTCCAGTTCTCCTCTTCTGGAATGTTCCATGCCTCCTCATGCCCTAGCCGTTCCCTAGCTCCGGAAATCCATAATCGCCAGCCACTCACCCTGACCCCCTCAATCATGGTGCTTCTCGGTCCCTGAAAGAATTTTTACTTGGCTGTCAGAGCGCATATTTTTCATGAGAATATAATCTCTTTATTGTGATGCTGCCATTTTAAAACAGCCTGTACCCACTGAAGAAATTCTGCTGGACCCTGTAGGTTGCAGCTTCTAAAATGGAGCGCTTTTACATTTAAAGGTTGATGACTGTTTTCTCTTTTAAGGGGAAAATGTTCTAAAAGTAGTTGGATCTGTATGCTGTACATAATACTTATTCTGATGCAATCTGAATTAATGTATTGTTTGACTTGTTTTCAGTGCTTAAACTGCAGAACTTTTAAAAATTCTGCTGTTTTCAGATTAATAGGAGTTCATAGTTTCCGCATTTCAATAGTACTTCATACATAATTACCTTGTCCCTGTGGTGAATACTGAGAGAATTGATAGAATTAAAGAATTGATGGTCTTCTACCCTTGTTTTTAGAATATGTTCGGCGGTGAAATGTGTTGTCGCATCGAATTTCTCTTTTTTTGTAGCCAAGCACATATTGCTCTTGGATTTTGAACATAAAAAATTATATCCATAAGAAAATAAATTGCAGTGCGCACTTGTTAACCTACCATGTTAAACAGGGGCTTGTGTCATCAAGAGTTATTCAGTTCACTGGAAGTTCTAAGGCAGAGCATTACACGTGAAGGTTTTGTTTTTGTTATTATTTACACAACAAAAACATTTTTTTCATGGAAATTAATTGTATATTTTTAATGGAATGAGCCTTGATTTCCAATAGCACTATCCCCATTTTAATGTAGCCTGTAGTTATGCGTGTCATTTGTGTTTGTGTCCCTCAGTCTTACACTAGAAGATGTGTTTGTGGTCATTAACCCTTTGCGCAGATGACCATCCCCGCCTGTGTGTGCCTGACCCCTATTTAAAGCTTTACAACTCCAGATTAGAATTTCACATAGATTGGAAAAATGGCTTCAACGAAGCTTGACAAATGTTTCTTTTAGAATTTCAACTGTCAGTTTATTATTTAATAATTTAGGAACAAAAAAAAAAACCTCAAATATAAAGAAACTTCATGGAAAGTCAATATTGAATTTGTTCCTCTTGAGTTTGCAATGAAATGCTGAGAATGGAAAAAATGGCTCGGAGGCAAAACTATATAGTTGCTGACTCATAAACTCCTTGACCATGAGTGGGTGATACTAAGAATTATTGATGATCTCTGGAGCCAAATATTAGCAGCCCCCCCCCCCCCACCCAAAGGACTGAAAATGGAGACTTTTTTTTTTTTTTTTTGCTTTGATGTGATTCTAAAATAGTTCAGCGTTTTACTACCAAATATCAAGTAATTGACTCATCGCACAAATACGTAGTCATGGTATGGGGTTGTGTCAGTGCCCTTTGCAAGGTTAATTTGGCTTCCTATGAAGGCAGTATTAATTTTGAAAAGTACTCAGAGATTTTGGTGCAGTTGGCTGCTTTCGAAGGGGCATCTTTTCCTGGGACGCTTATGCATCACTCAGTCACTCATTCATTTAGTCACTCACTCATTCGCTCACTCAGTGCCTGGCATCTGCAGTTATAGGGCTGGAACACGCTGGCGTAGCCAAAAATCAGTAAAATTCATTTGTTGGAACATCAAATAATATGTTGTTGAAGTCTTCAACATAATACAGGTCAAAGATAATATCAAAATCACTGCTTTCAGTTTGAATTTTAATTTAACATGCCGCCCCAATTGTTGTTGGGGTTGATTTGAGGTAAGAACTCCATCATCTGAGTAGTTCTTGAATATTGAATATTCAATATATGTACTTGGCAAAAAAAGAAACGCAAGTTAATACAAGACCAACCAGAAAAAAAGAATGTATGTAATTATTATAAAAATCTTATTTATTATTGGCACATCCTTATTTGTTCTCATTTCTTAAAACGCCTCTTTGTTTTGCCGTCACTTCGACTGGGTGGCCGTGCGAGCACATTAACTAATTTACTAACTTGCGTTTCCTAAGTTGCTCAGTATAGTTATATATTCCAGGTGCAACTACAGCATAATTTAGATGTCTGACTCTAAGGTTTCTGCTCATTTGCGCAAAGGAAGTAAATCTGTCACAAGAGAGCTCTCCTCCACCTCCATCAACCATTCCACTGTCTGTCTGCACGGTCTAACCATACGACCGTCCCCTTTTCGCCTGTCCCTCACCGCGCTCTCTCTCGCCTGCCTGCTTTACAGGGACTTTGCCTACGTGGCCCGGGACAAGCTCACGCACGTGCTCAAGTGTCACGTGTTCCGCTGCGACACCCCCGCCAAGAACATCGCCACCAGCATGCACGACATCTGTTCTAAGGTGATCCTCCCCGGGCTCCTCGTCCCGTAAAAACGAGCGTCGCGGCCTCTCCCCTGTCCCGGCGCAAATCGACTGGAGGTGCCATTTATCAGTGCGCTCATAACCTGTCTCAGAGCGCACCTCTCCTGCCTGCTCCACTGCCGGGCTCTGTCTGGTGCTGGGGAGAAGGTGACATTGACCCAAAATGGAATAGATTGTGTGTGGCTGCATTGTTAAGGGATAAAAGAACCTATGGTCAACTCGCATCGCCAAATAAAGTACATAATCTCTGCTATCTAAAACGATAAGCAATTTTGACATTTTTTTATTTGTGTCGCGCAAACTGCATTCAAATGTTAAATGTATAAGACGGCACAAGAAAGCCGCCCTGTTACTTTGGCTAGAAGAAGATGCTTGCGTTACCGGGGCTGGTAGCTCTTTTGTTTTAAAGGGAAAATGGTGAAAGGTCACATCAGTCTGGTTCTAATCGCCTGTTTCGTTAGTATACTCAACAACCGCGCATTGCGGCATTGTCGAGGATTAAATATAGATTTCCGGCATGCAATCGGTTGTAATTCAAACAACTGGTATTTGTCGAAACACTCGTGATTATCAACTTTCAGTACTTATACTGTGACTACGCACACTCGAAAGACATATCCAGCCCTCGTGACGTCACCACGCACTGGTCTGGGCAGAATATTTCCCATTGTTTGATTGGTCGATTATTTTTTTTATGGCGGCGATGGCAGATTCTGAAGTTTGTAGGATTCTGCGATGTTTGAACGCGGATAACACGGTTTAAAAAATATAAATAAAATAATGGCTTATCATTTTAGACAGCAGACATTATGTACTTTATTTGACAATGCAAGTTCACCACAGGTTTTCTTATCCTTTAAAGGAGGAGGAGGGAGGTTGTTTGATTTCTGATGGAGGTGTGTGTTCATCGGTCTCCCTGCACCACAGCTGACGCAGTCACTGACATGCTTGTTAGCTGTGCTGTTGAAGGTTCCCTATTTTAATAGAATTTCGTTTCACTTCTTATAACCATCTTTTGGTTGCATCATCCGTCTATGATTCATCTCTAAACTTTGCTATTCATTTTTCCCCTTGAACTTTGCTGAAGTGTAAATTATAAAATGTATATTTAATTGTAAATTTCAAAGCTCTCGCTCAATAATTGAATGTATCTCTTGCATTAGCATATTAAGTGAGCAGTGCCCTAGTTTCTGCTACATAAGCAAACTTTAGCTCGCTGGGTAATGTTAATTGAAACTTCCTTGAGAAACTGTTGTAAGTTTAACTGGTGGGCGGAGATTGGCCATTTACTTCAGATCTTGTTCGATTTGTTGATTTTGTTTTTGCAAATGGGGATTAGCTTATTAGAGTGCTGCTTGCAATTTGCCTAATTCCTCCTGTGATTTCTGGTCTTCTCGATGTTTGCAGATCATGTCGGAGCGGAAATCCTCCAAGTCCTGCCTAAACAGGCTTAATATTGACCCCTCAAAACTGGTGGATATTCCAGTCCAAGGTGACGCTTCTGTGGAGACTTTACTGCCTACACTTGTGTGCTCTGATAATCGCAGCTGCTTTTTAAACGATTGCTGAAAGCTTTCTTAAATGGTGGTAGCGAAGTCTAAGCACAAGGTGTTTGCTCCATTTGAAACTCGCTGCTCTCCTCCATCGTGTTTTACCTTTCTCTCCCCTGCCACAGAGTTCCCTGCTCCAAAGAACGAACTGGTGCAGCGCTTCCACGTGCGTTACCTTGGCAGCACGCGGGTCGCCAAGCCCGTGGGTAAGGAGCGCTCCGTGGTTGAACACTTTGGTGCCCTCGCTCACAGAACACGGTCTGCGCTCGCAGTTAACTTAGTTGCACGAGCTGCGTGGGCAGTTTTTATCTCGACTGGCTTTCAGCTGCACCTTATGTTCTTCTCTCCGTCTTTTGTGTTTCAGTTAATTACTTTCATTTGCCTTTTTGATGTATTTGTTATCTTTGCTCTCTCATTTGCATTCTTGTTGAGAGATGTTGATGAAATCCTTTGTTGACTTAATTATTCATGCTCTTTTCAAAGAGTATACATAATTAACGAAAGACTTGGTCTAATTTTTAAAACTACAAATGCTACAGAAGTGTCTTTTCATTGGAAAATGGTGTCGAAGAATTGCTTGTGCTTTGCTGTGGGGTTCTTCGTGAGTTGGATTTTCTCAGTATTGGATGTTAAAAACTGCATGCTTGCATTATGGTGATTTCTCAGTCGGACGGCTGTGTTTCGTGACGCGTGCCCTTGTCTGTCTCCCAAGGTATGGACATGGTCAACGTTGCCTTGGAGACGGCTTTGGGTGCCAAAGAAGAGCATGAATGGACGCCAGTAACGGTCAATGTGGCGTCAGCCACCCTAACTATCCTGACCACGGAGGTAATGAACCTGCTGTTTAACTTACTGCTAAAGCCCTGGTAAAGACTCGTCTGCATTCAGGGAATCAGTATTGACCCAGGCCTTGCTTGAATAAAGTGGCAGCACCTACAGCTTAAAGCACTGTAACACCCGTAAACGTGATAATTGTCCACAAATGTAATTAACATACAAATCTGCGATGTTTTACAATTTTTTCAATTTTACCTTCCTTTAATGTAACAAATCCCTGCAAATGTAAGTGAGTATATTTGTGGCAAATTTCGTATTACGCTTGCAATAGGCAACCGCTATTACATTTGTGGGAAAGTTATTACATTTGTGGGATTTATTACATTAAAAGCTGCAGATTTGTACTACGTTTGTGGTTTATTACGTTTATGGGCCGTTATTACATTTTTTGGGTGTTAGAAAGCACCTTTGAGTTTGAGCAGATATTTTTCTATCTGCACTCTTATTTGAATTTCATTGAAGACTGTGGAAATTGGAGCATCATAAATATTTTTTTATCTCTCATGGGACCTTTTAACTCATTAAAATCAAGACAAGTAAAAACGAGTCGTTAATTATTTTGAAAATTTCTGAAATACTGCTTTACCTTTTGAAAACCTGCAATTTCAATAAGGGTCAGTTGGCTTTTTTTATTCCTACTGTGCACTGACTTTCCCTTCCATGAAATAACTTGAACCAATACCTTGGTCTGACCCTGACTGTGGGCCAAGCCCTACTCTTTCACATACCACACATTCTTCTGACAGAGCTTTGTCTTGATTGGCTGGCTTTAGGTCCCAGAGCCTTTGCTCGAAAGCTGTTAATTGATGATTGTTTGTCGAGTGACTGGGGACCACTAAATCGTTACAATGAAATCATTAAATGAAGACATTTTTTTTGTGACGTGCAGTTTTTCTCTCGCCTGCAGACAGAGGAGGTTCTGTCTGAGTGCCGTGTGCGTTTCCTGTCCTTCATGGGCGTGGGGAAGGATGTGCACACCTTTGCCTTCATCATGGCCGAGGGCCCTGGGGATTTCGTCTGCCACATGTTCTGGTGTGAGCCCAATGCAGCCAGCCTATCTGAAGCGGTGCAGGCTGCCTGCATGGTGAGGTCACTGCATCGTGGGTTCACGGGATAGAGTGTGTGTGTATGAGAAGATGTGTGTGTGGTGGGGGTGGGTCTACAGTCTTAAAGGCTCTCATATGGTGGCACATTTACACTGATGAGCCAAAGCATTAAAACCGTTCACAGATGAAGCGAATGACAGTTTTCGGTACTGTGGATTATAAAATTGTCTTTGACCTTGAGGACTACTAGACGACTAATTTGGGGTCAAAGGGTCAACTTTTGCTTTTGCTCTGTTCCTGTTTACTCGACAGCACTCACAGTGTGTTCTTCAACAATGTTACCTCAGATTTGACTGAAACAGAATTTGGCAGTCACCTCGGATCAGTTCTTGGCCCATTATTTTTTCTATCGATCTCACACCTCTTGGAGACTTTATCTGGAGGCCTGGCATCAGCTTTCATTTTCCGTCCAATGACGCTCGATACTGATAAATCTAGACTACTACTCACTACTTCTAATTCTTGAAATTTGCTTGACTGAAATCAGCATGTCTTTCTGAGATATTTCTGTTATATATGGACAAAATTAGCTGTTGATCATCCAGCTGAAAACAGACAGCTTTAAAAAATCTGAAAATCACCCTGTGCCTGTAGTTTAATACCGACCCTTCCCTCTCATTTCAGACCTACTGTACATTACGGTCATAATAAAGACCAACCTTTTTCATCATAACGTTTCTTGAATGTTACCAATGAGAAATCGTTAGTCATGCATGTATCTTCAAAATTAAATTACTGCAACATCATTTTATCCAGTCTAGATAAACCACTATAAAGAGACACTAATTTGTTCAAAATGCAGCTGCCAGGATCCTTACAAAATCTCGACATTATGACCGTATCTGTCTAGACTCTTTCTCTCTTCACTGCACTGGCTGCCAATACAGGCTGGAGCTGATATTAAAAAAACATTGATCTTGGCTGTAAAGCTGGATCAAAACCATCTTACCTCTCTACCCTTATCACACCGTACATGCCAGCACACACCCTTTGCTACCCAGAAGCATGACTTCTTGCATTGCCTCAACGTTAACAAAAATCTGCTGGAGGCAGATCATTGTAATACTGTGCCGTCTCTCTCTGGAATGGTTGCCCAGCTTCAGTTAGCTCTCTTGTAGAACATCGTTTTTCTTACTCTCCTACCACAGATCTGGACTATGGATCAGCGATCGTTAGCCACATCTGCTGCAGTGTACGTGAAGATATCTTGTGAGTGCTCTACAGGGCACAGTTCTTAATGGACTCTTTTCATATTTGGCATGGACCTTGTGTGTGATAAGGTCACAAAGCTTATCGATTTTGGTAGTGATTGCTTCGGGGCATCTGGGGATACACGTCAACCTGGGGGTGACTGGCTGTCTAGTTTATATCCTGCTTCAGCAGCCCTCTGGCAGACTGTTATTTTGTTATTTTATTTGTTTATGTACTATCCTCGATCTTTTATTACGTTCAGTTACGTCTGCCAAGGAGGTAATGTTTTCGGATCGGTTCTTGTGGAATCTCGAGTCTTCACAAGTGTGGTGATCGTCATTTTTTGTCTGTTAGTCCGTCTGTCTCGCTGTGAGCACTCTAGCGTCCACAATTCTTGAGATATCGACTTGAAATTTATACCACAAGAAGCCATACGTCCAAAGAAGAAGGATTTTAGTTTTGGAAGGTCAAGGTCATGGTAATTGAAAAGGTCAAAGCCACATTTTGGCTGATGTGTCGCTTCAGAAAACTCATGGAGACGTGGGATCAATGCTAAAATGTTCACTCTTGTCTCATATTTTAGAGTTTTTTGCGCATCACTTTGAGAGATTTTGCTTTTTTGTCAGTCTGTTAGCCTGTCTGTCCGTCTGTTTGCTTGTGCCCACTATAGCATACACAATTCTTGAGGTATTGACTGCAAATTTACACCACAACGAATCATATTTCCACAGGCCAAGGGGTTCAATTTTGAATGGTCAAGGTCAAAGGTCAAGATCCTCAAAGGTCAAAAACCCATTTTGGTCAATTTATCCTTTCAGTAAATGATCGAAGCATAAAACCAACACCAAAATATCCAGTCTTGTGTCAAGCATTTAGGCTTTTTTGTGTCACTCTTTGACAGAAAACTGGTACAAACATAGGACCATCGTCTTGTGTTTTCAAGTTTTTTTTTTTTTTTTGCAAGCGTGGCTCTTAGCGATTTCATTTGTCTCTTTGCCAGCTGGATTATGCATAAACCATTGGTCCAATTTTCTTGAAATTTTGTGGAAGGCAGTAGCATATGCCACTGAAGAACCCACTCAATTATGGAGTAGATCTGTATCACAGGGTGGATACATGAATTATTTTTCACTTTTATCAACATTGCTAGGTGGAATATTCAACCTTGCTGGAATAAATGCCACACATCCAATAGGTGGTAGTAAAGTTCAACAGTGAGAAAACATAGCCCTTTTGACGATGGCATCACTGTTGCGCTATTGCCATCTGTCATAAAATTACCGGAATAGAGTTGAACACGACCTGTTTTGAACTGCGATACTGCTAGCGCTTGCGTTTGCCGACTGCGCTTAGCACATCTAGTTAGGGCCTATGGTGATGTTACACAGGGTTAAACAGTCAAATGTGTCCCCTTTTTTGGACTCCGTTATCACATGGCATGATTTCATTAAGCACTCAAATTTATATGCCAGAACACCAAATAATGTGTAGCTTTGCTGTTTTTAATATAGTAGAAGATGACTGGACTTAAAATCAGACTTTTTCTGTTTTATGTGCACTTTTCATGTGCCAGCTCTGCGGGAACTGCGGTTGAACTAAAGGATTATTTATCTGGGGCATGCGGCCTATCTCTGGCGTGACCTCTCCCTGCTCTCTTGCTGCGCTTTCACAGTTGCGGTACCAGAAGTGTCTGGACGCCAGGCCGCCAAGCTACAGCTCCTGCCTGCCCACCCCCCCAGCCGACTCGGTGGCCCGACGCGTCAAGAAGGGGGTGCAGACCCTCCTGGGCAGCTTCAAGAAGTTGAGCAGCCCGGAGTCTCCATGAGATGGACAGGCATTTCCGTTCTGTCGCGCATCACTTATCCCCCCCCCCGCTCCCCTCCCTTCACATTGACCCCCCTTTTCGTCTCCTCCTTACCTCCATTTTAGAGTTAAGAGTCATGTTCAGATTTGACTTCTCAGACCTGGCCTGTTAGAAGTTCCCACATGGCAGGTGCACAACGCCCTCTTACATCTCTGTTGCCGTTATTTATTAAAAAGTTGTATTTGCACCTAAAGCAGCAGAGATGAGAGTGATGTCACCGTACTTTCAGTCCTTGTTCATAGCTGAAGAAAACTACTGACGTTTCAGACCCGTCTCATATGGTCGCCTCTCTTTGATCAGCTGTGATCCCTTCAGATTAAAAAAAAGTCATTAGAATAGGTCATTTGTATATATTGGTGTACAAAATTATTGTCTAATATGTTGTAGCTAGTCAGAATGGATGTTATAGAGCAAGCTGAAAAGTACATTTTAAAGAATAGAGTAGAGAATAAAAGAGTAGATTACTTATGAGACTATCCAAATGTATGGCTGATAGATATTAGTGATTTTATATTCAAGTCTTGCCATATTGTCTTCTGCTGTGTTGATATTTCCCTCTGAGAATCCCGACATTCGGAATTTTTCCAGCAGTTAGAACTTCAGGTTCTTTAGTAATATCTTAATGATGTATTTTCAGAGAATGCAAAGAATTTCAAAACTAAGAATGTTAAAAAAAGGGCAACCCTATTTGAGAATGTGCTGACCTGACTGAATTGTTGGCTGTTGAAAAGGATTTCCAGGCATTTGGTTTTGTAGCAGAAGTGCTTATTTTTTTACCGAATTTTGCTTCATTCACTAGCTTAAGTCTCTCTGACCAATCCGCAGCCTCAATTCCATGGG
Organism: Gymnothorax javanicus; assembly: GCA_029692085.1. Classification (NCBI taxonomy): domain Eukaryota; kingdom Metazoa; phylum Chordata; class Actinopteri; order Anguilliformes; family Muraenidae; genus Gymnothorax; species Gymnothorax javanicus. Next base: position 9,849,144 of record CM056195.1, on the reverse strand, counting down.
TCTCATAATGGTTTTTAAAAATGACATCTTTTTAGTCAAAAAAAATTCAGAACACAACCAAACAAACAATCTTATCCTGTCTTCCGAAAATGATTAGCTTTTGGCCAGTGGCTGGAGGAGAGCGAGGTACTGCAGCTTCACCCACCTTTTTGGTGTCGGAAGGATGCACAGCATGCTGGGATTTTCGAGCCTGCTGGAGACTCAGGGGAGTTGTAACTGTATCTAGCATGGTTCGGTCTGAGGAGCCTTTGCTTTGCTGAGCTTAGCATTTCTAAAAGGGCGAAGTGCACTAGGCTAGAGGACCACCAGGCCCTTATCGCGCTTCAGCTCTGGGTGCACAGAAGTAATCAGCAAACACCACTTTTTCTGAGAAAGCCAGGCTCTCCTGTGTCCCAGGTTTTGCCGGGCCAGTTATTTAACGTTACCAGATGTGTACGTTAGCCACAGTTGAAGGTTGAAATGGTGACTAATAGCTGAACATTTTTCTCCATTACTACTGCCAAGTCTCAATTTGAGTTGATAATAATTTTAGCTGTAACCCTGGTTCTCGTTGTTAGCCGGCTGTCAGAGGAATTCTGTGTGTTGTGGGTTTACCATAATGCCTGCACAGCCTGGCATTCTCCCCATTTTTATTCCACTAAACCACCTGTCACTATCTTCGGCACCTCAAGTACACTTAACACCCTTTCCCCAATGAGTTGCCTTTGAAAGGTTTTGCCTGGTATTTTTAAATGTTCTTTTTGTACAATAGATTGTAAAATATTGAAATATTATGCCACCTTTTAATGTCTTTTTGTGCCTGATAGGCAAGACATTAAGAAAATTGATTATTTTCAGTTGCACATCTTTTACAAGGCAATAATTAAGTGGCTATATATTTTATTTTTATTTATAAATATAATTTTATATGGTATTGGCTTGTTATTCATGTTTTAATGTCCTCAGCGAAAGTGCTGGTATTTTACTGCTGTTATTTTTGGTTCTGTTTACATTGCATTTTTATCATGTCATTGAGCCATAAAGGCGTGCTTTTTTCCAGCTGTAAGACTGCTTTTAATGCATTCTGTTCAAGGGCTTCATTTTGTTAGGAATTACAAATTCTGAAGGTTATTTTGCTGACAATAAATTGTGGTCCATCGATTCTTGAAAATAACCACAAAGTCACTGCTACCAAACTATGGTGCTGGCAGCGTGTTTCCTGTAAGCTTAGCACATGGGAAGTTTTTCGTCCAATCGTGATCATTTACCACGGGCACCTTGGACCCAATTCTCTGTGAGATGTATGCCATTCATTTGTGCAATTCTACGTGAATGCACTTAACTTGAAGAGTCAAAAGACTATAAGAATAAAATTTGTGACTTAAGGCTGTTATTTAAATAACATTTGTATTGTATGTTTGAAATTGAACTCTTTCTGAATAGTGAGCATGGCCGTAATACTGATTTTTGTTGACTAAATTTAAATGCTGTTTATGTAGTGTAACTTTGTAATTTCCTACTTGGGTAGGAAAAGCTATATTGAGAGGGAGAAAAGTTGGCATGGCATGAAATGTTTTAATTGCGGATTCATTATATCCTCCTGTCAACATGTACATGTTGGTCTGCAGCAATGGAAACTTGCCATTTCATCTCATTTGAATTGTGTGTCGTGTGTTTCACAGAATCTCATTCTGAGTCGTAGAAAACCAGGATCTCGTAACACCCTTGCTTTCAGCTGCGTTTTATGCTCCTGGTAGAACGTCATTATCGCAGCGGTTTACAGCGCTACGATTTGCATCCGAGAGGTGCATTTAATTACATTTTTTTTTTTTTAATGTAAATGGATCTTGATTTATGTAAAGTTTCCTGTTTGTGAGCACTACACTCTAGACTGTGAAGTAATGAGGAGTCTAGATTTTGCAGGATTGTTAAATTATTTAAATGTGTAAATTTGGTGTTATGTATATACATGTATATTAATATAAAGTGTCACTGTATAAAAAAATAAAAGCATAAGTATCAACTTTGGCACTTTTTTCATCTTCTGTATCTCATGAAGTTGTTTTAATGGTTCAGCAATGGCCTCTCTCAAGTGTTAAGCCGCATTTCCACCGAACGCGAAACAAATTTTTTGCGCGACCAGATTGCATTCGAAGTCAATGCAAAGACGCGCATGCACGCGAAAAGACGCTAGTTCGCACCGGGAATCGCGAAGTGAATGGCTCGCGCCAACGCTTGAATGCGCGAAATTTGCATTTCGCTTCATGTCAAAATATTATTTTGCGAAAAATTCGCGCGAGGAGAGCAATGTTCTGAATAGCGTCGTTGCTACTAGCAGCAACATTGGCTTGCTTGGCTACCTACCTTCGTATTCAAACTGTAGTTAGCTGCATTGCTTTATCAGGGGTGTCCAATCGTATCCGTAAAGGGCCGGTGTGGGTGCAGGTTTTTGTGCTAGCCAGCAGTGCTATTGCACCTGATTCCACTAATTAACTAATCAGGGGTTTCAATCAGGATCTTGGTGGGTAGAATCAGGTGTGTTAGTGTTGGGCTCTAACAAAAACCAGCACCCACACTGGCCCTTTCTGGATAAGTTTGGACACCCCTGCTTTAGATAATGGGAATGTTAGCTACCTAGCTGTGTCCAATAACCTATGGATCCCAGTTTCACAAAAATTAGTGGTCTCGCTCAACATCGGATATGACGACAACATCAGTTTTGCAAATATTTTTATTCTCAAGCAGGCACAATGTTCATAAAGTAAAATGTTTGTGACATTATCATAGCCTCGTTAGCGACACCATCTTGTTGATGATCGCAGGAAGTCTCGCCCACCCCTTGAGTATAAACAATGCTCAACTTGCAGTGCTATTGGTCAGCGGTGTCAATTCACTTGTCAATCCGCTACTAAGTTGTTCTCAAATAGAATTGAATGAGATCTTGGCGCGAACGGGGCGGAAAGTCTTGAAAGAGAAAAAACAAAAATGATCCCTTGAACAAACCCCCGTGAATAAAGTGAGGAGAAATTTTGCTTCGCGTTTGGTGGAAATGCAACTTCACAGTGGCATTTGTTTAAAATTGTGACATTTTGAAGAGATTCCATGCTGATTAAATTCAAGACAGTGCATTTATTATTCTCTTTGATGAATACTACCTGCCTGTGCGCTTTATTTCACTTTTGCCCAAGGAAGCAATTCTTTTCGCCCTCTGAGTTGTAAGGATTGAACTGTGACTCGCTTATAAGGGTTGTGGCTGCTGCGTGGTTCACCTGACATGGATGCAAGTACACTACCTACAGATGAAAGCTGAAAATCTCTAAACTCCTATTCATTGTTGTCAAAGGTCCCTTAAAGTTATGCTGTTTTTTTCCCCTCCCAAGTTTTTTGTATTGGGTGTCCAGTGCTGGGAGGTTAATAAAATAATTTGCTGAAAACACTATGAAATCCTTAACTTCTTGACCGCTCGCTGCCTGTTTTTCTGTCCTCGCTGAAGAACTAGCCGTTTTGAGTGAGCGTCTCCTCTGTGATAATGAGCTTGGCTCTAAAATGGTAGGCAAACTGGGCTAACTATGAGAAAGGTAACCCTTGTGCTATGAGGGGGCGAGAGGTGGGGAGGTCGAGCGAGGCTGTGGAAGGGATCAGGGCACAGTCCGAGATGGTGGGCGTGATCTATGCAGAGCAGCAGGTCTGTTTGTAACGTAGGAGGGATTTATGACCTCGTGCTTTAAATGACGAAGTGGAAAAGAAGGGTCCGAAATGGAGGATCTCTGGGCTGTTGTATATAGTGAACACCACTGTGCAGATGGACTGAACTGAGCAATAGTATTTTAATATAAGGCCTTCGCAGTGTTGCTGGTATATAGGGGCCCTATCTTAAGCCAGAGTCCCTAAACCCATTATTTGGGGATTTAGCATTGTGTAAGAGGCGTTCCCCCGCAAAAGCTGCTATCTTGCACACCTGCCTTTATCCCTAAAACACCTGTGCTACCTGTTATATTATGCATAGGCGTTGTTTGGGCGTTACGCCAGTTAAACCAATCAGTGTGCCAGGTGCCATTTCCTTTAAGAGCAGGCTGAGCTATCCCAAATCCTCAAACCGAAACTCGTGATGGAGAGAGGAAGGTCGCCACGTTTCTCCGAAGACGAAGTTAAATTGCTTGTGCATGAGGTCAAAATGCGTTTTGCCATGCACTTCCAATTCCCTCTCCCGTCTGAAATGAAGCATAGAACAAAATTCCATTTTAGAAAATACCCACAGCCAAATAAATGCCTACATTGACTGCAGCCATTTACACTTTTTTCTTTATAAAGCGTCTTTGAGTATTTAATAAAACGCTATATGAATTACATGTATTATTACATTATTAGTAGCCTACTGATTGCACAAATTACTTACCAGGCAGGCTGCAGATGACATGACTAGCGGTGTCGCAGCTCCGCTGCCAGCTGGTCCCTCATTGCCCCTGCTACTGCTGGCACTATATCAGCATTTGGAGTCGGCACCTGCACTTCAGCTTGCCGCCTTCTATAGTCCGGTAATAATCTATCCTCAAACTCCAGCATCATTCCATGGCGTAGGGCAATGTTGTGCAGCACACAACATGCCACAAAGAAAGATGCTACTTTCTGAGGACCATACTGTAAGACCCCACCTGACCTGTCCAAGCAGCGGAACCGCATTTTGAGAACACCAAATGTTTGCTCAATGACAACTCGTGCGCGTGAGTGTTTTCTGTTGAAAGCGAACTCACGCACACTTGTTGGCGTAATGTATGGCACCGTAATGTATGGCACCGTGTACCACGTCTTTAATGGATAGCCATTGTCTCCCAACAGCCACCCATCCAGGGGGGGGTCGCACTGGAAGACTGCAGGAATGACCAATTGTTCCATCATAAAAGCGTTGTGGCTACCTCCAGGATGATTTGCGCATACATTCAAGATGTAACCCCATGCATCGCAAATCACCAGGACGTTGATGGAATGGGTTCCCTTACGATTCACATAGGCGCCACTGTTCAGAGCCGGAGCCCGATTCAGAACGTGTGTGCAGTCGACGGCACCCAGAACCCTAGGGAACCCATATCTTGCCAAAAAATCCCGCTTTACCCTGCGTTGTCTCTCGGGTGTCACAGGGATGCCAGTGATTTACCTACTGGCATGTCGGACTATGCTGGCAGTGACTGCAGTTATAGCCGAGCTTACGACAGATTGGGTCATGCCTCCAATTGAGCTGAGTAGGTGTTGAAATGACCCACTAGCATAGAAAAATGGTGCCACAGTAACCCTAACAGCAACGGGCAAGGCATACGGACAGCTGGCAGCGGTGTCTACATCATCTGCAACCAGGTGACATAATTCCGTCACTGCCTGACGGGAGAGGCGCAGTTTTGTCACGCATTCTCGTTTTGTGGGAAATAATACTTGTATTGTATTATTATAATTTTAGAATATTATAATAAATATCATTAATATATATTATGTATAATAATTATATATTATTATAAAATCGGAAAAAATGATTGATACAAAATACAAACAATATAGACTTACCTGAAAGGCCCAGGTAGCTGGTGCGCTGGCTATACACGCGTTCTGGGCGTCTTCTATTATTTAACTGGCGATCAAGGCGATTTAGTACTATCGCTGCCATTTTCTCAGGGGTTCAACTGAGGCTAAAGCAAGGTGGCTTTTTATAGGCGAGTTAATTCGGGAGGTGAGCCGCATGTGCACGTCCACATGTGTCCAAGTGGACGCGCATTGAAGCCGCCTGGGCGCGCTCTTGTAAAAGCCCAAATGGGTAGCGGGTGGTTTGAGGGCCCGCTATACGCTTTTCCTAACGTGCGTGGTCAAGATAGCAATTGTAGGGAAAACGCATAAACACGCCCACGGGCACACCTCCAGGTGCAAATATCGGAGTTGGCATAATGTATAGTGGGTAGAGTTGCCGCAAGATACCGTTTAGGGATAGTGGAAACTGCTGAATGTGTAATTCACGGGTAGCGGGTAGTGGCAACGGGTTGGGCAGTGTGAAAGATAGAGCCCATAGGGCCAAAAATCAGAAATTATTGCTTTCTAAATATCTAAGGACTGAACTGTAGCCGAGACTTAGGACACTGGCATTTGGGAGTTCTGCGAATCTGCAGTGTCCCTTTTCCACAGAAATGGCCGCATTGTCCATCTTATACGGTCTCCTTTAATGTCAGAACGTGTCCAAACAGCCCCACACACCTGAACTCACCTCATCCATTTGTATAAGCCTTCCTACTCTTGTCTTCCACTCCCCTGCGGAGTTGAAAGAAAGTGCCAGAATCAGTTTGTATCTCCCAGGGACCCTGCTGGCAGATGAAAGATATTGGCAGTTGGGATCCAACTGCAGAGTCTCTGTCCAAGCCTGTTACGGCTCTCTCCCACTAAGCAGGGGATATCTTGCATCAGAACTGAACAGCAGGACTCTTCATGACTCGTAGTGAGTATCTGCTTTTTTTAAGGACCTTGTTAGATACGCTTTCACGCAACTCCCTCCACACAGAGCGGCGAGTGAGTCATTCACTCAATATCTTGTTCACTACTTCACCAATGAGCCAACGAGACCGCTTGCAGACTCAGCGAATGACAGTTATTATCTTGGAACAATGGTGCATGCCAATGGCTGGGATATATTAGACGGTAAGTGGACAGTTCTTCCTCTAAGTCGGCATGTTGTGTGTGGGAGAAATGGGCAGGAACCAAGCCGCGAGTCCTCAGGACCAGAAAACTGGGTTGGAGCATCTCCGAAATAGGACCGCATGTGGGGTGCTCATAGTCCGCAGTAATGAATATCGACCAATAGTGGTCTGAGAAGAAACAATCCACAAACCGGGAACAGGATGCTGGACATCTAAGACCTGTTGATACGCAAAGGCAACACAAGTTATCCTGTCCTTTCTGGTCCAGGCTGACAGAAGGGCGACCGCAGCACAAGGCATAGGAAATCTAAAGAGGTTTTTAGAAGGAATGTGTCACAGCCTGCAATATATCGCATCCTGCAGTGCATGTGGCGGTGTAGCCACAGCCACAGAGTGCTCATGCTAACCCTTGACCACAGTAAAAAGCACCCACAATCGGCACACAATCATGACAACTTGACCCTGGAGCAACGAAAAAGATTGCATGGTCAAATGAGTTCTGCTTTTACATTGATGGCCCAGTGCACAGTTACCTGGAGAGGAGAGACCACCGGGATGCACCATGGGAAAATCACATAGTGATGGAGGGAGTGTGATGCTCTGGGACATGCTTTGCTGGGAAACCCTGGTTATCAGCATGCATGTGTACAGTTATGGGGACCATACTTTCCGAAAGATATAGAGGCTCTAGAAAGGCCACTAAGCTAATTCCAGGTATAAAAGATGAAAGCTATGAGGAGGCTGAAGATCCTTAATCTCTTTAGTCTTAGGAAAAGGAGACTTAGGGGTGATCTGATTGAGGTCTTTAAATATGTTAAAGGAATTAACAAAGTGAATTATGTCGGATTCCTTCGGCCAAGTTTTGTTAGTAGAACTCGGGGTCACAAATGGAAGTTGGCCAAGGATAAATTTAGCACTGATATTAGGAAATATTTTTTCACCCAAAGAGTAATTTCGATGTGGAATAGCTTGCCTGACCATATTGTCGAGGCAGAAACCTTGGGCATTTTCAAGAGCAGGCTTGACTTAAAGCTAGATACCATTGAGTCATTGAGTATCTGAAGTGATATATTCACAATAGTAAAAAGAAACTGGCAAGCCTAGTTGGGCTGAACGGCCTGTTCTCGCCACTCATGTTATGTTATGTTATGTTGTGTTGTGTTGTGTTGACGTCAATTTGACACTTGGCACCGACCTAAACATCACTCCGGACCAGGTATACCCCTTTATGGTAAGCGTTTTCTCTGATTTCTGTGACCTCTTTCAGCAGGACAATTCACCCTGTCATACTGCTAGAATTGTTCTGGAATGGCCTGAGGAACATGAAGAGTTCAAGGTGTTACACAGGCCTCAAATTTCCCAAGATCTCAAATGGTTGACCATCTATGGGACGAGAGGGAACAACAAATCTGACATGCAAAGCTGCCACTTCACAACCCACGTACAGGACTTTAAGAATCTGCTGCAGACCTCTTGGCGCCAGATACCACAGGGCATCTTCAGAGATCTGAAGGCTGTTTCATACTTGTCAGACATGTCTGTCAAACAAAATAATGTTAGAGAGATAGAAAAAAAGTGTTGTTTGATGATGCCTTGTACCTGGCAAGTATTTGTAATGTCGCTGACACTGTCATTGGTTGTCTTACAATTTCATTGGCTGGATGAGCCGAGAGTTTGGTGGCTGCCACGGATATAGAAATTTGATATATTAGTAGTCAAAAAAAGATCAGTTGGTTATGGTTACAAAGATTTAACAAGATTTACAATGGAGATGACCGTATGTCATGCAGACATTGCCCGACACTTCATTGAAGCCTAAAAGAATCTGTACTGTCTGATGCTTTTCTTAAGATTTCTGTGGACATATGTCTTGCAAGTGTAAATCGGCCTCGTGCCTTGACTATGTCCTGTGTCTTATGAGTAAAACTGAGACAATCATGTCCTCATTTGCAGTTAAGTATTGAAAGGAGATAGAAATCTTAATAGTCATCACAGATGTATTTGTTTGCAATTGATACATAGCTTAAGTCAAACTTATTTCTGTTTTATTTTAGGACGTTCCATAACTGACTTTTCACCAATACAGTGATTACCACATCATTAGCTTAACCCTCTCTTCATAATGGAGAAATGTAGAATTACAAAAATTTGTATTAATTAAAATTTGGTTAATTAAAAACAAGGGATGTGTAAATAGCAAATGGCTTTATTAGAACAGTCTTTCAAAGTCAGTGGGCTCAATGTACATTGTATAAAAGAAAAAAAAAAGATGGCTCCATGCTGGATTTTCTGTCGCATATTTTTGAAAATGGTGATTGGTCGTACTGTTCGTGTTTGACTCGCCTCCAAGTCTGTGCAAACAAGCCTCTGACTTTGGAAGTATTGGGATTGAATGGATGGGTTTGGGACTGTGGGAGTTGCATTGTAAAGTCTGCTCATGTACACACAGTCCTCCTTCCTCCTCAGACATTCCATTGTGAATATAAAATTAAAGTATTGACTGGATGCTCCACGGGGCCAAACAAATCTCGAGATACTGCTTTGTCTGTGAGTTTTTGCTAATTCATGGAATATTGAAGAAAAAATACTGCATAGGAAATTAATGATGTTTGTTTTCCTAATCCTCGATTTTGCTCACGTCACCACCGCAGAGAAATGCGGCGCGTCTTTATTTTCATAGGGGCGTCTGTTGCCTCTGCTCGCTATTTTCTGAGTCGTTGACAGCCGCCGAGATCAAACGCAGAGCTTCCCCTTTCTCTGCGCCTCCCCTGGGTCGTAATTTATGCCCCTGTGCCAGTGGTGCCATATTGGCCTGCCTGGGGCTATGAGGCATTTAGGTTGCCATGTTCCGCCTCAACACTCTCAAGGATATAACGCTTGTTTCTTATGCGTCTGTGAAGTCCACGGCCATGGCCTCAGGCGGTGTCATGAAAGAAAGACTTACGGGCCTTAGTACTGTGCTTTAAGCTTAAACGCTTGCAGTGATTCGGACTGAGCGAGATTTTGTGAGTCTCTGCGAGACAGCAGGTGACTGTGAGTGAGTTCGCCACTGTCTGTTGGTTAAAGTGCCCGGCAGGCTGCCTTTTTGGCCGTAAGGCTTGCACTTGATGTTCTTGGCCCAAATTTATTCTGAGTTTTATTTTCCAGTGGGAGTGTCCTCATTGAATACAGTGACCCCGAAGTTGAAAATCCTGGTTTAGAAAGTAAAAGTCCTCCCCAGAATTTTATTCCAGTTCATTTAGGCTGGCTCAGTTCGTGGCTGGAAGAAAAACATGGCAGGATTTTTAATTTCTGACCCCTGGATTTTCAAATGCCGTGCGCAGTCTACGTTTTGTGTCTGATTTCACCATTGTTTTTTTTTTGTCATTGTTTAAATCTATTAGTGTATTATGCCTGTGTATTTGTGTATGCGCGTGCCTACGGGTGTCAATCATGATTTGCTGAATTCGCCGTCCTGAGAAAATAAGATTTATAATTATTTTTGTAATTGCGCACACGCGCTTTTTGTTTAATGAGGACTTATTTGCATTAGCAGTGTGTAGTCTTGTGGATGACTGCTCTGTCGCTACGCTCTTCGGAGGTTTGCGAACACTATCCCCCCCACCTACCCCGTGGGTCTTCTCTGTCGAAGCGAGGAGAGACAGCAAAGACACCCATCCCAATGCAGCTCTGTCTAACCGATGTTTGCTGACGCCCCAACCACCCGCCTCCCCACAAACTTAACCTCATACATCTGATTATCATCCCGAGGCGCAGAACGTCTGTACACAAAAAAGGCTGAGAAGTTTCTGGTTAAATGCTCGGTTTACTGATGAGCAGGCAGTGTACTGTTTGCATAATAACTTGTCTGCAGTTACAGCCCGCAGTTCTGCCGAGACTCAGGGGAGTTGAATGTGGTTTTGTATAATAAGGTCAGGCATTCTGATGCACATAACTGCTGTCAGTTCAGACGCTACATCAATCCAATCAGAAGATAGGTGTGCGAATGCTGAGAGCTACATCACAGGGATGAAGGGAGAGGGCGAAGTGAGAGGGGGGAAAGGAGCGATGCACTGAAAAATAGTCATTGGAGGTCAAAAATGATGCATATTAAAAAAATACTGGCGTATGAATATTTAATCCTTTGAATGTATGTGAATAGTACTTGATCATCCATTTTGGGATGGGTGAAATAAACTTGCTTCCATCATTGTAACATATGGATCATTATAAAATAGCATATACATTTTTTTTTTCAATTCCACAATTTCTACTCATGATAATCAGTTTTTTTTTTTTTTTTGCCAATTTGGAGGGTTTATATTGAATCTAATGCAAAACTCAACATTATTACCTCCCGTGTGGACAAGAAAGAAAAAACATTTAGTACTTTTTAGTGGAGCAGTAAGCACTGAGTACACTTTGTACAGGCAGACTTCAGGGAACAGGGCTGAGCCAGTCAGTTGCATTTTCAATTCAGTAAGTTCAACTTAAATTCAATTTATGGATGGAAATAATTGTCTTGGAACGTTAATATCATTTTCCAATTCATGAATGGAAATTAAATCATTATACAGTGTAGATACATTTAATTAATATGAATTAAAAACAGAAATGATCCCAATCGTGCTAGGCCGCCGAATGCTAATTACGGTTTTTCCGCAATTGATTTGGTTCAATTCTTGAATCCAAAACAATAAGTTCAAATCACTGAGCAATTAGTTTCTTGTTTACGCTGCATTTGAATTTCTTATTCATTTAAGCAAATTGTAATTGTTTTGGCATGTGTGCAAAAGAGTCACTACAATTGTCTGCAATTTGCACAATAGCTACATTCGCTTGGCTTGCTGATCAAAACTGATAAGCTGATTCTCAGTGAAACTGTCTTACTCTTCCCAACTTCTGAACATTGTTTCATTGTGTGAGCCGTCACATGCAAAACGATTCATTCAATTATCAAAATCTCTCATACTGGATCAACAGCTCCTTCACTCTATCACAATTACTCTCAAATGGCTCCTAGTTTAATTTTGCTGTAGTCGTTTGATTTATTTTTCAAAACGCAATCTGATATGACAGTGTGGGTGGCAGGATAGCGTAGCGGTAGGTTGCTTAGCTAATAACAGAAGAGTTGTTGGTTCAAACCACTCGTGGGGTTTGGGATCCTGACTGATCTGATCTGAAGAGATCAAGTTGGGTAGAATTCTGTCGATGTGCCCTTACCTCGACTAAACCTTAAAAATGAACACACACTGAAGAACATATCCAAGCTTACGGTCTAAAATGCAATCAAGTATCCATCAATGGCTTGAATTCACTCATCTCGTTCAAAGTATTATGCAAAAGCTACTTGCTCTCTTTGCGAGTCACGTTTGTGGCTCAGAAATATCTCGAGCGCGTAGCATTTGCAACTGGATCAAATTGGACCCTTGCATAGTTAATCCTTGACCACCGAAATAGTGGATAGAATACTGTACTTTACAAAGCAGTTTGTACATCAGCCTTATTTTTTTCTTACTTATGAAAAGTACAGTTGTCACTTTGACACCAGAATTACATTCGGGATCGTTTCAGTGTTATAGCCCAGCGACAAAAGCTATCTCGTACTAAAGCTCTGTATCGCTCCTAGTCATCTGTTTGGATGGGAGTGGGGCAAATATTTTTCAATGTCGAACGCATTTCATGGACTTTCCAGAGAAATCTAACTTTCCAGTTGGCTTGTTTGTCACCTGCTCTTATTTCATTTAATTGGCTTCGATATTTGCTGCCGCGGGTATTTGTATCTTCAACATTACTTTGCAGCTACATGGCACTGCTGGGGTTTTCACTACTGCTGGAAGAACTGTTTGGCTTTATGTTTTGTTAAATAAAAAATTGCTAGTCTTCGCTGTTTATTTTGTTGGCCAGCAATGCTTGCTAATAGAGTTGCAAACCTAAGCAGCCATGCTCTTTCACGGTTAAACTGGCTACGCTTTCAACTGGACAGTGCTGACTATAGTCAATGGTAACAGCGCATGGCCCACTGAAACACATTTTTATATGGCGAACTGCAGCTCAAATGCTTATGTGCATTGATGGTAAGCATTTAATATACAGGTGTTCCATGCTATATGACATTACTTATGCATTTAATTGTGGTTTTTGAAATGTGAAATGTGTACAAGCTTAAGCTTGTAGAACAAGCAATATTGAGCAGTGGTAATTTGTAAACCAGGATTTAAATTCCAGTGTTGATGCTTTCAGGAAAATTTGAATGTCACTCCGGATGGGAAAAGGATTGGTTGCCATGGCTACAGGAAAGCATGTGCCAGGAATCAACATAATTTTACTACGGATTCTCTCAGAATAGCATGGGGTAAGCTTGGTTTTAGCTTGGCTTTAATCTAAAACTATGTTTTTGGAATCGTTTTAACCTGTTACAATTGTAAAGTTGGACAGCTGCGATCATTTCAGCTAAAAACTTGCATCCATAGAAAGTATTGGTATAAATGATATGCATTGGCATTAAACTCATTTTGAAAGTGGGTAATAAAGGGTTGTTCCAGCAATGCACCTCATGGATAAAGTGATGTTTAGATTTGTAGTGTCCAGTTCATTTTATTCTCTGTTACTCAGTTATACTGCATGAGCTCTTCTGTGTCAAATGCTTGCATACACCTGTATGCTGTTTATTGTCAAAGCTGTATGCTGTCTATATATAAGTGGTGTATATAATTAGTCAAAATATATGAATGTATCAGTACAAATTAAGACTCACGTTAGTTTCTTTCTGTGCACAGTAATGTAATCACAAGGAACGGCACACAGATATTGTTCGTCTAGGTTGTCTCTTTCTTTCCCTTCATGTCTCGGTGTTAATCTTGTTGTTGTTTGGCAGGAGCTGTTACATCCCCCTTCATAAATCTCGAGGAGTAATTACAACAAATTGTCTCAGTTGTTATACTTGATTTCCTGGTTTAATCTGATGGGAGATAACCTGAGGTATGCGGATGATTATTTGTTCGATGATAACATGTGCCAGGATTAATTACTCTAGTGTCAGTGTTGAAATTCAGATATATGCATGGGAAGATAATGAATGGGATTTATGCAAAAAGTCCTCAGAGACTGATGGATGGTCTTGATTAGAAAGGATGTGATACCATAGCACTGGCATTCAAGACCTTTAGAGATTTTAATTATGTCGCCATTTGCAGCTTGAGCGGTGGCATTGCTGATGGTAGCTACATTGTTTCTACAGAAAGGAGTGCGAACTACATCTTTATACATCAGGGTTCCAAACACTGTTTAACCCTGTAAAGCCTGAACCATGAAATAATAGCCAGAGAATTCTAAATTTTTGAAAGTATTTATTGGACCTACAAAAAAAATAAATGTTTGAAAAAAAAAAAAAAAACCCGAAAAAGGTCAAGTTTCAAAAACTGGTCACTCTGCACCAAAATGGCTACTTTGGGGACTACAGTAACATCGTCACACGTGAATAAAATTGGGCTCATTGAATTCACAAGAGTCTCAGTTTTCCTGTCGTACCCAATTTATGAAATTCCAAGATGGTTTCGGGGCCCTTGTATTCAAAAATATTCAAAGATAATGGGCAAAAATAACACATTGATACTGCATGCATAAAACTGCATGTTTTTCTGCTCAAAACTGCATGAGATTACCATAAAAAGAGCATGTCTGCAAGGGGAGACTCATAGGTATTGGTAACCCATTTTCATTTAGATATCTTGAGATCAGAGGTCAAAGGACCCCTGTGAAAATGGCCATGACAGTTTTTCTTTTGTAAAAATTTAGCTTAACTTTGGAGCATCACCTTCCCTACAGCCTGACATGGGTGCTTCCTATGGATGCTTTGGTCCTCTAGTCTCACAGGATGCCACTATCTTTGCGCTACCTCAAAACATAAGCCTCATAAATACAGTAATGTCGGAGAAGATCACCGGTGCTTCTGCGGATCTTTTAGGGTTAAATGCCTGAAGTATCACATTTGATACATTTTCAACTCAATTTACTATACAATAAGCAACAAAACATTGTGTGTTTATATGTTTCTTCAATCCAGTAAATATTCATATTGAAATATTTGTGACAATATAAAAGTTATTCTTCCTGTGACTTTGTCAAAATTACCAAAGATTTCAGCGAAAAAAGAAAACCAGCAGGTTGGTGAATGGGGGCAGCCATCTTTGATTTTGTATTCGACAGACTTCTACTGCCTGTAGTGCATGGATAGTCCACCAGGGGGCAGATGACATGTATCAGATTGCATACAGCAGGTCTTTGAGGAAAGTATTGATCATGTGGATGATATCGAGGTCTCAGAAAGTCATGAATTAAATATGATACAAAAGGCATTACAGGTTGAACCTCGCTTCTAGGCTTAAACAAAAATCCATTTAAGATCACCACTCAAAAAAGTTTTTATCATAGTACTTTACTAAACTCATGTCTGGGAATTCAGCCCACAAGTGCATGGTTAGTTGAGCAGACATAGATGTTTGGTTGCATGTATTACCTGGGGTTGGTCCATGGGTGCTGCATTGTGGCTGCCCACTGTTTCTATGGTACTTGAATGGGTTAAATGCGCAGGACAAGTGGCTGCACAGGGTTAAACAACAAATATGTACATACAACATCCTAACTTTTACTGTGAGGGGCCGTGCGAGAAGGGATATTTGGGGTTATCTGTGTGGGCTTTCAGAAACTACATTTATGAGGACTCTGTGCTCCACTTTTTTTGTTCAGTCAGCAGATCAGCGGTGATGTGAGTCATCTGCTGACACACATGGAAGACCCGTCTCTTCAGACTGTATCTTCCGTCTTCCAGTTCAACCATCTCTGGCACGTTTATCTATCTCGAACATATGATAGGTGTAACTTTTTCCCAGAGACTGCAGTTCCTTACTTTCATTTATGCAGTGAGGATTTAGTGCTCACTGTAGCAGTTTTGCTCTTTTCAACTTAAAGTAAAGTTCAGTGGTGTAGTTCAGAGGTTGTCGAATAGGTCGCGCTCATCTTAAGGCTATCCCTTCAGGATCACTAAATTACTGTAAAATGATCTCTTTGAATTTGCATCTATGTGTTTGCACTCTCTGTCAAACTTGCTAGGAGCATCTGCTAAGTACTAGGAGAGGGAAGCCACAGTTAAGATTAGGGTGCTGATTCGCCCATTTCGGCAGGTTTGTTCCATCGCTCTAATGGATATGCTGATAGTAACCTTATCACCTCTTAAATGTCATCGCAGATGTTTGAGTTAATTAGAGCTGAATTTCCTGATCTGTTTTCAGTAAGACTATTAACTAATTCATTTCTCTGGATGGAAAAAAAACCCCAGAAAGGACTATAATTAAAAATAAACCTGATTTACACTCTTTTTAATTCAGTCCTTATATTACGGCTGAGGACCTTTAGGCTAAATTAACATCGGACACCAAACAGATTTACTACACAGTAATAAAATAACCCATATTTAATATTTTTTTCAGTTAGGATGAAACTGAACTATTAAATTTTACATTAAGCCTTCATTGTTTTGTTGCACCTGTGTGCAGGGGGGAATTTTGTTTAACTACAATATCCAAAAGAAATTAGTTTGAGAAATTGCTAATTAATGCCATTTTTTTTTTTTTTTTAAAAATTTTTTTTCTTGTGAAAAAAGTGTAAACATTCATCATGTAATGTGGTAGGAGCTGGGGGAAAGGAATTAATATTTGTGCAGATTACTGAGGGGCAACTGTGCCTGTTTTCCCAATTTTTTCTCCCTCGCTTCAGGAAATTAAAAAAGTGATCCACTCAGCAACTGCTGATGTGTATAAAATGTAATTATTTTACTTATTTCCAGCCAGTCAGGCATGTACATGTATGTTAATGACATTAATAGTGAATATTTTAGCTGAAGGAATATGCACGATTTCTGATTTACATAGTCTCTACAATTACTGATTCTGTTCAGTGCACATCTGCCTCTAGAGTAACCAAGCTGGTTTCTTGTTTTGTTCACTTTAGAACCCTTTGTTTGACGGAAAGAGTGCCGCATTGTTAGAAATCTGCCCAAGGATACTGCAAGTTTGACAGAACAGTTTTGTATACGGAGTGTGCTTCACATTGGGAGGCACCTTTACTTTGTAGCAGTTGGTGTGTGTTTGTAATGTGCCGTGCATGTGCGCTGGCATCAAAAGCCTGAAGATCATAAAGTGATGAAGAAAATGAGCGAATTTTCTTCGGAGACGATACCTGCTTTCTTCCGTCTTTATTTTCATGCGCACTGTGTATCAGAAGCAATATGATGGAAAACGGTTGACTGATTCAGTTTGATTGTGGCGCTCTTCATGGGGAATACGAATGCAAATGAAGGCGTCGCGGCCTATTAGTGACAGGCATCTTACGTCCCATGTGGGTTGAATAAAAGCTTCAAAGGACCAGTGTGTTTAACCCTTTCTCCACTGGAAGCCAGTTTGAGAACCTGTCCAGTCACTCTGACCAAATCTCTCCTTGACATTTAAAGTATAAGAACAATATAATTTCTTCCAATCAATCAATCATCAATCAATCAGTTTTCTTCTGACTATTGTCCTGTCATAGGATCAGATATTTTTAATTCCGGAAAAGTATGACATGAGCCTTCTTTACATGTTGGGGGTCTTGCTTTGCAGGATGTTGAAGCCTTGCTATTTTTTTGGCCACACACAGAAGGTATGCAAACAGGGCCACAGTCACTTTGAATGGGTCTCTCCCCACCGCCAAGGCTGGGTCAGACCGAAAATGCAATGCGCAGAAAGCAAGGAAGCCATTTATTCATTTATATATGTATTAGCTGCCACTTGCCTTTAATCCCGGTTTATAATGGTTTAGGCATGATGCATTCAGCTGAGGTTTCGAACAGCGACAGTGACATTCGATATGAATTATAATCTTGCTTTAGCTTCCTAGATCATGCCTGTTTTCCTCCATACACTTAATCCCCCAGCGAGCGACACTGACTCGTCATTTAAGACTGTAGCCTTTTGTTTTAAAACAAATATATTCCCCTTCCACTCTCCCATATCTCTCCTATACTCTCTAGCCCCTGCTCTTAAAGCTGGTCAGAATCTATTAGAGTATAATTGCTGAAGAAGATCAGAGCCGTCATATCCACGAATTGGAGGCTGTTTCTCTTGGGCTTCCCGCTGTGTCGCAGATCTGTTTAATCCTTATTCTAGGAGTGGTGACACGAAGGGCGAGCCGTACCGGTTCTCAACCGTTTCACAAATCACACCGGTTTAGAGCAGTCGTGAGTCTTTTATGGTCTCTAATCACGGCCGACGCTGTAAAATGACACTTCCAATCTATTTCACAGGAGCTGAACATGGTGGCGTTTTTCCTGTCTCTCAGATACCTAGGTGACTTAGGTGTTCGACTTATTTTCGTCTGTTTGGTTGACCGTAGACAGAAAAAAAATGCTCATCTTTTGCTCAATCATTTTGAATCTGAGGAATTGTGGTTGAGTCGGGCGAATTCTCCCGGCGGCAACTGAATGTGCGTAGCTTTGCAGAGGGAGGAGGAGTGAATGGTCCCACTGCATTGATATAAGCCTGCAGAGGTAACCTTTTTCAACGTACCCCAATCCGCCTGCAAATAATGAAGTTGGTAGCATTTGACTGTAAGATATGCAGAGGCAGACCCTCACAGGGAGTGTAGAGCTGGTGCCCCCATCTCTGGGTGGAGCCCCAGTCGCGTGGGCTGCCTTTGATCCTCGCTTGGCATGCTGCGGCAAATTGCATTGTTACAGGCAAATTTGTTCAAGTAATCAACTCGATCTCAGTCGGGGTGTGAGTCTGACAACAAGCATGATTATATTCCTGAGTGGTGCGCTAGCTGTCGCCGGCGAGAGGAATGAGGGCGGAATGACAATGAGGGTTATTATTATTATTTCTCTCCTCCCTCCGTTACTCGCCCCCCCACCTCCCTCCATCCCTCCCTCCTCCCCCCCTTTGCAACCCCCCGCAAGCCCTGCTTAATATTGAAACAAACACAATACTTGCTAAGCATGAAATACACAATGGGAAGACCGAAAATGTTGATTTCTATGAAGGGAACTGCATGTTGTTTTTAGGAAAAGAGTGAAAAAAAATAACGTTTTTGTAGGAGTGAATTACAGACGGAGGAAATTAATATCGCAGTCACGGTGGGGAGGGAAGTTATGGCCCATTATCTCTGTGATAATGTATTTCAGGATTTAGAGCGAATGCATATTCTATGTTGTGTGGCCTTTACATTGACGGCAGATGGAGTATTTTTATCTCTTCATAAAAATGAACACAGCTACATGAATGCTTCTTCTTCTGTGTTCTTCTGGAGGTGCTGCGGCGCTCAGGTTGTGAATATTCGTGTCCGGCAGGAGAGGCGAGACTTTGCATTAGCCCCAGGACTTCAGTTGAAATGGGCAGGGAGGCGGTGCGGCGAATCCTTTTTTGTTGCTTCATATTTATCAGTTTCTTTTCACATGTTGGCGTGGCGGAGGACAAGATTAAATGACCTGACGGGAGGTGAGAGAGGGGTCTCGGCCATGTTGATTCTCATTCCCCGTGCCCAGTCTCCCGGCAGAATTGTCCGTGACAGAGATAAATTCTGCCGTCGCTGCGATTTATATGGCGCACGCGGGATACGATTCTGTCCATTACCTGAGTGCCTCGGCCGCGCGGCGGTACCCGTGTTTCTATCTCTGGCGCTCGGCACCCGCTGGCTCCCCTCGGCCTCCCTGTGTTCACACCGCCGAAGAAAAACACACAATTTCAGCTCCCTTCGGTAACACAGCTCGGTCCTGATTGGACTTGAAATGTTACACCCCAAAGACTTTTCTGTGAATATGCCATTGGCTTTCCTTTCTTTCATTTTTTTAAATGAAAAAAAACATGTAAGGTTGGAAAATAAAATCCAGTTTTCAAGGGACCAAAGATGGATTAAGGTACCTGTTGGGCTAGTTCAATTTCAAGCCATTTTTGTGTCCACTGTGCGTGTGCAAGTAGACACCATGCTATTGAGTTGTAGTCGTAAGCCCATAAGTCTGTAAGTAAAACTTCTTAGCCTGCAGTGAGCTACCAATCCGCAGTAGACGCATGTACTCATTAAGTTTTTTTTTTTTTTTGGACAATAGATTCCATTTGTTTTGGATTCACATGGCGTGTAAATTATTATTCGCATCTCGCAAGGCTGATGAACTAACAGTCAGATAGTTTAAACAATGGCCAAGGATTTACTCTCCCTTCTTCTCTCGCCCCATGCCCGTCTCCTCCTTCACAGAAAGGGGTAAATCTGAGCTGCTGTAGAATTTAATTTGTCCTGTCTCTAAAATATCGTGGCAGTCTGGATGCCCCCAGCTGCACCCTGTAGCAATATTGTGCTCTTTCTCAAAATTGGGGCCCCTCTCTCGCATTACGCCATGTGTATCGATTCTGGAATGAAAATGGAGCTCGATGACACCTCCGTGACTTTCGCTTGACACATGTTGGCAGGCTTTTTATAAATCAGAGATGAGGCCCAGTCTTCTTTGACAGGAGCCTAATGCACAGCAGCCTGTGTGATTCTAGTCGCTTCCTGTCCATGGAAGATGTAAGATTGGAGGTGTAGCACCAACAGTATCACCTCGACAGGTGTGAAGCATTTTGTTTGATAATTTGAGACGCAGTTGCTTGAAGCAAACCCCTAGGAACACCATCATTGTGTACGGCAGGCACATCTGGCTGTAAAAATCCAATGAAGTGGGTTTACTGAGAATGAGATGCATTTTGATTTTTTTATTTCAGTTTTGCA
This sequence comes from Gymnothorax javanicus, assembly GCA_029692085.1. Classification (NCBI taxonomy): domain Eukaryota; kingdom Metazoa; phylum Chordata; class Actinopteri; order Anguilliformes; family Muraenidae; genus Gymnothorax; species Gymnothorax javanicus. The sequence goes on along the minus strand of CM056195.1, from coordinate 9,828,727 downwards.
ATTCGAGGGTTTGGAGCACAATGGTTATATGTCCATTTTAGAGGTTTTGAGAAAAAAATGATTTTTAGGTTTCCAAGTGTTCTATTAAATCAGGTATTTTATACATTTTCTTTACCAGTCACTCTTTTGCTGCATGGTTCAGAAGTATATTGAACACCTAAGTTTTCAGAGGAGTGTAACTGCAACATCATGGTCAAAATTGCCAAATGGATATGTCACCTCAGTGCTCCAACAATTCTAGCACATGATGTGACATAACACAATGGTGATTGGTTGAAGGTAAGTTCGTTTGCAATGGAAGATAGACTATTCTGTAATAAAATTCATGTTTATTGATCAAAATGTCAGTGTTTAATTCATTTAAGCAGATTTTGTTGGACATATCAAAAAATGAAAATGTGATTTCTGATTAAAAATGAATGCAGATGGACATATAGTTATTTTGCTCCAAGGATTAGCTGATAGAAAGCAGTGACAGGGGTAAAAATCTCAAAACCACAAAATTTGGACATATAACTGTGCTCCAAACCCTCGAATTGGTTCTAAGCAATAATAGCTCAGTAGAAGTATGGGGAAACATAAAAAATGTGTTTCACATCTTAGGAGTGAAGACCAGGACCTGGGCAAAGGTTGGCTGTTGTGCTTCACTGCAGGACAGAAGACATACATTCCTAATTTTCGAGCCCAGTCTCATCACGATGCGTCATATAGTGACGCTACCTGACCAAGCATCGCTATATACGACGCAAAAGGAGGCTTTTGGTGTCCTTATTTGACACTAGTTTAAAACTAACCCTACCACCTCACGCCAAACCCTTATCCCGAACCCTAACTGTAAACGTCAAATAAGGACGCTAAAAGCCTCCTTTTGCATCGTATATTGACGCTTGGTCAGGTAGCGTCACTGTATGACGAGTCCGAATGAGAATGTGTTTAATTTTCAGTCACACACCACTGGTTTTCAATGAACTGGCAATATATATTTTTTAAAGGCCTAAATCCAACAACTTTTGAAAAAATGACTGTATATTTAAAGGCTACCCCAAAAATCTGGTTTTAACTGCTATGTGTGATTCCATTTGTTCCATGAGGACCAAGACTTGCTGGTTTTTGTCATGAATTCAAAGGTATGGAGCCGGGATTGCATTAAATTAGAGGGTACAACATTCAGATCCCTAATGAGGCACTGCAGGGCGTACGATGAGCTCGTAAAATGATCTGCAGAGTACGCGATATTGAGCTGTATGTCTCCAGCTGTGGATAACAGCTACGCTCTTCCTCGATGTGATCCAGGGAGGTGTGGCGTTTGTGGCTGCATGTGCAGTCGGCCGTGCGGGAGGTGGCGGAAATGAAATTTCAGCTTCTCTGCAGGCTATTGTGTTCTGACCGCTGTTAAATACCAGTGCCCCCCACCAGCCCGGCATCCCGTAGCAATACTCATTCAAAGTCAAATTATTCCTTCCAGGCCTGGCGGTAATATGGGTTAATTGTTCTGGATAGCTGGATCACTTCCAAGCAGTTCATCCAATTTCCATTTAAATTAAGCTATTGGTGCACGACACTTGTGACGCCGGCGCTGTCACAGGTCCCCGAGCCAGGCGGCTAATGCAATTTTGAGAAACTTGTTTACAGACTTGACCACATTTTTTTTTTTTTGAAGAGGGGAAGGCAAAAAAAAAATGAAAAGCACACGTACACCTTTCCCATCTTTTTGAGCGGATTTTATCAAACCAGTCCTGAGATAGAGGGAGAGAGAAAATCCCTTACTGTCCTGCAGAGCGAGTCGCCATCATCGCCGGAGTCAATCTGCTTCTGCCATCGTGCACTGCACTGACCTCCACTGCCAGGCTTAACTGCGAGACTGAAGTAGCCAGTGCAGTGCTTACCTTATCTTTGTTGACAGAAGCCGAGGAGAGGGATGTTTTGCTTCAACAATTTCATACAGGTGGTTGTTGTTATTTTCCCTTTATTTCCGATAAATAAGTCAATTATTTTCCCATGATAGTGAATCGTTTGTGCTTCGCTTAGAAGCTTAAGCTAAAATGATGAGATTTTTGTGCTTGACTTCCAGGAACAATTCCGTCTAAACGTAAACAAATCTTACTCTGGCAATTGATGCTCAAGTCGATGACGACTCAGAGGATTACCGTATGTTTAGTGTGGTGTTGTCTACTTGCATGATGTGGTTAAAGGGGTTTGCTCACGGGACTAGCAGAGAAAGCGAATCCTCTATACTGACAACCTCTCTCTATTGCATGTGCTCTCCCACAGCCAAATACATCATACCGACGAGAGTCTCGCTGAGGACGTAGCTAATATCGGTGGTGTCCCTTGACTGAGCAACCATAACTCACTGTACAAAGGACTGAGCTGCAATATTGACCCCCATCCCACCCTCATCTGATTCAGAGATAAACCCTTTGTGACCGTTTTCAGACCCAATCAGGACCATTGTTTCAATGAGTCCTGATTTAAGAGTGAGGGGAAGGTGGGTTAATCAGGAATTAAACTTCTGCAATTGGAAAGACCCCTTGGCCATTTTTTATGACAAAGTTACCGAGTAACCTTGGAAACCAGGCATGTTAGACAACCAGGAGATGGACAACCAAGAGAAAAACATTAATATATGTTTTTTTATTAATTTCCTTTGATGGTATGGCTCGAGGGGAGTACTGTAATTCACTGATAGCTTCACCCAATTTGATATCACGGAACCCTATTTTCATTAAAATCAAACCGAATCACCTAGGCACACTATTCCAGTGCTTGGCCTTTGTTATGACAGCAGCAATGAATAGCAAAAATTACTTTTTTTTATGTAGATGCATTAAGTGAATTATTGAACCTAGCAAGGCATTGTACTCCTGTCTCAATAAGGGCTGATGCGCCAGGTGAATGTGTCGATCATTCATAGCCTCCTACAGTGAAACTCCGTATAATTCCTTCGTTTTCCGTTTTTTAGTGCAGCTGAATGCGTATAGGGTAATTGCTCAAAGAGCTGAGAGAATTGGTATTTTTTTCCCCGCTCATTTCTGGGGATGGAGCTCATTGTCGCAGGTGGTCTCCTCCATCATTGTCATGGCGCTTTTTTTACCCCTTCAGATGCGATTGCACTGCCTGTCTTTGTTACTGCGGCGGGGTCCATAAATTTGGGCTAAAGTTAATCATCTACCTGTCAATGAGGCTTAATGGACACTTTCCCACGATGGATTGCTTCCTTTGACGGAGATGACGCCGAGGCTGGAGGAAGAGATAAGATATCATCTAAATATTCAACTAAATCATGACAAGCACCTTCCATATCACCAGAAAGTAATGTGTCAGTGAAATTTCTATCTTTCACTTCTTACTCTTTCTTTCTCTCTCTCTTCCCCCACCTCTCTGTTTTTCCTTATTTTGTTATTTTCGGCGGTTTGGATGACTCTTGTGTTCTATGAATGGTAATGGATTCCAGTGGTTTAGTTTTCTGATGTTGTTTTTCTTTTTTAAATTCCGAGACTTAGTTTTAGTTCTTCCATTTTATTAAGAGAATAATAACTTTTATTGCTACTATTGAAAAGGGCAGTCAATCAGCCTGTTTGTCCCCTCTGACTCTCTGCCACAGGAAAGAAGCTTCTGGTGTGCGTTCTCCATAGGGGGTCCTTTAGCTTCACGCCATGCTGTTTTCTCCGTGTAAACGGTTTTACGCGTTAAATGAGGATATCTCTCGCTGGAGCAGTCAGGGCCTTATCTCCCTGAGGCATGGCTACCGAAAAAAGGAGTGGAAACATTACTCTTGTGGGTCGGGTGACAACAGGATGAATGAGCAATCTAGTCAATTGAGAGTGAACTCTAACCTCGCTGCATTCCTGCGATTTACTTGCATGCAACATGCATTGGTTTACACTTCGCAGGGAGCCAGGGGTGTGCTGTATGCAAGCAGGAGTTGGGATTCTATGATGTAGCACAGGGTGGCTAACCTTGGTCCAGGAGAGCTGCAGTGTTCGCTGGGTTTTGGTTTTACGCTGAACTTAATTGATCAATTGAAGCAGTCGACTGCAATTCACTCGCCTGACTTGGTTTCATGGGTGGTGAGAACAGAAACCAGCGCCAGGGTTGGTTACCCCTGATTTAAGCCATTCTGGTAGTTTGAGGTCTATTTTAAGCTGCTTTCACACCAGACGCAAAACAAATTTTTCGCAGGACAGATTACATTCAAAGTCAATGCAAAGACGCGAATACACGCGCGATTTGCATGTATTCGCGGCTTTGCATTGACTTTGAATGTAATCTGTCCTGCAAAAAATTTGTTTTGCGTCCAGTGTGAAAGCGGCTTTAGGCTCTCATTAGTCTGTTTAGTCTTCTGTTTACTTTGCTTGGATATATTAGAGTTGTCCAGTCAATTCTCTTCAGTACATAAGGTTCAGTTCATCTCGTTTTCTCTCACAGAGCTGTAATCAGGCTCGCTCGGATTGAACCGACACTGCTCAGTTTTCCAGTTGTTTTTTTTTTCTTCTTCTACCAAAGTCAGCCCAGCCAACCGGTAATAACGGGCAGGAGCCTTCATGAGAATCACCTGCAGGTTGAGGATTTCATTGTATTAGGTTTCTCAATCGTGTGCCAGTTTAACAATGCATTAGAGCACTCTGACCCATGATGGTTTGATTTAAATCCTTTTTATGATCAGTGATCCATGCAGACATGGCAGTTATTTGTCACAAAGCTTAAAAAAAAAAAAAAAAAAACGCATAAATCTCAGGCTTGTTAGAACTTAGACAATGACATGATTTCAAAGGGCAGCAATTGGCCCGGCATTCTCTATGTATGGATTTAAATATCTTCGAAATGAAGCGCCGACCGCCAGGTTTAATTTGAGGGTATGGCGCATGAACCGGGCAGAAATTACTTTCCTTTAAACCCCAGAATCTGTAGATCTGTGTTGAAATCTCACCACGACCGAGAGGTAAGTGAGAAAAATGGGTGTGTTTTTCGGGCTGAATGGACTTAGCGCTGAGGATATTCCCATTGTTTGAAGAGATTACAGGCTCCCCTTGAGCTGTCCTTACCCTCAGTGCGCCTTAGGCGCGGCACCAAACCTTCCTCCAGGATTGCCTCCCACGGAGAGACTGAGAACATACAGTATATATACATATATAATATATGTCCAGATATTTTTCTTTTTTCAGCTCTCTGAGCTTCACACACTTTCCTAAAACAAAGCCTGTTAATTAATATTTATGACCCGTGTGATGGGACAAGATCAATGGTAGATAGAAAGAGAGAGAGAGAGTGTGTGTGTGTGTGTGTGTGTGTGTGTGTGTGTGTGTGTGTGTGTGTGTGCAGTGAATAATCATGAACCATCTGCACTTACTGTCTCTCCATTTTACTGCAGTGTGTTTGTGAGTGTTTGTGTGTGCATATTTGCTTGTGTGGATGTGCATATGTCTGTGTGTGTGTGTGTGTGTGTGTGTCTGTCTGTCCTTGTCCTTGTGTTTTTGGTGAATGTTGATTTAGGGAATCTAATTGCAGGAGAGGAATAATTCATGCAGATGCTTCAGGGACTTACAGTATACAGTAGAAGGTAGGGATGATATGGAATATGCAAACAAATAAGAAAATAAATTGTAATAAATTAAAAATGGTGCAAAGACAAGATACCTAACATTGTTACGTACATCTCTATTGTCTTTTTTAATATAAATACTCATTCTGAATTTTATGCTTGCTACAGGCTCCAAAAATGTTGAGACACATGTATTTTTTATAGTGTTACTTCACCTCTCCTTTTAACAGCCCTCCAAGTAATCGTTTTAAAAACTGAAGGAACCAATTTTTTTGTTTTGAAGGATTTTTTCCCATTTTTCCTTCAGGCATCTAGGGGTGCTCAGAGGCCTGGGGCGTCCATTGTCATCTTCTGGGCTCGTAAAAGCCTTGCACATTTTCAACAGGGCACAAGTCTGGACTGCAGGTAGGCCAGGCTAGCTGCCACACTCTCCAGTAAGGCAGCCATGCTGTTTTAACTCATGCAGAAAGTGGCTCACCATTTTGTTGTTGAAATGAAATGGGAGGGGTCCCTGATAAGATTTCATCTTGAAGACCGCATATTGTAAGTTGCTCCTAATTTCATACTTACAGGCAGGTTACGAAGGGGAAAAAAAGCTGAATAAATGTGCGGACAAACGTAACAAATACAGATGCTTCTGTTTATTTCTCTGGCATGGTGTGGGTCCACTCGTCCGCTTAAATGTGATGGGTTACTGCAAATGAATGTAGTGTCATGTTGAATAATCACTCTTATATCCTATGATGAGGTATTCCAACCACGATGGGCGTGGTCCTTCCAGGACGACAAGTATCCAAGCATCACAGGGCACAATGCATTACTGAATAGTTTTATGAGTATGATACAAAGCAAATGCCATCACCTTCAGTCAATAGATCTCAAACCGGCTTGACTTATATGATTGTGGACTAATGTGTTAGACAGCCCTTTCCATCACCATCATTAAAGCCCCAAAGGAGAGAATACCCCATGGAGGAGAGGTAAGCCATCCCTCCAGTAATGTTTTGCACTTTCAGACTCTGTGCCAAGGCATATATACTGCTGATCTGGCAGCTTGTGGAGGCTGAGCACACACTCAGTCTGTTTATGTTGATTTTTTCACTTACTTATCATCTGTCTGTATGTCCTCCAGCATCAATTGTACCTCTCCAGATTTTCAAGATACCCATGCCATGAGCACTAACACACCCCCAAACCACATGACAAATGCTGGCTTTTGAACCTTAACATTGCTGAGAACTGGCACGGTTATATTCTTTGAAAGGTTGAATGCTCCAGCAATAGCATGTTTTCACTGTGCATCAGACCAGTTCACATGAGCTCAAGCCCAGAGATGACGGCAACGTTTCTGGATGATTTTGACATAAACTGTCCTCAGTATATATTACAGTCTTCACACGTATTTGTGGATGCAACGATGAATGACTTTCACTGGCAAAGACTTTTTCCAAATTCCTTGCCCATGTGGTTATATCATGGGTTATATACAGTACTAAAAAAATCAGGTTGGTTTTCAATGCAGTGTTATCTGAAGGATTGAGTACGGTCGGTCAACCTGATCCTTTATGCAAAGATTTTTCCTCACCTTTGAATAATATTACGCATTGTGGATGCCATTGTTTTATTGTCTTTATACTGTTGGATAATTCAATCACACAGTTTTTCTCAATGTGGTCAGCCTTGAAGGTTTGATGCTTGTAATCAAATGGGCCTTTTGTATGTATATAAATCCAAGTATGATTGTGTCACATGTTCAACACCTGCGCATCCATCTGCCAGCATTTCAACACTTTTGGAGCTCTTTGCCCTCGTCCCTACTTTTTTGGGAACGTGTTGCTGCCATCAAATTCAATATGAGAAAAACGATACGGTTGATAAGGCAAAACGAGACATTTTTTGTCTGGTTCTGTTCTTAACCTCTAAGATGATTTACAAATCACTTCTGTCTTATTTTTCTTGCATTTTCCACGCGTCCCAGCCTTTGAGGTCGTAAGTGCACACGTGCTTCAAATTTTGGCGGCTGAATGCAGCTCTTTAAACTCCATTTCCCATGAGTCACACCTAATACAGCTCATGAGGGGTTTTCCAATCCAGGTATTATAGCAACAGTCAACTAATTAGTAAATGGAACAGAAGTAGGCCCATCTGATACTGTGGCCTACCAGCATCACTCCTGCGCGACCACAGTCTGGTAGAGGAAGTGCATGAGCGTGATCTTGGAAGATCTGTGTTCTGACCTCAGCTTAGCCTGCATGCTCTTATGGTGTCACCTTGTTGTTTTGCCTTAATTGAAGGCTTCATAGGCAACATTATGGGATACGGCACAGTGCCCCAGGCCCTCTCACCTCTCCCTCTGTGTGGCGGACCCTGTTAGGCCGAGTCAGTCCGCCCATTCTGTCCTCCTCGGGCTGATCACCTGCTGTTCGGGAAGCGAAAGAGACGGGCCCGGTATGACGGACACCGAGCCCTGCGCAGTGGTGTTAAGCTGCACAAGGAGAGAGCCATTAATCACGAGCGCTCGTGCACGCTCCCGAGCTTTTCCTGCGCAACTGAGGAGGAGGAGATGCACACGGGGAGGGGGGGTGGGGGGGGTGTGATGGATGCGCTCTCCTCTGCTCCGTTTAAAATATAGTTCATCAGCGGAGAGTGCACAAGCGTGGCCGGCCAATGCCCGGGGAAATTGCCTTTTCCCTGCCAGGCTGGTTGCCCCGGGAGCTAAACTGAACAGGGTTGGGTGTGTCTGTCCACTGACCCTTTCGCAGTTAAAATGCTCAGGGTTAAATCAACTCTCGCAGAGCACGTATGTTCCCCCATTGGGGTCACTCTGCACAGTGCAGTCTGAACAACGATGCTGCGTTAAAAGGGATCGGATTCCAACATGGGTCACAGCATTAGGACATATAGACCTGCAAACTGAAGCTGACAGTCTTTACTCTAGTCTCTCGTTCATTGATAACAGATCGATGCGCTGCAGTACTGTGCCAAAAAGCAAAAAGAGTGTCCCGGTCTACACTGTACCATGTCAGAGTCGGGCCCACTGCTAGACTGCTCTCATTGGGGGAAAGGAATCAAAGATTTAGAATGGGCAATTTTATTCAAACAAGTGTGTTACAGTCTATGCACTGTTTTCCTTGTTAAAAAGTCAGACTCATATACAGTGTATTTAAGTGTCACTCCGCGGATGGACCATGCAAAATGCGACAAGGGGTGGGTCAGCCAAAATGAACAATTTTTGGTGGATATATGTGTCTGACCTAGCTTACTTAGATAGTGCAGTATGAGCGGTTTATCTCCAGTGTTTACACAATAATTGCTAGAAATAGAATTTTGGCATTCATTTAAGCACTATTTCACGGATTTCAATGAGCAAGAGAAAATTAAGTCTTGACAGAAAATGGTCCAACTTGGGATACTACATTTTGGTGGGTGGATTCCCTATAGGAAGGCCTATGTTTCCCCTGAAAACCAATTAAAAATATAACCTAATGTGGGAGGTATAGGTGAGATGATACCCCTACCCCAAATCACTGATTTTGAGATGACCATGTTCCGAGCCCAATAACTTGCCTTCTGCAGGGAGTTGGATTCTGGGACTCATATGGGATTAGAACCATTACTTGAATTACTGGAAACACAGAAATAAAATTTGTGAACGTTTACCGTTTGCAAGTGAGACCAGAATTTCATCATGACTGTATTTTCGCACAAATCCACTCTAAGAATTAGAAACTCCATGAAAAGCGCATTTTAGTGCCAGACTAGGGGGCTGCTGCCATTCATGAGCTGCCATTTTGTTGTTGTTGTTGTTGTTCTGTAGCATACAACTGCACCAATCCAAGTTGATTGCCCCCTACTGGGGAACTGTGAAACTACAAAAAATAGCTAATAACAAGATTTTTGAAAGCCTAGTGTGAAAATACGAAAACAGCTGGCAAAAATTTTCTTTTTGAATATAAAAGCATATGCATCTACCTATTTCTTGGCAAAGATTCATTTATCAACACCCTGTAGGAGGTAAGATATCGACCTCGAAATATGGCATATAATTTCACAGTGTCAAACTTGGGCCAGCACTACCAGAAGGAAGAAAAATTTACTGATAGCAGGGAAAAAATCTTCAACTTGTCCACTTTCATTCTACAATAGGGAAAAGTCTGTTCTTTTTGTAATTGCAGTGGAAAAAAAACATTATCAGTATATTTTGGGGGGAAATAGCTGCTCATAACAAGCAAAAAACAAAAATGGCCCCTTCTCCTACCCTACATGATCATTTGACAAATGGCTCTAACAGTCACCTCTATGCCCCAGGGCCAACCTATGGTCAATATACAGAACGGATCCACAGACCCCCACCTTGCCGCTTTTTGCAGATTTTGCATGGTGGACCCGTGGAGTGACTGTTAATGCCACATAATGTATTTTTGGCTACATATATGAACTAGTTTTAAACTAATTTACATGTGCAGTAAATATTGTCTTCACATAGCGTTGTTGGCTAGACATTTTTGTGAATAGGAAAATTTGAAAAAAAGTAATGGAGCTTTAGCGTTAGTTCAGGAGGGCATGGAAGCGAGGGCCACTCACACGACCCTTTCTGTCCAATCATTCCACCAGCTTCGAATGGTATCAGTCAATTGAATGGGTGTTATCATCTCTTATTAGCACCCTAGATATGGGCTAATAGGGCCCCACTGAACTTGCTAGCTGCTTGAGTGGGCCATTATCATCGATTGATATCGCTGATCAGTTAGACAGATGTTGTATTTTCTGACATGTGCACTGTGCTGCATAACAGGAAGTGACATAATGTGAATACATAAAGTGAAAGTTTGCGCTATAGGATAGAGGCTGGGTTACTTGGATGGGCGAGTAAAACAAAGAACCTTCTGACAAGAGACCTGGGTTTGATCCTCAGCCCTGGCAGCTAAACGTTTATCAGCTTGAGGTACAATTGCCGGTTCATGTCCATTCAAAGGCGCACTCTTCGTAGCTAGCTAATACAAAACTATCAACTATTTTATCTCCTAGAATTCTATAGTTCTGGTATATATGAATTGATAACACTCAAAAAGAATAAACAGTCAGTTTTGTTTTTTTTTTCCGCCACAGTTGCTGAAGTAATAGGATAGGCTATTCTGGAAGGAGTGTGCCTTCAAATTGACAAGATCCCACTTAGCATTTAAAAGAGTCAAATATTGTTTATAAAACCATGATGGCCTTTCCCAAATCCTCCATTCAAACCCTAACCTTTCAAAAAGCATGATTGCCTTTCCGTTACTCAGAATTCTAACCCTAACCATTTAAAAAGCATGATCATCTTTGCCTCACCCTAACTTCTAACCTTAACCTTTTAAAAAGCACTATCGCCTTTCTGTAAACCAGAATTCAAACCTTAACCTTTTAAAAAGCACTATCGCCTTTCTGTAACCCAGAATTCAAACCTTAACCTTTTAAAAAGCATGATTGGCTTTCCCAAACTCTGAATAGTAATGTTAACATTATGAAAAGAACAATTTCTGAGTCATTTGTAATAAGTACAGTCAGGCCCTCATAGCCTGTATTTATCACCCTGATGACAGATGATAACGCCCATTCAATCAACTGATAAAACTCAAAACGGGTGATCATCCTCAATCTGGACATCTCCCACCCAGTTGGCAAGCTTTTAAAAACAGGCAGTGTTCATTCATCTCTTGCTCTGTGCTCTCTGATCCGACTGTGGCCTACTACTGATCTGCATCTCACCAGCCCCACCTCCCCGGCCTCCTCCATCACAAGCAGCATTGTTTGTTTCATGTTTGTGTTTATTTATATCAACACTGTGAATCTCAGGCTATGTCGGGGGGTCTGTTATTAGGGACTGTCTGTATCATGCTTGCTCAGATTGTTCCAGAGCATCATTCGAGCAGAGTCACTGTCAAACACATATGGGTCTGTCCAAGCAAAAGGGCACGGAAGTGTGACATTGCCAGTATTATTTTCAAATTATAGTTTGTAAGAACTGAACACACATAATGGAAGCTTAGTTTGTGTACTTTCATGACAAAATCATGAGAAGATAACTGGGGAATTCCAATGAAAAGTTGAAAATATCCTTATGGTCCCGTATGTGATGTGGACAACAGAGAAGCCAAATTTTTTCATCAAAAAGCATTTAGCTTGAGATTTGAATCTTTCACCATAGAAAACAACCATCCCAACACACATATAGCACAAAACCTGCTGGGCAACACTTGAAATGCAAAGATTCCAATCGATTTTAAGTACGTCAAAATGTCCATGCTGGAGGGCAGGACAAGATATATTTTTCTATTCAAAAAGGGGTAAGCAGCATTCAAAAGAGCTTCATATCTTATTAGCACTGCCAAGTTATGAGGTAATGAAAGGCAAACCATTTCATTTAAACCTGGCATAGTATCCACAGAGTGGTCAACAGGTCACCTATGTGATGCATGTCAAGATGGGTGGTTCCGTATGTGATGCCTGACAAAAAATTTAATTGCTCCAACTTTTTTTTTTTTTTTTTTTTTTTTTACCTTTTTTGGGATGTTAGTGGTGAACTTTGAAAATATATGAAGAGCAATAGCATTGAGCATAAACTGCACTTTTATTGAAACAAACAGTATTTTATTTAAAATACGACATCATCGTCGCCAACATGACGCTGGACAACTTTTGCACAAGTCAACCATCACACACGTAAACTCCATACAAAAAGATCGTTTGAGATGAAATTGCGCAAAAACAGTCGTACCGGCGATCAAAAAAAGACAAAATACTGAGATGGGTTTCCTATCACAGCGTACAAGACACTTATTACCAGTTTTCCATGATATATTTGGTGTGACGTGACGATTAACCACTGTTTCACTGTCCACATCACATAACGGCACCGAATTGGCACACTGTCAAAACAACTTTTGAATCTCGCGCGAAGAATCGGCATGCATTCCAACGCCCGGCACGCTAAAAGGATGGGTTGGAAATGGAAGATGTATAATCCAGAATACTCCTTGAATATTCCACCAAATAACTGAGTTGCGAACCAAACTTTAATTTGTGATTTTGTTGACGGAAAACCTACCTCCATGTATGACAGCGGGAAGACGCTATTGATGTAAACAACAAAATTGGTGACGCCTTCATTTCGGGGGGTATCATCCAATGCTAATGAATTTGTTCTATTTCTGGCGGGCGTTTGGAATAGAGGAGCATCCAAAAATGCCGGTCACGTAATGCAATGATTGACGGAATTCCGGGCGGCTGAAATAAGACGTGTTTTTCTTTGTAACTACGCAAGAAACAAACCATCACACCACTTATGTTGCGAGGAGATGAATAGTTTTGAAGCTCCAAACAGAAAAATTACTTTCAAGGTGTTTATTTCATGATATTTGTTAAGAATGTATATGGGGTAGCTGATGGACGGAACAGCATCACATACGGAACCCTCCAAAAAACAAGATCAATTTTTCTCTGCTTACACCTAAATTTGAATCTTTGTATGGAATAAAATCGTCAAACACTTATTTTCAAGTAGAAAATAAAGTTAATATGAAAGGAATGCCCTGAAGGTGTTAATAAGGCTTCTCTTTCAACGTACTCAAGAATTTCACAAAAATAAACTGAAAAATTGCCCCTAAATAGACATATTAAATGAGACAACTTTTCAGTGGTTTATGTGAGGGGCATAAAGTTATCTCTGTTATCTCTCTGGGATGTGTACTAAATACCTATCAGCTTCAATTATGCATCTGACCCACCCATTCAGAAAAAAAAAGGGTGGAAGTTGGGGGTATGCAAACCTACCCTTTTGCTTGGACAGACCCATATGCATGCCAATCTGTAATAAATGGCAAAATCTGACTTAAATGCCCAGCCTGAAAAGCTTTTCCTGCTGCATGTTCAAAGCAACCACCCAAGAGTATGAGTTTCTTATTGACAATAATGCAAGCAAATTCATCCGTTGCCCTTGGTTATTGATTTGTGCCAAAAAGAACAAATTGCTTTTCCTCTATTGTTGCATCATGTAATACAGAGGGGTTGGAACACATGACAAAGTGGAAAAAGTACTTGATGATACCCCAATGACAAATGCAGACACATCACATAACATGAAACTTACATAGTCAAGCTACTAAAAGTCTTATCGTGAGTAGCAGTAGCTCTGCTTTGAGTATTTCAACCATGGCCGTGACCAACACCAGCTGAGATGAAGCGAGTGAGCCATTTAGCTCAATATTTGTACACGAGATCATTTTAAATTGGTTGAGGTGATGTGCAGTTATGTAAAATCAATAGTCAGATTCAGGCAGCATTGCTCGCTGTTGGTGCAAAAAGGGTAGGGAAAGTGTGCTGCTTGAACTCGGCAGTGAATGCAAAGTAACTGGTACTGAAGCATTTGAATCCAAACTAACAGTGGTTGCAATCCTATTGGTCGTGATTGGCTTATGTTAAGGAACCAAAATTTGGAATGTGATGATTATTAAAAAAACGGACTCATAATCCAGTGATGAAGATCTTGTCCTCATCATTCTTTCTTAGTATAACAGAGGGGGTTTTGGGTTGGTTAAATCCTCTGTTACTAAGTAGTAATAGAGAAATAGAGTTTCACCACCTCATGGAGGAGCTGAAACTGAACCACGGTCAGTTCCGGACATATTTTAGGATGTCGGTGGGACAGTGTGAGGCACTTTTACAAAGGCTAGTGCCTCACTGTGAAGACAGAGCACTAACTGCCGAGAGGCTGTTGACCTGCAGTGAGGTCTTGCAGTCTGTCTGTGGAAGGAAGGAAGTGGTAAAAAAAAGCATTTGCTCGCAGTGCAAATGTTTGTAAAAATGCACCTGGATCAGAAAAATAAAAGATTCGCTTTTGCGCCGCGTGATAATCGCATTCTGCGCGTAAAACCTAATGGGCAATCAGCAGTTCGACAAATAGTTTTTTCATTTGAATTATTTGCACGAAAAAATGCAACAAGTGTGTAAAGGCTGTAAGAGTTGTGATTTTATGTGATTGGTATGGTCAAAAAAAGCCTTTTTATCTCCTTTGGCTTTCATGATGTACCCATACCTCTGGCCCCTCAGCGCCTTTTGAATTTGAATGTCTCACTACAGCTCCCTTCCAAAAGGCGGATTCGGAGAGACATACGTCCTTGCCATTTACAGTCTACATAATTATCTATTATTATTATTGCACAGAAGTGGAAGGCTGTGTTTTTAGGCCTTTGTTCTGCCAGTGAAGTTTTTGCTTTCAAACAAGCACCGCTGCCTCTCCCTCTGCCAGCAGGACTCCGTCCCCCACAATGCACTGCTGCAGGCTTCTGTGATATGAGCACCTGACAGGTGGAGCAGTGGGAGGGCGGGATGATGAGGGCAGAATTTGAAGGCTGGGTGAGTGAAACGCTGAGGCAGCAAGGATCATCAGCAGGAGCGGCGTTTCGCGGGAATACCGAAACGAAAGACAGCCTCTGATTGCCCGTGACCTTGGGTTTGGAGCACAGATGCCCAGCCCAGTGGCCTGCTGGGTACTGACTTTCGCCATCCAGCTCAGCAGTGAAAGAAAGCTGTCCTTACCTGCTGCATGGTAAATGATCAAATGTACATATTCTGTCAAAATGATGAAATACATAATCGTTACTTTGGGGCTGTGAATCACTTGGGGCTATGTAGCCATATTGAGCAAAATACTACCTCGCCCTGTTTTTGGGAAGTTATTCATCATCTGATTGTTGTTAATGAATTCACTCATTTGTATTCCACAAAGGATCCTCTGCAGTGTGATAGATTCAAATTTTGATTATTTATCACAGTTATAACCAATTCATCCCTTGGGCTCCCGCCTGCATGTGTGTTTAAGTAAATTGCTAGTGGGGATGATTTGACTAAATTAGTTCTACGCCTGATTCTTTTGTCCCCGAGTCCTCCTCGCCTGTGGTACTTGCAGTGGTTTGTCTTTAGGGCTTTCACATGGAAACGCAAATAACAGCTCATCCCTGGCGGCCTGTCAGTTTCAGAGATATACCTCGGGAGAAGCGAAGCGCGAGTGTCACAGTCGTGGTTTTTGCTGCCCGCAGCCACCTGAGACAAAGAGGGAGATTATTCCGACCTTTTATCTCAGTGTAGAGCCCACCACCAGAGTTGGGACAATGCCCTCTCTCCCGCAGTGCGTTTTGAACCCTGTGTGGTCCCTGCTCTCCTCTCCCGCTCGGGACGGGGGTCCTCCGCAGGGCTGAACCCCATCTTTCATCTCTCCCTTTGTGGCCACTGGCGTCTGGAGAGATGCCAGTTTTTTTTCAAGGCCGGAACTTTGAACCGCTGAGGCACTTTAAACTGCGCGGGAGTGACCCAAAGCTGCGATGGCCAGATTGCTGAATGTGCACGCTGTGCGCGCATGATGCAGGCTTCTTTCATTCAGTACTTGCAAAAATATATTCTGATCCTCTGGGACTTAAACAAATGTGGTTATCGGGCAGCAAGTGGAGCATCATGTAAAGTTCAGATTTCCCTGTGGGTCAGCTGAGAGAGTCTTTTTAGAGGAACTTTCTGCTATATTATCCTCCACAGTAGAAGGCCGCAACACTAAATCAAGATTGTAGATGGAGGTGCAGGGATTCTTAATGGGTTAGATTATTGTTGCAAGATGATATCATGAGTGGAATATTTTATGTTAGTCAGTTCCAGTGAATTTTTCTCTTTAGTCTGGTATAAATCCATATGAGAGAAAGAGGCTTGCTTGTCCAGCAACCTTCAGAAACCCAGTGGGATAGAGATAGTATCTAAACGAGTGTAAGTAAGTTATGAGGTCCCACACGAGTGGATTGTTATGCAGTATCTCGCTGGTGTTGTGGAGCAGCGAGTTCCCACCACAAGTTCTTCAGAGATCTGTCTCCTGCAGTCACAAAAGACATTGTAAGTGAATCCAGCTCAGCATGAATTTAAATATGTATCTTGTACTTTCAGCTTGCTTTATCTCATGCTGAGAATTCTATTCCCCAATGGGGATGAATTATACTTGTGTGTCAGTCTATTCACTGAGTATACGTGTGTATACCTGTGCTCAGTGCAAGTGTGTGTGTGTGTGTGTGTGTGAGAGAGTGTGTTTGTGTGTATGTACATACCTGTGCCTCCGTCAGTTTGCCAGCCCGCATTGAGAATAATGTGCTGCCATCTACAAAATGGCAGGATTCAGTGGAGATGTCCCTCATTCCCTAATTGCAGATAAATACATGGTTTAATTAAAATGGAGAGGATAGGAGGCCGAAGCTGATTTATTATGTGATGAGGGAATACTGAGTTCAGTGTTGATATACAGTATATTCACACTATCCAAGCTTACATGACACTAAACCATTCCAATGCATGGCGTATACAACCAGCTAGGGGAAAAAAACATAAATTCTTTAGCGCTTCTGAAGTAGCTAGCTCAGCTTCTTTCTCTCCGTTGGACCCTGTAGCTTTCATTCTGGCTGGAAGTCCCCAGCCCATCGGACCGTGCGATGCGTTGGCCTGCAGAGCTTCGGAATGCGATGAGAGCATAATAATAGGCTTCGTCTCCGGGTTTCAATCTGCGATATTTGAATCGATGGGTTCATTAGACACGAGTGATGAGCTCAGTCCTGTATATCAAATAATCGGGCAGGGGGATATAGTGGCAGGAGCGTTTTGAGCGACGCCTGATTCATCGTCTTTGTTCTCTTCGATCAGCGGGGCGGATCGCGCGCCCTCCCTCTCGTCTGTGCTCGGAATCGGAAATCCCGCCGACCTCTCCCCGCGCGGGACCACTTGAGAGTGAACGGGGGAAAGCACATTGAAAATATAAAGCATTGCGTGCCTTTATGACACGCGGGTAAAAATAACGTCGGTCGAAGCTACGCCCCATCTATCACTGAAATGGATTTGGTTTCATCATGCACTCTAGTTGCAATGATCCATCTGCTTGAGTAATGGCTCTGCTCGGCTGGGCTAGGCATAGAGGGGTCCACCTGTGCATCAGCCAGGGGCCCAGCGGCTCTTTGTCTAGGGGAAAACCCTCCTAACCCCCCTCTCTGTCCGGGCCAGCCGATGAGGGAAGGAAGGGGGGTGGTGGTGCTGGTGAGGGTTTTGCAGGCAGCAGATGGTGCGGAGTCTGAGCGCTGCACTCCGAGGCGAGCAGCAGCACTGGTGGAATGCAGTTTTGCCTGAGCTCCGAATCGCAGCCGATGTAAAACAATGTTTATCTGCCTGTACAGTCAGCTGAGGCCCACTGGGGGCTGTCCTTTATTGAATCACCAGGAGAGAATACACAGTGAGGAGTGGCTGGAAATTTTGCTGCAAAACAAAAAGTGTGTGTGTGTGTGTGTGTGTGTGTGTGTGCGTGTGCACGCAAATGTGGTTGTATGTGCATGTATGAGTATGCGCGTGCATGAATGTGTGTGTGTGTTGTTGTGTGTGTGCTTGCGTGTGTGTAAATGTGTTTGTATGTGCATGTGTGGGTATGTTCTAGCACGAATGTGTGTGTGTGTAGGTGTATGTGTGCTTGTGTGTGTGTATGTGTGGGTACGTGCTTGCATGAATGTGTGTGTGCGCGCGCACACATGTATGCGTGGATGTGTGTGTGAATGTCAGCGCGAACTCAACTGCGCGTTAAAATTCTGCGATTCTTGCAAACAAGGCAAGGATACCCCAGTGATTGATCACCTCACACATTCTGCATTTCACACATTTAATTATCCCTGTATAATAAAGCAGCACCACCTGGTCACTGTACAGAAGTAACCTCGTAATGAGCCCCTGTTTGAAGGACGGAGGGGTAAACTGCCCTCCTGGGTCATACATACGGGGATCCTCAGTCCCTTCGCACTTGTTTGGCAGGTCTTTGCTCTGTGCTGGCACAGCCCCTCCTCACTGACCCAAGAAACACCCCGTACCCCAGGGAAGGCACATAATTGGCTAATTATAGCGGGAACCCCGAAAGACAGGGGGGCCCCCCGACATGCTTATTAAAAATTACTGTCCCGTCAGCTCGTGCCATTTGGCTTCCCTGAAAGGCCACAGCCGCTGTTGGCGAGAAAGGTCAGATGAGATGGGAGTGGGGAGGGGCCGGGGCTCTCTGTAGGACTGTACTGAGCTTCTCAAGCAGGCACAGACACTAAGATGCTCGGCCTCTCCGTCTCCAACGCCGGGCTTCAATTGTTCACGTTGAGGAAGACTATTAAAAGGATAAAAAACAATCGCACATAAAAGTTGAGACTGTTTTATTCCTTTCAGCTTTACTCTCTGTAGATTTTTTAACCACACTCAGTATCGCTGGAGCCCTATGTTGTTCCATCCCTTGAAGGTAAAAAAAAAAAAAAAAGAACCAACAGAATTTGAAAGTATATATGAAGAGTTTGTTTCCAAAACTCAGTAAGTGCCAAAATTACGAAAATTGAGATAATACCACAGAGCAATAGCCCTGTGTTTCTTTCACATGGTGCAAAAATCCGTTTTTAGAAATTCAGACTATAATACTATTCATATTACTATCACATAAACTCATACTATACTATTTTTTCGTGGTCAATATTTGTGTTTTTCTGTTAAATGCAAAAGGCGCCAACATAGAAAAAGCTTGATTTACTCAAAATGAGTAAAATGGATATATTGCATTTTGGAAACAAACTCTTCATATATTCTAAATTGTTAAAGCTATATACTTGAATGTCATAAGATAATACCTGTCCATAGGCCATTGAGAACAGGTGAGGATCCATCATTTCCCCCCTGTCACTCTCCCCCCTCCCCTCCTCTGAAACCCTATTCATGTACACTAGGCTGCCTTGTCAACCTGATGGATGTAGCTTGACCTTTCATAGTCAGGTTATTTATAGGGTACCCCTCCTTTCCCTTCCCCTTTTAGATAAACATTCGTGCACGCCCACTAGACCCCATTCATAAATATTCTGGTTGACGGCTGGCTTTGTGTCATTGAGGAAAGAGGTTAATACGAAAGGCGTCTTAAAATGTCAACGGCGGAATCCAATGTCCCGGGCCCTCGGTCGGCCGGTGCAAAACGCGTGTGCCGCGGACAAGAATGAGCCTAGCTGTGCTAATCTCGCCATAATACATGCTCATACCTGCTCCGGATGCACGCTCATGTGTAGGGGCTGGCGTGGTGAGCATCTGGATGGATCATCGAGACCTGTATACTGAGGGGTCAGCTGGACGAACTGCGCTATATGGAAATGCTAGCGAAACGATGCTGAGTGACGGTGGGAGTCAGGATCAATCAGTGGTGCTTGCGCATATGGAGACAGCTGGATGAATTGGGGGCTTAAGGAAATTCTTTATGTAAAAAAAAGACTCATCAGAGACTCAGCTGTGGGAGCTGCGGGAGGGATGCCAATCAAATGCCCCAAGCCCCGCCTCCCCTTCCCACCTCCCCACCCTGATTTGTAACCATGGATTTTATGTCAGGTCCTAAAAGATGCAGTTTTCAATTGCAGTCAGGCCTAAAGGGATGAACGCGATCCGTAATTGAGAGAGGGAGGGAGGCAGGAGGTTGAAAGTGTTTCTGAATCTGCTCCGATGGCTTTTCTGATCATTATTGATGCCATTTAAAGGCTACAAAAGAAAATGAAAGCCCTCCTATTCATTTTACTCAGAACAATTCGACCTGTCTCTTTCCTTAAAAATCATTACCTATCCCATTATTTCTCCAAACATGAGTCATTTATCCCATTCCAAAACGCACACTTTTGTGCTTATTTGCCATTGAAATGCCTTATGTAGTCTAGAAATATTTATATTCATCTATCCCTGCTACTTTACTTCATTCATTTAACCGTCATTTAACTGGGCAAAATTGTCTGGGGACTAATTTTAACCCTTAGGCCGCTGAATAAATTTTTGAGGAATTAAAAATGTAATTATCCTGAGCTGTTGATAACCTATCATGAGGCAACATGTTTAAAAGAGCTCTTTTAAAGAAGTTGCCACAAAATAGGTTTTCAACAGCATCTGATTTTGATATCTTACATCACTGGGCAACTATAGTTGCCTATATCGCTCTAAGGGTTAATTTACCACACTGACCTGGCCAGTGGAACTGGCTTCCATAAATCCAAACAGAAATATACAGCGTAGAATATGGGATTGGGTCAGTGACTGTTGACGGAATTTACCATCCATACCTATGTGTTAGACCAGGGGCTTTACGCATGTACAACCCCAATTCCGAAATAGTTGGGACAAAGTGTAAATTGTGAATAAAATCAAAAGGCAATGACTTTCCAATCACACCAGCCAGTATTTTATTCACAATAGAACAGAGATAACATAGCGAATGTTGAAACTGAGAAATTTTACAATTTTATCCACAAAATTAGCTCATTTCAAATTTTATGGCTGCTCCAGGTCTCAAAAAAGTTGGGACAGGGGCCTGTTTACCATGGTGTAGCATCCCTTCTTCTTTTTAACACAGAGTGGAGGCGTCTGAGCATTGAGGAGACAAGTTTCTTGAGTTTAGCCATTGGAATTTGAACCCACTCTTATTTAATACAGGCTTCCAGCTGCTGGAGAGTTTTGGGTCTCCTTTGACTGACTTTTCATTTAATTATGTACCAAATGTTCTCAATTGGTGAAAGATCAGGACTGCAGGCAGGCCAGTTCAGCACACGGACTCTTCTACTACGAAGCCATGCTGTTGTAATAGCTGCAGTATGTGGTTTTGCATTGTCTTGCTGAAATACACAAGGCCTTCCATGGAATAGATGTCGTATAGAGGGGAGCATATGTTGCTCTAAAACCTTAATATACCTTTCAGCATTCATGGTGCTTTTTAAAACATGCAAGTGTCCCACACCATATGCACTAATGCATCCCCATACCATCAGAGATGCTGGCTTTTGAACTGAACACTGATAACAGGAGGGGCGGTCTTTCTCCTTTTTAGCCTGGAGGACACGACGCCCATGATTTCCAACAAGAATATCAAATTTGGACTCGTCTTACCACAGGACACCTTGCCACTTTGCTACAGTCCATTTTAAATGAGCCTTGGCCCACAGAACACGGCGGCGCTTCTGGATCATGCTCAACAATGGCTTCCTTTTTGCATGATAGAGTTTTAGGTGGCATCTGTGGATGGCACGGCAGACTGTGTTTACTGACAGTGGTTTCTTGAAGTATTCCTGGGCCCATTTAGTAATGTCAATGACAGAATCATGCCGGGGAGTGATGCAGTGGCATCTGAGGGCCCGAAGATCACGGGCATCCAGTAAAGGTCTTCGGCCTTGTCCCTTACGCACAGATAGCCTCTGGCCATCTTTACTTCTGAGAGACTCAGCCTCTCTAAGACATCCCTTTTATAGCCAATCATGTTACCCACCTGATGCCAGTTAATGTAATTACTTGCTAAATGTGCTTTCAGCTGATTCTCTTATATATTAATTGTTTTTTCAGCCTTTTTTTGCCTGTGTTCCAACTTTTTTGAGGCCTGTTGCAGCCAGAAAATTTGAAATGAGCTCATTTTGTGGATGAAAATGTAAAATGTCTCAGTTTCAACATTTGAAATGTTATCTATGTTCTATTGTACAGAACATATTGGCTCATGTGATCTGAAAGTCATTGCATTTTGATTTTATTCACAATTTACACTTTATCCCAACTATTTCGGAATTTGGGTTGTAATTATTTCCCTCCCGTTTGACAAACTGAGACAAGAGTGAGAACAAGATCATGTTCTTTATGTAAAGTGTGTGCCTCTTCGAAGCGGCTGTGTTCTGAATGCTTACGACAGACGGCAGAATGAAAAACAGACAGCATCACAGCACCAGGCTGTAGTCACTCTGTTAGTCATCTGGCCCATTCTGTAACAGTACTCTGTTTATTGCAATTGATTGCAATAAAAAACGCTTTCTGTTATTGCACGAAGGGATTCCACGCTTGCATTTGTATAAACGTCCGCTTGCATATTAAACTCAAATTTGTGTCTCAATTTAAACTGCCTTAGCATAACAATAAGTGGGCTTTAATAAAAGCTGTATTACTTTCAATTACTGCTGCGACATGAGCGATGAGATTCAAATTCAGTGCGTGCTGCTACAGAGTACAGGGGCTTACGGTTATTTATTCATTAGTTGATGTAATTATATTTATTGCTCTTGCGCATGCAGGATGGAGTTTGGAGGTGTGGCATGTAAATAAGGTCCTGTGGGGTCTTGTGGCTTGCAGGCTGGTATTTCGGCTTCAGTGAAGGAGAGAGACCAGGCTGTAATCGGATCGAAATGCGAGTGATTTGAAATGATCCGCCATCCTTAATTAGGGCTTTACCTTGACTGCTGGCTGAAATTCTGCCCAGGAGACGCGCAAAATACACAGACTGCTGCTTGCTACTGTGTGCTGGCATGGTACTGGGGTATTGTCTCCGGATTTATGTGACTTGGCGGTTATGTTCAGGCTCTGAAACGGAAGTATGTACTCTCTGACTCTCCGATTCCTTTCTCGTTCCATCCAAATTTATGCTTGACACTGGAAAAGGGCAGGTTTTTTAGTTTTGGGGCCCTCTGACCTCCTGTAGGGGTACAGCTCCTCTCTGGATCTGTTTGGGTACGAGAGGGAAAGTGTCCAGAGAAGCCTTTTAACTGAGATGGAGAGATACAGCAGTGTAGCTAATGTCTGTGAACAGGGCAGGAAGAGTATGGAATCACTTCCTGTTTATGTATGAACCTGTGCTTCTGCAATTTTACACGTTTTTATTGGCGCATACATGCTGCTCATGCATCCTAGTGTTTGAATATGACTGTATATTTGTGTGTACATGTGTGTGTGTGTGTGTGTGTGTGTGCGGTGGAGGGGAGGGGGGGGGGTAATGTGATTAACCCTTTCACTACTGCTTACTGGGAATAAGACAACCCTTGCTTAGCGTAAATTTTTGTGCTACTGCAGCATGATATTGCATGTGGATTTTCACCCCCCTTTTTGAACTAAAAACGCCAGAAATGGACAATTTTATGTACAGAAAACATGTTCAAAATACATTTACCTTAGCATTGACACATATTTTTGCTTAGTTTTTCCAAAAGTAAAAACAGAAAATGAGGATAAAAACTGTATTAAGACAAGACGATTTCTCCTCTATGGGATTTATGTACAAACGGAGATACACGCGCATTTCTGTACAAACGGAGATACACGTGCATTTGTGTACAAACGGAGATACACGTGCAGCAGCACACACTGCCTGCAATAACCTGTATAAAATAAAATAAAACTGTGCATAACCGGAAGATTGGGAACTACGGGAAACCTGATGACATCACTGACGTGTTGTGCGATACCAGACTCGTCCAAAGGGGTGTTTTGTTGCGGAGCTTTGACAGTTTTTGTGAGGGACTTTCTCTAGGCGCAAAATAGCGACAATGGTAAGTGATGCGGGATTGGCGCTGTCGCGGAAATGCGACAATGGTAATGAAAGGGTTAAGCACATCTTAGTTTTTATTTGTTTGTATAGATTTTGTGGCAAGATTTTAAATGCTAGATAAACATATACCCACTGATGGAAGCAAATTAGCTTTGTCTCATAAGCACTACTCACCGACACCCTAGGAGGGCGAGAAACAAGAGCCTGAACCATGTTGATGATGCACTGGTATCATTACTGTCGGGGCGAGAGGACGAGGCCGACTCACACGCAAAGCCCAATTAGGCCCGATCGCAGACAGGTACAAATTGCAGATCCAGAAAGGAGATGTTCCGGTTGTTTTCCAATCAGTGTAAGCACAACATCACCCCGATACTGACCTCTAAACACCAGACAGTATGCTGCATTTCTACCCTCTCACTTCTTTGTGCTTCTCTTCAAAAAAATGGATATTGACGCATATCGCTCATACTGGAGATTACAATCTGCCATTATCTGTAAAGGTATTGGGGAATGTCCTGTGGACTCTACATTCAGACAGAAGAATAGAGTTTGAAATCCTTTTCTCTAATCCAGTGGACTCACACACACACACACACACACACACACACACACACAGAGTACCTGCATACCTTCCCCCCAAATGAATGAGGGTTCATTGCGGCCAGCCAGCAGAGGGCACTGTAGAGCTTGTTCCAGCTTGCATTAAGGTGAGCAGGTGTAGATTGCGGGCTCTTTGCTGTCATCGCCCTTTGTGCCACGGGACTGTCCTGTCTGAGAGGCTGATAATGAAGAGGTCAGCAAGAGTGGAGCTGGGCTCTAAGAGTCCTGCCTTGGTACAGTTTGATTTTTTGGACTCTTAACAAGTGCTAATGAATCTGCCTCGCGCAGTAAGGATTTTCGCGTTTTCGCGCAGTAAGGATTTTGTTGCATTCGCTCTCGGTTTAGGCTCCTCTGCGTGACACTGTGAGCGGGAGAGGTTACAATGGAGGGGGCGAGGCAGGGGGAGTTTGGCATGCGCTAGAATCGGGGGGGGTGCAGTAAACATGTGCGCATTAATGGAGCGTTTAGGCTTAGCGAGCTGCGCGCTTGGTCACTAAACAGCGCGGCCCGTGTCTGGGCACCGCGAGGATGAGGGAGACAGCTGTCCCAGCAGATGCTGGCGGGGGGAGTTGGTGTTAGGTACCCCCTCCCACCCCTGCTGCTGCTGGCACCACCGGCCTGGCACCTGTACGGGCGACAATGCCAGGCTCCCCTGCTCAAGGACTCGTAATATACCCGAGCAAGTTGTATCGGTCAGGCTCTTACTCTGGGTTCTTGTAGCTGCTATTCCCTGGGGTTACGCTCCAGTGGGAGGAACAGATATTTCCTATTACTGCGACAGTTTTAATTGTCCCACTGCAGGCCTGCGTCCCAGTCACGCTAGAACAATGTCCTTGATTTCGCTAGATCAAGCGTGGTCAATAAAATTGACTTCAAGTCAGCTAAAATGTTTTCGCTCATGAGTTTGTTACCAGTCCTCTGCGTGTCAGGACAAGTGTGCATTTAAATCCAAAGTGTATGTGCATTTGCATCTTTGAATGAAGAACACTTATGCAAAGCATCAGTGCAGGACTTTCCTGGGGGGTGTCTATGAATTACATTTGCTGTGTTCAATCCATACAACCTCCCCGCCCCACCATGTAGCATTGACTCACTCACTGTGGGATTTTTTTAATTAAACATCTACATCAGTGCCTCTAGGGTGGTGTTAGCATCCGCAAAACACTTTGTAGCAGCGTGACCCACAATTTTAATGTGTTTTGCGGCAGGAGGTCCCATGAGTTTAAGTGTAATCGGCCATAGCGTCACCCTGGTGCCCAGCGTTTCAGTTAACAGGGAATTCCACAGCTCCTGTCACACTGGGGACTCCTGTGGTCAAAACAGACCCTTGCAATTAGCTGTTAGCAGAGAGCGCAGCTCGTGCATGTACTGACAAGAAACTGCGACATCCTGTGATTCTGAACATTCAATAGCCTGCCAGTCATTTACATTACACTTGGCATGTCCATTATTGGACAGTATTACAGATAAAACTGTATATTCCCAAGTTGTAGACAACTGGAGACCATTTGGGATCACACCAGCTGCTAGAATGATACAAGGATGTTGTTTTCAGTATTGTAGTCTTCATTATAATGCATACAGTGGGTGCGTACTCAAACCAGTTCAGTGAGTATGTACCAAACCATACGCAGTTCAGTGAGTATGTACTCAGACCATACTCAGTTCAGTGAGGGTGTACTCAGACCACACCCAGTCCAGTGAGTACGTTCTCTGACCACCTCCCATCTTCAAATTCAGCCTTCCTTTTTAACCCAACTAGTCACCTGCAATATTTTGTGACTGCATCTTAAAAGGTCACGATGCTATTGTGTTCCCACGAATTGTCCGCAAACAGACACACCCACACGTATAAGAACACAAATCAATTGAAAACAATACCATAATTGCTATCGCGGCTTGTAATGAACAATCACGAAAGAAACAAGGATCGAAGACGAAGTAGGTTTACTTCAACGATTAGAAATGTTTTCCAGAATTTGCAGTTCCCATCGGAAAAATATTATCGCGAAAAGGACCAACACGAAGCCACAAAATAGCCGCTTGTCAATTGACTTAATGCGGAAACGGCATTTTAATCAATATTTGACGAGGGGAGATATTTTTATATGCATTCATTACACGGGGAGAGTAATACGTGTTCATTAGTGCAATCTTGACTAAGAGGGTTTAATATTCTTTGTTTACAGTGGAAGGTCACAGGAAGGGGGCAAAGCATGAATATGTAGGATGTGGTCTCGTGGGCGACGGGAGTCGAGGCTTGCATCGTATATTCCCTGCACAGCTGTCTGCTCCCCGGTTTTAATTAAAACAATTACAGTCACTTTGGTGACATGCATACATTTCAGGATTGACAGCGAATGAAGACTGCTCTCTGGCACTCGTCACCCATCGGGTTAACAAACACCCCCTTCCCGCCCTTTCCGTCGCCAGATGCGCGTGCTGATTGTGATGGCAGACACTGTTTCCCGATGATGTGGCGAGACTGGGAGGTGATAGGGGGGTGATGTGGGGGCGGCAACGTGCAACCGTGCGTGCGTGCGTGCGTGTGTGCGTGCATTTGTGCATGCGCCTGGCGCTGATGGTGCGGCTCTGTGCGTGTGTGTGACTGATAGAATGTGTGTATGTATGTATGTGTGGGTGTGTATGTGTGTGTGTGTTTGTGTGAGATAGAGAGGGCGAGAGAGGGAGCCTGTGCTTCTGTGTGGACTGTATGTTTGTGTGAGGGAGAATTTGTGCATGAATATGAGCATGAATCTGATTGTGTGTGTGTGTGTGTTTATATTGTGAGTGCTTCAGAGATGAGCTGTGACTGTGGGGTGCATAGGGACAATGCGCTGTAGTGTGTGTATTTGTGTGTCTGTGTGTTTATATTTTTTTTGTGTTTGAGAGATGAGCACTGACCGTGGGGTATATGGGGACGGTGCGCTGCTGTGTGTGTGTGTGTGTGTGTGTGTGATTATATTTGTATGTGTTTGACAGATGAGCACTGACCGTGGGCTGCATGGGGACGGTGCACTGTAGTGTGTGTGTGTGTGTGTGTGTGTGTGTGTTTATATTTGTGTGTGTTTGAGAGATGAGCAGTAACCCTGGGGTGCATGGGGACCGTGTGCTGTAGTGTGTATGTGTGTTTATACTTGTGTGTGTATGGGGACAGTGCGCTGTAGTGTGTGTGTGTGTGTTTTATAATTGTGTGTCTATGAGGGACAGTGCGCTGTAGTGTGGGTGTGTTTATATTTGTGTGTGTATGAGGGACAGTGCGCTGTAGTGTGTGTGTTTATATTTGTGTGTGTATGAGGGACAGTGCGCTGTAGCTGAAAGGGGGAGAGGCAGGCTGGTTAAGCTGCATCTCAGTGGTGCCCCCTGGCATTTGGCACAAAGGGGCTCATGTTTATTCATGGCGCTCCCTTCTCGGGGAGTTCAGAACGATAAGCGCCTCTAGCCCCTCCCCGAAGGAAACGCAGGCCGAGGCCGGCACGCCGGGCTCCGCCGAAACTTTTAATTGAATTTGGCATTACACGTACACGCTCTCCACCTCTTTTCTCTCTTTCCCTCTGTTTATTATTCTTCCCTGTCCCTCTATTGCCCTTTCTGAGGGCTCATTTTCCTTCCCCCCCCACGCGCACACACACTGACTCACTGCTAATGGACGTGGCTCATGTGCAGCAGGGCTGCTCGCCCCCGGCCCGAGTCAAGTGCTAATTTGAAAAACTTTAACTCAGATGCTGGTGAATTTTGGAAATGCACCTGCAAGCCCCTTAAAATGCTCTTTGAAATACATTTTTGTTCTGTGTATTTAACCCCAACGCACAACTATAGACGCCGGTGTCCGTAAGTTCCGAAATTTAACTGCTAAATAATTCTGTAATAGAATTTCCAAATGTCTTATACTTCAGTGGAATAATTTTCCACAGTCTCTGTGACATAAATGCTGAGTTATAAAGCCTTACATAGGCTCATGCAGAACAGAAAAAAATTGGTATTATTTGTATTATGCATAAAGGGGTTGATCAGTCTTTTTTGCAATCACTCACTTGGGACTTGGTTAAACTAGAAGGGTTGGATATTAGAGGGGTGAAATTATTTCAGCCAATCATTTAGCTAAGCTATTCTGTGTTTAAGCTTTGCTCTGCCACGGGAAGCAGATTGTCTATTTTATTTGAAAGGAGCTGTACGCATGTATTTTTGATGAAGGGTTCATTTAACCAAGTGAAAGAATAACTGGGATAAAACATCTTTTTCTGAAGGCATGTTTTCTTGGGCAGAAAACAGCTCCTGAACTGCCTGAAACGCCTCGCTTATAGGCTGGCCTTTAATTCTGTTAAACTGTCCATGTCACGACTTAACATATTTGCATAATGACCACCTAGTGGCTAGTTTAACACACTCATAGCTACAGCAGTCTTTTCAGCGGTCCTCAGAAGCCCTTGGAGCTTTGTTTATGGTTAGGAGAGTGACATTTCTGACAAACGCTCTAGGCCAGAGGTGGGCAAAGAGGGCTGTATCTTTCCCTGGTTTTCACTCCAACTTCTGGCCTTTAAAGGGGACCTATTTTGCTATTTTTCCAAGTTTATATTTTGGTCTTTGACTCCCATAGAGTACTCCTGATCGCGCAAAGTAAAAAAAGGGTATTTATTTCGCTCATACTGCCATCCTCAAAAAACTGCATTTGTAGTACATTGTAGTCTCTGCCTGAAATGCCTCACTGGGGTGGCTCTTCCGCTATGGCCCCCACTCCCCGTGTACCCACTTTCTTCTGACTGGCCAGCTCTGTGGAAGGCGGAGTTAGGCGGACGAGGCTGCAGAACGCAGTTTTCCGTGTCCGGCTCCCCAGAGTGAAACCTGAGACATGTCTGCAATCTGATAAGGAAGCGGCGGGCAAATTCCGCAATCTAACGTTATACTTGAATATAGATCTAATGACATGATCTTGTTCTAACAAAACGCAGCGGCGAAAGTGGAGGCGAAAAGTAATATCTCTCAGCGCAAGCTCAAATTTGCTATCGGCTACAGTTTGCTACGGCAACAGTTGGTGAGTACCGCGGTTTTTCTAGTCCTAGCTAGGATGCAGGGGAAGCTAGAATCCACCCCATATAGACACATTTGTAGAACGGGTCGACATGCCCAAGTGTAGACCGGAGACCGTAGAAATCCGGTGGGTCTGAGTTTAGAGGGAAACATGGACAGTGAGGAGCAGCTAAAAGTGGACCAACAGCTTATGGACTGCTTCGGTGTGTATTAGGACCTGCTGGGTTGTGTGCATAGCTGTGGTGTGTTGTTAGCGTGGAGCAACGAACAGCTTCCGCGCTGGTATATGACGGAGGGGCGAAAGCTCCAGGCTTAACGGCCTTTTCGGAAATTGCCTGTGGTAATGGTTTACTTACTGCGTTGGAATGCCAAGCGTTTCCTCGCGGAGAATGGGCGCGTTATGGATTGTGCG
Source organism: Gymnothorax javanicus (assembly GCA_029692085.1). NCBI lineage: Eukaryota > Metazoa > Chordata > Actinopteri > Anguilliformes > Muraenidae > Gymnothorax > Gymnothorax javanicus. Next base: position 9,798,763 of record CM056195.1, on the reverse strand, counting down.
CGAGAGCAAGCTAGAGCTCCGGTTATGTTATGAGCATAATACAGGTTTTACAGACCGTAAGTTCCGTCTGCGTGAACCGTTGCTTATGTGGAGCTAGCGAATCGATCACTTTTACCGGAAATAATTTAATATTCAGTCGCCGATTTAATATTCAATCGACAGCAATGCAGAGAAATCGTTTGTGATAACCATACACGTTATAGCCTGTGCTTTTCCCTATTGCTTTCACCGGTAGCATCAGAGAGCTTGCTCAGACATTGGGGATGTATCAGGCTGACCCCGGTCATGGATAAGTAAAGCGATCGTTTCTGGCGCCCAAAAACTCACCCCAAGCTTTGCAAAACCTACGTCTGGTCTAACTGCAGCCCAACTCGGCAGACACATACAGCACCTCTCCGGTTAGCTTCAACTGTAGTGGCTACAATCAGGCAACGTTATGATGAAACTGCCACATTGATGTTTACCGAAGTAACACAAGCATACCGATCAGAATCGCTGCATATAAGTTAACCAGGAGCGTTTTTAATCAGCAGAGTAGGGGAACTAACATGCAGTAGCTGATAAGTGGCCATGACTTTGAATGTAATCTGTCGCGCGAAAAATTCGTTTCGTGTCCGGTGTGAAAGCGGCTTGACATGCCCTTATTCGCATCTTTGCATTGACTTTGAATGTAATCTGTCGCACGAAAAATTCGTTTCGTGTCCGATGAGAAAGCAGCTTTATGGATAGTACGCGACAGCTAGAGAGAGCCGTTATGTTAGGAACATAATACAGGTTTTGCAAATCGTACGTTCCGTTAGGGTGGACAAGTTGCTTATGTGGAGCAAGCGAATCGATCACTTCTACAGGAAAGAATTACCTATTTAATCTCCGCCTTTTTCGGCTTTTTATTAGCCACAACAATTTCTAAAGGGGGTGAAATTATGTCAAGGTAGTGCAGAGAAATCATTTGTAAACCGGTAGAGCTTCTGCGTTGCGCATTGCTTTCATGGTAGCACCGGAGAGCTTGCTCAGACATTTGTGAAGCATCCGGCTGATCCCGGTCATGGATAAGTGAAGCGATCACTAACTGTAGAGGCTACAATCGGGCAACGTTATGATGAAACTGCCACATTGATGCTTACCGAAGTAACACAAGCATACCAATCAGAATTACTGCATATAAGTTAACCAGGAGCATTTTTAATTAGCACAACACGCAAACTAACATGCAGTAGCTGGTAACCGAGCGGTCATAACCACAGAGACAAACCCTTGCAATACAGGTTTTACAGACAGCAAGTTCTCTTACTGTGAACAGTTGTACCAAGCATCCAAATTACAAACAAGAATTAAAAGTTAGCTTCAAATGAGGTTTATGTTCACACACCTTCTGTAGAATTTCCCCTGATATCACTCTTGCATATTTAGGACACAAGCATTAGCAACAGTAACTTGGCTATGTTAGCCGCTGTGCTACAGCCACAATCAACTGGCTATCACGTCAGGTTGGTTTATGCAGTAAAAGCAACTTACAGCTTCTGTGTCTGTGAGTCATGGACAGTCGCGACCGATACAGGCTTTATCTTCAGATATTTTAGAAAGCCTGCACTTGAGGCCAGTTGTTAGTACTAACTATCGCTAGCGGTCCTGCTAGCCACCCGTAACACGTTAGCTTCACTTACATTATTTGCTGTTATATGGTTACTTACAGCTTGTGGCTCCGACCGCTTGATCGATGCAGCTGCTTCAGGTTTGAGAAGCAGCTGAAACGCTTATCCTGTGTCGAATTATCCTTTATTGATAAAGCTGTCTTTGGTGAAATGCTGAGCACAAACAGCTAACGCTCCATTTGGCCGTGGCTGTTTGCTGCCAGCAAACAAAAAAAGCTACCCACTGATTTCTGGTGGCATCGTCTTTTCAAGAGAAATATTTGTTTTTCTTTGCGTCCAAAAGTAAACGGACAAGTGGCTTTGGGAGAGATACTAAAAAAATTGCAGCTCAAATGATCTGCGGTTCTTCTTTTGTATTTCCGAAAGTGTCAACGCTACTGAGGCATAGTATGATCTGCCGTTGTTAGTGCCTGCTAGAATAGTTTCCGGTGTGGGCAGGTCCAGCGCCATGATTGGCTCTGGCTAGGTCTGTACTAATTGGATGGCACAACCTGACGTCAGGTTTTACCCAGATCTCGTGAAGATCTCGGGAGGAGCTGTTCAGAGAGGAAATCACGCTCACGAAATCACGTTCTTGGATTACGGCAAAACCCCTGTATCTTAAGTTTAGAAACTTTTCAGAGGTTGAGCATGGACAACCAACATTATAACATTACTAATATGTATTAAAAGAAGGATCAGCATAATAGGTCCCCTTTAATTGGTTAATTTCTCAATCAACCAAACTATTTAAATTTGAAATTTGATGTTTCTGCTGCATTTCTTTAAATTATCATTAATGGTCACCAAAGACTGTTCGTCTCCCTACATAAAACATTTTTCTTTGAGCTAATCTATGCTCAAATCTATGTATTGTACATAAACAATTACCTAAATTAGTGTAGATAATTGATAGAAATTAAAATTTGCATAAACACCGGCCCTCCAGGACCGGAATAGCCCCTCCCTGCACTAGGTGTTTGACCAATCACAACAAACTGGGCATTAAGGGAGGGGCTCCTTAAAGAGACAGAAGCCAAACAACCAGTTTGAGGCTGAGTGAGCCTGAGCTGCTGCACACACAGTCCATAAGCGTGTTACATGGTGTTTTTTAACCATAGAAACATGCAAATATTTGTTAATACATCACAAAAATGAAAATAGTAAACTGGAAAATGGCCATAATGTGCTCCCTTTTACAGCCTTGAGATATGCACCCTGTAATACATAGAGAAATTAAACATTTGAAATTCTTCTTCATTACAAAAATCTGTTATTGAATTCAAGATTTTGAACAGTACACAAGACATTATTAGGAACTTTCATGCGCCCTCTGCCCATCTTTAGTTTTGAGAGGTATAAGGGCCTGTGTCCGCAGGCTGCTGTTTTTCCGCTGGCAGCGTCAATTTTTAATGCCAATTCTATGAAGTTCAGCAATGACAGCGCTCAACGCCCTCGGCGCGAAAAACACCCTCAGCACTCAGATTTTTTTCTGCAGTGTTCACGACGCTCTCAGCTGGAGATACTTGAACTTTCAGAACACCGTCAGGCTCATCAATGTCACCTCTCTCTCACTGACAAAACAAAAACAAGAAGAGAGAGGGATGAACAACATTGAACAACAATTAGCAGCACTGGTGTCTCAAATCAGTTAGCAACTGTTTAGGTTTGCTCACTGTTCTCTGTTTAGGGACTCTAGGTTTGCTGACAAGTTAGTTAGCTAGTTAGCATTATTTGAAGAGGCACGATAACCCATGCTTACTTTGTTGAGTAATTTGAATAGTTCCATCATGATTTCGCTACCTGCCTAGTTTAAAGGGGAACTCAAGGATAATGCACAATGCTGTTTCATACAAACACAATAAGTAAATAAATGTTTTCAAATACAAAAATGTGGATTTTTTGTTTTCAAAGACTAGATAAATTAGGTTTTATTTCTCTAATGAGCTGTCTTCTGCTACAACGGTCACGTGATAATGATGAAACGTCGCCCTTCGCCCAGAGGTATGCCCTGTTATTGTGTTGCATAGTGTGATTGTCCCAGTCCATTATTTTATGACAAATGATCGTTCAATATGGCCCATTGGCTAGTTGCACAAGATGGTGTTGAATACTTTCTGAAATACGCAGGGTTGCTTCAACATTAACGGTTTGCTTCTGTTACTTATCAGTTTATATCAGATGCTGAGCAGATGACAGGTATATCATCCCGGAAATGTGATTTTAGCTATCGCAGATATTCCCGGGATTTGGCCTAATTAACCGTGAATGATGTTCGCAAGATTAGTCTCGATTACCCCTGACTGATGTTTATTCGTGGCACTCCTAATGAGACATCAGCTGCTCCACCGAGAAATGAGAGGGTTTTTAACTAGCATCACATTTCCAGCCGTTCTCACTGATGACTGATGAACTGGCTTTCAGCGACAGACAACAAATGTGAAAATATCCGGTAATTAATGTGTAAATATTCCATAACATCGAAATGCCATTTCATAAATCTAACATGCGATCAACGCATATTTTAATATTGTCGATAATTCATTTACCTTCCCACTCAGCGTCAGTTGCACTCTCACGACCATCACTTCTGTAGCTATAGCTAGCTGAGCACATCTAAGAAAACCATGAAGATGTAGCAGTACTAGCTAAGTAGTTGCATCAGAAAATGTCAAAGTAAATTCAATATGAAGCCGAAACAGAAAATCTGGCCCTGGAATATCGGCGATAGCTAAAATCACATTTCCGGGATGATATACCTGTCATCTGCTCAGCATCTGATATAGACTGATAAGTAACAGAAGCAAACCGTTAATATTGAAGCAACCCTGCGTATTTCAAAAGTACTCAACACCATCTTCTGCAACTAGCCAATGGGCCATATTGAACGATCATTTGTCATAAAATAATGGATTGGGACAACCACACTATCCAACACAATAATAACGCGTACCTCTGGGCGAAGGGCGACGTTTCGTCATTATCACGCGACCGTTGTAGCAGACGACAGCTAATTAGGGGGAATAAAACCTCATTTATCTAGTCTTTGAAAACAAAAATTCCACATTTTTGTATTTTACAACATTTATTTACTACAACCCCAATTCCGAAATAGTTGGGACAAAGTGTAAATTGTGAATAAAATCAAAACGCAATGACTTTCACATCACACCAGCCAGTATTTTATTCACAATAGAACAGAGATAACATAGCAAATGTTGAAACTGAGAAATTTTACAATTTTATCCACAAAATGAGCTCATTTCAAATTTGATGGCTGCTACAGGTCTCAGAAAAGTTGGGACAGGGGCCTGTTTACCATGGTGTATCATCCCCTCTTCTTTTTAACACCGAGTGGAGGCGTCTGGGCATTGAGGAGACAAGTTTCTTGAGTTTAACCATTGGAATTTGATCCCACTCTTGTTTAATACAGGCTTCCAGCTGCTGGAGAGTTTTGGGTCTCCTTTGACTGACTTTTCATTCAATTATGTACCAAATTTTCCCAATCGGTGAAAAATTAGGACTGCAGGCAGGCCAGTGCAGCACATGGACTCTTTACTACGATGCCGTGCTGTTGTAATTGCTGCAGTATGTGGTTTTGCATTGTCCTGCTGAAATACACAAGGCCTTCCATGGAATAGATGTTGTCTGGAGGGGAGCACCTTCATATACCTTTCAGCATTCATGGTGCTTTTTAAAACATGCAAGTGTCCCACACCATATGCATCCACATACCATCAGAGATGCTGGCTTTTGAACTGAATGCTGATAACAGGAGGGGTGGTCTTTCTCCTCTTTAGCCTGGAGGACACAACGCCCATGATTTCCAACAAGAATGTCAAATTTGGACTCGTCTGACCACAGGACACTTTGCCACCTTGCTACAGTCCATTATAATGAGCCTTGGCCCACAGAACATGGCGGCGGTTCTGGATCATGCTCAACAATGGCTTGCTTTTTGCATGATAGAGATTTAGGTGGCATCTGTGGATGGCACGACGGATTTTGTTTACAGACAGTGGTTTCTTTTAGTATTCCTGGGCCCATTTGGTAATGTCAATGACAGAATCATGCCGGTGAGTGATGCAGTGGCATCTGAGGGCCTGAAGATCACGGACATTAAGTAAAGGTCTTCGGTCTTGTCCCTTACGCATAGAGATTTTTCCAGTTTCTCTGATTCTTTTGATGTTATGCACTGTCGATGATGAGACCTTCAAAGCCTTTGCAATTTGACGTTGAGAAACATTGTTTTTAAAGTATTCCACAATATTCTGGCCATCTTCTGGAGACTCAGCCTCTCTAAGACATCCCTTTTATAGCCAATAATGTTGCACACCTGATGCCAGTTAATGTAATTACTTGCTAAATGTTCTTTCAGCTGATTCTCTTATATATTAATTGCTTTTTCAGCCCTTTTTTGCCTGTGTCCCAACTTTTTTGAGAACTGTTGCAGCCAGAAAATTTGAAATGAGCTCATTTTGTGGATAAAAATGTAAAAAGTCTCCGTTTCAACATTTGAAATATCATCTATGTTCGATTGTAAATAACATATTGGTATATGTGGTCTGAAAGTCATTGCATTTTGATTTTATTCACAATTTACACTTTGTCCCAACTATTTCGGAATTGGGGTTATAATTATGTTTGTATAAAACATCATTATGCATTATCCTTGAGTTCCCCTTTAGGTAAAACTATTGTCACAGGATTATCCATAAGATGTAAGAGAGCTTTTAAGCCACACAACCTGCTGGACTCACTCGATAAATTCTGTCTTTTCTATCCCCTGTCCAGCATATTTACTTTTGGCATGAGAAAACCTCTTATTGTGAAATCAAATCATTCTGTTTAGTATGCATTAAATGACATGGTACGGCAGATATTTATTCAAGCATGAAATGTAAGATTCAGTTTTGAAATTCCCAATGTATTTCCTTCTCTAAAGGTCAAACCCAGAAATTGGATGGTGATTACGTAAGTACCTCTTCTGACAAACCAGCGCTAAAAACTTATGCTGGTATTTAGCTAATCGGCGTTCTATGAACCAGTATGCGCAAAACTTTCTTTGAGCAGTTTTGGATGGTTTTTCAGAACTGAACTGAAATCTTAGTAAACTGAATTCAGAGTAACACTGGGAATAAAATTCGGGGAGCCTGCTGTCCGCACGTCCATAATGCATATTACTCAGGAGGCTGATACTCGCAAACAAACAAGCTAGAGCTTAAAGGATGTGGACAGAACTGAAAACACAAACAGAATTGAGGCTATAGAAGTAACACACCGATCAATAACGCCTTTACAGGACAGATAAAAAACTAAAATTCGTACAAACGAGTACAACATGTTTGCATTTGTAGCAATCAGCGACTGCATTGAGAAGGGTATTGATTCATCTCTGAACTTCAAATATTTGGCAGAAACTGTTGTGAAGTCATTCTCACCATTGAGCCGTTAGTCAAGTTCAGTCAAGATGAACTTTGCGGCTTAGGCATTGAGAAGGCATTAATAGTTCTAAGTGCAATTTCACATTCCACTGCCAACTGAATTAAAGCAGCACCAGCAAACAGAAAACTTATTCCACATGATTTGCTATTTGACTGTGGGTATTGTTCGCACAAACATTGGTCAATACAGATGCATGACAGTGTTTAGCTGCCTTCCTCTACAAACACTACTGGGAGCCGATTGGATAAGCATCTCTCCGTGCCATAGAGGCTGGAGCAAGTGGCCCTGACTGATACAATGCTGGGTCACTTCTACAATCTGATGTTGGAGTCTCTGTTGGGTAAAGTCTTCCACCTCATCTGACAATCTGTCCTGTGATTCAGTATCACTCCTCACCTCCATGCCTGCAGGCTAGCGATTGTATTTACAGTTTAAGCGTCCCTGTTTGTTGTGAGTAACATTTAATTCAGCACGTGCACACGCTTACGTGCACACCCATCAGGCCCCTGGCCAACCTGAGACCTTAGAAACAGCAAAGTAGGCAGAGTGAGGCTCAAATGCTGTGCAACATTACCATTTAAAACTGGAAAAAAAAAACCAAACTCCTATAGCCTGTCCTCAGTAAAGATATAATGTATCCTTTTGTGTTAAGGGCTGACCTATAAAAAATTCTGAGGAAGCACCTGTCCTCATATTTTACACTCTTGTTCTATAAAGTCGTCTTCTTGCATAAACTGTGTTGGAATCAAAGTATGCTGGTCTTTGACAATGCTCATTATTTGCTACCTAGATTGGTGACGAGTCTCACACTCCCTTGACAAATATGCCAGAGAAACATGGCCAGCATTCACCCATAATGTATACAACAGGTCTTGAGCTACCTTGCCCAGGGCAGTTTCTTGTTTTGATATGGCTTTAATTTCTGAAAGTAATGGTTTCCCTGGTTACTATTTTGAGAAGTTGGATCATGGAGGCTTATAAAATGTGTACTGGAGAGGTGTATTGCAACAGTCAGACATCCACTGCACAAGAAAAAAATAAAATACTGGTTATTCAGGAGGTCTAGGAGGCTAGAGCAAGCAAGTTCACCGAAATGTCAACGCTCAATTATCTGTTTTTTTTCTGTCTGTTGGCCCTTCAGTGTTGCAGTTTAGGTCTGTATCAGACATGACACGCACTTGGAAGATTTTATTCACCAATGTGAGGATCACCACAGGGAAAATCAATAGTTCCCTGCCACCTTCTATGCTTTGAAGGGCATTTATTTATTTCTTTGCTCATTCATTTATTTGCATATTTGTTATATTGGAATCTCTAATCCCCAGAAATATGTAATTCCAATTTTATGAACTATGTACAAATATTCTTATACCCCTGGCCTGCCCTCACCTTGAGAGCACGAAGGGAACTAACAGTTCTCCTCCAAAATACACAGCCACTTTGGAGGCAGTCAAAGATTAATATTAACCACAATGTGTCAATTTTCCACCAGATGATAAGTCTCTGGTTGTATATTTCCATTTACAGAGAGAATAAGTGTACCTCAAGTGCTTCTAGTTTTTTGTGGGCGTTCACCGAATGCAGTGTGTTTAGCTGGATAGCCTGTACAAGCCTGGCATTCAACTATCCGGGGGCACCAGTGTTTATAGTCTCACTTTCCTTGCAATGTAATTTCTTTATGAGCAAATATTGCCAATCTAGAGCATTTAGAGTAAATGAATTTTCTACAAAGAACACATACTGGGGGCACCCCGGTGGCTCATCGGTCTAAGCGCACGCACCATAAAGGCTGTGTCCTTCCCGCAGCGACCTGGGTTCGATTCCGGCTCAGGTCATTTGCTGCATGTCTTCCCCCATTCTTCTCCCCAACCTTCCTGTCTCTCTACACTGTACAACTGTCAAATAAAGGAAAAATCCCCAAAAAAATAATCTTTAAAAAAAAAAAAAAAGAACACATACAATAAATTTACCAACAACATATGCAATAATGAATTTCCCTCATTTATAAGTGCCAAATGAAAAAAGCATGTGCTACCCAAAATACTCTTCTTAAATACAGTACCGAGCGAAACTTAGAAAAATTAATTGACGTATGCAAGCTAATTTAACATAGTTCTAAATATAAATGATTCCACAGCTTGTTTTTTTTTCTGTGAACTGTGTCATGTTGCCTCTTCATAAACAGGTTAAGTGGCTTGTTGTGAAGCAGTTTTATGATAGACAGGGGAAGCCTGTTGCCCAGAGGGTAACATGCTCAACTGGAATTCATTTGAGCCACAAAGTGCGAAATTATAAGATCAGTGCTGCCGTAGAGACCTCGAGCAAGGCCCTTACCGCACGATGCTCAGTGCTGTGAACAGCCATAGCCAACCTGTCAAGTGACATCAGGAGAGCCGAGCATCTTCACACCAAAATAAAACAAGCCTTCATTTCAAAGACAGCAGAGACACACAGAGCCTTTGGCTGAGGACCCAGGCCATTACAGGCTAAAAACCTCCACCACAGGTCTGAGACAGCAACATCTATTTGCTGAACCAACCTAATAACTTCATCGCATGTTTTGAAGCACTAAGCAACACAACTGCCCAGAAGACACCACACCTTCTCAACGACCAGCTACTGTGTTTTTCCACAGCCAGTGTGAAGAAATTACTCGTCATGATAAACGCTCACAAGGCTGTTTGTTGGGAAAACATACCTGCATGTGTGTTGAAGACTTTAAAGAGCTCAAAGATGTCCTTACAGACATCGTCTACAACTCCTAGAGTCTGGTTGTTGACCCTGCATACCTCAAAGCCATCACAATCACACCTGTGCCAAAAAGACACCTCCATTCTGCTGCATTGATTACTGCTCTGTCGCACTGAGCTCCATCATTGTAAAGTGCTTTGAGAGACTAGTTATGTACTGCATACAGCACACCCATCCTGAACCCCTTTCAGTTTGCACATTATGCCACCCAGTCCACTGGTGATTTGATCTTCCTCCGTCCTCCGCTTAGCCCTCACCCACTTGAACTCAAAAGACTTCTCACAGATTTCAGTTCAGTCTTTAATGCCAGCATGCCCCAGCAAATGCTAAGAAACCTGGCACTGCTGGGCCTGAACACCTCTTCCTCTGACTGCATACTGGACTTTCTCACAGTTTAGGTTAGCTTAGGTTAGTTCTAGGTTGCAGGTTGAAAATCATGTGTGTAATTTTGTATGTTATTTCATGTGTGGGCCTCCACTTACAAGCTTGGGATAACTTTTTGGGGAGTCCCATTTCACACGTCAATTTATACTAGAAATAAGAGCACTCTGAGAGCGCAGCACCTCCGCCCAGAGCACTAACTCTAACCCTTACCCTAACCCCTAACCCAGAACCCGGATCACTCCTAAAATCTAATCAATTGGTCCTTGTGTCATTTTTGACCTTCTCTGAGCTGGACTCGCGGGACCCCATACCTCCGCCAGCATAGCTGGATTTGAACTTTGGCCTACATCTCAGCTATACTTTGGCCTAGATATGCCTAAATTTAATCACTTGTTCCTCTTGTGCTACTTCAACATCCTGCAAAGTTTGGTTAAAATCTTTGCAACCGTTTTTGAGATATGTTGCTTACAGACAGACAGACAGACAGACAGACAGACAGACAAACCAACCAACGCCAGCAAAAACATACACCTCCTTGGCGGAGGTGAATTATGATTGTATCTGCATTTTACTTGATTTTGTGAATAAACCGAACTGAACAGAGAGACTGCTGTTAGTAAGGATTGGCAGTGATACATCAAGCACCGCAACACTGAGCACATACTGAGCACGGGAGCCCACCAAGGATGCATACTCAGCCCTCTGCTCTTCCCCCTGCTGACCCGTGCCCGTGCGCTGGAGAGCAGCTCCAGCCACTTTGTCAAATTTGCTGATGACACAACTGTGGTGGGTCTCATTATCAACAACGACAAATCGAACTTGAGAAATGAGGTGAACCAGCTGGCCATATGATGCAAGAGTAACAATCTTTATGGTGAAAACAATGGAGATTGTTCCAGAACTTCCAGAAAGCCCACACCCAACACCCCCTGCTGATCATCAATTGAAGAGTTTGTTTCCAAAATGCCACAAGTGCCAAAATTACATAAATTGAGATAAAACCACAGTGCGATAGCTCTGTGCTTCTTACACATGGTGCAAAAATCCATTTTTAGCATTTCATACTATAAGGTGCATTTTTTCAAGGTCAAAGTTTGTGTTTTTCTATAAAATGCAATAGGCTCCAACATAGAAAAAGCTGATTTACTCAAAATGAGTAAAGCGGATATATCGTGTTTTGGAAACAAACTCCTCAATTGTTCTGCGGTGGAAAGAGTGAGCACCACCACGTTTCTAGGTGTTCATCACTGAGGACCTCTCCTCGAGAAGTAATACAGGATCACTGGCCAAGAAAGCCCAGCAGTGTCTTTGCTTCCTCCAGAAGCTAAAGAGAGTAAGGGCCGTGATATACTTGCTGCAAACAACACGAACGCGAGCGCATCATGGGTGCCACGCGTTACCTGCGTCGGTTTGAGGCGTAGGACGTGGCCGGTTGCACATCTCGACGCGAGGTACCGCACCGTGTGCAAGAGTTGTAATATTGACATGACCGCTAGAGGCGCTCATGCGAATAACACCCTGACCAGACCGGAACAGACAGACGGAGTTCGATGATGGAGAGTTTTGAGAACAAATTGACAGACCTGGTGCGGAGTGCCCCAAGTGGAGGCCGCCAGTATTGTGCGTTTTGGCTGTGTAGTGCTGCAACCAGTATATGCACACACCGGCACAGACGCGACCCGACGCGCACACGTACGTTCGATCAAGGAGCAAGTATATCACGACCCTAACAGGCCGGCACTCATCATGTGCATCTTCCATTGGGCTATCACTGAGCGTATTCTGCCTCATTATTGTCCTCCCTAACCCCTCAGCCTAACTTCCTAAATTAGTCATTCTCAGCACTTTTTTAGAATGTTGTTCTTATCCTAGCATTTTTAAACCCTTGTTTTGTTTTATTTTTGTATTTGTATATGCTAATATAGGGGTTGGAGAGAAATGGCATTTTGATTCTCAATATGTCCTGCACATATGTCAGAATGAAAATAATAGCTGAAATGTAATGGAAAGGAAATTCAGGTTTACTTTTTCACTTCGGACAAAAAAAGGGCAACACAACACAGTTTTAAAGAAATTTGTACCATGTTTTTCTTTAACAGGGCCTGGTCATCAAGCCAACAGTTGTATGGCATCTATCAAAAAACCTTTTCAGAATTTTCCCTCTCAGACAAGCGCGAGACACCATTATATTTTACAGTCCAGGATGAAATTGATGTAATTAATCTGTTGACCCACCGCCAATGACAGGAAATTTGTTGAGGCAAGTGGACCTCGCTGGAGAGTTGCATGTCTGCTGAAAATGAACTGGATTGATGAGGCTGTGTGAATTCTTCTCATGCAAGGGAGCAAAAGTCTGAGCTATTTTTAAACACAGGAAATGTTCTTGAAATGCTTTCTGTCATGTGCTGAAATTCTGTCCTCAATTTTACCTTGGACAACAATGCGTGCTTGTGGCAGAACTGTGGCTTTAATTCTTGGTCACAAAGTGTATACATCCCTTTTAAATGCAGGTATTTCCGCTATGTAGATTTATTCCTTTGTTTGTTGGTTTTATAATAATACATGAATATTTTTTAGCACATCAATATCTTCAGTTGATTATGAAAAAAGAATCTCATTTTCCTGGATAATTTATGTATTGACTTACATTTTGCCTCCTCAATATAAATGCATATGAACTTGGCTCATTTTATTGGCCCTTTTTAATTGTTAAAATACATTCCAATCTTCCGCTACTCAAAGCCAAATTAGAAAAAAAACAATGTATTCATTTTCTTATCAACCAACAAATACAAATGACCAGATGGTCTTGAATGTCAAGAGCGGGAGGAAATGAATTTGGACTCGGAATCGTAATGCATTCATTATGGAAGTGAGAGTTATTTAATGTCTCATTACAATTCGAGCTCGGCCAACCCTACACGAGGTGTGTGGACATTTTCAGTCAGTGTTTGAGGAATCTGAATTCATCGGCAGACCCCTGAAACTAGCCCCGAATCTATCAGACCACCTTTAAGCTTGGGACCCCAAGCTATCAAACCTGATTGTGCTCTTGTTTCTGCTCGGCTAATGTTTTTGATGATGATTGACTGTTTTAGCTGCCAGAAAGCAATAAGCAATCCTTGGCATTATAGCTACCTCTCTGCCAGTAGCTGAGGGAAGTTCAATTTCCCTTTGTTGATTATGTTGAGAATAACTATTACTTCATTGAATTTTAAAAAGGTGACGGCGTGAGGTTGAGAGAGATTTGAGCACTTTGGTGTTAAATCACCGCGAGAAGGCAATCAAGGGATTAAATCTCTCTTGAAGAAGTGAAAATTCCTTTTGTAAACCAAGGACTATCACAAGATTGGGTGCTGCGTTTTCTGATTGAATAGGGAAATTCGGAAAACACGTTTTAGCACTGCACTATGCGTATTTTCACTGGAAATCTGAGCATGCATATTTCCTAGTGGCAATGAAAAATTACTTGTTGTTATCAGCTGAATTGTATGTTTAATCATATACGATGTACAGTGCCTTGCTGGGCTGATGTAGTCAGAAAAAAACACTGGCGGCCAACCCTAGTTCGAGAGAGCTGCAGTTTCTGCTGGTTTTCATTTTTACTAAGCACTTGGTTTATCGATTCAAGCTGCAGTAGGCAACATGAACACTCCAAAGCTAAACTGTCCACTTTTCTCAATGCTACCTCATATCACTTTGCTTAGCGCCTCCAACCAAATGATGCACCAAACATGCACACGCACTTTGCTGGCCTTGAAAGGGAACATCAAGGTTGTCAACCACTGTAACTAACAAGCAAGCAAACCAATGTCTGATCCACTCAGCTAATTGCAGTCACGAGAAAGAGAACGTACACCCTCTTTCAGTTCTATGGTTTCACGTAGCAGGACATAGTAAAAAAATCAGCTGGTCCTAATCAGGTCCAAAAATTATGTAAATCTATGAAATTATGAAAATTTATGCCCTCTGGCTCATATTGGCATTTACTGGAAACGAATAGGGGTGACTTAAGATTCACTTTGCTATCATGGGTCACATATACATGAGCTCTGAGTTTTATCCATAAAATTAGCAGTTACGACATAGAGGATATTTTAATCATTTGCAATTCAAACCAGAAAAATCAACAAGACTGTGGGTATCATTTCAACCAAGTAGCAAGGAGTTCAGAGCAGTGGATTAACAGAAAGGGAGCTCTGCTCTGCTCCGGATCTGAGCCACTACTCCGCGTGTTGGGTCATTTTGTTCCAAAGCAGCATCCTAGAAGCAAGGGTGGAAATGGAGAACAGGTTTAACCAGCTGGTTTTTGTGATATTATAGGGGATTCACTATTGCTTTTTTCCCACTGCTCTTAGATTCTGTTTGATATAGGAGTGACTATTGGTTATAGCTGCTATGTAAATGTCAGCCCATGTGTTGTAGTGTATATAAGTCTAATGCATGTTCGCTGTGGGATTTGGTAATACAGCATCGATGATGTTTATCAAAAGCTTTAAGCATTCATTTGCTCCTCTGAGATCTAATTATGTCTTGCATATGTGCGATGTATTAGGACTACCATGGTGTTTTCTTTGAATGATAGAAAGGTCTGCATTGGACTCAGATCAATTTCAAACGGTATATTTTGTGTCTGGCAAAATTCATTAATTGGTAGCTGGTCGATTATGGCAGATACAGCCAGACCCCACAAGAAATGCCGTTTGTCTTGTCCCGATCATATCAGGGAAACAACTTTAGAAACAGGCCTTCTATGTTAGCCTACAACTTTTAAATGAAATAAAGCAGCATTGAATCTAAAACAGTCTTACATTTTATTTACTCTTCGGTTCACTCTTACTTTTTTGGATAATGTATGAATTGTGAACTGTAAGAACCTCAAGCGTGTTACCCAGATAACCTCCTCTGTGATGGAACTGAAACTGTCAATAACAATCATAAATTCATAGAGGATTCAATATACTGTAAAGATACAATGTTATCAGAATAATGTTCATGCCTGTTGTACGATAGTTAATTACATCTCATCATCTCATTGAAGTAAACTATGTATCGTAAGTTACATCTTATTAAATTTCACTTCATACCTTGTATCTTTTTCACAACATGGACTATTCAGGGGGGAACTGTCCAGCTAGCCTGAAATGTTTATCATCTGTGCTTGTGTCTGTCCACTGTGCTACCACTGCAGGTGTGCATATCGTCACCGTTATTACCTGACATAACCGGTGGGACTTTCACATTACTGTCTGTCAAGAGGAATGTTTGGGGTTGGCGATTTTCGTCAGACTAATTCGCCCATTTTCACTGTTTTGTTGGCTTGCAGTGATTATTGTTAAGTTAGATAACAAATGAGTTGCTAGAGCCTCGCAGGTTAGCAGTTAAACAGTCAAGGCTTTCAATTGGACAGTTTGTTGTGTGTGCTACCCTAATCAATCACGTTAAAGCAAGGGCATTGCCATGACTGTTCAGCTTTCCCCGTGGGTACTCGAGTCCCAGTGCACCCACAGAATCGTCGCCTATAACAGGGATATATGCAGGGCAGGCTCTTAAAATCTGTCGTTAGCCTACAAGCGTCTGGGAAACACTAACTGCAGGCAACTAGTAAATCTCTTCCAGAAGAGAATTTTCTTTGAAAATGTATCGCCAAGAATATTTCAAGAAAATATCATTTGAACAATTAATATTCTTATCATAATTAAGACTAACTGGTTATTATAATATTAATAATAATAATAATAACTGGTTATCTAAAATTGAAAATAGCGTTTTCACTCTAGAACAACCAAACTTGCTTTTGTTCCCATTTTCAGTTATGTTCGTCTGATCATGTTGTTAACTGTGTTTGTTTGTTTGTTCACTGAGTGACTGATGAAGACGCATTAGTGTCAAAACGTTAGCCTGTTTGCACCATCAAGGCAGTGAATTTATCAGTGTCCTCCAATCCTCTTTTGTTCTTAAGTTTGTTGTCCATGAGCTGTTTAGCACTTGATTCAACTGAATTTTGCAGTACGATGCACGAGGCCCCTATTTCTTTACTAATTTCAATGTGGCGTACCTTTTAAAAAGGAAACATATTTCGCCACTTACTGTTGGCTAGTTTAGAATTTGTTTCAATATTCCAGTTTTAAGAGCAGAATCCATGGCATCAATGGCAAGCCATTTAATATTGAGTAACTTTCCATTGAATAGAAAATAAGTGATTTGGCCTTTTCTTTACATAGGCAGCCTTGTGTAAAAATCTGAAAATGCTCTCTTCTGTTATATAAATAACAATATAGCGCATTATTATGTCTCAATGTCTCTCCTTGGAAGCATCTTTGTCAGAGACCTTTGTGTCCTCAGCCTAATGAAGGCTCTCGGAGGCATTACTGCTCCCTTGACGCTGCCCTGATCCTCCAATCACACGCTCTGTGACGCAGCAGAGGACTCTGGGAATAAAAAGCCACCCTGAAGATTTATTGCAGGAATTAAATGGCCGACGTGCTCATCAGAGAGGTGTTGAGGAGCTATGGGGCTTGTAGAACTGTAGAACTGCAATATGAACATGGGAAAAAAACTATGTCCCTTCGCCCTCATTCCTAGGTTTCTAAAGACAAATTTTGTGCACCATTCAGTCAATTCCACAAAGCAGAAAGTCAAACAGCGGATTAAAAATTTGACGTGCAAGTAAGCCTTACAACGCTGAAATAAATTTTCAAAAATTATAACTTAAATTCTCGTACTTTTGAAAACCTATCATGTGGCCACTTGTTTAAAAGAGGTCCTGTGCGGGAGCTCTTTTAAACAAGTTGCCACATGATAGGTTTTCAACAGCTTTGATTTTGATGTCTCACATCATTGAGCAACAATAGTTGCATTTGGCGCTCTAAGGGTTAATTAGCGATTTGATCGCCGCAGCATTGGGCTGAGAGTGGAGGGTAGGCACGAGACATAACGGAGCAGAATCTTCCAGAACTCTGTTATTAAAAATGAATGAGGCGGTTTTAATGGCACGCCTCTCTTAATCCGCTGGGAGCAGCTGTGCCACTCACTTAATGTTCACAAGAGAGGAAGTTTAAATCAAAGCGAGGCCAGGCTCTTTGCTTGATGCTTATCTGTTTACTATTCATTTACATCCACGCATTCCCCGTCGTGGGATCTGGCTTAATGTCAGCACTTTGTCTTTGTTTGATCAGCAGACCTGTGGCAACAGTCCCGGAGATTCCTTTAATATGTGGGACAAACAGAGACTTATCGCCCATGACTTTAAACCCATCTGCCCCCTCATACATCAGCCCTCGCAGTCCCATGGGACATACGTATAGTCTCTTTGTTAGAATGTTTGATTGGGATTTAGAAGCTCGGTGGTTGAAGCTCCAGTTTATTCAGAATAAAATCACAGCAGCTGTCTGGTCCTTGGTTACCTCTTGTCAACTGCAAGTCGCTCTGGGTAGAGGTGTCAGCCATATAACTGTAATGAAATGTAACTGGAGCCTCTGTTGCTCGGCATAAACATACAATAAATCTTGATTTATTCTATGCTGTCTGTCTAAAAAAACAAATGTCTCCCCCCAGCCCAACGTAGCTGCCCCTCATTGATGTTCACAGACATTTGGTTAGCAAAAGGCACATCTGCACGATCTGATGCAAATGCACGCCAATTTTCATGGAAACATATCAAACGGTTTCTGAGTTATGGTCCAGAAATGGTGGGAACGCTGACGCGGACGCGCATGGGAAACTTGATGCTAAAATGCTACTTTCAATGCACTGAAGTAAACCTTTTGCACTACCTTACTTGAGCCATGATAAATTGGCTCCATTAGTATTAGCAACAGTCTTCATGTTTATGTTGAGTGGAGATGTTTGCTGGGCAAGAAACAATTCTCAGCATTAATAAGGAGGCACAGATCAGGGGAAATGACCAAAATAGTCTGGCTGGTGATTTACTATATGTGAATCAGGCATACACTTGAGATACGATACTTCAGCCAAATAGCTGGTCTGTCATGCAAGAGCATCATTTTTTAAGCACTTAACTTTTTCCACAAACCCATTGAGAAGCCATTATTAAGACACAATATAAACGTATTGCGTATCGTAATGTGCCTTTACCCAATCCTTGCCAAGGTTCTGTCTGAGTTAGAAATATGTTTATATTTTTGTTGGGCCCACACTGATCCAAAGTGCAAATAAGATGCACACCCCCATTTTAAGAGTTTCAAATGAAGATAGAAAAGGAATTGACAAATTACAAGTTAATCATAACTTTTGTGTCTTGTCTGATATTGTTACTGTTATGATCCAGACCAAGCGTGGAGGCAGAGTACAATCCAGCAGTAGGGTTTATTGGTGGTGATGCAGTAACAGTGGGATGGAAGGAGGAGGGTAGTACAGTTCAGTTCAGATATCGTGGGGAAAGAGAGGAGGCGTTACCAATCGCCGGCCAGTGGCTTTCCGGGATGACAGCCGGATGGAGTAAACCCTTCACCAAAGCTGAACTGTCACAGGGCCGGAAGGAGTAGCTTAGGAGGAACCTGGTCCCAATCCTGCTGACTGTTGAAGGATTGGGAGCTTGTTCCTAATAAACTGGACAACAAAACCTGCTTGGACAGGAATGAACAAAAATACAGTCCCGAGCCGAAATTTCCGAATTCAATTCCTAAATAATTCTGTAATTGAATGTCCAAATGTCTTGCTTCACTGGAATAATTTTCCACAACCTCTGTGCCGCAAACACTGAGTTATAAAGCCTGAATAGGTTCATGCATAACAGGAAAAAAATGGCATTATTTGTATTCTGTGCAAAAGGGGTTAAAAGAGCTGTGTCACAATGACTGTGTGTGCTCAGAACTTTGAAAATTCTTAGCCTAAGAAAGGGAATCTACTTGACTGCAAATCAAAATCTGATTCCATCCTTGCCAAGCCACCTTAGTACTGCATTGCATTTATACGTATACATTTAGTTTCTCAGGTATTATGCTTTTTATATGAAGGAGTTTTCCCTGGAAATTTGAGGATTAAAGCGTTATTTTGGCGGCCTACCTTAAGAACATGCAGAATCTAAGCTGGTTTGCCAACTGTCAATTAGCATCATAGAAGAAGAAGAATACCTTCTTCAATGATTATTGCGGTTGGCAAACAGTTTACATTTTTTATGAACTTCGGCTAAAGTGCTGAAGAAGTGATTGAATTTTCTAATTTCCATAGAAAACTCTTTAATATAAAAAGCATAATGCCTGAGTAACTACAATACATAAGTACAATGCAAATCGATGATGAACTAGCAAGGATTGACGTAGATTTTCACTTGCCGATGAGCGTATTCACTTCATTCAAAGTTGTGAGCAAGTGCAGTAATCATGGCACAACTCCTATTACTAACAAGTCCTTACTGGGTTTAAGCACACAAAGCAAATTACTATCCAGCAACTTGCAACTCAACGGAAGGGGTTTAAATACACATCGCAGGCACAAAGGGTGAGAACTCAAAAAGAGATACAGCCGGGGATAAGGCGACACCTAAAACGTAAACCAATCAAAAGGAGACATTACTCCTAATAGACACGCAAGCTGCTGAATGGGAGGAGACACAGACGACATTCACATGAGGTTTGTGACAGTTATTGTACAGCATCCAGCAAAACCACTGCTTGCATTCCTGAGTGACCCCTGAGCTGCTTTAGTGTCTCTGCTATTATACATGAATGTTTGAGCATATGTTTTTTTTATCACTGATTTCCTTTGCTGTATGAATGGAGAAACTATGAGCAAAATGTATGAGTATATATGTAGTGTTGTATATGTTGAATAACAGCCATGCATTTATTATCCTACGATGAAAATTGGCAAACATGTTCTATAATGTGCTGCTAGTCGTGTAAATATCACAGCAAAATGACAGAATCAATGGAGTTAACAGTGTCAGTTGAGTAGCATGTCTATTGAGTTATCCATATTAATTTTGACAATACCAAGAGCTGAAATCAATCTTGGTTTAGTTTATGTCATAGAGCTGATTGGTTAATGCATTAGCAGCTTAATAGTGTTCCTGCCTCTTTACTGACGCAGCGACTCTGGCACACTCAGAAATAAATGAATCTTTGGTTTGTGTCTATTGAATGACTCTTAATGGAACTCTCACTCACAGCTGTGGGAAGTGCGATGGCACAAAAAATTGAACTATCCTGTCTGACAAAGAGCCTAACCAGGCTGGATTTGTCTATAGCTCTGTTCCTTGAATCGCGGTCCAAGACGGCCAACTACTGTTGGTTTTCCATCCTCCTTTCACCAGGGAGCCAGTTGTGAAGCCAGTCTGGCCAATTAGCATCTGTAACTGTTTATTAAATTAGCCGGGAGGATAGAAAACCTAGGCAGGTGGAGGATTTACATTTGAGGATTTCTTTTCTGTGGAATCAGAGTTCCTGTTGGAAACTTTTTTTGCTGTTGGCGTTTGGATATCTGGTTGAAACAAGAGCCATCAGGAGAGGGCGTATCCCCCCGGCCGAACGAAAATTCCACCTGCTCCGGAAACAAACCATACTCCCTAAAATTCTGAGTTCAAAATGTTTCCATGGAAACCAGAAAAAATACAAAATTCATCAACTTCGGATTAGCAAAAGGCACCACGTCAGGTCATGATTAATGCACACACCGAGTTTTGTTAAAAAATATCGAACTGTTTTCAAGCTATGCTCCGGAAACATAATGTTCACAGACAGATGGACGGACGGACAGACGGACAGACAGACAACTGCACCCATGACTGTATCCCCTCGCATTATATGCCGGGGGGATAATAACAATCTGATGAACGAAGTGGGAAAAAAAAATCCAGATATAAACGGTTTTATGCAATGTTGCTTTTCTGTGTTTCTTTATTGTGGATATCAGGAGTTGATGAGTCTGTTTGTGTCGTCTTTTTCATGTCTCCAAGTAAAGTTCAGCTCCACAGTCCTCTCTTTCACATGCAGTTGTTCTCCTCTCTCTCTCTGTCTCGTTTTCTTACGCCCTTAATTGTATCTTGTCATACTGCTGTTCCCCTAGTGCCGTCTTGTCTCTCGTCCCGCCTCCCTTTCGGGTGTGAGTCATTTAGTCTGCATTTATTTACACTCCCTTTTCTGTTCAGTTGTCACTTAGTTGTTGAGCTTACTATTTTCTAAACCTTTGCTTGCTGCAGTTTTGCAGTTCTGTCCAGAGAAATTTCTCTGCTTTTAAATTTTCTTGTCTTGAGAAACTGTCTCCTCGGTTCCTGACTTTTACCTTCGTTATTGACTACAACTTCGGCTCCTGCTTTCGTGCTGGAATTTGCCTTCCCTTTCGCAAACCCTGCCCACCTAACCACGGCTCTTGGATCTCAACTGTGTACATCATTTTTTTTCTGCCTGATTTTCGACCTGGTCTGACTGATTGTATTTTCAGATTGTGTTATCTGTGCCTTCGCTTGATATTATAAACTACGGTTTGAAATCCATTCTGCTCTCTGCACCTGAGTCTGTCTATCTGTCCTGACAATGAAATTAATTTAGCGTCCTGTTTCCCTTGCTCTCAAAACTACACCAACCCCCAACCTCACCAGGGGCACCAGAATCATATCACATAAGTGCAAGGGCCAAAAATATCTTAATTTTGATTAAAATAAAACTCCTCTTCCTGTTTTATATCTGCCTGCTTGATCTTACCTAATGTCTGAAAGGACAGGAATGATTGAAACACATTTTTACCGTAAATGCTGAAATATAGGTACTGAGGATATAATGATTTGCAACGTAAAAGGAATGGCCCCTTGCCCTCTTACTTCCAGCACCCTTGACCCCACATTTACAAGCTTATTGGGGAATCTTGTACCCCACAGGTATCTACCTGTATCAGCCATCTCAGTGTGAATAGGAAATCTCCTACACTGGATTGATAGACTGGACTGCACCTTCCAGCTGCTCTCAACACCTGCTTTTCACTCTGTATCCTTTTACATTTGCCTTCAGAGTTACCACCTTTGTCATTTTTAACCCCCCTATTATGTTCTGGGTCAATTTGACTGGACTCAATGTTCAATGCCTCTAAATCATGGTTAACATACTTTTTTCTGTTAGATTTTCCCCTAACTTTATGGCTAAAACATTAATTTAACAAATAATATATATTTTATGTTGTGTACCCGTGTTCTAAGCATCGGTGTTGTTTGGGTCATTTTGACCCCAGGATCAATTATTACATTAAACCATTATTTTGATCTCGTTATTGTTGCGTTGCCTAAGACTGGGGGCATGTTCAAATGAATCTCTCATTCATTTTACATTTGGTCTCGTTCATTTTGCTATAATCGTGTAAAATCGATGTTTGATGTATAAGGAGGATGGAGGAGTCTATTGGCTATTAAAATGGTCAGTAGAAAGGCATAAATGAGCTGAGAGGAGATTGAGTAACACTTTCAGTCACTAACATTTTACAGTATGTAGTTTTACATTGCAGGTATCAAACTGATCTCAAACCAAAAAGGGTTTATTAATTTGAATATAATAGGAGGGTTGACTGTTGGTGTGTGCTTGAGTGCTTCATTCAGACATTCAGTGTGTAGAATACACCTGGCGATCCAACAGCATATTGTTGCTTGTGAAAATTCACACCATCACTCTACAACTGTAGCTAACATTACTCATATCCATATAGCTTATGTTTGGTGACAACAAGCCAGGTAAGCAGTCTCCGTGATATTCCAATTCTTGTGTGTGGCGCCACTGTAAAATACAGAGGACAATAATATTCACTGAGCATCTGTTGGGGGAACATAACCCATGTGGATTTGCTAGGTTACAAAGAAACAAATCATTATCCATTTTTTGAATCTACATTATGCATTTTGTTTTTATTCAGAAGTTGAAAAGCTCTTCTTTTTTTATTATTTACAGATCAATGCTTTGTTGCCTTCGCTTTTGAAAGCCCACAATTGCTGTAATTTCGCTCAAGCTGTAGTGTATCTGAGATTCGCTTTGTCCCTTTCAGGGGCAGCCTCTGTACGCTGTAAATTGGCACTTGGGTTTTGAGTGCCTTAGTGCTCTTTCCACACAAAGATCCCTATGGAGACTTTGATGCGGGTCGCGGCGGATCAAAGGCACCCAAAACCGCTGTCTCGCCAGGTGCATCCTGCTTTTATCTCGCTCAAAAAAATCTTGCTCCCCCCCAGCCAAGTTGTTTCTGGTAGACCTTAAGCATTCAGGATTATTACCACACACTCAGTCTTCCCATTTCAACCGCAATCGCACTTATCCACGTAGGAGGCGAGTAGCCTAACACCATCGGAAAAATATACTTTTAAGCCCTTTTCTCTGAGCTTATACAACTTTTTTTGTGGCTTTCATGGAGTTACGTAACTCTTCATTTCAGATTTTTTAAAAAAAATCTTGTTGGCCGGAGTGAATGGCACAGTATTGCACTGCGCTGAAACTGACAGTCCCTTCACAATGTGTTTTACTGACTTCACCAACTTACTTTCTTTCCTATTTACTTAGATATTTGCTTCAGGAAGTAAACTGCGTGAACTTGCATGTAGCTGTTTGGTAGTAACAAAATCCTCCAACTGCACTGGCCCCTTCTAAATTGTATTCAGGACCCTTTGTCTGTTTACAGACATACATGATCTTGAGATTCAGACTGTGCTGCAGTGCCACAGTATACTGATATTGATGAGGGAGTGGCAAAAAT
The DNA here is from genome assembly GCA_029692085.1 of Gymnothorax javanicus. Lineage (NCBI taxonomy): Eukaryota > Metazoa > Chordata > Actinopteri > Anguilliformes > Muraenidae > Gymnothorax > Gymnothorax javanicus. The sequence goes on along the minus strand of CM056195.1, from coordinate 9,774,869 downwards.
AACAAATGGTTATCACTGTATGTTTATAAACAGAGTACGTAGATCCACGTATTGACAGCAGAACATTGAAAACTTAAGCAATTATCATTATGGCCATCTCTAATAATTTTGCTGTCAGTATCCATACCTTAGTCTATATAAAAAATGTGCTGAACAAATTTCTGACAGTTATCTTGTGCAGTGCAATTGAATGTGTTTACATGTGATTTGCCGTCCAGAAAATACGTTGTACTTTACACCACTTTTTGCTTGTCTATGATACAAAATAAAACTTTTAAAAAAAGTTTCTCCATATATGCATTCAATTAAATGGGTTTGGAAATGTAAAGAATGTTCCAGAAACTTTTATTTATGTTTTTTTTTTTTTTTGGATGCCCCTGCTATTGAAAACATGTTGGACCAATATTTCTCAATACAATGCCCCCAAGAATGAGACAGGAAGTGCAAACATATTTGAATATTTATGCAAATCCACGTTTAATAGAAAGTAGCTTTATATTTCTCCTCTTAAACAGCAACAAAAGAAAGCGTCCCAACAAATAAATGAGAATGCATTACCTAGAACATGCTGTTGTTTGAAAAGCAAGGTTGTAATAAAACACTAAAGTGAAACTTGATTTAAGTACTGAGGATTAAAACTGAAAGCTCTTGACTAAAATTTGACTGAAGCCTCAAAGAGTAAAAACTTCAAATTATGCTTCATGGAAATTCGCATTGTGAAGCTGCAGTGTGCAGTCATGCACCCTAACCCCCTGTCTGCTGATTTGAACTGCTTATAAAGAGGATCCATGGGGCTCAGTGGTTAAACCACGCACCATGTGAAAGGCCGAGTCCTTCCTGCACTGGACCGGGTCCGGTTCTGGCCCGGGCCCCTAGCTGCCACCTGTATATCCCATCTTTCCTGTCTCCCTCCAATGTAAACCTGTCTAATAATGGAGAAATTCCCCCCAAAAAATGATCTTTAAACAAAAAACTGTTCATGAAAAATCACAACTTGGTAATCGATAAAAATTAAAATCGGCGTTTAAATTGGTTTGATAATTAGGTAAATTTGGAACTGAATAACTGTATAATTATTTTCTAAAGTCTTAAATTTCTGCTTAATGGAGAAAAGTAGTTCACTGAATATCGAGATATCACTCTAGCAAGATAAGAACACTGAGAGATTCAATCCTTTCAACCAAAAGTCTGCCCAATCTAACTATTATCAGGCTATTGAATGGGCATTATCGTTCGTCGGTTGGTAATGTCCGACTGTCACCTCCTCGCGCTGCCCCCTGGGTAACGCTAATGGCACCGGTGAAGCTGTGACAGGTCTAGTAAGCTGACAATGGATTTCAATTTTGCTCAAGAAAAACGCAGAAAGCCTTAAAACGGACAGATCTTCAGGAAAAAGACCAAGCGGACACGGACTAAGACTCCTGGATATGTGAACATAGGAACAATAAATGCTGGAGCAATGAGGGGAAAAACTGAAGAAATTTCCAAACTTGTGGAAGATCGAAAACTTGAAGTCCTTGGTGCTGCTGAAACAAGATTAAAAGGTAACGAGAGAAAGAGTACACAACGACTATGGGCTGGCCGACTCTAAGACTAAGGACTAAGAACAACAAAACCCAAGGACCAGACATGATCCCCATTGAAACCATCAAAGCAGGTAGGGACTCTGTATATTAGAGCTACTCAACCATGCATGGAGTCCAGCAACAGCACCACAAAAATGGAAACAGTCAGTGATTGTCCTTGTCTTCGTAAACAAAGAGGACCTATTAGAGTGTGAAAACTATTAGAGCAAGAGAGTCATGCTGGCACTCATGAGTCATGCTGGTAAACTGTATGAAAGAATACTGGAAAGAAGACTAAGAGCCCACGCGGAATATATCTACTCAGAAAGCCAATGTGGTTTCAAACCAGGGAGAGGAACTGTAGATCAGACTGCAGCTTTAAGGTTATTCTTGGAGGAAAGATGGGAATATGACTCGGATCAGCACATCCGCTTCTTAGATTTGGAGACAGCCTTCGACAGAGTCCTAGGGAATAAAACGTGGAAGGTGATCGAGGAAACCGGGATCAGCAGTTCACTACTCAAGGCTATCAGAAGCACATAGCCTACCGAAATCAAAGCAGCATTGTCTTAGGAGCTGCAAAATACTTTGCCATCAACACTGGCGTACGACAAGGAAATGTCCTCTCTCTCCTTCTGTTCATTCTTTATCTCAACTACTGAACATAGAAAGAGAAGATTACAAAGCAGAGTGGTTTGGTTATGCTGACAACATAGCACAGAGGGGGGGAAGTATTACAAGACTCCGAACCATCATGAACCAATGGGACATTGTGCTGACCCGGGCGGGCCTAAAATTAAGCTATAGCAAAATGGAGTACATGAGAGTAGGAAGGTAACCAGAAGAAGATGTCCTCAAACAACCAGCTTCAGCTATCTTGGCAGCTAACTCTCATCCAACAATCTAATGGAAGAGGAAGTGAACAACAGAATTGCCAAGTTTACAAAAAATCTAAATACACTATACCCACTCCTCAAAGAAAAATAAAATCCCAAAAGATGTGAAAGCATGTATTTACACAAATGTATTGAGACCAGTATATCATACGGCAGTGAAACCTGGACCCTGACACAAAAACTGAAAAGCAAAATCCAGGCCACAGAAATGAGAGTGCTGCGGCACATCTATGGTGTGACCAGGAGGAAGAGGATTGGGAATGACTTTCAGAAAATCACTAGTTGTAGAGTCAGTTCTTACCATGATTGAGAGAAACCAGTTAAGATGGTTTGGGCATGTCCTAAGAATGCCAAACTCCAGGGACTCCAAAGGGATGTACAATCGGAAACCAAAGACTAAAAAACCAACTGTCCACCCCAGGAAACGATGCAAAGACCAAATCAAAGACATTACTCGAAGGGGGGAGAAAAATTTTGAATAAGTCAAATCTAGGTCACTTGATAGAAGAGAGTGGAAGGCGCTAGAGGCTTTCAACTTACAGGCTAACTGGCCTACAAGCGTCAGGGTGAGCAGGTGAGCATTATCATCTGTCATTTGCTCCATACGTTTGGGAGAGTAATGCCCTACCGTACCTACTTTTTAGTTGAGTCGGTCCTTATCATTAATTGACAGGAGATAGCGGGGCCCTACTGTATCTACTAGTACCCCATTAAACTGCGTATTATGTTTTATGTTGTGGCAAAGCTTTGGTTATAGTCTAGTTAAAGTTAGGTCTATGGTTACGTTCTGGTAAGGGTTAGGACTTTGGTTATGGTCTGGTTAAGGTTTGGGCAATGGTAATAATTACTATGGCCACCAAAGGACATATGTCACTTAAACGCAAATATGTTGTCAGCACAATCAATCGATGATAACAGCATATTCCAGCTACTGGTAGGTGCAGTGGAGCCCTGTTCTCCACACCTGTGGGGTGGTAACTGATGATAAAGCCTATTTATTGGTTTGATAACAGTCAAATTGGCTGAAAAGTCACAGGTGTTCAGCACCGTGCCACTGGGCCCCCTTTGTACCAGACGACTGAAGTTCTGCAGCCGAGTGAAGGACGTGCTTTATTTTTTGATGAACACCCCTATCTCTGACGAGCAGGGTCACTCTGAGCTCATCGTAATTATTTAGCCGTGCCACGTCGCCTACCTGTCAGACCATCAATCGATGGCGGACGCTTCTCTTTTTTTTCCTCGTCTTTAAACAAATATTGGATTTCGAGCTCCCCTTCTCCTCAAAGGTCACCGTCACAATGAGAGATTGTAGCAGAGATGGAGGAGAGGTGAGGGGCCAAAATCATAGGGGCCTCTAACGGGAGGTGGCAACGCGTGGCAGACGTGACCTTTTCAGGTATGTATGTAGAGAGCTTTCTGGTTCTTCCAACTGTACAGATAGAGGGAAAGCGGGCAAAGAGGGAGTGAGAGGTAATTTGTTATTCCCGCACAGTGACAACTGACTCATATTTAATCCTCTCCTGTGTTTTGCCATATGCGTTTTCTGAAACTGAAACTCACAGACATAAACATGCATACAGATATAGCCAGGCAGTCTGTCGTACTGGCATTGCTTTTTTGGATCATGAAGACAACTGCGTGACCAGTTTGACATCTCAGGTCATGTGACATAAACGCCAGAGACAAGTTTCATTTATGCGCTGTTTTTCACCAATTTGCTCCTTTCCATACAGCTCACACCATAGCTATGATCACATCATGCTTCTCACTCAACTACCAGTGCATTCTGGGTACTGACAAAACAATGGGTCTTCAAAGAGTTCTGTTTATTTGAGGGAGGCTAGGATTACACAAGTTGTGCCTTTTGTTATTTCACAAGAGTGTTTTTGGTATTTTTTATGCAGCCAAATCAAGCAAAGTCAGTCCTTCTTCAAATCCCCAGTGTTGAAGAGAGAATGGGGATCTCAGTAAAATCAATATCTCATACCATTTTCAAAAGGCATAACCATTTTTTGAACAGAATAGTGGTTTGGAGTGCATCCTGATTGGCTCAGAGCCATCAGTGTTAGATTAGTTGGATGTGGTGGCCTGTTAGTCACTGAGTTGGTGTGCAATATCAGTATTGGCCAAGAGAGAATATGTTATAAGCAGTGAGTGTGTCCCTCTAAGTTAATATTTTCTTGCTTTATTCTTTGACGTTTCTCGTTTGTATTGCATTTATTAAAAATACGATTTTTTTTAGTAGAGCCCCCCGTAGGGGTTTGCGAGACTATTGTAATCACCTTGTGAGTCTGTCTGTCTGTGTGTCTGTCTGTGTGTGTATGTGTTTCCGGGCAGATATCTCCACAACCACTTGACCGATTTCAATCATCTTTGACATGTAAACACCTTGGTCTGACCTCACGGCATGACATAAATTTCGGGCTGTTGGGCTAGACTATGAATTCTCTGAATGCTTGTTTGTTTGTTTGTTTTTTTGCTTAATACATGGCCACATTGAATAAACGTCTTTTTATAATCAAAGTTGAGGACAGTGTTGTTGTTCGTCAGGCCACTTTCTTGGATCATCCACAGTTATCACAGTCTAGGATATCTAACATGAATAGATCTTTTTTTTTTCATTTCACTCCAACTACAGTATGAATATTTTCCATTCCGCATCAAAATCCCCTTTTTAGAGTCACCACCGAAGTGCTGTTTCAGCGGAATGAAAGTTAAATCTTCAGTCACTGGTTGAGGAAGACCTCCTCTGTAGCTCCTGTTTAAAGCCAGCTGTCCTGCTGAAGTCGAGGCTCGCAGTGCTTACATTAAAGAGCTTAGCAAAGAACTGTCGTGGAGAGAGCACACATAGGACTACTCCGAACTTCGAATAGGACATGCAAATGGCGGATACCTGGGCCCTGATTCTGCGTGCTGGGACAGTCGCTTTCACTGTGACTGGCAGCAAGAGGGGAGTAGACAGAATTCCATTTTAATCTATTCATTGTAATTCTCTTTTTTTACAGACAAGATGGAGATATACATAGCAAGTTTTGCATTATTCTCTTTCACTTTGAGGTAAGACATGTTCTGTGGCCCCTGTGACACTCTTGCCCCATTTCACAGTACACAACCCCCCCATGCAAAGTCATTATGTATCTGATTTGCCAGCAGATAATTTGACTAACATACAATTGGTTTTCTATGGACAATTTTCATTTCTATGAGCCAAAGGCGTTACAAATGTGAAAGTGTACTCCAGTGCTTATTTTGAAATGGCTGTATACTCGAGACAAATCCCAAATATAATCCTTTTCAATTAAAAACATCTCAACATAACTCATTCTCACATGCAGCAAGTTTATACCATTACATCCATGAAGAAAATAAAAAACCTGATTAGCCTTTGTCCTTTAAATTTAAATCAAGTGATTATACAACTTGGAATTTTAGAATGTGATCAGCCTCTTGAGAAGAGTAGGATCTACCGAGCAAATTGCAAAAATGATACTGACGGCAGGAATGTGTCGCCCACACCGGTCGCCCTCCCCACATGTTCAGCGATGGGACGGTATACGCCTAACAGCGCGACGGCAGCTGTCATTTACACTATCTCCGAGATGGCGGCTTCCCATTACGGCGGTGTAACGTGCCCCAGCCGAGCAGCACCGCACTCAATCCACTACAACTGTCAGTCTGTCCCTGTGCGAGTCCCACTTGCTCTCCTCGAGAGCTCTGTCGCCTGTGAGTTGTCACTCTTTAAAAGGGGCGACATTTCCTGCCACGATGGGCGGGGAGCGCTCCTTATTTTTTTTTTCAACAAAGTTCAGGCAAAAAGTGGCAGCTTCTTTAATCTCTTCACTCTGCCGTGTTTCGGCTTGATTATTTCTATATTTTTTCTTTGTTTTGCTGGCAGTATTGCTGATGGAGTCTTAAGGAAAATGAAAGAAAATGTTGTCAGCGTGGAGCAGAAAAGGGCCCCATTACTTTTTCAATCAGTTGTAAGGCAGGAGAAGAACAGAAATCAATCTCATAATTATGCAGGGAGATCTCGACGAGTTTGCCGAGGGATCAAAGCATCAGTGAGCGTGAGTGATGCCTCTTCAGTCCTGGCAAACTGTGCGGGCATTCCTGTGATCATGAATGTGTGCACGTACATGGTCTTGCACGTGCGTCCAGGTATGCATGTTCAGAAATATGTATATGCTGTGTAATCAAGTCTTTCTTTCGGTGCTTGTATGTGTCTTTGTGTGTATGCATCCATATATGTGTGTGTGCGTGTGTGCATGCGCTTGCGTGTTTAAGCAAGCTCATGTTTATATGCATTCATTTTTGGGAAAAAGAGGCGCAGGACATTTGGTCAAATCTTTCCCGCGGGAATATATCGCATGAATAACAATGAAATCCTTTGACAGCCAAGCAGGCCCACCCGCACCGTCACCTGTACGAGCATACTGCGGGAAGTGCATTGTTACGGTTAAATCGCAGCTTATCAGACATTTACAACAGCCGTACCGAGAACGAGAAGCACTGAAGAAAACCACTCAAACGCAGCTCCTGATGTAACGTCGTTATGGCGACGCCATCATCATATTCGGTAATTAAATCAATCAGTAACATAATCTGCGCCTGAGAAAGGACTGAGCGCTGGGCTTTTGAGGATCTGAAATGGATACAAAAGGTCTTTTCTGCTCTTTTCAGCCTATTTATGCATTTGATGAAGGAAGCACACAAGATCAGAGAAACGGTCTTTGAATTCAAATATTCATGAGGAATCAATGATTATTTGCATTGTTCTGCTTCCTCTGGATTAACCAAGACTCTTTTATCTTCTCTTTGCACTTCTGTGCAATGATATCCCATTATATCTTCTCTACACAGCTGATTTAGGTACATGTGAGCTAGTCATTGTTCTACCATTTCCTGTTCTTTGGCTCAAGGGTTTTTTTCCAAAGAAAATGAAGGAGAATCTCAGTCATTCTATGTTTCTGTTCTGATCAATATGGAAATACAGCGAGTTATGATCACAGGTGACTTATTTCTCAAAATGAGCGCAGTAATAACAACCTTTTGCAAACCCTGTTTCAGGTCTTGAAATGCTAAGGGCTCCAACCAGAAGATACTACTGTATGTACGCTGTCTGTAAGTGCTCAGCAAATGCCTTCATATTTTGCTCTTTAATGTCATAAAAGTGACTGAATATGACTAACGGAGAGATTTTACAGCAGCTTTGGAGCTCGGACATGTCTGAACGCTCTGGTTTATGAAGGATAATGATGAGGGTCAGAGATGGCATTGTAAATAGAGAAAATCTGGTTATTATCTCCTGCTGCATGGCTCAATAAACACAGCTTCAGTTGCTAGTAATGATCCTTTTTTGAACTATTTCCCTGCCATAGTTTTCAGGGGAACTTGTGATGTGTGCTTCCTCTGGGCACTAGGAGAGCTTGGAAAAGAATTTGTTCTCCTGTATTGATAAACAACCCACTACCGCAAAAAAAAAAAAAAAAAAAAGCCAGAAAGCTAAAAAGAAAAAAAATTAAAAGATGGAAGGTTTCATGTGCAATTTTATTTCACTGCAGTCCTGATGCATTTACTTCTTTTATTATTTCAGATACAGAAAGCACTTTAATTCATTGTACAGCGACACATTTTTTGTTATTGTGATTCTGCTGGCTGAGTCAATCCAAATGTAATTGCAGATGCATATTTCCTCCTGCTGATGGCAAAAAGTCGTTGAAACGGGTATGAACTGAAGATGGCTGCAGTACCAGCCCAGTAGAGCCTCACCTGGGAAGATACCCAGTGTCTGGTGATGTCTATGCGTCACAGACTTCAAGTTGTCATTGGATGTAAAGGATATACCACCAAATGTTAAAAATGAAAATGATTACTTTACATTATGTTCAATTGTCAACATATCCTTGTATTCTTTTAAACTCAAAGTGCTAGAGAACAGCACCAAAATTAAAATAGTCACTGTCGACTGAATTATGTAGCTTGCTGTACATTAAACTTCTGGGAGAAAGGCTTTTAAAAAGCCAAACTGCCATGTTATTTATTCTCCTTGCAATATTATGAAATACATGGCATCTATTTATCATTATTTTATTTCCTTTAACAATTGGTTTATCCTTTTCTCCCACGTCCCATTTAGCAATTTCTGTGCACAAAGCAGTTATCGCATAGAGATATTGTATTTCATTTAATCACTGCAGATCAGTTCCAGATCAGTAACACCAAGCACAAGTTCAGCACCATGATCTAATGTACTCATGTGCTCTCAGGGGATGAGTCTATGCGGGAAATACTGTTATAAAGAAGGTATAGGTAATATTTAAGGTGCTAGATACAAGATTTTGCGAGATTCTGAATATTTTACCCCTATGTAGTGTGTCTGGAGAAAGTTGCAGTTGCTTGGGTTCTGCTGGTGGCGTGATGGCGCGGGACTGAGCCGAGGGGAGAGGGGGCGGATCTAACATGGCAGCGCGCTGAGACTTGAGCGAACACAAACATAGCAACAACTATCACCTGATGAATTATTCCTTCAACAGATCTGTTCTCAAACACCAGAGAATCTACTGCAGCCATAAACCTGGAAAACTCATTCACCTTCATCCACAACTATTTCTACAACTTAGACATTATGGCATCCGAACCCAGGAAAAAACAACCAAAACACGACTGGTCCACCGAAAAGGACAAAGACATCACAACAATTGAGGTCAGTCTTGTCCTGACTTGTCCTGTCCAGTCTTGTCCAGTTTTGTCTTGTCTTGTCAGCATCTACATTAGTCCGGCATGTCCAGTATGTGTGTGTACTTGTCTGTCTGACTGCCTGTCAGCATACTTGACTCTGTCTCTCTGTATGTCCGTGTATTTGTCTGTTTCGTCTTATGTCATGTCACGCTATAAGGGTGGGTAGGTTGGGGTTATGGAGTGGCTCCAATAAATATGTCTTTGAACTCACTTTTTTATTTATTTTATTTAACCTTTATTTTACCAGGAATAAATCCCATTGAGATACAAAATCTCTTTTCCAAGGGAGTCCTGGCCAAGACAGCAGCATAAAAGTTTCACACAGAAAACGGCAACAGACAATGACAAGCAAAAACTACAAGAATAATACATTAACCGGTTTTAGCAGTGAAAGGTGCATGCACTAATTTAATAAGCCTTAATTCTGGTTTTAAAAACATGTGAACTTATGCGATGATCCAGTTTAAGATAACTCTGTAGCCCGGACCAAAATGAGGGAGCAAAAACAAAGAAAGCTCGATTTCCAAAAACAGAGCGAGTTCGAGGGATGGCAAACATGATGTGTCCGTGAGACCGAAGATTAAAACTGCTTACATTTTTTGGAGTCAGCAGAGAACATAGATATAAAGGAAATAAAAATAAAGTTTAAATTTAAAGTTAAAATAAATTAGAAATAAAAATAAAGTCGTCCTCCATAAGGAGGGGGTGCATTAAAAAAAATAAAGAGAGAACTGCTTGAAGCACATTACCCCTCATTGGGTTGCCAGGTTATGTTTTTCTATGCTCATTTCAATACGGTCCAGGTCACATGAAGTGCAATGAAATTGGCGGATGGATTATGTCAAGTGATAAATCTGGTGTGGTGAGCAGTGAATTCAAAAATACATTTGTCATCACGTTGCTATACATTATTACCTCCGCCAACGAAGTTGGGGCGGAGGTTATGTTTTCGCCCCTGTCTGTCTGTCTGTCTGTTTGTGAACAACATAACTCAAAAAGTAATGCACGGATTTGGCTGAAATTTTGTGGGACATCAAGGATGGACCCTATTGATTTTCACCACGATCAGTGAAACAATATGGCCACCACGGCAGCCATCTTGAAATCGTATGACACGCGATAACTCAACTTTGCTCCCACTCATGAAGATTTGGATTGTGCTGCCTTGGCGGAGGTTTGCACTCTACGAGTGCTTCTAGTTTATAAAGATTTTGCTTGGTTACTTTGTGTCACGGTGTTCCCACAGACTACGTAGATCTATCTTAAGCAACCTAGCTTGGTTATCATACGTATTTGTTCAGAATGAAAGCATTACTTTGAATGTTGTAGTGATGAATTGCGTTACTGGCAAGATAGTATGCCAGATGTGTTCTGATCATGCAGGGCATGCAATAAAGCTTGAACCACGACACAAACTGAATGCAAAAATGCTTCCTCACTGACCAGCTAGCAAACTGGCGAACACAGAAATTACGCTCCAGAGATAGACGTGATTTCAGCGTGGTAAGGCTGCTGACTCAATGGTGCTGTTGCTGACCAACATAAACAAAACACTCATTTCAGACCTGACCAAAAAAAAAGAAAATTGTTAAAATCCTGATTAATATAATTTTTGTGGGAAAATAAATATTTTTAGTCTGCACTTTTCAGGAAGCCCTATTAATGCCCCTTTTTTAAGAATTCTTCATTTCCATAGAAAAATCTTGCATTTCGCACCTTTAAGCCGCTCTCATACAGGACCCGAAACGAATTTTTCGCGCGACAGATTACATTCAAAGTCAATGCAAAGTGTAATATGTCGTGCAAAAAATTCATTTCGTCCGGTGTGAAAGCAGCTCTAAAGGAATATGCTCTGTGAATGCTTGCAGTCATAAAGCTGATCAATACATATGTGGTTCTGGGATTATTGATTCTATTCGCACAGAGAGCAGCAGTATGAAGCTGTATCCCACAGAGGCCGTGTCCCGGCCGGCAACTGATGGCATGTGTATCAATGCATGACCAACAGATCTCTTTATAATAATAATAATAATAATAATAATAATACATTTTTTTTCCCATGGTAAATGGTGGCACTTCTGTGCTGTATGAGGCAGAACACAAACATGAGGACAGGGAAAGAAAAGGGCAGAGAGAGATGCATGCATGTGGAGAAAGTCTTTCTCACTGTCTGCAATTATATCAAATTCCATCACACAGGCACCTCATGCAGAGTCTTTACCAGAAGTTGAGGTGGATGTTAAGCCCCTCCCAATATGATGTGTCATTCTGCTATTAAAAATGAGGCAATCTTTGAGAATGTTTGTCCTCTGCCTTCAACCAACAAACAGTCATTGGTCACTCAGCCTCTTGTTTCTGAGAGGCATTTGGACTGATTCAAGATTTGATCAGTAATCTTCGCTGAGGAATTTTAGTACAGTTCTCCTAACTGCACAGGGGTAACTCATATCAAAGTGTTAAGGCAAACTTGAATAAAGGACCTCCATTTCTGAGCTTGATATTAACCTTATTTTCTGGCAGGGATGTGGTGCTGACATCTGGGCCAATTTTCTGAATGGAAATGACGGTTTGCAGTCAGCTCTAATCACTCAACAACAATTAGGTTCATATTCCTGGTCCTCATTTCTGGGAGCCAAAGAGAGGCAAAACCATCCATATCAATTATTGCCTCCCTGACACTGCTATTTACATTGCCAGAGTAGCTCTGCCACCTCGACTAATGGACCTGCCATCTGCAACCATTCCCAAGGACCCCTATTCTGGAGTTTCACAGGCCAGAGAATTCTTGGATTAGCGAAATGGCCGAGATGGTTAAGATTGGAGGAACACAAAAACTGAAGAGTAGGCTTTCATGTTGCCACCTTCCTGAATTTATCCCTCTGCATCTCTGTTTTTCATTTTGCCGTAATGACTTTGTTTCTGATAAACTAAAGCTGAAGTCGAGCCTTTAAAAGAGGTTCCAAAGTTGAGAAATGTAAAAGGTCTGAAAGCAATACACTTTTTATAATGTCACTACAGATATCTACCTTGAAAGATTTGTTTTGATTGAATAGCTCTGAAAAGACAATGATAGACAGGGGACTGGAATGGAATCATCGGTGGCTATTTTAGCGAACAACAACTTCTGATGATACATCGAGAGTTACAACCGTCCGGTGGCTTTTTTTGCTCTCCACAGGAAGACACCATACATCTGATAATGACAGTGTCATGAAGTGCAAAACTACCGAGAGAAGACAGATTTTTCGGGGTCCATCTCACACCATAGCGGCACATTCAAAGCCGGCGGTGATTTCATCTTTGCAGTAACGGCGGGCAGGATTGATTCTGTTGAGATGTTCAGTGAAGAGGATGAGTGATACACAGTGATGGCAGCAGTGAGGTTGGAGCCACCTCTTTACCTGCCTTAGCTAAAATGAGTTCAGCTATGCAGTGCTCAGTCAGCAACCTTCGGAGAAGAGCAATAGATCTTTTTAGAAGATGAACCTAATGATTTTGCTCAGCATTGCAATTTACAAGCCTGAAAGCGTATTCTCCCCTGGGCTGGGATATGGTAGAGACTCTAGAATGTTCTGAACACTGGTAACCATACTCATCTCACATATTAATGGCTTAATTGAAACCAAGAATTGATCTTGAGTTTAAAAATGGTTAATTTCAGCAATTAGTAAGTTGAAAGTGGATGCTGGTTGATCAAAATTGTAATTGGAAATACCTTCCATCCATTATCATGTCCTTTTACCAGGGATCCTCAAATCTGGACCTCAAATCCAAATCCAGCCCTGGTTTTCTTACCGTTTTCTTACTGATCCCAGGTCAGTACATGGTAAATTAACACTTAGTGCCTCTGATTGGCCAGACTGCCTTCACACCTGACCCCCAGGTAAAGGGAGGATGAAAGACCAGCAGTTCTCAGACCTTGAGGACCGTGACTTGAGGGCCGGGGCCTTATACCATGGTCTGGGTGAATCCTGAATCTGATTTGCAGCAGTTCTTGCCTCCATGTTGTCCATTAATTTCAGATAATGGACTCCTTGTTGGGCACTATGCCTTATTTAACTTGGATAGTGTCATGGGTGACTGTAGCCTATCCATATTCCCAGCATAAAGTGAGTGAAAGACATTTTGCCAATCCACACTCATACTATGGGTGATTTAGAGGATTCAAAATGCCTAACATGCATGTCTTACAGTGGAAGAAAATCAGAGTACCCAGAAGAAATCCACACAAACGCGGAGAGAACGTGCAAACTGCACACAGAGCGACCTTGGGCTAGATTCAAACCCAGAACCTTTTTTGCTGTTAGCCTACAGAGCTACGCTCAGCATATCCTCTGTGCTGCACTGATTGGTAATTGTAATTGAGGATAATAATTTCACCTCAATGCCTGGATTCATGCTACACCCAACAGTCAGCTGGCAAATGACTTCATAAACATTTTAGCAGTATCACATATTAAACCCTGACTATGAAAGTGTTGAAATGGTGGAACCTTCATTTTAAGCTCATAATGGCATGTCGGAGTATGAACGTGAAATTGTCTTCCGTTTGTGTTAAACCAATTCCTTACAACACTAACCCAACAGGAAGAATATAATCACACCTTGTCATTTTTATGTGACACATGAGTACAGTTTTAGCTCTCAGGCCTGTGGGCTTGACATTTGAAATGTGTTACTGAGTGGATAATGAAAGGGCTACACTATAAGGGTCTCGATATATTATCCCAGCATTATTGCATTGATACATGGTTCATCAATTTAAGTTTTCCGCCGATATCATGAATATTGCAGATTTCAATAAAAACATAACTGCTGGCGTTTTACAAGCCTACACATACTGAAGTCCTCTCAAGTGTTATGATTTAAAAATATACAGTTGTAAACCTACACGTGGCACTTATTCAAGTAAATTGCTTCTGTCAAGAAATCACTTGAGAGTTTACCTTTACAGGGCAACCCCAAAACCTCAGAATAACTCACTATGAAACACTTGTGCGAGGCAACAGAGCACTGTGGAGTTAGCATGAATGCTTGATTGATGTCAAAGTGATAGGGCTTCCCAAGTTTATGGGCTATGCCAGGTAGAGAATACCTCAAAATCTGAGGTTGTATGGATCGATCAATGACAGATATAGTCTCAGGAAGACATGATTGTCCTGAGCAGTCGCCCAATGAACATTAAGGCAGGAAGAGTAGAGATAGCAGGAAGAGTTCCATGTGAATGGCTTCTATATCAAGCGGTCAAGGAGAACCTGCAATTTATTACCATATCATCTTGCTGTTTTCAATTTTAGAGATGTAAGTCATACCTAAAGGAACAACAGAACAAAGCTGCTTCAGTATCCCTAAGTTTCACATTTCAAACATTTCAACTGTGAGAAATTTGTCCAGTTAATTGCACTGGACCAGCACTCATATAAGGTGATTTCACGCTTGGGGTCACCTCTCAAATTAAGCCTTACGCCCGCGTGTGTAACTGCTCTTACATTTTTCCCGCTTTCCGTATCAAGTGCTATCCCAGTTGACCTTTCACACACCATAGGGTACTGTAGCATTTGGTCGAGGCTCAGCTTATGATGTGTGACGCCTCCCTGCTCTAACCTTACCCTTTATAACTGTGGTTTTCATAATCCATGAAGTTTATAGTAGCGCTGTGCCCTAAACAGTCCAATTTTACTCAAAATGGTTTACAGCCTTAGACAATATCATCACTGTCAAGGCTAAATATTACCACTTCCTCCCATTAATTTCCCTTGTGTTAAAATTAGCATCTTTCAGGCTGGATCTAAACTATTTACATATATATACTGATCCATTGGCCTATTTATGGAGGAACTGCTTGTTTTTATTCTTGTTCTTGTTTACCTCATGATTCTTAAGTTAATTTAGTGCTATATTCTTGCTCATCAGTTTAATTTGAGTAAGCTTAGGATCTTAGCCCTTCAAGTTTTGTAATTTTTCTCGTCATGTAGCATTCAACTAACCTCCATGAGACGATTGTGAGCATCATAATATTCAAGAAGTTGAAATAAAATTACGCGCTCCATGATAAGCCATTGAAAATGGCCATTTTTGACTGAGGGCCATGTTTTACTCAATAAATGACTACTTGAAATCGTCTCTATCATCATATGCCCTTATGATGCTTTAGGCCTTGCATGTTTGTGAACAACTTAACCATTTCTGATTTTTCGATGAAGAAATATTAAATTCTTATATGAGATGTATGTAAATATATATCCATCTGTGTCCGGAGTCTATCCCAGGCATTGACAGAGTAAGAACTGGATATTTTGTACTTCTAACAAAACCCATTTGCTAAAGTAGAGGAAAAAAAAACGTTTGAATGAAATTGAATGCAGGAAAAGAGAAACGTCTCTATAAATACCATAGTGGCCATCTGGTCTTTAACGCAGAGGTTGTATTATTTTCTGGCAGTCGAGAACAGAATATGCACCCTTTTAGATATCAGACATTTTGTTTATATGGTTCCACTTGTTTATACCGTTTTCAAACCTAACAGTGTATCAAAGCAAACCAGGTGCTGCAACGAACACAGTGGATTTTTGCAAACAAATCAACTCAGACTGCCACTTCTGCCCATTTTATTCTTCCCCCTCTTGCCTGCCTGGATCAATGCAATTGAATCTAGAGGCATATAAACTGATGCATAACCTCAAAGAAAAAGACAAAACAAAGAAGAGTTTGGTGCGGATTGATCCGAGTCAAAATGGCTTTTTCCTTAAAGAAGTGTGTTTCAGGGAGATTAAGCTGCAGAACTGCCTTTCCTTCATAATTGCCACTGTTCACCAGATTGGAGAGTCAAGTCATAAGTCTTGCAGAAGTAGCAGCACACAAAAATGTCTTTTTAAAAAAACATTCAGCATAGCAGGGAGATGAAACAATCAAATCTTCAGAGGAAGAACAGCTTGATGTTTTGGATATGTAAAAAAAAAAAAAAAACACTTTGAAGAAAACAAAATGCAGGCCATTGAAAAAAGTTGAATTTGCATACATACACTTCTCACTTGGACGCAATAGAATCTGCATTTTTTTTATTTCTTTTCCTTCTTTCTAACAATTGTCAACACTATGTCACTGACTACAGTACAGACAAAAGGATGCCCTTCCTGAACCTTTCTCTAGATCTTACTCTCTCCCTCTCTCTCTCTCTCTCCCATACAATAATTCTCTCTGTCCTTCTCTGTCACGTGTTTTCACTCATCCCGTTTTCCCCGGGAATAAAAAATATTGCTAAAAAGAGCTTTTACAACATTCATCATTTTCAGATGAGCTGGAGCTGGCAGCACACTCTGTCACAAACTCCTGGGTGCCAGAGTCTGAGTAACACACGCCCACGCACAGACACACACACACACGTGTATACACACACACACACACACACACACACACA